>JBBDHG010000019.1:19312500-20035000 GCA_037951165.1 Lophius americanus | reverse complement strand
CCATTTATAGAGAAGAAGCAAGAGAGGATGAAATCCTGCTATAAACACGGTGGAAGTGCTTTGTTTTCATCTGTGCTTCTTGTTCACCTACATGTTTCAGTGGGTGTTGTTGGGAAGTGGTCATGTAACTTTTTCTTTGAGAGCATTCAATAATCAATGACAAAGAGCAGTTTAACTTTGAGTTCTCAGTCACAAGCAAGGAAGGGGCACGGATTATCTCTTGGTAAATAACAATGTAAAATTGAAAAGATTGCATTCTGAAAATGTCTACAGTATACACAATGCCCCATTTCTTTTATCAGATCAGTAATATTTAGTGGGGAAACAAAACAAAGAAAAAAAAAATCTGGTATGATAATATCAAACTGAAAGTTTCACTTGGCTTCTCATGTTTGATGCTTTGCGGATTTGCCAATTTGTTTGTCAGTCATTTCTCATAATGGGGAAATGGATACGCTTATACTTTTTTAAGTTGTTTGTACTGCACATACAGTATATTTCTTTTAACAGTGAGACATTTAAATCTCCAAATATGTTGTTTACTTTGCAATGAGGTGGAATGTTTAAGGCATGCTGTATGTATCCTCTGCCATATGGCATGGTGCAGCAAGCTTTCTGTAAATTTTCCTTCTCAGATGGTTGGTTGTGCTCACTGGAGCTGCTGTGTTAAGTACACGCAAGTATTCTTGCTCAGGAAACGCTCAATAATTGGATGTATTACGATGTTTTTCCTCGAAAGGATTTCTTTCGAAGTAGATCATCGTTCAAGTAAGCTGCTTAGTTTTTGAAAATAATGTCCCTCCTACTTTCTGCAACATTGGACAAAGCATTCTTTTCCTTGACATTTGAGTATGATTAATTAAAAAAAAAATTAGAAAAGAAATGATGTGTACATCTGTGTTATGGGAGTCACAGTGCCGTTTTATTCAGTTCTATCTGCATGATGTCTTGAGATTCCTCCAAGTCTTTCACTAATGAATGTGCTTGGCAACCAGCGACACTCTGTCAGCTTCGGTACATTCTGCGCTCCATTTGATTCGATGCATGTGCTGCAAGCTGTCATATCCTCAGGCTCTCCACTAACTTATCTTTGACTTATCTGTACAGGTTTTGGGACTGCTACAGCTCCTAGTATGACCACTCCGTCCCTTTCTATAATTAGACGTTCAATGTAAATCTACAGTGCTGTGGAAAAGTATTCAATCTCCTAGTTTCTTTAGTTTTTTTCCTTTAAAAACTCTGAGCAGTGGGCGCAGTGGTTAGGGCTGTTGACTTACATCAAGAAGGTTCTGGTTCTGAATCCACGAATCCATGGAATTTGTATGTTCTCCCTATGTCTGAGTGGATTGTCTCGGGGGAACTCCGGCTTCATCCCCCAGTCCAAAAACACGTGATAGTCCAAATACATGCTGCCCCTCATCTGTGAAATGCCCTCCCTGACCATCTGAGGGCTCCACAGACGACTGAGACTTTTAAAAAAAGGACTTTCCTTTTTAGCAGAACCTATAGCTTTTAATGAACATTGCTGCTTTTTGGTCATTTTTTTATATAATTATTATTATATTTTTTATTGATGCTTTTATCTGCTTTTACCTTGTTGCAATTTGAGATTTGATCCAAATGTAGAGTGTGTTTTAAATTAAGCGATGATTATTATTTTTATTATTATTAAATAGGTGATATAGGCGAATTGACACTAAAATTGATTGACACTAAAATTCCCCGTGGGATTGGGTGTGAGCGTGAGGGGTTGAGGGTCTCTATGTGTCTGCCCTGCAATGAACTGGTGACTTGTCCAGGGTGTACCCCGCCTCTCGCATGATGTCAGCTGGGATAGGCTCCAGTCCCCCCTTGACCCTGAACAGGATAAACGGTAGATAATGAATGAATTCTAAGTATTGTGAAATTATCAAACAAAGTTGAACATAAAAAACAAAATACAGGTTTTAAATTAATAATTCATTTATTGACCTAAAAAGATTTTCTAACACCAACTGGGTCGGTCGGTAAAAGTAACGTCCCTCAAAAAACCCCAACCCAGCATTAATGAGTGGTTTTAACTGGATTAAACAAACATTTGCCTGATTACTACTAGCCCTGTTGAATCATATTATCACTTAAACAGATTGCTTTCAAAAGCATGAAGAGGCTTAATAGATTTCAAACGTCGCACACTATGCCAAAACCAAAAGAATTTCCTGAAGAGATGAGGAAGAAAATACACAACAGTGAACTTTCCCTGAAGAGACAGCCTCCCAAAATGTCTACAAAAGCACGATGAAGGGTAATTCAGGAAGTCACAAAAAATCCAAAGAAAACCTCCAAGGAACTCTCTC
Source organism: Lophius americanus (assembly GCA_037951165.1). Taxonomy (NCBI): domain Eukaryota; kingdom Metazoa; phylum Chordata; class Actinopteri; order Lophiiformes; family Lophiidae; genus Lophius; species Lophius americanus. The sequence goes on along the minus strand of JBBDHG010000019.1, from coordinate 20,032,664 downwards.
ATATCAGTAACAGTGTTCATAACATGACTATTCAAAAGACGCTGGGCAAAAATGGCAGCTATGGGAATATAGAAAGTTGAGTCATTTCTACCCAGAAAAAAATGTCTCAACCTAATTTTACCACAAAATAAATGTATGACCCTTAAAGCTTTTGGGAAATATTGTATGGACTGATGTGTTGAATGAGAAACTGTTTGGAAGACAGTCCTCCACTTATGCTATGGCCAAGCACAGCATTCCTCAAAATGATCATTATATGTACCATCAAACACGGAGGACGCGGTAAAATACGGGGATGCATCATTTATATAGTTCTGGACAGACATGTCATAAGTGAAGGAAACATTAATTATTATTTCTACCAGAAAACTTTGAAGGAAATGATCACAGCCACAAACCACAGCTACTCTGGATTACCTTCTATAGCGTCTGATTGACTTTTTTTTTGGAACAATGGAATGCTGCTAAGTTGAGCGAGTGTGGCAACAGAGTTGTGTGAGCACAACATGGAGATGTTGAGAGTGACACTCAGCATGCAAGCAGGTGTGCACTTGTGCAAAGATGTGATCTATAGGTGGGTTTACATGGACACTTTTCTCCTTTCAGAATGAAAATATTCCGGAAGGGTATTCTTGTATTGACAGTGCAGTGGTCTAATTGGAAATGGTGTTTACATGTGCCGAGTCATCGATCGGACTAGCTGTCAACAGATGAGTGAGAGAGTTTCAACACAGGATGGACGTCTACCTTGTGATCAGGGAAGTTTTTGCTGTTATTGTGGTCCTTTTGAATAAATAAAAAAAAGCTTCATAATAACTTATCTTTACCTCTATACTGGAGAAATGAGCGAAGGTGAGAGGAAAAGGTGTTGCCGTACCTCTGATTGGTTTTACTTCAAAGTTTAAAGGGGAAAGGGTTGTTTAAATGCAACATTTTCTTTCTGATTAGCTCTCTTTTCCCAATCTATTCAGAATTAGTCCTGCCCATGTGGGGCCGCCAGGTGAGTGGTCAAATGACTAAAACTCAGCAGAGATTATGTTTTTTTGTCTTTATATTTGTAACAGAAACATGGAAAGACACACCTTTGCACTGAATAGATTTTTGCTTTTTGGTTCATTTATAATTTGCTACAGAATATTTTCTCTCAAACAAAAATTCACACAACACACTCAGAAAGATTACTCTATGCTCAGAAATGTGGCACAAAAATGATGCTATAGTCCTATACATTAACAACACTGTATGGGCATGTGCTCTTGCTTTGTGCAGCTGCCTGACATATGATAGCCTCCTGTCCAACAGCTGAATTTGTTTTACATTTTCTTTTTGACCAAAGGCTCTTTCTGTCATCTTGTCTCTAACAGAATGAAACATTGGTCTTTAAGGAAGTGCTTATAAATGCACTGCATTCATAGCAAAGCACATATTGAATGCATCGTTACAAAATTCAACTAAGTAATGATTTTACCTTGAATATCTTGTTTTATAATTACCGGTGGCTACAATCATGAATGAAAATAGCATTTTGTTGACGCTCCAAACCCCCCAAAAAAATTTGTTTATTGTCTATTTTCTGCTAAGGCAGGAGTTCATTTGATCGTTATGTCCGATTTTGTTAGTCCGAAGTCATTAAATTTGAATATTGGTGAGTTTGTGGAACTGGGCTGGGGTAGAAGTGGACAAAGCAAATGGATGCCTGAAAAAGAAGTGAGTCAATAAAAACAACTGCCAAAATTGTTTAAGAAATGTTAGATGGCAAGAACCTCCTGAAATAATATTATATTTTATTGTGGCTAATATCCTGCTTCAATAAGAAATGACTTGCGACTTTTGAAAAAAAAATACATTTTTTTTATATATATTTTTTTATTTTAAAAAGTGTTTCCAGATTCCATCAGATAGATAATAAGAAGTTTCCTTTATGTTTCTACAAAATTTACCTCTGGCTAGTGTAGTGTTGTGTCAATGTCAATGTCAATGTTTTATCACTGTTACGTAACGTCAAGCCATATATGCACATGTTCTCTATGTCTTTTAATTCCAGAAAACTGTCCAAGGTCATACATGTTTTTTTAAGTAACCAGAGTTTCCAGGTGGTAAGGAGTGAAGCCATTGCTTCATTGAAGTTGCTTAACCGTGCATTCTTTTCAACCTCAGTTAACTCTGTGAACAGTGTTTTTACATCTCTGTCACAAGCTTCAAGTCTGTGAAATAAAGTGAAGTAGACAGTAGAGCTAGCTAAGCTTCAGAGCAAGACTACCTTGTGTCTGAGAAATTGTTAACATGGGAAGTCCTTGGTACCAGTTCCGCACTCTTGTCCTAGCCACCAAAACATGGCAATAATACCAAACTCAAAGCAGAATAGTAACCAACCAATGGATTCAATCACAATGTTCTTACATTGTGCTATGAAATAATGTGAATAATCAAAAACTTTTTTTTTTCCATCCATCTGATCATACTGTACCTTTCTTTGACCAACGTTATGCATTAACTGGTACTTTAAAATAAACAGCAGCTAGGTTTTACACTCAGCTTATCCAGTTATTGTGTCATTTATGATAACGATATAGCCAAAATTTTCTTAAAAAGCTACTGGTCATATCTAATATATAAAATCAAGTACTCACTAGTGTTATATCACATCTTCGTGCCCACAAACATGGTACACACCCGGATGTATACAGGAAATAAGGACACAATCTTGTAGTGCCTTACCTCTCTGCGGGCAGAGATGTTTGACAGAGTTTTCTCAGAGATTTCTCCCTGACATTTAATTGTTATTCAAAATGTAATACATTGTGCAAGTCTGCTAGTCCAATATTCGTCATAAATACATGCATGTTGCTGGAAGGAAAACAGTTATTGTTTTAATTGTAATTGTAATTAATCAATAATTATAGATACAATTCTTGTGAAATACTAACTACACAAATTATTGTATAAAAAACAACCGGTATTACCAATTCCCATTGCCAACACTGTCTCCCCAGTTGACATATAAGATACTTCTCTCACCAATCCTCCAAATTATGTTGTTCATTTTTATTTTTTTGTTCCACCATGAGTACACATGAACACAAAAAGGTTAAATAGGAGACATAAACTGATTTACATTCATACTAAGTCAGGTTTTCTTTTCACCAGTAGACCTTTTTAGAGTAAATGATGCATGATTAAATAGTTTGACCTATTCACTCACTGTTTCTAATAGCCTTTCTTATACCCTCACCACTATTAGTACTTCTACTTATTGCCAAATTTCACAAGCCCGCAGCAGTACACTCTGCATGCCTTCTGTTCACCAACTCCTGGCAGGTTCCTAAACTCTGTTTGGTTGTAGTGTAAATGGACACCTTAGTGGAGAAATTACCAATGTTAACTGAAAGTTATGCCCTGTCACAATCACAGCTGGCAAAAAGCAAGCCACTACAACAGTGATATTCATTGTCTGTAGCAGAAACCAATTTCTGAAATACAGCCCATCTCACATCGTACATGTTTGTGCTTGCTTGAGGCCCTACAGTCTTAACTGATGCGCAGCAGTTGTTTTTTACATGTGGTGCTGATATTGTGGATTAAATGGTTATCATTATCATTATTGGTGAGTGTTTATTTATCCATCACCTTTCATTGAGATCAGGAATCTCATTTACAAGAGAGACCTGGCCAAGGTATAGAAGCCAATTAAAGAAAAAGAAAAGGTCAAAAAATAAAGTATATCTTTGATTTGGAAGCCAAAATGTACCAAAACAGACACACCATTAATTTGAGGTATAAACAACTCTGATTGAGACATAATGGTGTTTCCACATGTGTCATAAATGCTGCTTTGCATATGAACGCTTTGCATCAGGAAACATTGTAATCACAGTAACACAGGTAAAAGATTAAGGTTTTAGATGTCTATTTTGATAAACTTTCAAGCCCTACTTCTTTGTGCTGCTTTGTGGTGCTTCTATGACATCGAAATGTAACACCACTGTGGAAAAGAAGGGAAAATTATCTATTAGCTTTTGGAAAGCGGTTATACACAGTCACAGTTAGTCCCTTCTGTGCAACTGGCAGTGGAGGTGGGTTGACATGGACATCCTACTTCCAAATAGATAAGGAAATGCGCCTAATCAGAAAGAAAATGTTGCATGTAAACACCTCTTTCCAAAAAAAAAAGGCCCTTTCCGATTGAGATTTAATTCCTTTGCAAGGAGGTAGTCTAGATCCTTTCGGAAAGCCTTTTCGATGGCCTTTCGCTACATGTAAACACTGTTTTGGAAAGCTTCCTGTTTGAGTTGTATCTGCGCATGCTCAAATGAAATTAGATGAAACGATGCATGTAAACACCGGGTAGGAAAAGATCACAAGTCATGTAAACGGGCAAACTGCAGGTTGCCGACATTGCAATTTTGAAAGGTCTAATTCGGATTGGAGAAAAGTGTCCCATGTAAACCCACCTTCTGACCGGGACTTTGACCTTCCCTCTGCGGTTCAAGGCTGCAAACACCTGATTGGCGTGGGATGCAGTCCAACCCAGGAATCTGGTGGAAGCGGCACCGGAGAGTGAAGACTGTAGCACCTACAGTGGGATGTCTGTGGTTTGCAGGTGTTGGTGTGCAGCTGTCTCGAAATTTTGTGGTTACACAGTTGTGCTTTCGTGAAAAGAGCATTTGTTAGAGGCCTAAGACACATTGGGACTGGACCGGGCTTAGTTTTTGATTAAACACATTGCATGCACGTACATTTAAATCTATAGGAGTGCAGTTTTATATACTTTTGGTTTACTCACAGATCACAATTTAGATAGAGAGGATTTGATTTCATATTCTTTCTTTCTACAAACAGGATAAAGGTTGATAGAGCCTCTATAGTTCTGTTATTTTCTGTGATTTAACAGCACTCACTTGCCCTATCATCCCCACATTAGTTACTTCTCCTCCTCATATATTTAATTCACTCGTGACATGCTTAAAACTTATCAAACAACTTAAAGTTCACCTTTTATTCACTGGTTTCATGTTTCCAGCTGTTTTCCAAACTAGCTGGATCGTAACACTCGTTTTTAGCAGGTTTACCCATGTTTATAAATCCTACCTATCAAATCTATTTTCAAATAGATGAATGATGGTTCAATTAAAGAAATGTTCATTCTCTGTGAGTAAAAACAACACATTTTTTAGTCTTAATTTTACTCGGAAGACAAAATGCAGTAAAAGTATAGAGCTTTTACTGGTGGGGCCAGTAACAAAGACCACTCCTGTACGGTGTTGCTACTACGGTATTTTTAAAAATCGTTAAAAAATGATTTCAACATCATTGAAATCATTGATTTCAACATCATAACTCAGTAAAGCTTCTTTTACTTCGGTTTTACGGAGCTATTACTAACGGACCCTAGTGGGACTAGAATACCAGCTCGCTGCCTTAAGAAACACATTAACCTGATAAGCTGCTAAATGTAGCAACCTCCCATCATATTGTGGGATATATGAAATGATGAATTATTAATGAATAAATATAAAGAGTACACTTTTGGTTTCTAAGATTAATGAGACAAAAAGAACAACAACAAAAATCAACATAATCTCTTGCTTGTCAGGTACTGGGCATCAATGGTCCAGTTCGGCTAAAACCAGTAGACAATACCATATGATAATAATAATAATCTTTCCTTTATTTATCACGTGTTACACAGCACATACATGCGTCCTGAAATTATCTCTGCATTTAACCCGTCCCTGAGGGAGCAGTGGGCGGCCCCTGTGAATTGAATTGAAAAAGACCCTGAGTTCCAGGTTCTTGTTCAAGGACCCACAAGGCCCTGGAGATATGGAGAAACTATTACAGAACAAAAACATTTTGAAAAGATTACAGGACAAAATTGTCTTATGTATATGAAATTTTTATTACTAATATTACTTACTTTATGAAATAAGGAGCCAATTTATCCTCTTGTAACAAAGAGATTTACAAATTAATTCTGATGCATCAGTTTTGCATAGTGGTCCTTTATTGATAAGTGGACGTCATGAAATAAAACATAATTTTTCAGAAAATGTCATTTATAGCTTCCAGCTGGGACAAAATGTTTACTGCACATTCTCTTTATTGTAAAATATGATGAAAGCTTCCCCCCAGCTTTCTGAAGTACCATGTCTTTAAGACACTCACTCAAATTACCACGTTCCACAAACCCACAGGCATGCTTTTAACAAGAATTATTGACTTAAAATGATTAGAAACATTGCTCCTTGAACTCATGTACTGGTGTCAAGACATGTCGTTGTCATAAAAGATGATTTATCTGCATCACCACACTCCAAGTACAGGAGATAAATTTGACCAGGAAAGTATGCATAGAACTGAACGCAGTTGAAAACCGTGAGCGCATAGAAGAAAGCCAAGCACTTTCCAGTAGGCATGTGTGGAAGCCTGAATATCAGCTGAAATTCTTCCTGTCCTGAGTATAACAGGTTATTTTTATATATCAAATGTTGCTTTATTTTTTTAACGTTTTGCTTTTTGTTGCTTGAACCAAAATGGGTGTCTGCCTTTTTTTCAACCAATGAGAAATTCTTACAATAGTCTAGTTTTCACTTGAGTCCCACAGGTTCTGTTTGCTCCTAATAATTTAGTAGGATGTGGCTGCTTAAAAGTACATAATGTGTATGAGCAGAGTTGTTCATTCTAATGAACAAATATTGAGATTCATTTTTAATATTAACTCACCATATGAACTTAAACTTAGTTTTTCGAAGCTTAATCTTAAAAATTAAGAGATTGTCTTCTCTCTGCAATTGACAGTAACACTCCCAATAAATAAGTTTGAAAAATATCAACAAAAGAGAGACTAAGTTATATATTTAGAATATTTGAAATGTTGGTGAAGATATTTACAATGTTTACAATGTTTACCGACTTTGATTCAGGCTCACAGGAAATAAAAACCTCAATTACAAAAAAAGCATATTTGCACTTCTATAGGATGTTAGGAAGCAATGGTTTTTAATCAATATTTGGCTAAAATATTACTGACTAAGTCTTGGATCTCTTTTCCTCTTTTTTTATCCAGCACTTTACTCCATCATACTCTTCTGCGTCTTCCTATGGATCCCCTTTGTTTATTTCTACTATGAAGAAAGGGATGATGACAACACAAACAAGTGCTCGGTAAGTCGGGGATCTCATATTGCACACATCATCTTGGCCTGCTTGTCTCACTGCAGTGAGGAATTTTAAATGTTATTCATGTTCAGCTGGCTAATATGTTGATCCAAAAATACGCTGAAGTCATTTTTGTCAACTTCACAGACATTTTAGATCAACAACAACTCATTAGTTGTTTTTTTCATGACAAACAGTGAAAGCATACGATCATCTTCCCTCTTTTTTTTCTTCCATCTTGAAGTTTTCCTTAGGTATTCACATCAATCCAGCTTTTATCAGCACAATGCATGATGGCACATATACAGTATGTTTGCTTGAATCTTGTTTTTCCCTGAAGAATAAAAAAACATTATTTCACCTATATTATTATAATGCAATTTACCATCTGATTTTATCTGTCTATTCAAAAAATTACCTACGTGAACATAGATTGTCTTCTTAAATGACCTGATTAATCCTATTATTGACTTGCCTCACTTTTAGTAGGAGTTTGCAGTTTTTGTGACTTTCAAAATGAAAAGGTACAAGCTTCATGATCATTGAGCATCAGTATATTGCAAATAGATTTTTTGATCTTGTGTGGTGATTAGAGGCAGAATGTTTTATATTATTGTATTTCATTTTCCCAGTACTCACATCTGACTGAATTGTCATGCATACGCAAAGTGAAGCACACAGGTCATATTGTGTAAATTTTTAAAAATATGAAAAGAGCAATGATGAAACTAAAATATGAAAAGAGCAATGATGTAACAAACATAGATTTAATGTAACAAATAACAATAAACAAAAGGCTGATAAATATAAGGAAAACCTTAAAAATGACTTTCTATTTATTTCAAAGACTGCAGTCACATTTTCAAACATTCGTTTCGCTGTAGCCATACATTATTCATGGAGCTCATGTTGTCACCCGAAATGTGAGTGAAATTTCTTTTATATCCTTTCAGTCTATATCTTTGTCTTTTCTCCATTCCTTGTGTAACTTTTCAGCTGACAGAGGCAACTTCCCTCAGACAGCGAAGTCTTTTGTAATGTTACTTTAAAGCACCTTGCATAGCGCAAGGAGTCACATGTTATCTCTGCCAGGTCAAACCAGATCCAGACTCACTATACATAGCGCTCACTCAATATAGGCCAGCTAAGCAGTATTACCTCCCTCTTTCACTGACAATGAATTCTAATATTCTTTCCACTTATTGCCAAAATTTACCATTTAAATTTTTTCTTTCATTGCAGCAAGTGAAAAATGCTCTGAAGTACACAGTTGGATTCGTCATTGTCTGTGCGGTTCTCCTTTTAATTGGGTAAGTTGGAGACAGGGTTAGTTTCTTTATCATATGGATGGTAGTAACCGGTGCTGATGTGTCATTATGTTCTGTTAATAAGAGGTGGTCCCCTTCGAACAATGACAGTTCCATTTGTGTAGCCATGATAAGCCAATCAAACAGATGAAAATGAAGTCTAAATATAGGTTTGCATTTTGTCAAAGTACAAAAGCATATGTGTTGGAACTATTAGGTCTTTTTTGGATATCCTATCTACAAAATGCATATGTACATTCTTCAAATTATCCATTGGTTTTATTCTGGACATATACCACCTGCTCTGAATAATAGATTTTCCTTGCAGTAGAGATAATACGTCTTATTTTAACCTATATAATGTATTGTGGTCTCTCAACCATTAAATGCTGCAGAGCTCAAAGGCTTACAAGGTTTGGAAAAGTAAAGGACAAACGACTAGTTTCTTACAGCCTTAAAGTTTGGTGGTTTTACAGACAGAAGCAATTTAGATCGTCTTTTACTTCATGAACTGGAACTATTGCTGCTGTGTTGAGGCAATTGTTGCTTTGCTCTTTTGATTTTCACCAACATAATAGCTTTTATCCTGGGCTTTCTTTGTGATGCCTTTGTGAGACATAATGGCCTTGTTCACTTGTGACTGTTCCCTCAGTGGGGGATTTCTTGATAGTTTTTGTAAGTTGTCTTAAACCTAGCAAGGTGTTTAACTCCTTAAATGAAGACCAATAGTCTACTACTACACACGTTCAGCCAATGCAAATAACTTATCAAGTCTTTTATTCTCATATCGAGTATTAAATAATTTCAGTGTTCTGTTTCTAAATAATACTGATTTATACTAATTTCTGCATGACAGTTCCCTTAGTCTTGGTGCCTTCAAAGAAAGCTGCCCATTCACACAAATTAAGCAAATATGAGGCTATTTGTAGTATTCTAAAAATCTGTTTCACGTGGTGTCATAGCTAATATTGAATTGGGATAATCTACGAGAGAATCAAAACCCTATATCTAAATTCAATTCGGATGGATATGAGTGAAAGAGGGAGAGCATTGTGGTGATGATGACAAGCATTCAACTTGTTTTGAGAGGATTACTGTTTTGTCCTGCACCAACTGAGGCTGCCTGAGTGGGGAACAACAGGAAATAAAGCTTGAATCTAATCTAATCTCAATAGACAAAAGCATTGATATATAAAATGTTTATTTTTTTAATAGAATACTAAAAAAAATGTACCTTCTTTAATTAGATGTTTTTCCTAAAATTGAAAATGACATAACAGGGCAAAAGGAGACCTATACATACATTGCATACGGAGCAGAGGGAACTTTTTAAGATACTGCTTTGTCCCATACCCGGTTTGCCCAGGGGTGTTTCACCGTGAAAACTGTGGCGTTGACTGTTGTGTCCAATAATAATGAATCAACGTTGGAGAAAAGCCTTTAGTTGAACAGTCAATCCTTTCTATGTCCTTGTGAAATGCTCCTTCATGCTCTCAAAACCTGACACAAATGTCCATTAACAATCTATACACATCTATACTCCTAATTACCTCTGCCAAAGAACGAGGTTGTTTTCACACCTGTTATTTTGTCTGTCTGTTAGTTTTTCCGCAAGATTATGAAAAAAAATCCTACAGATGATTAAATGTTGGTGACGTTACGTGTTTTGAAGAATTTAAAATAAAATAAAACAAAAATGATAAGCCGCTTGGTTTTGTGACGTCACAATGTGGCTTCACAAAACCAAGCGGCCTAAAATAATAAGCAAATTAACTTACATCTGCAAACTGGGAGCAACCAACAAAACCTGCACTTTGCACGATGGTCAAATCCAGTCCTTTACCCATCACAATTTGGCCACTGTCAAATTCCCTCAGACCATTATTCTTGCTCATTTCTTCTGGTTCCAACACATTAACTTCAAGAACAAAATGTTCAATCGGTGCCTATTACATCTCTGACCCACTCACAGGTTCCATAATATCAGAAGATAGTCAATGTTATCCCGACTCCACCTCTTGGTGGTTCAAAATACACTTATTAGCCATAAGTGTATTTTGTTATATCTAAGAACTGCTGCTTCATTTATTTGACAAACTTTGTAACTTGAACCACACTTTTTTAAGTCTGTTTTGGTGAATGGCAATCTAAATTAGATTTCTGATCAATGTGTATGTAGGAGCTAAGAGATTGAAAGGTTGATTTTTTTGATAATATGCCTTTATGAGGCACACATCACAACCTTTCATTCAAAGAAACACTAAAGCCAAGACAGTTATGTTTAATATCGCTAAATCTGGAAGGCTATATTATATTATTTCTTGAGCTGCTTGTGTTTTCTGTTGGCTCCTTTCCAAAATACATTTAAATGGTAGGAGACAAGTCCATTGTGTTAGAATAGCAATTAATCCTGTTTTCAAGAGTGCAGTGGTATCCATGGTAGATGAGCAAAGGTCATACATAACAATCTAGGCAAGACAATTGTAGCATTACAAAAAAATACACAAGTTCCATTTCACTGAAATACAGTTAGGTTAACAGATATTTACCTTAGAGCCTAGATGAGTCTATCCTTTACTGGAGAACATACTGTTAAATCTTCTTTTCCCATTTCTGTTGGAGAATTATATGGGAAGATGGCTGTATAATGGGATATAGATGATAATTACCTTTCCTTTCAATGCTTGCATACCACACACAACTCAACTGATCTGTCTGTAGTTCTCTGGCCTTGTTAGCAGCTATTGGGAAGGGCAATGCCTCTGGTAGCTTTACATCTTTGTAGAGTAGTTGTGTAACACCCTCATTACCACCTCAGGGACTAAGATTAAACACATTGTTAATTTTGGGTATTGAGAACTCAGAAGCAACTTATTCTGTTTTTCCATTGTTTTCAGAGCCTTCATTCCACTTCAGCCTGCACCAAGTCAGAATTCCACCCAATGGGAGAAAGTCCAATACCTTTTCGAGGAGCTTGGGAGTAGTCGTAAGTACTTACTGTTTAGAAAACACTTCCTTTAATTTTCCACATGGGTATAATGTAAATAGTTAAAGTAGGGCTGCAGTAATTTATTATTTTAGTAAATGAGTACTCTATCGATTATTCTGGCTATTAATTGAATAATCGAATAAGAAATATTGCGTGCTTGGTAAGTTTTTTCATTAGAATCACTTTTATTTTATTCAAGATCAATTGTAATGTATGTCTCTATATCAAATATTGATAATAATACATTTATTGTATAACACACTTTACATTTGGATCAGTGTGTATGGGTTTGTGTGTGAGCCTGAAGGGTGTGTGTGTGTGAGCGTGAGCCGGAAGGGTGTGTGTTTGTGTGTTAGACTAAACTAAAAATAACAGGAATGGATCTCGTGCTTTAACAAAATGACTGCAGAATTTTATTTTCTGTGGGTAATTATTTTCTCGAACAAAACCTATGGAATAAAGGGACACGTAATAACTGCCAGGTAGCCTCCTTACTGATTTACAGTCTTCACTAGCCATTAAATATTGCCATAACTAACTTGTAATATTTATAAGCCTTAAGCTCAACTAAAAACACATTTGTTTATGTTACTGCTGCTAACGTATCATTAATGTTGCTGGGATGTTGCTTGTCCACCCTTTGGATTGGATGCACAGCCTTGATGCTTATGGATGAGATGCTGCAACATTGAGAAAGTGCTATTGTGGAAAGCTAATTCTGTTTTACAATAAACACACTGCACTTTGTTTTCCTTCGTTTCAGCTTGTAGTGATCCCAGACTTTTGACATTTTTTGTCGTTTCCTGTTGGGTGTCGAATCTTTTTGACCATTGCTATTTTCTTCTTTCTCTTCCTCCAAGATTTTGCAGTATGCATCTCGCATCCATGTTACAGCAATAGCAGAAAGAAGCTCATGTTGCCAAAGAAGTAACCATCCGTAGGAAACCTACTGCGCTGTAGAGTTGTCCTTATTTAATTAAGTTTAGTAATTGAATTACTTGAGTTATTCGAGGACGTTACCATGACTATCAGAATTTATTTTTTTCTATCTCATTTTAAGTCAGACTAATTCATTCATTCCATTATTCCCCTTCATTATTCCTATCTATTAGTTTCTCTAATCAACTTCAATTGCTACATCCATTTTTATTTTCCTACCTCTCTGTTTTCTTCTAACATACGGCCTAATTGAGTCATGTTAAGTCTAAATATATGTTTAGACACCATTTGGGGCAAATTAAAGATGTTTTGTAAGGCAAACCAAAATATTGTCCCGAGACAGTGCAGTTCGTATTGAGATAAATTAGTCTCAAAAAGATCACAATTGTGCTCTACTAATGAAAAGGTTATCTGTTTGAATCAGTAATGGCACGTGTGGTGTAGTATGATTGTCTGTTCTTACATACACACAAATATAGCAGATAGGATTATCCATCCACATTTCTTCAAAAATGATTGAGAGAATTCATTAAAAATCATTTTTTTTAATGCTAATGCATGATTTGTGCAAATGGAACACTGCCAAATGTGGGTTTCTTACAGTCATCTGGCTTTTTGCCATGAGGGGATCAAGAAGTTTAACCATCAGCCCCACTCCAAAATAGCGATCCCCTAAATACAAGCCCGTAAACTTTATTCCTTGTCACGAGAATACCTAGCTCCCCATGTCTCTTCTCTCATTCATGGTGTAGAGGAAATGTTTTTTTGTTTTTTTTACATATCCCTGATTATTGTTTATAATGGCTGCTACATGTTTAATGGCTTCATCATTAGATATGTTTTCCCGGTGATGGCTGAATTTACTTAAGCTAAGTAGCTATTCATTTTGGTATTTGAGGCCATAAAGTACAGTTCTATATTTTTGGCAATGCCTGATGTAGGACTGGATTGGATCGGTGTCCAACTTGAACTGGAAAGAGTCCTTGGCAAGATTTCGTCCACTTCTCTATATGCATATGCCCATTATCAGTGACTAGAACAAATAAACTCATACAGACCCTTACAAACATTTATCCTTGGTTATTTACTGCGTAAATAATATTTCTTCCAATAAATTTCACTCTATTTACATCTCATAGCTTAAGAAAGATAATAAATCTTCTGCAAATAATGCAATACCAAACATTACTTGAAAAAAATAAACAATTAACAATTTATACCTATATTCAACAAGCACAAAATAGTAATGTTGTCTATCAGTAATGATTAAAAATGGGTTTTGTGAAGCAACCCTCGACCTTGACCATTTACTTCAAATTAGTTAATCTGAATCCACTTTGATCGTTTTAGTCCGATGCAATGAAATTAGCAACAGGATTTCCTGAGAAATTGTGTTCAGAAGAGAAACAGCTATGCCAGTGCAGAGTCAAGAACACAACTATTATGGTTTCTAGTAACTCCACCTGCTTTGAAGATTACCTTCACATGCTGCATGGCAATATATGGTTGTTGCCATCATTGAGTACACGGTATCTCATCCCTTTTCTTTGAGCTACTTCCTACATGCTTTTAATGTCATTCCACGGTAGTGGTTCCCTAATAAACACCTCTCTGAACAAGTCACATGCACGCGGACTAGCCTGGGGGGCTTTGTGCCGGCTGTGATAAGAGCTACCTCATTTCTTTGCTGTAGGAATCAAAGCTGATGTGAAAGCAGCAATAATAATACACAATATTGTCTCTTTTTAATCCCCGGAAAATTTGCTCTAGAAACCACGAAGAATGGCAGCAAATGTCCATCCTTTGCTTTGTTTGGACTTCATGAACAGAATGTTTCTCATTCAGTACATTGAGCTATTGGCTATTTTACCAAACTCACCATTAAACAAAGACAGTAGATTCACAATGAAGCATTCAGTAATTAAAAACACATGCTTTCAAATGTTAATGTTCAGTACATCTGTCACACTTCAAAGTTTTCTTTTGCATACAATATAATAGATAGTAGGCATAGGCAATTTCTTTTCATTTTACACCCCATAGACATGCTGGTTTGAAATATAATAATAATAAATAATAATACATTTAATTTATAATGCACTTTACATTTGGATCAAATCTCAGAGTGCTAAAATAAAAATATCCTTAACAGGAAGTGTAATATCAAACAGGACTAATTATGCATCCTCAGAATACTAACTTAATATTTCGAAACCAATGTCACTATCAAGGACAAAGTAATGCAAACAGCCACCTTTGCCCTAGCTAACAGGTGGGCCAGGAACCATGACGTTGCGCTATGAAGATGTAGAATATCTAAAAATGAATAAATAGGTTAGCTTTACACCTGGAGCCCTGACAGGTGGGATTGTCACATTGGAGGGAGGAAATCAGTCTCTTCATCAATACCTGTCTTCTAACTTCAGCTTTGACAGCTGGTGCGACACCAGTAGTGACACTTGACTGATGTGTGGTCCCTTCTCCACCTCAAAGGTGACGCAAATCAACTCAAACTACATACATTAAAATATTCAGCAGTTTAAAAAATAATCTTGATCAAAGTATTGAATGACAACAAATGGTGACCATTTTTCTTCGGAGAGGAAGATATGTCACTTAAAGGCAAATATTGCAATACCAACATCTATTATCCTTTTCCTTGCCAGTACCCTTCAGCTTAGGTGTAATAGATGCTTGAAATTAACTTATGAAAACAATTTTCTTATGTTATAAGGACATCTCTAAAAGCATAACTTGGACATTATTATGCTTATTTTCTCTTACATGTCAAAAAGAAATATAGAACTCTGTCATACTCCTCAGTCAAGTGAAATACCACCTTTAACCTCATAACAAATAATTATTTTCAGAAACAGTGTCCCAGTTGCTCCTGTAGACATTTGTCAATGTTGACATAGTTTTTATCGTTATTACTTTTTTCAATATCTATCCGGCGTCATTAGAATTTGCGTGAAGAAAGCTGCACATTAAGCTCCATTCATCACACCCATTGAAGAGGGTAATTGTCTCCAATCCCAAATCTTAGTAGACTAAGTAATGTAGCAAACATTTGCTTACAATTGTTTTTTCATCCATTTTCCTGCCTTTGTACTTCAGTTTGGCTTTGGCACTCACAGCTCTTTGTATTATGCTATGTTCCACCAAGAAGGACAGTACTCCTGCGCTTTGAAATAGATGCACTGCACATTTCAATTTAGTACACTCAACACTTTGAACACTATTGTGTGTGTTACAATATTACATAAAAAATACATATTTGATACAGTTTTAGGATCACTAAGGCTCATTTCTCTCGATTTTAAGCTCAAATTTAACCCAACATAATAAATATACACAATCTATGATATATTAAAATGCTGATTAAATATAGTTGATATTTAGCATTGGGTACACTATTCAAAACTTTGACATAAGAAAACCATTTACCCACACAATGCAATACACATTGTCTATCATCTGCTTTGTACGTGTCATCCTGGGATTCATTTGTGAACAATTCTCGTAAGTGTCAAAATCCATGAAGTTGATCTTAAGCATTTGCACATTCAAGTCCGTTAAGGTAAAGTGGAGAAGCTGCAGTTACGAGCATGCGGATTGTCGTCCCTGAGATGTTTGGTGCTCCATATAGTTTGCTGGAGTTATTTTTGCATGTGCCCCATATACGAAAATCTGTCATGCAATCGTCACTGATTAACCCCAGTCCAACATCTCGGATGGAGAAGTGATCATGAAATGATGGACAAAATATTCTTACATTCATTACCCAACAGAAGTCTCATGTCACTTTAAGGGTTTTACAGATTCAGTCTAATAAATCTATGGGCTGCCACAATGTGGACGATCTTAATTTAATGAAGGAAGAAGTATGGCTGTAAGATTTTTATAAAGATTCTATAGAAATTATCCAGAGAATCTCAGTCTGTAGACCATCAGACTTAAAATCCAGGGATCAAGTCCCTGTTCAGGCATAGCTTATAGTCTTCCCAATAATTTCCCCTAGGGTAGTATTGTCTTATCTTATCTCACAGTATTCAATGAAATTTTGATGCAGTGTTTGCAAAGTTTGGTAGAACACACAGTGTCCACAAAATGATCGGAACTTTGGAACTATAACCGAGGTCAGTGTTAAATTTGGAAAAGAAACAGCTGACTGAAAAACCATCAAAATGCTCACAAAAAACTAGACTTTTGATTTCCTGCACATTTGGAATAGATCCTTTTGTATTTCTTTTTCGAGGCAGAGGTCTGTTCTCTAATAGCGTTCCTGTTTTTTTTCGCCCTGCAGATGGTCTACCTGCTCTGTCTTTCTCCATCAGCTCCTTGACCTTGATTGGCATGTTGGCAGTGATCACTTACACGGTGAGTTTGGACCTGAGACAAGTTGATAATTTTGTTTCATGTGTTCAGTGGAGTAACACTCCACAGTAATTAAGGGAAATAGTCCAATGGGGTTATATCCAAGTTAAGTGTAGCCTGTAAGTTAAGAGTACCTGAGATAATATACATCTTATATCATGAAAGTGTTTTTTAAGTATGAGAAATGACTAAATTGGGGAATTTTCAAGAGGTAGAGTGGATCATCAACTGCTGCTATCGTCTTAAAAACAGGTCCTTTCCAATCCAATGACTGTTCCTTCTTGTGGGTATTTGTATGAATGGCAAGAAATAATGTGGAGTGATCAGATACCGTTCCTGATGTGCACTGCATTGCATGCCTCCCTCTGCTTTTGTCATGAATGTATTGAAAATCCAAATGTATTTATATAAATAAAATGTATATAGAAAATAATTTAATTATGGTGAATAGATTAATGACTGCTTTCAGGATTTGATTGACTCAAATTCCATTGAACATAGTGATTTGACCATTAAAATTGAATATTTCTGATTATGGAGTACATTTCTCTAAGTATTTTAACTGCAATGCAGCATTTTTCTTGTTTGCTAATTATTTCCAGTCCCTAACCCCTAACCCTTAGTTGAGATGAACCAAATGAGGTCGTGATCTTTGTCTCGCGATATATCTGGCATCCAGCTGCTCAAAAAGAAAAGCTGTGAGACTTTTGCTTGACAAATGCTTCCCTACAAATATATATTATATATATATATATATATATATATATATTATATATATTATATATATATATAATATATATATATATATATATATATATATATATTATATATATTATATATATATATATGTAACAGTTTTTAATGGGGTGCATTTTTCGTAGCTGTTATCCTAGTAACTTGACTGCCAACTTGAATATTCCCTGGAGGAGGTAGAGTTGGTGGCAGTGTGGGAGTAATAACAAGGAAGGAAAGGGGGAAAAAAAATTACTCTGTTGACAACTCAGAGGGTGAAAGTAAAAGTGACATCCAACCCAAATCTATCTGGTTTCTGTTGAGCTCAAAGATTCCGTTTGACAAATTACACAACAATTGAATGTGGAGTTCTTAATGACTAATACACCTACCTAGTCGAGCAATGGTAAAACTAATGTCCCTTAAGAACATGCAATCCGTCTCTGCTGGGATTTTATCCACTCTTCCCTCACTTTGCTTTTTACAATTCTTTAGATAGTGGATAATCTCCCTGTACGTTTGAGCAAGATAGTGTGCTCTGATTTATACTGACCCCGATGTTCCTTCTGAATGCCAATCAGAACTCCAAATGTGTCTTTTATGGTTTTTAGGAAGACTGTGAAAGGAATCAGACCTTTGGGCAACAGCAGCTGACTCTCCCTCTTCTTTTCTCACGCAGACAAAAGCAGACTTTGTTTAACCTTTCATCTGATTTTTTTCACCCTACTGTCTCCCGTACTTAAAATTGAGAAACTGGTCTTTGTACCAATGTAACTATATTTACCGTGTGAATTATGATTCTTTACTATGTGTATATTACTATTAAGCCTGATTAATTTAATGGAATCTAAGTGACGGGTTCCATAAGCAGCGGAAATGTTGTCCATGACACCCGTGCTAATTCATCACTACTCTTTGGGCTGAACGTGGTATTCTCTCTTACGGCAAACAACTCTTTGATGTAAACAGTATATAACACTTAATCCTTGTGCACTTAAACTATAGAGTCATAGCTTTTACTGATTTTTAGTCCTTTGGCAGTTTAATTTAACTCTTAATTAAATTAAACAGATGCTTTCCTTAGGAAATAGTGTCTTTTTCTTGTGCCTGCCAGTCAATATTTTTCCTAAAGGAAACCAATGCATTTCAAAGTTTAAATGAAAAGTGTTTTCAGTGATATCATTGATGATATACTGTACATTAAACCTGCAGCGTGGAGCTTGCACATTTCAATGATTGCTACATTTAAAAAACAACTTAAGCCAATGCTGATCAAACTGATAACTCTTATATCAATATATCTGTACGGAGTAGAGTACCAGTATGGTGGAAACTATGGCTTCATAACAACAACAGTGTTTGTATTACTCTTATTGATCTACTGTACCTGTCTATAATTCATATAAAAACGCTCATTGGATTTTAGATGAAAGCAATAGTCACTCTTTACACCAAAACAGTCAGCTTTTAATGGTGGGGAGTTTTTTTTATCCTAGAATGTTAGCATATCCTTATTCCAACCAAATGTTGGTGTTTTATTGAATCCCACATTGAGGACATGAGACAGATCAGGCTGATCTCAAGCAAAGTCCTTTTAAAAGCCTGAGTAGCATATTGACTTATGACTCGCTGCGGGCTGTCTCCTGTGAACCCACTTTTCTCTTGCTCTTGAATTACAAGCCATAAATATGCTGATACCGAATTTGGGGAGATTAATGTCTATTGATCAAATCACAGACCCTGAGTTGGAGGCGGGCAAAGGAGGTATCTTCTAGAATCCTCTAGATTCATAGGAGTGTCAATAACATAATTTCTTGGTATTGGTAAATTAGATATATATTGCTAGTAGTGCAATTAAATTCGAATTTGTATAATGTCTACAGGCTCCATGGCTGCCTGTACATTGGGCTTCTTTACTCAGGAGGTGCACACACTTTTAACTTAAACACTATATTGAATAATTCAGCTTCAAAATAGTATACATCCTTAATATCAGTTTGGGGCCTCTTGAAACTAATGCCATATCAGCTGTATCGGGGCATATAATGATACAATGTTGTAATGAAACTGCAAAAAGCTTTGGAAACATTATTGTTGCAAATATAATGTTACAAAGCTTATTATTTCTGGTACCATTATTGTTGCAAAACTTAATACAGTTTTTGCAGAGAGAAACTCTTCCTCAATCATGTGTGTGTGTACTTAGAATTCATCTTCACATATACAAATATTAATATAAATGGCATCGTAACACAGATCTGGACATGTTTTGCACATTTATAAATCATAGTTACATATTTCCTGATTCTGAATATATTTTTTTAGGTTCCTGTACTCAATCATTAATGTCAGAACATATCTACAAACACATCATTGCAATTCAGATTCCCTGCTTTTCACATTAATTTGCAAAAAGTTATCTTACTTTTTCCTACCCCTCATCCTGGTTTATCTGTCCGCAGTACCCTTTGGTTTAATTTGAGCCCAGCTGAGTTCAGCCCTGTTGCTGCTGCAGTAAAGGGTAAATGGACTGTACTTATATAGTGCTTTTCTAGTCTGCTAGACCACTCAAAGCACTTTTACAACACGACTCACCAATTCACACTAACTCATTTATTCATACAGTGATGGTGGAGGCTTGCCTCGCAAGTTTCCACATGCTAATCAGAGCAGTACAGTACTTTCCCATGATGTAAGGTCACGATTCAGGCAGGATTCACCGGTAGGGCCTGGAGCTCCAGTGCTGCCTGAGCCAATGGTTACTACATATGTTGCCAAAGATAACCACAGCAAAGAGTATAGCGAGTTATATTAATTGTTTGCTCAGGTGAAATGTTTGCTTTATAGTTCTGGTCCATGTTTTACAAATTGCTACGGTACATTTAAAAAATATAGACAGTATAAATTGAAAATCTGCTCCGCAGGGACAGAGCAGCAGATTGTAGAATGAATTTATGTCGACTACAATGAAGTCCAGCTGTGTTTAAATATAAGTATAGTATTTGGTCGGTTTGGTCACACAGTGGTTTCTCATTGCTCCCATTCTGAAACAAAGTTCCAATAAACATGGTCTTGAATATAAAAATGGACAAAAAGGGCGGGTGGCTGACCAAGAGGAATAGAAATTAACCCAAAACTGCTTTGTTGGAGGAAAATATATATTTATGTATAATTTTACATAAAAGTAAAAATGAATAAAACCATGCAGATCCATTATACAGGTTAACCTTGTTCTGTAAATTCTACATTTGTACAGAGTCCAAAGAGTGCTAGAAAGGATACATACTGTTTTGTCCTGGGACATTGTTGAAGATCTTGAGCACACACTGTATTGAGTATAGTGTTCAGTCACTCAAAGAGCTCCTACTGTATTTGTCTCACCACTACACAGTTTTGAGCATGTACCAGATTATTACCACACCAGAGGGCCAGCTGTAGGCTGACTCTTCATCATCCTGAATCTTCAAACTTCAAGAATTTAACATAAGGTCTTTGAGGTACATTCAGCGGTGTTAGCTCAGAGGCCGATGGTGCAGCTGTCCCCCCTTAAAGAGGCTGTGTTAAAAGGACTTTTGAAGCTTAGGATAAAGGATAGGACGAGACTTCTGTCTGTGATAACTTTAAGAAATTTATAAACTATGGTATCTTGCGCGAAATGTTAATGTGGGAGAAAATATCCTCTCTCTTGTCTTGAGTGGTGTCGGTTGCGTGTGTTCTGCTTAGGTGTGTTGAGCACGTGGGTGGGTGCCCGTGTGGACATACTGTGCGCAGTGTAGGACCATTTTGTATAGCTAAAAAATGACCAAGGGGCTGTGGTAGATGATGGATATCCAATCTGCCAAGCCTGCTGTCAGAAAGTTGTTGCTATAGGCTCCAACACGTCTAAAATGGCCCACATTTTTCGGGTTATTCTTCCATCCCTGTACGCCCAAGTCAAGCTAAAAACTCAAATTGCTGAATATACTAAGCTGGTCGTAAACTCTGACCCTTTGCAAGTTATTTTTCTGACAAATTTGAATGATTTTAAAGAAATTATGAATTATGTGCGCTTCAATTGGTAAAAAATGCATTTTCATCTGGTTGATGGTATGATTTTTTGCATTATTAATCGTACAAATAACGCTCCATTGCTAACTAGGCAATGTCTCCTGAAAGGGAGACTCGTGCCAGACTTGCACGAAAAACACATCGAAGGGGCCAGCACGGGTTACAGGGCACAGTGGAGGCACCAGATGATTCTTTGTAGGTGCTCTGACTTTTCAGTGAGGAGGCTCTCAAAATTAGAGTTCCCTATTAGTGTTCCAGGTACCACAACTCACTTACCGACACATCATGCATTTATGCTGTACCGGCTCCATTATATTAGCACTGAAAGTCAATGTTAAAAGCAAATGGGGAAATTTAGTTGTTGATGGGAGTGGAAGCATCTTCCTCTAGTGTGTTGTGCTCGACCAAAACAGGTAAAGAGCATACAAGTTGGAAAAAAAATGGTGGAACTAACAAATACAACCCGTGCAAGTAGGTAAATCTCAATTACTCCAATGTTAAGGTTCTTTTTTACAACTTCTGCTAACTTTTCGGCTTCTGAAGCCTTGCGACGAGTTATCAAAGAATATAAGAGGAGGATATAATTTGGGCTTCCAGCAATTTATATTTGATGTTTCAAAGTCGGCTCATGACATGAAATGATAAATTTGGTTGTCAGGACACATCTGTCAGCCATATCATTATAGCCACCGACAATTTTGTTTGGAAACACCTTTGAATTAACAGTTTTTTAATTCATAGTTTTTCTCGACTGTTTTAACAAAAAAATTATAAAGATACAAAAAGTAATTACAAACACAAAATGATATGTTGTAGATTTTATATTCTTCAAATTAGTCACCACTTACCTTGATGACAGCTTTGCATACTATTGGCATTATCTTAACCAGCATCAGGAGGTAGTCACCTGGAATACTTTACATTCAGCAGGTGAACTTTGCCAAAAGCATTTTTGGAATTTGTTGATCTTTGACGTGTTGAGACCACCCGTTTTACTTTGAGGTAGAGTTGGTAAAAAAATAAATAACCCTGTCTGACAATTGTAGTAATCCATATTATATAAAGTATTGCTCAGCTAACAGAAATGATGGTCCATTTTTTCCTTTAAGACAGTTTTCCCAATGCAGTTGCAAAACAAACATAAAACACTCTGCATGACCAAGGCCTCTGCTGCAGAGGATAAGTTCAACAGCGTTACCAGTGTCAGAAACCACCAATTATCAGCACCTCAGATGAGGCCCTACATGAGTTCTACACACAGTTCAAGTAACAGTAATATCACAACATCAGATGTTATAACTGCTGCAAAGAAACCTCTATTGAGGAAGGCAAAGACGAGATTTGGAATATTGGATACACTGTGAGATGGGGAGTGAGTATGGTGTCAGGACAACAGTGGTGATTTAGCCACGGGAACAAAGGTTGGTGAGGTGGCAAGCAGCGGGCTTCTGAATGTACTGTACTTTATTAAGGTTTTGCATGTTAAAACATATGATGGTATGCAGTAGTCTGGTCATGATGTAATGAACGCCTAGATCAGAATTTCTGCTGCAGAGAAGAGAGTGATGGGCCCAAATGGTCAATGTTCTTGAGGTGGAAAAACGCAGACTTAGTGATTTGTTTGGTATTGTTGTGGCATTAAAAGTGCTAGAGGTGGCAAAGATGACTCCAAGTTTTCGGACATGTAGGGATGGACTTCGGGTGGGGTTTTGATGGTCAGGGAGAAATTTTGTGCGTCTTCGTTGAGGGAACTGGGACCGATGATTATAATATTAGATTCATTACTCGAGGAAGTGGACTTAACCCATTATTATTTTTATGAATAAAACCATTGAATCAGATTGAGGAAGGTGTTTCCAAACAGGTACTCTGTTTATTAAACATTCATTTTCATTTACATTCACAGGCCTGTTTAAGTGATGAACTGAAGTACTTCGGCGGCTTTTAGATATGGTAATAAAAGTTTTATTCTTGTGCTAAAAAACTTTCAACAGCTGTATCATCGGTACTATGTGCAAAAGAAAGTTCAACTACTGCCCCGTTTTTGACTCCGCCATGGTAGGTAGAAATAGCAACAAACAGGAGGCTTGTGTAGGATCCATGCCCATCTACTTATCTTGCCTGTCACTCTGAAGTCACTTGACTCTCGCTGGATTCCAGGCAGTAACTTCTTCCCATCCACCCACCCTGTTCCAAGTTATTTCTGGTTATTATTGACAACAGTCGGTTTTGAAATGACGTTAATAAGCATGCATGATTATGTTTGAACCAAAAATGTGTATCACAGCAGAGGGACACCTCTATTTTCTCTCTCTTTTATATTTCTCCCATTCAGCTGCACTTTTTAGGGGTATGGAAATATTTCTCTTGGGATCTAAGACAGGATTTCTTTTTATGAGTGTATTTGATATTCGGGACGTGCTCTGTCCTTAAGAGGTCCATGATTCATTGCAGGAGGCGACATTCGCCTGTAGCAGAGATCCACAGCAGAGACTAATAATAGTCTAGCCTGACTTAGTATCCCATGCGACTATCTTAATGCTACCCAACACTCAGAAACTAGTAGGAGTTGTTCTGGAAAAATACAGGCTCTGACGTTTCCCTTCTTGAAAAACAGAAGAAATAGGGCACCATCATTTGACAGAGCTAAAAAGATCTTTGCACATAAGGGTCTTTTGTTCTATTTTGAACCCATAAAACCTGCAAGCTGGTTAGAGTGATATGGCACAAGGAGACCAAGAAAGCATCAACCTGTTGCTGCTACTTTCATTTGTATATATTTGTCAATTTCCTGGTATTAAGGATGTCATTTTTAGTTAAATTATAGCATTCCTCCAGGAGATTGAAGCCCTCCAATTATTCAAACTGTCTTATGAATTTTATGCAAATATTCTCTGTCTGCCTTTCTTAACTGTCACTGTATATATCTAAGCGTATATCTTTCTGTATGCATAGCTATTGTTCATACACTTTGTCCATTTCAAACAAAAGAAAATAAATGTGTGTAAATTCACCCCAATCAAAATTGTTGACATATTAATGTTCACTATTGTAAACCAGATTTGCCCCATGAAATTATATTTGAAAAAATGTTATCAAATCCTGAATAGATAGCAGTTCTGTCACATGGGGGCACTGTTAGGCTTTAAATTACATCCAAGTGATATAAGGCATTGATATCCACACAAAATGGTTGCAGCAAGTTTAACAGTAGACCTCAGTACCTCAGTACAATAACAGATTCAACCATTTTGATATTTTTTCTCACAAAGATCACATAGCCTTAGAGACAATGGACACTATGATAAGCTGTGTGTGTTTACTTGACTCTTCTGACTTTAGTCATGTCCCATATTGTGATTGGTTCCTTATCAGGCAGACATGGCGATGAGTGGGCACATGCATCCACCATATGCCACTCACTATAATATGTGATTATGATGTGTGCATGCACTGTCTTTCAGGCATATGGAATGTCTGTTCTCCCTCTGACTCTAATAAAAGGCACCCGGAGTGTGGCCTATGAACGCCTGGAAAACACAGAAGACATTGATGAAGTTGAGCATCAGATAGAAAAGCTCAAATCCAAGGTCGGTCTCATCAAATGACACAAAAACAATCGCACTACATGTGACCTATGTGTTTAAGTCACTGAATAAACTAATAAAATATTACATGTCATCTATCTAACCTTTATATCAATACACATAATAAAACTCTTGTTTCTTTAATTGTTTTTAATATTTAATGTAGTCTCTAAACATGCACTCATTCAGAGGTGCGCTCACACACAGACTTCTACTGCCCAGCCTCTCCTCCTTATCTCTCTGTTGTGCTCCTCTATGTGGCAGTTATGTACAGAATATATGAGCTTTGAGACTGAGAACTAAGTATAGTTATATTAAAGATAACAAACACAGTAGGAAGGTGTAACAGCAAATACCCAAAGCGCTAATCCTTAACGTGTCCATCCATTGACTCAGTAACTATATAGAAGAATAAATCGTTTTTATAGCATCCGTACTTTACATTACTCAACATACATACTTCAGTACGTAACGTTTCCATCCTCATCTTGGTAAAAATTGTGAGGTAGAATTCAATCCTAATCTATAAATGCATATCGGGGACCATAATTGTGCGCACCCGATGAATGGTTCCCGATGAATTAGATTTTCAAACAGCAGGGGCATCTTGGTCATTGTACACAAGTATTCTATTAAATGATAAGTTATTTTGCTCATCAATAACTGTTGGAATTACGGGGTTTGTCAGTGCCTTACATTTTTCATTTGTTTTAGCTTTCAAATTCTGCCATTCTATTGTTTGTGTTCTCCACAGTGTACTGATGGACGTCCCCTCTCATCAAGGGACAGGTACAGCCTACAGGAGCTGGAAGGCAAATTGCAGGTTCTCCAGCGAAGGGGTAGACACCTGGAAATTGCAGAAAGGAACTGCTGCACTAAAGTTGGCAGTGCCCTCAGGCCAATCAAGGTGGGTCTTTAGGACTTTGATTAACTTATTTCAATTGTTTTAATGGAATGTATCATTGAAAAGCCAAATAGTTTGATGTCTATAAATGGGATGTTATCTTTTTCAGACTTAGCTTAGAGCTGTACGATATGCTGTAACTAATTTCTGCAATATCCATATCCATATAATATATCCATATTGCTGTATTGTACATACACCTGAGAAAACACCTAGCCGAAAACAAATACACCTGTAAGTGGAAGAGTATGGTGTGTTTGATTGGCTGACAGCCATATTAGTACACCTGTAGCCCATGCTGTGGCCATTTATGGAGAGATGAACTCCCTTTATGAGCAACACAACTTAAGATGAGGCATCGCCAACTTCGCTGCTATCTTCATTTAAAGAACTAAATAGTGGAAGAGAAGAATTTTGAGAAAGTGCAGTGGTTATTGTAACCAGTATGGCTTTGAATATCATGATGTAGTTCATACTAGTTAAATGCAGCAGTCAGGAAAGAATATATTTTCCTCAACCTACAACATTCAATGCCACTTTCAACAGTGCTACTAAAGCCTGCACAGAAAATATTGATTTATGTTTGTAATAATGTAAAACATGGTTGCCCAGCAGTCACTAAAATATAAGT
Organism: Lophius americanus; assembly: GCA_037951165.1. Lineage (NCBI taxonomy): Eukaryota > Metazoa > Chordata > Actinopteri > Lophiiformes > Lophiidae > Lophius > Lophius americanus. Next base: position 20,005,993 of record JBBDHG010000019.1, on the reverse strand, counting down.
CCTAATTAAAAAGGATATTGATCATCCTTAGGCACCATGTTTTTTTTTCTTATATTTAAATCTCACCACTTTGCACCTAACCCAGGAAAACAGGATTACTATTATCCACACTGTCCTTAATGTAGTTGTTGAACAGGCCTGAGAATTTAAAAGGACTGGCAAAATCCTACAGCATGTTTGACAGCAATAATCTCCACAATTTACCATCCATATGTCAGCCCTCATGCACGGAAGCAGTAGGTGGTTCCTTACCCCATAACGGCCTTTGAAAACGTGCATTATTTTCCTTTACTGAGGTTCAGTCACTGTTTTTTTCTATCGATGCAGATTCCTCCTTTATTTTTAAGCACATACTAATGCTTGGTTATTGATTTTGATGCTTATTGATGCTTGAATTGTTTGGTTGTTGTTTTTTCTTTGTCTTTTTCCAGATCTTTTTGGGCGTATTCTTTATCCTGGTTGCACTGCTGTTCACTGTTGCCCTATTCATTTCAAAGTAAGTCATGATATGTGCTTTAACATCCTAATTTTGAATACATATACATACATATAGTAACAGAAAGTTGTCATTATACTTTTTTCCTTTAGTAACATTTACAAATATGCAGATCTTGATATGAATATATTCATATCAAATTATAATAATTTATTATTGTATATTATGATATATACATTTTTTCCTATTTGGTTTCAGTTTGGATAAAGCTCTCCACTCTGCCGGCATCAGCTCTGGTTTTGTAGTCTTTGGAACCAACCTAACGAACCCTCTTAATGAACTTCTATTAACCTTACAGCCGGTGAGTAGCCTCTCATCTCTCATCGTGTTATGATGATTATTCTCCATTAAAATGTGTTTGAAGCCATATTTTCTCCCCTCCATCATCATTCACTTAAATGAAGCATAATGTAAAACTTTTATTCTTGACCATCCTAAAAAGTACCCATTACACTGTTAGTGCATGTGCTTCAGGTGAACCTAAAAATAAATGATAGATGTCTACACATGTGCAATATACACTAAATGGGTCCTACTGCTTCAAATGCCATTAAAAAGTTTTTACTTTGAAATACAGTCATGTGCTCATAAATCCATATCACACGTGCAAGTACAATTCTGCTGTGAGTTAATAATAAGTTAATAAGTAAGTTAAAAATAACTTCAAGGGAGTGGAGATGAGAGGAACTGAAAGAAGACGAGCACAGTTGGCACCTCTGTAGGAGGAAGCACAGTAGATGTTGATGGATCAGGAAAAAGGAATGTTTCTATGCTTTACAATTTAATAACAAACTAATCAATGCTTTTCTGTTGAAGTGTTTTGGGAAACATATGAATAGCATAGACATAGACTACTGTCTTTTATACGTGACCCAATTCTGAAAACTTAAATTTACAAGGTTATGCACAACGATGTAAACGTTTTTATTATGTAAATTGTACAGAACCTGTCGTACATTTCAGTCACATTTAATTACTATCTTTGTTAAAAACAACGATTAACATATGGTTTGCTCAGAGTTACCAGGTTCGATCTTGCAGACCCAACCAACGGATGGGTTTTAGTTTTAAATTACATTTGTGGAGGGATTATTTTATGATTTATTTGAGTTTTTAAACCTAATCTGAAACAGTCGGCATTTTACAGGCGGCAATTGGTTTAGAATTCAATATATTTTTCATTTTTCTGTGAATAGCAAGTAGAGGGAACAAAGTCTATAAAGGTAGAGTGCAAGAAGACAGATAAACTGTCGAATACTTAAGTAATCTGAATGGTATACAAATCAAATCTCTTTTTACACATTATGGATTAAATGATGATTTTTGTTTGTTATTGTAATCTTTCTTTCAACTCTGCACTTTACTGAGTGGTCCTCTAATTTACTATATTTTTATTAATTGTGAAATTATCCTAAATTCTGAGCTATAATTTGCCAAACTAGCCTAATTTTTTATGTTTTGTTTCATCAATACACTTTTGCATTCTTAATAATACCTTCATTTACTTTTTTAGAAAATGTGAACAATTGTGACTAAGTTTTTATAACTCTGCCAGAACTCCTTTTCTCCAAGACATTACCGCAGGTCTGAATAAGACATCTTCTGGTCAACTTAATATTCTCAAGCAGAATTTAGAGAGAAAACAATGATTGGCATCCCAGACCATCAAAGATTGCTTCATAGATACTGCATTGATTAAATGTTGAAGGCCAGTGTTTAGATGTATGACCTTAATATTAATGGAACTGCAACATTCTAAGAATGAGATCCAGTAGTGTTTAGGTACCAGTTTTAAGCTATGTCAGAACTTTCCAAGGTTATGCACAACGATGTACATGGGCATTAGATAAGTGGGCTACAATATATGGTATTGAAGACAGTCACTTATTAAAAGCGTCCACCATCACTGAGAGGCAACTGACATGAAAGTTTTGCTCTGAGAGTTATAATGGCTTTAAATGTGATTCTAGTACGTAAGAGATGTGTCTGACTTCTGTCGCTGCTGTCACAGGTTTTTCCATTGGATTACATCCTGATCACAGTCATCACCATGTACTTTGTAATCACATCCATGGCAGGCATTCGTAACTTGGGTATCTGGTTCTTCTGGCTAAGGGTAAGTAAATATTCTTTATCAATGTTGCCAGTAAAACTCAGCAAGTACAATATTAATTTAACCTTAATTTTAATGAATAAATTCATTTTTTTTTTCAGCTATATAAAATAAGACCGAAGAGAACTCTCCCCCAGGCTCTTCTCTTCCTCTGTATGATTCTACTCTTGATTGTTCTTCACACCAGTTACATGATCTACAGCCTCGCCCCTCAATATGTCATGTATGGCAGCCAGAAGTATCTTGTACAGGTGAGGATAAATGTTCAGGTCTGGCTGGTGGAGGCGAATTCTGAGGATTGGACTCTAACAATAGCAGTGTCTGGACGTCAGCTCATTTCCGTCCAGCAGGTTGTAGGGAGCCGCACTGCCCCCACCGGCTGATAGCAAAGCTTTCAGACTTCATTTTGGATTCGGCTGTATTAGACTGTGTAGCCATTACTGTGTGGCGCTATTGTTTGACAGTCCACCCTCACAATTAAATTTATTATTATTATTATTATATTGTGGTCTGTAATGGATATTAAGGAATGAAAAAGGTCAAACAGTAAATCCCAAAAATGCATGTCTTTTTAAAATAAATTATTTAAGGTGAAAGTAAATCTTTAGATTACTGTAAATTACTAAACATTTACCCATTATTTGGTGTTAGTATAAACTGAAAGACCTGTTTCCTCTGTTATGGTCCGAATTAATTCTATTTAATGAAGTAATCTATGACACTCATTTATAACCAAAATTTCCATGTGATATTTTTGTTAGTTTGAAAAACTTCATTTCATTTTATTTACATTCCTCTTATTTATGTATTATTTTTTATTTTATTGATCAGAGCCAGATGCCCTCAGAAGGTCCTTCATCTGGGAATTCTACCTTGAGTACCACAAGAATCTGTGATGCTGATGCACCTAAGGGTAAGTCTGTTACCTTTGCTAGCACAGTAGGGTAGCACTGCTCCAATAGTGAGATGCTGGAAGAACTGATACCACCAAACATTTATTCCTCACAAGTTGAGTGTACACTAGAAGTAAGGGAAGGACACTGTTGAAGCAAGCAAGTTAATATAGAACAATGTTCTGTAATCTGGATCAACATTCATTATTCATCAGATATAATCATATCCAGGACAAACATTAAGTGATGCTGTACATGGATTTGGCTCAGGCTGATTCCACGCCATGGCTTACTATAGTTAATCTGCCATGAAAACAAAAATTTGTGTGAATGTACATCTTGAATAAATGAACGCTTTATCGCGTTCATTTATTAATATGCCCAGGACTCAAGAGAGTCTCATGATACAAAAAAGGCTGACCATTGAACATTTATTATAAAAAGAGAAATTTGGATAAATATCTAATTTTCATGTAGTGCTGCCTTTGCCAATGTCTAAGCTACAACCTAAAACAGTTGTAGCTTAGAAAAGTGGTCATGTTATACATAGAATTTTCATTTAAACCTGTCATGACCAAGGGGGGGGGGGATGATAGGAACAGGTTCCATCCATTTGTTCTTCACGTTTTTGTTCGGGACACAATTCAAAAGCTGTTTCATAGTTTTTCATGACACTTTGTACACTTATCAGTCGTAGCTTGATATAATGCCTTTTTTTATTCAAGAAATGTCGTTGTTTTTATTTCTCAGGTTCCACACTTACAAGTTGGACTTATGTTCATTTTGAGACTGGGTATTGTTTCCATAGCAGTCATCATGTATTATTTAATATTTTTCACAAAAGTTAATACACAATCCAACGAACTACTGAAGTGGCCTCATTTTGCCAATGAGGAATTCTTATAATTTGGAAATGTTTTTGAAATTTTCCGCATTTTCTATTTTATGGTATACTAAAAAATATTTTCCTTTTAATTATTAAAAATAATAATAATAATATCAATATGAAATATCCAGAGCTCAAACCTCCACCAAGGCACAACAGACCAAAACACCAGTAAAAGCGAACTAATAAAAATTGATTTTTAAAAGAGGACAAGGATCTTGCCAGTCTGATCTCTTGAGGGAGGTGTTCTAGCGAACTGGGGTGCCACTGTGATTGCTGGGTCACCCTTGGTCCGTAGTTTGGATGATGGCTAATATAGCCTCTGCTCAGGTTAATCGAACATGACTGACATAACAACATGTTTATTCCAAATCTCCACATCTTACAGCTAGTTATTACATGATGACAAATATGCTGCAGACCTTTATTTTCCATGATTATATATGACTTTGAATGGTAATGCTAAATTGCAGTACACTGTGGTGGAAATGAAGAGATTGAGACAGCGGACACAGATTGTGTTTTAGATGAATATGCAGAAGTATCAGAGCACACACAACTCTCAGGCTGGTTGCCAAGATGACAGTACATTTTATACCTCATTGTCATGAACCTCTAGACCTTGGGAAACAGGTTTCAGCTAGTTTCACACATTGTAGAGAGTTGAACAGTCTTCTCCGTCTGAAGGCATAATAAAGACATGCTAGACCTTGTACATTCTGGGGGAAGACATTGCGCACCCCAAATCATCCATCAATGCAAGATCATCCATCTTGCATTGATGGATGATCAATGCTTGTGGCCAAGCAGCAGGTTTGTTCTGCAGTAAAACAGTATAATTATTAAAACACCTAAATAAACACTCAGAACAATCAATTATTTAAAGATCACTTGACATAAGATCACTTCTAGGGTTTCAACCTACATCCTATGGCACAACTGTCTTAGCAATTCATTTAACAATGTTTTACTTTGATTTATTTTATTTTTCAACCTAAGCACATGATGTCTAACATAATATCACATTTTAAATGGTGGCGGTCGGAAAGTATTCTTTAAAGCTACACATGAAGAGATCCCTGCAGTGATGGAATCCAAGACATTGTTGTTCTTTTGTACAAACATTTTTTATTTATAATTGCTGCAAAAAGACTTTGCTAACGTTAATTACCTGGTGGCCGACTTATAATGATGATGTTGCTTCACTGTGCCCATTGTTTTTATATATTGCAATAATAGCGTAGGATTTGGTGGCAGTATGAGATATTGTTGCATTTTTGATAAAAAAAAAAAAAACTTTTTCTCTATAAATGTGCAGTCGAGCTCCTTTTTCACATGATAATTAATTATTATTTAATAAATACTAAACTCTTGTCACTTTGTTGTCCAAAATGCTATATGCTGTATGCACCAATTTTATGTTGGAAAACAACAAGCCTACCTGCCATCGGAAAGATTCATGTAGACTTCTCCATTAATGTCAAAGTTAGTGCCAGCTCCTAAATCTACGGACAACTCCAACAAACTCTCTGCTTATCTTTAAAATACTCTCCGGCCGTCTCCCGCGGCTTCTGCTTTAGCATCTCTGTTCGGCCCCCTGAGCTCCCGTCACCATCCCAAAAGGAACATCAATGGAAAAAAGACCTCACAAAATGGACTATGGAGTTTCAAGAGAGACATAATGCCACATAATGATATCACTTCTCCAAACGATTTATTATTTTATCTTGTTTAATTTTGAACGCTGTGAAACACATAACGTCACCAAGATTTAATGATCTCTAGGTTATGCCAAAACCGCCACTTTGAAAAATATCATGCAAATCCCTCCATTAGTTTTTCCTTAATCTTGTCCAAAGACAAACAAAAAAATATCTCCTAGAACTTGCAGTTTAATGGAGTAAACATGATGCGTTATTTTGCCTGCTTTAAATCAGGTTTACCATGAAATTGCATTTAAAGAATCAGGTTTCTGGAAAAGTAAGGGATTTGGATGCAGGGCAGCAAACATGTGAAAACAAATCAATAAAAGCAAATACTGCATTTCTCCACAAACATAAATATTATGTTTTGTCAACAAGATAAAAAGTTTGGAAGGTTTTCCTGCCCTGTTACCATCAGAATTATCCCAAACCGACAGTACTGCTTTTTTATGTTTATTAAAAAATAACAAATTTGTTGCTTCAGACTAAAAGATAAGTTAAAGAAAGTAAGACCATTATATTTAAATGTGTGTCTGGCGCCATTGCCTCTCATTTGATAAGCAGTACTTCTGGCCAATTTACTGCTTAATAGTAGGAACAAATGTCGTAGAACAGTTGGATCTGTTTAAACAGATATGTTGGCACTGTTGAGTGCTGTCATACTAAAGGAATCTTGTCGTCTGTAGGACAGTTCTCAGTAGTCTCTCCAATCTCTTTTGACCAGCTGAGGAAAGCTATCATATTTTTCGGCCGTCTTGGAAATGGCGTCTGATTTTCATAACAGCCGTCGTACCACCCACATGGGGAGGAAGTGTCAAGCAGAGACAACATATGTGACTGAGAGAGAACACAATCAACAGCTTATCCACTGATTAGTGAAGATGTATTATTATTATTATTATAAGATTAGATTTGGGAGAAAAAACAGTGGCATTCTTGCTTTCCCGGGTTTACTGTACATAAAGCAGCTTTTTTACCCGACAGTGGAGTGGACATCCCGCATTGACTATTGGTGCTGTAGCGGTTTATCTAGGTTTTACCTCGAAAATAATTGAATAGGGGCACCACCCAAAGTTAAATTGGGAAATTATGAAATCTAGAATTAAACAATTCTTAATTTCATTAAACTTAAAATTCTCACATCTGAAAGTCATGAACTCTTTTACAAAGTACTCTCATTTCTCTTCAAAAAGGAAAGACAGGACACCTGTTATGCTTAAATATGAATATGTTCATTCAACTACACACTTAACAAAACAGGATAAATATGTATAACTGACAATGAAGTGGATAAACGGGTTAATGTATATACAGGTGTGTGTGTGTGTGTGTGTGTGTGTGTGTGTGTCTGTGCGTGTGTGTGTGTGTGTTTCTGTGCTGATGGTTCAAAAGCTGGGAGTTAGAGAAATAGGTAATGGTGATAGAGAGGGATTATTGAGGGTATTGAATTCTCTGGAATTTAATCACTGATAAAGGCACGATAAAATTCAATGCAACTTGAATTTTATGCATCAACCCCAGATCAAATTGCAGGTCAAACACCACGATCTTACTGGTGCTGGTCAAAGATCACGTCCGTGGATCGGGTGCTGAGGTCGATGAGGCAGTTTCCTCTCACTGGACGAAAGGCAACTTCTCAAGGTTAAGTGAAGACAAAAGATGGACCTGGCACCAATCGTCCATGTTGCAGGATGCAAAAATGGGAGCAGAAACTTTGCTCCAGCGTGCAAACTGATTTCCAGGGAGAGTCGCAGGCCTCGCAAAACTCCTGAAGGAAATTGACCGTTGCAGCTAACAGTCTTGAAAGTAAATGGATTACAAATTGACTCCTGAGCAGGTTCAAACAGAAGTGAAAAAAAAGGTTTGCTTGCCGTTACTGAGATCAGGGTTCTGAGGCTCAATAAACCATCAGTTCAGAATACGAAGTATAACTGAATGGCGAAAAATCAACGAAAGTCGAAAAGCAAACGACTTATTAAAAAAAAGGCCAAATGGAAGTTGAAGAATAAAGAAGTGATAATATAGGTAGGAGAAGAAGGCAAGAAGTGAAGAAAGAAGAGAAAGCAAAAGAGGAAGCAAAGCAGAAGAGTAAAAAGCAAAAGTGCAATAAGCCAAGCCACAGAGCTTCATCCCCGTTTTATACCCGTCCCGGTGTCCCAGTAACTTATTTACATGAAGGGATGAGCAGAGAGTCAGGTTTGTCTTGGTATAATGCAAATAGGGTGGACAGAGGTAGAGATAAAAATACAAGCGTGATAGTAACATGTTAGAATAGTAGAACCACTTTCTCTCACCATGGCGAAAGAGTGATCAAACTCATGAGGAATGTATATATATATAGAAACGTATGTAATTACCATGTATTCTATATGATGTGTTCATGTAAAACCATAATCAAGATATAAAGAAAGTCTAGCTTAACTACAAGGAAATCTGCGTTAATAAGGCATATCCATTAGATTTGTAGCAGACACCATCAGTACATGTGAAACAATCCATCTTATTGAACTGGATGAGATAAGACAAACATGTTCAAATATTTGACATTAGCAAAAGGAAAAACAATTTTCGAAGTGATGTTTCTATTAATGACCGCTAGACGGCAATGTGTTACTGCCGAACCGTCCAAGACGGACAATCGAAAAACTTACGATGTTTTATATCATTGCAACGGCTATTTTTCTGTGTTTCTAACTGTATATATTGTGAAATTAGATCAGAAAAACTTAACATGGGAACAGTCTTTTTGTTGATGAGGTTCCAATCAAAACAGTTCTTGAATTTTAAAACTTTAACATTCCAATGAGCTCTGGCAGGTCATAAAACAGCAGGAGCTGGGTTGAGTTGTTTTCTAAAATGTGTTATGTTTTCTCAATTGAAAAAAAAAAAAAAGTAACAGACAAGTCACCAGTTCATCGCAGAGCAGACACATACATCCACACACTTAATCCTACAGGCAATTTTGTGTCACCAATATCACATGTTTTGGACTGTGGGAGGAAGCTGGAGTTCCCGGAGAGAACCCACGCAGACACAGGGAGAACATGCAACTCCGTACAGATAGGGCGGCAGATGTAGATTTGAACCCGGTACCTTCTTGCTGTGGGGCAACAGTGCTAACCACTACGCCACCCTCCAATGTCAACAGTTTTGCTTAGTCACAGTCAAAGTCACAGCTTAGCATTATCAGAGGCGCTGGTCACTATTTAGGTGTAAACAAGAATAAAATAATGCCATGCACTACCTCATTTCAAAAGGAAGACAAAAGTCCACCGGTGCAGCACCGGTGGACGGAGACACGGTGACACAGAGAAACGGTGTTTCAAATCTGGACTGTCTGGCCTAAAATTAGACTGTAGTATTGGAGTTGTTAGTAGTTTGGTAGTTTTCTATGGGTAGCTGTGGCTCAGGAGGTGGAGTAGTGATCTTCTTTTTTGAAGGTCATTGCAGACTGCTTCTGACTCCACATGTGATCCACATGTCTTTGCTCCTGACGAGCATGTGAGAAGGACTAAAAGCTCGCAGACCAGAAGGGTGTTACAAAAATATAATCCATGTATCATTTCACTGCTGTTACATTATTTAATTCTCATTAGATATATGACACATACTGTGGATTAAAATATAGTTTGCATAATGTAAATGTTCAGTAATTTACGGAGCGCTGTGCTCTTTTTTTGAAGTGAATTTACAAGATTGCCGTACTGAACTGCATATTAATGTTTAGTAAAATGGTGTAATTCAAACATAAAGTGACAAAAATAACATTTGTATGTGTTGCTTTTCTGCAATTGCCTTTTTTCTTTTTCAAGACAATTTAATTCTATTTAACTGTAATCTTGACCAAACCGCGACCTGTCCAAGTCCATTCTTATTAACCTTAGATGCTATATTGCAACATTTCTTATGTATTTATCTATTTATTTGTATCCCCCTGGTGAAACCTGTAACAGCGATTTTCATACTGTGGACTGCTGTCTGTTTCCTAGCAACTTGCCAGTTTACAAAGCATTGTTTCAAGTAGCTACAGGGGAGGATGGTCATCGTTTTTGTGTTGCCTCAGAGATGACTGGTCCTCATGCAATTTTCAAGCAGACTCCCTAAACTCAAACATGAATTAATCTTAATTGTCCTTACCTTAGTTGGCCTTTGAGTGGAATATGCCAATCAAAATTTACTCTGGAAAACAAAAAAAAACAAAAAAAAGAGAGAAAGTATATCTACAATGATGTTATCAAGATCACCTTTAGAAGAAAAATACTTTTTTGGGGGTAGCAGCTTTAAGCAAAAAGGATATGGCTTTTTGCTTAAATCTGCTAGCTTGATCAAGCTTGATCATGATATGAAAAGTGATTTAAATTAGATAGTATTTTCTTTGTTGCTTTTCTGTTGCTGTAGTAAGTGATCGAGGTTAGCTCTTCCATGTATTTTGTCACTGTCTGCTCTGCAGGTCGTGAATGCAACTCAAATGGATTTTCTATGCAAGTAAAAAAATACATATTTTCACAGAGTTAAGATGCTCTCAGTGAAAGATATGAGAAGCCAGATATTTGAAAATAGTTGTGTTAAAAGAACCGCAGCAGCATCTTTCTAGAGACTTTGAAACCAAAGTGTTCTGTTTCTTTTTAATGAAGTGAAGGTATAAGAGTACAGAGTATAAAAAAAAAGAATCCTTTATTATTTAGTATGAGAGTAAGATTTGAGGGGCTTTCACAAGGAACTTTGTGTGTGTTTCTGTGTGCTTATGTATTTTTTTGTGTTTAAATTCTGTAGAAAACTAAAGCTACATATAATACATCATGCTACACGGGGCATCACTAACTCTGGTTTCACGATTCAAGGTGAAATTACCCACGCGGGCACACTGCCTCGCACTCTTACCAGAGCACAGTAATGATTTCAAGTTGAACTGGGTCAGTGGTGTACATGATAACATACGGTAGACCACTGTCGTGAACCATCTGCAGGTCCCCACTCAGAGCCCTGTGATTCGGATGAGCAGCTGGAGAGGTACAGATCGTTGGGCGCTGGAGGGGAAGAGTGGGGTTATGGGGATGAAGATAGACTTGCTTCTTCTATTATCTGTTTATCCAGCTGATTGTTGGAATTCCTGTAGAGCTCCCAGTTATCCACTGTTTCTCATATTTACTCTACATGTAATGACACAGGTCTGGATATCAATAAAAAAAAGGGCTATCTATAAGAGAAAGCTTTTGAAAATACTGGACATTGATTTCATAGATATTGGTATTTGTCTCCTTGCATTGTTCATGGGTTTCAAGTCCGCATGAAGAGCTGTGTCGGGAACAGTGTGATAGGAGCAGCTCAGCATGGTTAATGTTAGTACTCCAGATGGCTCTCTTACATAGCCAGACAGGGAATTTTGTCTCCACTACAGCTTTGTGTATGTTCTCCTTTGATTTGTGTGTGTGCGTGTGTGTGATAATTAATACATGTTATCTAAAGATAAGTGTTTTGTGTTCCCATTCTTCATGTGTTTTAACACACACACACCAAAAAAAGACTTGTATCACTGCAGTGAGACGCAGATACCGTATGCATATCATTGGCACTTTCCACATTTGACGTCATCCGCGTTCCCCATGCCCGCAATAACCATTCATGCACATTAAAGAGAATGACTCAGCTCAAGGATGCTTGTACTTTTCCGACCGTCTGTGCCAGAGCAGATCAATAGCAGTTTAAGTTCTGACAAAAACTGGAAGGCTCAGACCGGTAATGTACACAGAGGTGCTCCACAGACAAAGCAATTAGATTGTATGAGTAGTAAGTGTCTTCCTTTGCTCTATCTTTTTTATATGTTTATACTTAGGATCAATTTACTTAGTCAATACTGATCAAGCTGTCTGACTCGGTTATTCTCGAGTAATGATTTTCTTAATAATACCAAGGCCAGCTAATAAAGGCACTCTCAGTAATTGCTTCACTGAGTCGTTTAATGTTTGACTTTTACTTGTTGCATGTTAATTTTATTTGACACAAATATCAACCAAGAAAAAAGAAGGGAACAGAAGAATTGAATTTTGCTTTGACTGTGTGAGTAAGTTTGTCGTTGGTGTCTTGATGGAACTGGTGTGTCCATTATTCACAGCATTAACCGAATATAGCTGATCGATATCAATTACACAAACAATGACATAGCTTCCACATATGTTGTAGTTTGTATGAACATAGCATATTATAATAGTACCTGTTACAGATTATGATCACTTTAGACTTTTGCAAATGTCAGAACAGTAAATGTCAAATCTTTTCAAAATTATTTTGTCAGTTTACTAAGATCCCAAACGTAGATGCATTCCCTTAACGTCACCATAGAACAGAGATAAATGCACAACCAGTAGCCTAAATACTTTGCTGGCTTCACTGTCTGTTGGTAACCGTGCTTTTACGATTTATCTGTTAAAAGTGTATTGTATATATTTGATGCATCAAATGTTTCTTCATTCCAGCGAAGTCATACTCGCTCTGACAGTGACATGGATTTCCTTTTTCCCTCGTTTACAGACGACTGCTTGTCATTTTCAGTTACAGTAAAAAAGTTGCCCCAGGCACTGCTCTATATAGTAATAGCTGGTTTTTAAGTGATTATAGACCTGATGGACAAATGCCACTGTTTTTTTCTCTGTATAAACACCACAGAAAAGTTATTTATTGTAGATCTCTAAAGATAGAAATAGTGTCTCGTTAGCTTATGTATTTATTTCACTTTCTCAGTTAACGCCTCCTTTAGCTGTCCCTCTACTCCGATCACTTCTAAACGATAGATGTATTTTTTTACCGTGTTTCCTTATATCCCTCAGGTTTTTTTTTTTCTGTCAAACTGCCAATATGATGACAGATTGCTTGGGAGTAAATTTATTAATTGATATTTACGTGTTTATATCTTCAGAGGAATGTAAATCATGAAAAATGTGAATTGATATTAAATCTCTTGACGTGTCGCTAGTCCACCCTGGACTCAAGCTCGTTTTCTTAACTATTCCTGGTTTCAGCAATTTCTTAATCTTCAGAAATATCTTGGGACAGGACCCCTGAAAATATTTGTGAATTTCAAGTTCTCAAAAAATGTAGGGCAACAATGTTCTTATTATTTTTTGGTGTTTCTTTCACACCTACATAGGTGATGCTGGATGAACAAACATGTTCACAATGTACACACAAAGTAGAGGTTTGCCTTCTACAACATAATTTGAATTTTTTTCCAAGACCAAGTAACTCCATTCTCCATTTCTGCTACCTTTTCTCCATTTAATACTAAACCTTTGAATAATCTGTTTTGGTTTAGCACATCAAATCAATATAGTGAGAATGCATATCCAAACCAAACCTCCAAACATCTAACCGAGTAACCCCATGCTTACTTTTTACTTTCACGTTGTCAGACTTAATTATCCTCTTATTTACTATTAAAATATCTGACATGTTACAATCCACACATCCACACAATCTTTGTTATTATTCTGTTGAGGATCATGGAGGGGGGACAGAGCCTGTCCCGGCCATGACATTTAGCCAGAGGCAGGTGACACTCTGGACAAGCAGTCAGCTCATCACAGGGCCGACACATAGAGACAGACGACCATTCACACTCACATCCACTCCTACAAGCAGTTAAGGGGTCGTCAATTCATCTGTATTGCATGTTTCTGGACTGTGAGGGAGTCTGAATACCCAAAGAGAACCCATGCAAGGAAAACATGAAAACTCAACACAAAACTTGCAAATCTGAACCCCTGATTTGAACTCGTAACCTTTTTGTTGTGAGGCAACTGTACTAGTTACTGGCACACGGTGCTGCATGTCATAATGATACATAAGCATTAGGATCGACAAAAATTTCAGGTACAATACTTAACATGTCGTTATTGCATAACATAAATGTATTTCGAAACATGTTTTCAAGATAACTTCCCTGTGTTTCTATGTTCCTTTCAGACCAGTGCACTGTGACAAGATCCTATCTTTTCCTCCACAAGTTCTGGTTTTTCAGTACAATCTATTACTTTGGTAACTGGGCCTTCATTGGGGTAAGTCCAGTGATGTGAATAAAATCTCATTATTTTGATATCAAACAGAGTATACACATTTCTTGGTAAAGGAAAAAAAATCGCAGATGTTGGATTTTAATCGTTTTTATCAAAGATTAATGGGAAAACTACGCAAACAGTGATTTTGAATATTTTTAAAGACTGAAACATATACTTCATTTCAAAAGTAACCAAAGTGATTTCTTGGGGGGATGAGTGTGTGAGCAGAAGCACATAATTTATTTTCTACTTAGAAAACTTACAAGAAAATGGTTTCTAAAAACTGCACAATGCTAATTTCAGGGGCAAAATAGTTAATTAATAGACGTTTCCCGATGCTGTTGATGCTTTTTATCCATCAAATGATCCTTATAAAACCAATTATAATGTATGATTTGCTTCTTGTTTTCAGACATTTCTCATCGGTCTGGTGGTGTCCTGCTGCAGAGCGAAGAAGTCTGTGATTGAGGGGGAGGTAGAAGCAGATGACTCTGACATGAGCGATGATGAATATTTGCACTGAGAGTCAGTATTTACTCATGCAGGTTTGTAGATTATCCAACTATAATTTAAAGGGACTAGAAAGTTCAAATTCATAAATAAATGGCTATCAGCAATTTTTTTTGTTATTCAATGTATTGCTTTTAAGGAGGTGTGCTGCAGATTATAGCCTTGTTTGGAGTTGATGAATCCCAAGCTCGTAATGAGAGCGCTCAGACTGATACAAATTGGCCATTTTTGTTCCGGAGGAGACTCCCTTACTGCAGCAGCATATACTGAGTCATATGCTCAGAGTTTTTATATCCAGGTTTTATTTGGAAACAGAATTTGGACCCATAATTACACTGTAATATCCCTCAGCACTTTCTTGACCCTTTAAAGGCTTTGTGACAATATATTGAGTTGGCTTTAATACAACAAATGATATGGCTTGATTTTTGAAAAGATCTATTGATTCAAAATGTATCAGTAACATTTTCCCAGTTTGTGTAGTTTGAATTATTTTTTTCTGATCTTAAATGTTGTGCTAGATTGGTTGCTATTTCTTTTTGCAATATTTAGGTGTTAGGTACAGTCTCAGACCATCATTCTGTGTGAAAAAATGCTCTATTTCTAATAGAAGCTATGTGTAAAAATGTAAAGGATCAAAAGGAATGCATGTATAATTTAGTCAATCAACAATTACACTGAAAAAACATGGATCTGAACCTGGATATTTGCGCTTGGTAAATGTACAAATTAACAGGATTGGTACCAATGTCTGTATACGTTCCACTAAATTAGCCTTTAAGAAATCAGCTTAATTTCATGTTTTTTGCTTTGAGACATTATTTTGGTCACTTTCACTGAGAATCCATGGAAGCAACGGCAGCAGGTGGGGTCAGAGGTCGTTGACAGAAGCTGCATCTCAACTAGCTTACATCTGTAATTGGCCGAAAAGAATGTTGTTGCGGAGTTTTTGTCAATATGTATTGTTACCTGTATTTAAATAAACAAAAGAAGATGCTTATATCATTGGTTGATTTTATTTTAACAGTTCTACTGCGTAATGTCTAGTGTTTGAGTCAGATTTTTTTTTTTTTTATTATAGCCACCACTATTCTTTGTGACACCATCTTTTCAATAACTGGACCATTTACTCATTCATTATCCGCAACCACTTATCCTGTTCAGGGTCCCAGGGGCTGGAGCCTATCCCAGCTGACATTGAGCGAGAGGCGGGGTACTCCCAGGACGAGTCGCCAGTTCATCACAAGGCTGACACAGAGAGCTTGAGTTAAAACTCACAGACGGTTATCGCCACTGATAATGTGTTTTCTAATGATTATTTTCCTATGAATCCAATCCATCTCATACAAAGTGTGAGATTATGATAAATATATATAATGCTATTCTTTGTTTCTTGCAGTATTTTCATTAAACCCCGACGGTAATGAGAGGTTTGACAGATTAGTACATATTGACATAATCTATGAAGGAATGCTAGATGCATTAGCACTGTGAGTAACAGTGTGGGTGAGAGTATACACTGTTGTTTAAAGCTCATGTTTCCATACCCGAGCAAGTTTCCAGGACAAAAGCATCTATCAAAACAAAATGCCACTTGCAGACATCTATGCTTGGATTACCATACAACCACTCCGCACTTGCCTGAGATGAATTAGCATTAGATTTTGCATGCATGTCCAATTACAGGCTGTTGTATGCATACCTTGTAAAAACTATCTTGCAATCCTGCTCTGAGTTGAACCATTATGTGATAATCCACCCACACACATAAATATAAAGCAAGTAAGCTTCCAGCCAGAAACACTGAGCAGAGGAACAACTGAACGTGTCAGATCAGAGGTGTTTTACTTCCCTCCCTCCCACTATCACGTTTCCTTTGGGCATCGCTTTACGTGTAAGTTTGTGTGGGTTATGTGCACACGTGAATTAATAATTAAAAAAACAACAACTTGAGTTTATGTATAATCTCACTTTTTCCTAGTATTAATGTGCATTTTATTGTCAAGGGCAACTTTTAAAAACTTAAACTGGGGGATGGACATCCCCGAATGTAAGATGGGAATATTTTAAACACGCCAAATAAATTTATGTTGGACTCCTGCTTTACGGTCCAAATTCATTTAGCTAGAAAACAGATACAACCACATGGAAAGTTGTTGGAGTAATACAATCTGATCAACGGACTTTCCAATACAGAATTATATGAATCTGTCCTGACCATTCTGCTGCGAAAAAACTATTCTCAAAATAAATGATCCCCCATTACCTTATGTAATTAAATACTACAAGTTAAAAGTAGATAAAAGAATATGATGACTGTGTGGAACAATGAAGTGGAACTTATTGTGCCTGTATGTGAAGTTAGCTTTAAGTAATGCTAGCCATGCATTCAGTCAAAACACCAATGCTAACCCTAACATTATTATATGACGTCATAAAACAAAATTATTTCTATAGTTCTGAGGATGAATATTTGACTTAAAACAGTTTCCAAACTTCTATATTAACCTTAAACTCCATCCATCCATCCATCGATTTCCCCCGCTAATTAATACAGCTAACAGGTATGTTAGCAAGGGTTTGAGCTAAACACCAATTCCAAAACTGACATCGCATGCAATGTTACGTCTTAAAATTACAAAACGTTTATAATTTGGAGGGTGATTTTATAAATCCCACAGTGGAGATTACTATAACATCTTTTCCTCCAGCTAATTATTGCTGCATAATGAAGTGCTACATAGGTAGTTAGCCAGCTATGCTAGCCTTGTTTGGAGCTAAACACCCGTGACAGCCATAATATTGGTAAGGGTTGGCATTGAAACAAAAATCTTATCTGACACAAAAATAATAAACTTACCCATGGGTTTATTGTTCTAATGATACATTTTTCATTTCATATATTTTTATGTATGAGTATTTTAAACCCTGGCCACTGAGTCCACACCCAATGGTCGTTGCTTTGGTGCGTGAATGATGGAGGGAATGCTCCTTACTGCTCCTGATGAGTAGGTGACACCATGCATGCCGGCCTCTACCATCAGTGTGTGAATGGGTGAATGATGGTTCACAATGTAAAGTGCTTTGAGTGGTTGAGGAGACTAGAAAAGCACATTATAAGTACAGTCCATTGCTGCTATTTTCTTCTGCCCGGATGTTAAGTAAGCTTTAACTGTTATACAAGCGGTATTTTGAGCTTTATATTTATTTCAAACTTTTGTAACTTCTATATCTATATCTATTTATCTATGTAATCTAATTTTTTCATGTACATATTTCAGTCAGAGCAGACAGAGTACATTGCATACACCAAATACAAAAAAGTTCAGAGACCTTATCTCGGATATAATTGATTGTTTGCGGTCCGTGTATGTTTTGGTATTTCGGAAACGAATATTAAAAAACGACAAACGAGTGGTAATTCGATTTCTCGTTTTGAGATACGACAATCAAAATTGAAAAACAAGGCATGTTTCCTTTTTAAGAACAAATAGGGCTAAAAAAAAATTGAGAATTGCTTTTCATTTTCTAATTTGATTATGAAAAAATATAATCACAAGGACACAGAAACAAAGCAATTGTTTCTTTTTTTTAGTTTGCTGAGACTGGCATTGGTCGTTTATGAGGGAATGACAGCGGCTCATTGAACGCTGTCAATCATCACTTAATTACTCAACAGCCGTGATTCATTTCAACGTAATATGAAGAAGTTAGGGATGTATTTCAAGCTCTGCATACTGGTCTTGTCTGTCTTGCTTCCTAAGGTATTTACTGTTAATATGAAATATGTCAGCAAACCTGAAAATTGAGGCTCTAGCTGCTGACTAACAGAGAGCCATAACATTAACAACATGTGGTTATAATGTTGTGGTTGATTGTTGTATAATCTACTCAGCTGGAAACTGATGTAATTCAACAAATGTGCACCAGCGTCCCATAATAACTGATCGATTTCGCTGTAGTTCCTAATATCGAACCGATGACTAATGTTTTGGTGAATTTCGTGAACAGCAGCTACCGACACACCTGCTGCAGGATCCATGCTGGAGAAGATGAACACCACCAGTTTAAGTGGTTTATGGTAAAAATAAAGATCCCAAGTGGAGTTGACTCCAGACTGCAGCTGTACATTTCTCATGCTGCTGTATGGTGACATGGGCCATCGTAAAATGGGATGTTATGGTTTGTCCAGCAATATGAATATCATCTTTTACTATTTATACCGGAAAAATAATCATCTTAGGCTTTGTTGTATGTTTAAATGAGTCACTGACTGGTTTTAATGTTGTAGCTGATCGGTGTCTGTATAAGCGGGTATAATCAAGATTAATCGAATTCAGACCTGTTAATGTATTTCCCTCTTTGCCGCGATCTGAGGGCAGTTAGCAGGAGCATCGTCTTCATTGGTGCGATTGTAAAAGACCATGTCTGGTCTCAGAAAAATAAAAAACCATGTTGAATTCTTTCTCTGTCTTCTGGTGATTTTGTTTTTTCATAATCAAAGTAGAAAATGACAAACCATTTTCCGAATTAATAACGCCTTGTTTTTCATTTTCTATTCTTGTATACCAAAACAAAAAAATTAAATTAACTCTCTTTTTTCAATATTCGTTTCTGAGAAGATAAACTAAATACCAAAACATACACCGACCGTTTGCACATGCCCTCATATGACCAAGCATCTGTAACTGTATCTCTTCTTTCACCGGCTGGATGTTCGGGATGTTATTTCGTAAGTGTTTTCGATGTTTACCCTAACTTCCAAGCATATCTAGTAATACATAAATTTCTCCGTCTCTCCAGAAGAATGACTCTGTCACTGCTTCCGCCTCTGTGTTACAGTTCTCACTCTGGCGTCACACCACATGCGCGATGATGCAAGCTGTCGGATATTAGGCTAAAATGATTATCTCCAGGCCCTCTTCTCTCACATCTTAATTTTCTCTTTCTGGAAGGTTGTTGAGACACAAACTCCATATCCTGCTGTAACGCTCACCTTCATCGATTCTATGCGTTCATTGAGAGTACTCATCTTGTCTCGATAATCTGACCTTGAGCATGTAAACACAACCGCATTTGCGGTAGGCTTAATGTTAAATGTACTGTAAATAATGTTGTTAAAAGTCCGAATCCTACATATAAGCCTCATTTATCCATGTCTCCGTCAAGTTCTTGTAGTCCATCTGATAATTCAACAGCTGGCCTTTTGAGTTATGCAATGTACTGGACAAATGTTGCAGAGCTTAGCACATGACATCCGACGCCATCGCCATCTAATACCAACAAACAGCTAATGTTGCCGTAACATTACGCTAATATGATATTTAATTCTGGGGATAGAGACTTGATTTAAAACAATTGTCAGGGTCAAAACTACTTTATCATATATTTCTCTTGCTATTAAATACCTCCATGATGTGTAGTTAAGTTGTTCTTGCATGTGCTTTGAGTTATATACCAAAGGTAACCCCAACATTTAATGAGACATCATAAAATCGCTGTGGTTTGGATATTTCTGGAGATTCATATTTGATATTAAACATTTATTTGTCAGAGTTTAAACTGCCATATCACGTATTCATCCAGCTAATTTAATAATAATAGTAATGATACATTTAATTTATAACGCACTTTACATTTGGATCTAATTTGCCATGATGTGAAGTTTGCTTTACTGTTAAGCTATTTGTGTTTTGAGCTAAAGGCCAATGTGAAAATTAACATTTTATGTGACATCGTATAAATTCACAATAGTTTTATCATCCCGGGATTGAATATTTAATTTTAAACAGTATCCAGAGTGTAAGTTATGATCTTTTCCAACTGCTGCTTTATTTTGCATGTGAAGTTGGCCATGTAATGTAATGTAATAAGATATGTAATAAGATATGTAATAAGATATGTAATAAGATATGTAATAAGATAGCTATTCCGCCGTTACTTAAATCTCATTAAAAACAAAATAACTACATTAACAGCAGTCATAAAAAAAGTCATCCATGTGGCATTGTCGGGATAAGTATTAGATTCTAAACCGTTTCCATGGTGGAAATAAGTAAACAACCGTTTACTCCAGCTAATTAATCATGCTTGTGTAGTTTGTTTTATATGCAGCTACATTTGGCAGCAAGTTACGCCGGCTGTGCTATGAGCTAAACACTAATGCTATGCTTCCTGGCTGACTATTAAAGTGCTAGAATGCATGAGTTCAATCAGTTGACCGTTTTTAGCATGTTATGCTTTTATTTGCAAATTGGTAACAAAGGCAAAGCACAGCTGTCATCACTCGTTTAGTATTTAAGTAATAAAAGTAATTTTCGTGATGATGATGATTTTGGGTGAACACAAAGGTTGGAATTCCCCATAATTATGACAAATTTGGGCGAAATTGTAGTTATTATTACTTTACTTGACAATTAATTACTTCTGGTCCTTCTTTATATCTTCCAAAAAAAATGGTTCCTGTGGTTTTTAGGTGGCCCAAAGTCTTTCCCATAGGCTTAAACCATATAGTGGGGCTCTTGATAGACCCACCATGTCTTTCCCCCCAGTCCCACCTCCAGGGACCACAGTGATGCAGAATCAATGTGTCCAAGTTTACTCAGTGTTTGCAGCCCCTAGGCACGTTAACCTCTTCGCTCTTGTGGGCCCTTGCGACTTTACACTCATTCCAAAATGAAGACTTTTATCAACAGGCTGTCACACACTTTCACAGCACCACAGTGGATTACTTGTGAGCACATAAATTATCTCAGGAGGCATTGAGACAAATTTGTTCATCCTAAATGTATCAATTCCAGTGAAAAGCCTCTGTAAGCCGTTGATCTGACTGCTTACAGTTTGGGAGAAACAAAATCCATTTTGACAGCAGCAAAACAGTTAAATGAAACGATTGCATTCAGCGGTTTGTCATGCTGTCTTTACATGACTTTTTTATCCAAGCATAGGGTTTGGCTTGCATATTTATGTGTACATTACAGTCGGTTGACCCATATGGTGGTGAACAGCTGTGAACAATAATTCACCAGTGAATAAGGAGGACATTATGTTTATTTTAGAATACTTATAGGTTCTAAATAGTGAGGTTGGTGTTTTCTGTTTCTGAAAGGATTTCAATATAAAAGCCTCTACCAAGTAGCAGTGTTGTGTATATGTATGTGCACATATGTGTATATATATATACATATGTGTATGTATATATATACACAAACAAGTGTGTATATATATATATGTACATTTATATATATATATATATTATGTGCCAATACACATAATATGTGTACATGTATATATATATATGTGTGTGTGTGTATACATATATAAGCTCTGTAAATCAGTTTATTTTATCCCTATAGTAAAGAAAATAAAAACATTTTTTACTATAAGGACATTTTTTCCCTTATAGCGTTACTATAAGGAAAAAAATCCTTATAGTAACCCCGTATATTGTCTGCTTCCTCCTCCTCATCATTCATCATTTGGGTCAGATCCAAGTCACAGCTTTTCCTCTCTTCCTCCAGGCTGGACCACAGCATTGTGATTCATAATGGGGCTCATATTGCTGGAGACAAAGCCAGACTGCAGACCAGCAGAAAAATACAGTCCCTAAGACCTCACACCCTCCTTCTGTTGTTGGTCTGTCTGCCAAGGAAAAGCTTTGTTGATCTTATCAGGTGAATCTTCTGGAGATACAGAAACTTATTAGGAGTTTCAGTTCTTCTAAAGGAGATTTAGAAATCGAATATATGGGTGGATTTATGATGTGAGCCAGGAAACTTTTCTCTTCTAACATTTGACAACAGATAAAAGGAACTTGATGCATTGAGCTAACAACCACTATTCTTTTGGGATAGTCCAATCCAAATGAAACTTAACTGGAAACAAGAATGGTTGTTTAACAGAAGTTAAAGCAGCTTGTGTGCATTTTAAGAGCACAATTACAGCAATGTTCAATCCTCACGCAGGAATTGTTTTCACATGTTTATCACTCGATGTCACACATTCAAATGTTCTCCAAACATATTTACACAAATGGCAAATTCCACAACCAACAAACCATATAAACTTGACACCAGCTCTGAAGCAGTACGAACATATTTCCTCTTTTATTTACATTCCTTTTCAAATGTTAACATTTTTTGCTATAACTTTTGATCAGGTTGGCATTTGTTCTCATTAAAATAAATTGGCACAAGTAAAACATATGTAGACAAAAGTTTATTTACACCATACAACATTTTGTTTTTTAAATATTTTATACAGAGCTGCAGATGAGAGAGCTTGCCGGGATCCTTCAAGCAGATTCTGCAGTATTAAAGTTGTGAAATATATTATTTATATAAAAGTGAGTATTATCTTTATTGCATTTAAAGCAATGAAGAATGTAGCTTGACAAACATTCATTTTAATATGACAGAAAAAATCATCTTTGCCTCCCATGTTTTATATTATAAAGTAAAAAGTGTAGTAATGGCCAAACAGACTGTTATAAACTTTTTAAAAACCTGCATAAATATATACATTGTGCTCCCGGATCCAGTTTTATGAAATCAAAACAGGACCCAATGAAGCTGGGACGACATGGCACGTCATTTTGCTTTGTGAGGCGTCATCTAGAGAGATTTAATTTTTTTTTAGCCAATTACTAACAGATAATTTGAAACACATGATGGTAAATATTGTACACCAGGTTGCCCCACACTGAGAACACTAGTGAGAATAGAAAAAGTAACACTGATGTTTTTTTTTCCTCCATTTTTTTCTTCTTTTTTCTCTCTCCTCAGTCCTTATATTGTTTTGGCACATAATGTCCCTGCCACACTCGTATGATCCAGATATGTATGCCAAGGCTGTTAGAAAAGTCTGTTGCTTTATTCAGTGCAAAATACATCCCCTGTTCCGTCTCTCCAAGTTTGCATTTCCTCCTCCTTCACCCTCTAGACCTCAGTCTGGAAGTCTCCCTCCTGGACGTCTAAGGGTAAGTTGACACACTTTTCCCACTCCGCAGGCGTCATCTCCAGTGAGTCCTTGGTGTCAGATTCTAGTACATTCATAGTGGCGTAATTCTGGTACTCACAGGCTGGATTATAGCTCTCCCATGGGTTCTTGTTAGGCATTGCCTTGTCCTGTGAACACGGTCATTTTGGTGTCATTAGTGGCACAACATCCTCTGTGGCTTTTTTTTACACATTCAAGTCAAGTCAAGTTAAAAGGGCCTTATATAAAATTCAAATGCTAATTGAAAATAATGGATTGATGCTGTAGAAAGCATAAAATGATTAAAATAAATGATTGTGTCTTAAATTTGACCATGCTTACAATACTATCATTGCAGCATTGTGTTTTTCCCCCAAGCGTAGAAAATGGTGCACTATACAGTATAAGCTTCATGTTCAAGCCATTCATCTGAATGTGACCTCAATGACATTCCCAAAGACACAACTGGGAGGAAAGCTGCTCCCAGTGAGGGAATATAAAATGGATACTAATATCTGCAGCCCTGCAATTGTTTATTTATTTTTATTTAATTTTATTTATTGTTGTGTGTTTGTGTGTGTGTTTGTGTGTGTGTGTGTGTGTGTGTGTGGGGGGGCATAGTGTGCTGTAGTTATCATTTTCTATACAAAAGAACTTGCACCAGTAACTAAGCAACAAGCCTCAAAATAATTGGGCTGTAAGGGTGATGAAAATGTGAGTGAAAAAGTAATACATCAGGCCAAAAATCCTGCTCCGTAGCAGACATGTTAAATAGTCTAGCTGTTTTTGGCCACCGGCCCAATTTGTATTTGTTGCATTCAATACAGAAAACATTGCTGCTTGTCTGAGAGCTTGGCATTGTCTGCAGCTCCAGCCAGGTGTGGAGACAGATAGTGAGACTCTTATGATTTGGAGCAAGGTCAGGAAAAACTCATCAAAGATGAGCATTTTCCCAGCACACGGTTGCAGTAAGAGAACAATGAACTTAAGGGAATATTTGTATAGATGCTGATTAAATAAGGTTAAATAATCTGCCATGCATTAATGGAAAAATGATGGGGTTGCTAAATAGATAAATGTGCAATTAAATAAAAGTGCATTCATGGCCTTGCATTGGAATGGATGTACTCTACTTCAACATGATTACCAAACGTTTGTCTTCCCTGAGACTGGCCTTGTGAAGAAAATGCTTCTGTGCTTTTGAGGGGCAGCCCCCTCACTCACCCTTGTCATCTGATGGCAGACCCACTCTTCATAGGAAGGCTCGCTTCCACAAGAATAATGCAGCTACATAACCCCTCATTTGCATAAACACAAATTATGTGTCCTGTACCAGATGTCTGAAAAGGGAATTTACTTTATGCTCTCTTTAATTGGCTGGCCGCTACCCCACTGGTTTCCTGTTACTCACCATGCTGCCCATATTTGGTATGTCTCGAAATCGGTCCAAGGTTTGAAATTTGTGATTCAGTTCCTGGAACAGCTCCATGTGTCTTTTCCTGGTGTGCATGACTTTCTGCAATGGCAAGGGTTTTTCTTTGGTATTGACAGCCAATAATGTAAATGCATTTTCTTCTCCACCCCTTCCAACTCTGATCAATTCATTAGTATCTTGGAATTTAACTTATGGGCCAGGTTTGGAACAAATGTACTTGTCTCTGCGTATATACATACAAGTGACTGCCAAAATAAAGGAAACACCAAGATAATTAAAATGAGGGTGATACAACATTGAAACCCTCAACTATTGTAATTTGTTTTAAGTATCTGCATAAAGCCTAAATTTCAGTGACAAGTTGTCTCAGTTAAGAGTTTTGTTGGCGAAAGGGAAATGCTTAGAATCAATCCCTAGCACTAATCTTCATCTCTCAGGGTTGGTGTGCATCTAAGCTAAAATAAAATGCACACAATGCCAAAAAACTGACAGACACCTCATGTTTCCTTTACTTTGCCAGTATTTAAAACATATAAGCAGCAAAGCCTGATTTAATAATGCAAAAAAAATGTTACAACTTGCCGAAGGGCGCTTGAATGTGTGTGCAAGCCAATATAATAATTGTTGAAACAGTGGTAAAATCAGATGTGAAATGTGCAAATGGCTAAAAAAGCATTCATTCTGAAATCAACTAATGCGTGTAGCAAATTGAGGAGGACAGAATGTAGATGAAAACTGTTGCCTTGTTTGTCAGTTTACAGTCTTGCTTTTACCTTAACTACACAGCATGTCAGTAAATCTTTGTGATTCCAGGCTGTGTAACTCCAATAAGCTTAAGAGGCACAACAAGTGCTAGTAAATCAAATGACAAACACAACTGCAAAAAAAAAAGAAAGGGTTTTCTTGTCGTAAAAAACGTCATGCATGAATTATGGAATGAGATATTTTTCTGACGTACCTCAAAGTCCAGATCAGAATATCGTGACTTTCTTCTCTGTGAAAATAAAGGCACCAAGTTATTAAAATGTTCAGACATTAAAAAATGTAAAATGGGGAAACAGGAGGTGTGTGGTGAAATAGATGCAACTAAATGCATCCCCTGCTCTTTATCAGCACTAGCTTATGTACCTCTAAGGAGCTCATTGATATTGTAGAACCTGTCTCACTCCGAGAAAGCCCCGCAGATTCTTCCATCTCAGCGAGAAAGTTCTTAACAGCCGTGCGAGGTTCAAAAGGCAGGTTTTGCATCTGCTCTGGAGCGCTAGGATACTGCTGCTCCAAGTTCACATTCATGTGGTCCATGCCTGAAGGGCTGATGTTGAAGTCGGGACTCATCTTGTAATGCATCAGCCTCTCGTGTGATAGAGTATCCATAGTGATGTTCATCTTGGTGTCTTCTTTCAGGAGGGTGGAAGACCCTGACACTGCTGCAGAGGCACGGGGCATGACTATGTAGTCTGTCTCCATCATCTGGCCCTGTGCCGAGTGACTCTCTATGTCGTGGCCAACCATGTCATGGTCACTCTGGCGCATGGCGTCATCGGTGCACAGGTAAATAGCGCGGCGCATGTCAACGTTGCTGTCAGCCATGCACTGCTCCTTGAGGTCACCCATTCCCATCGACATGTGCAGAGCTGAAGGTTGCTGGATTATCACTTTGGAGATTATGTTTCCAGGCAAAGTGGAGTAGTTGAGGCCCTCAGGTACCTTCTCATCCTCATCGTCATTGAGGGAAATGCGAGAGAGAGTTCCTGTAATGGTTGCTGCACGACAAGAGCCCATGTCTTTGTGGAGTGCTGCAGAGAAGAGTGATACAGGTTGGTTGGAATAAGGACGTTTTTCTACGTTCACATTACAATCAACATTGTTCAATTCAGTTTATTTCCCCCTTTTTGGGTTATCTTGATGGTTTCATTGATAATTAGTGACCAGTTTCCAGCTCTAATACGGACGCATCGGTGGTGAATTTATGCATGATATTTTTTTCTCTGGAGAATGGCCAACAGCGGTCAGTGTCTATCTATACCAAAAGCCACAGGAGTCTTGATTTGACTGTTCAATTCAATGTCTCGTGCCATGAAACTGAAAATCCAGCCACTAAGGGGTCAGAAGTCAGTGTATTTTATACAGCAGGGTGCTAGCAGAAACTATGCTACTGTTGGTTTAACAAAAAGAAGACAGAGAGGGGGAAGACATGCCAAGAAACAGCCAGATATGAGGAAAGGGAGCAGTGTAGCTGTGAGAGTAGGAACTTTAATTGTTGGCACAATGATAGGAGAAGGTAGAAAGCCAGCTATGATGGAGAGAAGGAAAGTAGATATACTGTGTGTCCAATAGATAGGGGAAAAGGCAGCAAGACTAGATGCATTGGAGGAGGGTACAAACTGTTTTATCATGGAGTTGATGGGGGGAGAAATGGGGTAGGGTTGATTCTGAGGGATGAGTATGTGAAGAGTTTTCTGGAGGTGAATTGAGTATCCCACAGAGTGATGAGTATGAAGATGGAAATTAGAGGTTTGACTATGGCATTGTCGGTGCTTATGTCCCACAACTTGGTTGTGACTTGGTAGAGGAAGAAAACTTCTGAAGTGAGTTGGATGAAGTGATGGAGAGTATTTCCAGGGATGAGTGATTATTGGTTGGAGAATTCAAATGTGGGCAAAGGGAACCGAGGAGATAAGGAGGTGAGGGGCAAGAAGAGGGAAGAGCACAGTGTGACATATAAGAGTGGAGCAAGGAGCACACAGGTGGACTACATCCCAGAAGATACTACATGAAAGAGATTGGAGACTGCAAGGTGGTGACAGGGGAGAACGTAGCCAGACGGCATAGAATGGTAGGATGTAGGACGACTCGGGTGGTACAAAAAAGGAAGGGAGCAATGATAGAGAACAAGATCAAATGGTGGCAGTTGAGGACGGAAGGTTAGTTTTTATTACAATTGTGATCAGCAGTATGGTTTCATGCCAAGAAAGAGCACTACAGATGCAATGTTTGCTTTGAGAATACTCATGGAGAAGTACAGAGAAGGCCAGAAGGAGCTACATTGTGTCGTAGTGGATTTAGAGAAAACATACGACAAAGTACCAAGGGTGGAATTGTAGTATTCCATGCGGAAGTCTGAAGTGACAGAGACGTACGTTACAGTTGTGCAGAATATGTATGATAGCAGCATGACGGCGGTGAGGTGTGCAGTAGTAGTCACAGATGGGTTTTAAGTGGAGCTGCCGTTAAGTGGAGCTGCCGTCTGCCACTCTTCTTCACTCCGAGTTTGGTCATCATTTTTAACTCACACTTGTCTACCCTGCTTTTTTGTCCACTTAAGCTTTACAACACAGCAGAGCATGAAGCAACATGGGTAAGAAGAGTCAGGGAGCCTGTTTTCATTCGGTGTTTTCAAGGAGTTGTATTTATTGGAACTCTGAATAAGATATAGCTTGACTATTTCCCATGTATAAGTTTGTGATGTTTTCTTCTTCTATTTGCAAGGACGTGTAACAAAAGAGACTCGTGGCTCATTCTCGTTCCCGCTACTAGTTACATTTAAGTCAATGCATGTTCTCTGATGAGCATTTGTTCTTCAAATCCTGTTCTAATAAAGCAATAAATACTGTTGCTCTTAAGTGTAGAAGAAGCCCATGCAGGAGTCAGGAAGTGAGTTTACCTCCAATGAATTGGACCTCAGGAAGAAAATCTTCCTGAATGAGACAAGCAAGACCATAGCACCTATTCTATGTCAGGGTGACTGTCAGAAGTTGGGGAAAAAGCTGCTGTATTCAAGTTTATTTCAATGAATCTGGAAGAAATACACATCCAAGAGCTTTCTTTGCACTGTTTTGTTCTCACATTGAAGTCAGCGTTTTGGTAACTGAAGAAGATCCTGCAGGGATAGTTGGTTGTTATGTAACTTCAGTTATTTTTAATGTCTAACATCTTTTTTTACATTGAAGGAGAATGTAGTTAACAAGACGCCATCGGATCTTTACCTGATCGGCAGGCGATGTCCACATCTTTCTCAAAGTCCGTCTGTAAGTGGAAGACAGTCAATTGGAAAGTGTTTACACTAAAGTGTCTCTGTTGCTCAAATACAAAACCAGAGCATCTAGATTTTTCTAAATATTTTTTTCACAATCTCGTAGAAAAAGCTGTTGTTTTCCTCAAAGCCTTATGCTAACAATATATCAATAAACAACTCTGGAAAGAAAATGCAACAGCAGCAGCTGGGAAGTGTTTTGTGCTTGCCGCTAATGACTGCATTGTACCAGGGGGCACTGACACCATTCTCCCATCACGAAAACAATTTCACTCTGAGGGGTATTAGAATACTAATGGCAGATCATTGCTATGATGCGCCAGTGGCGGGTTGGTGCTAGATGAAGAAACAGTGTCCCATTCAAAAGGTCAGGGAGGGGAACAGGGGTCTATTACTGTCGAGAGGAAATGAGAGGGATGCATGGCAAACATGGACACTAGCTTTAATCAAAGAGAAATAAAGAATTGTGCTCCACGCTTCAGGAGGCTAAAGGGAAATTATGTAATTTATCAATCGGTCTACTGTTCACGCCCTGCATGTAATTGTGCCTTCTGCAAAAGCGATGCATGGATTATTATAACCCCATAGATAAGGTATTTTAGAGGTCATATTGAACTACATAAAAAAGAAAAAGAAAAGAAAAAACAGAACATAAGTTAAATTAAAGTCAAAGGAGAACAACGGGGTTTCATATGTATTAAAAATAACCAGTGTCCAGCGACTGCTCAAATTTTAGAGGAAGTAATGGTTACGTATAACAAGTGGTAAGTGTCCCTACCATTATCTGTGCATGTCCATTAGGGAAGGTTCCTGTTGCGTCACCACTGATTGGGTCTTGGCAGTTTCTGAGCCGGCACCTGAAAGCATCTTGCACCTGAAAATGGGCAAAATATACTGAATTTTTCGCAGTATTGCATTAATATATGTAAGTAATAGCATTAATGATATTTGCCACTTCATTATTGCTTTTGTTATTCGGATTTGTCCTCCATCAAGTATGCTATTTGAGCAGGTCTACAACATTTGAAATGAAAAACAAATGTTTATGTATCCAAATAAACACAGATGCGGACTTTGACTCCTCCTTTACCTCTCTCCTTAGGATGCAGTGCACCATCACAATGACGAAACCCTGCAGAGAG
Source organism: Lophius americanus (assembly GCA_037951165.1). NCBI lineage: Eukaryota > Metazoa > Chordata > Actinopteri > Lophiiformes > Lophiidae > Lophius > Lophius americanus. The sequence continues at coordinate 19,975,755 of JBBDHG010000019.1, read as the reverse complement.
TCAAAAACAGCGAAGAGGATCTGAAAGAGAATGGACCGCTTGTCCGTCATGGCGAGTACTGCAGACATCCATGTCAGAGCCAGCAGCGGCAAGACAACACAGGAACTCCACAGAGATGCCCTGCAAGGAGGATGGAAGGATGATGAAGAGGAAATAAGAGAGCTAATGGGTGCAGATGAAGGTCTGAAGTGAGAGATAACCTACACATCTGGGTTCTTTTTTACTTCATATGACTCTATAGCATTCCATGTTTACAATTATAGATCCCTAAAATGATCTGATGCATTGTGGGAGTGACAAGAACATCAGTTTACGCTGCAGTGTACGTCATTGTGGTCGATATGGTAGAAGTGAACCCATGCACATGCAGAGACTCCCCACAACATTGTCTCATTGATTCAGAGACTGACAAGCACTTACATTGCATTGCTAGCTGTAGTTGCTGATAAAGCAGTTGTTGATACAACGCCACATTTGGCACACTTGAGAGTTAATCCTGTATGGGGCTCGCTCATCTGTCTGTGGGACACAGAGACACCAGCATGACAAACGCCTACAGCCACTAACCCAACTTTAATTCCCCCCCTATCATATTAACAACATCAGAGGCAGGCGTCATGTGGGCGTTTAAATGATTCTTTTCTTGAACTAATTCTTCCAAAGAAGTAGTACGGCGCTACACTCCTGAGAGAGATACGACCCCTTTATGTTGATGCACTTTCCTCCTCCATTGCAAGCAAATAGGATTTCCATAAGTATAAAATCCAAATCAAATCATTTGTATACTTTTGCAGGAAGTTGAGAAGAAAAGTAGAGGTACTAACAAGGATGTGCTGTCATACCCTGCTCGATGCTTCAGCTTCTTGTCCAGTATGCCGTCTCTGGACACAAGTTTATTAAACACCAAGATACCGATCACCATGTTGACCTGACAACAGGAAGGAAGGAGGAATATTAGCTTTTCAATAATCCTTTGCAACCAGATTGTGTGGAAACAAACCTTAAACATATCTTTAATTTCCCCTACATCACATAGGCAGCTTATGATTAAATGTTAATACACTGCAGGCATTTCTTCCCCTGTCTTTTCCATCCGCCCTGAGCTTTGACCTATAGCTTCTACTGTTTGCACTTCCTTCTCTGTGACATTTCTGTAAATGGATGAGGTATGCTCTGGATACTCAGCCTAGCATAACAGCCTTAAGAAAAGAGCTACTTGACTAGAAATGCTTCACAAAGGCACCTTCTACCATGAGTAGATAGGTAAATGATTTTTTAAATATTCTGCTACAATCAAATCCTTAAAGCCGCGATGAAGACCTCATTAATTCTTTAGAGAGATATTTTTTAGGGAGCTCTGATTCAACAGGCTTTGTTACTAGGAGACGTTTTATTAGGATTTAACAACATCAGTACGAGTTTAACTGCAGGTAGCTGTTCGTTCTCGCTGCAGAGGCTTGTTCCTGCCAGTTTTCCAAAGATTAACTCGTATTCCTCAGAGATTCATTTCGACTGAAAACCACAGCGCAGAATCTCCAAATAAAATTACCACATTTAGTCACTTTTCAAAAGGAATGTCTTAACACATTCAATTCATTTAAATCCCACTGGAGAGCAAATGTTTTACAATGAGGCACATTCATAGACAGACTTGGTAATTTGCTTCATCAAGATTTTTGCGTAATTTTCCCTGTTAGAAAATGTAAATACTAAATAAGACTAGAGCGCCCCAGTATATGAGACTTTGTACTAATCTAGTGCCTAAATACTTTATAACTGCACAGGTACAGGAAGCACCATTACAGTAAATGAAAGGGATTTACATGAGCTCATTACTTTGACTTAGATTCAGAGTGTTCCTCCTGTTGAGGACGCTGATCATAAAAAAGCCCATGATGAGATTAGCACTTACATCTAGCTCCAAACATTGTCTAAAAATTGTTGTGAAATGTTAAAGTCGTTTTTTTTAATTCACATTGACAGCAATATTATCAACTTGGTCATATTTTGTTTTCTTGTACAAATATGATGATAAGAATCATTATATTTTACTGTTACATCTTATAATTAACCTTAGAATTAATCTTAAAGTACATTTTTGGGTGGAATGTAAAATGTAATGAAATGCGGACCTTAAGCTACATTCTTAAATGTTGAAAGTCTTTTTTTCGTTAGGACCATGGATTCTCCAATATTTCAGAAAATATATCAAAATTGAAGTGGCCCGGTGGTGCAGTGGTTAGCGCTGCTGTCTCATAGTCGGAAGGAATCCAACTCTGCCGGCTATTCTGTGTGGAGGTTGCTTGTTTTCCCCGTGTCTGCGTGGGTTCTCTCCGGGAACTCCGGCTTCCTCCCACTGTCCAAAAACATGCAATTGGTGACACTTAAATTGCTCGTTTGAGTGAGTGTAAGTGTGAGTGGTTGTATGTCTATATGTGTGTCGGCCCTGCAATGAACCGGCAGCTCATTCTGGGTTCAACCCGCCTCTTGCTCAATGTCAGCTGGGATAAGCTGCAGCCCCCCGCGACCCTGAACAGGGGTCATCGATGATGAATATCAAAATCATAACTTGACTGATTACATAGGGCTGGGCGATAAATCATAAAAGATTGCAATCTCTCTCTCTCGATGTATATGTGATCTCGTTTCTGAAGTACGATGGTTCTGTAGCATTTGAATTCTTAACATAATCTACAGTTTAAGTAACTAGTTTAGCTGGAGGTTATGTTAAGATGAAGAAAGAAGGGAAGGCCTATTGGGCGTCTGTGACGAGGGATTATGGGAGTTAAACTTTGTTGTTGTCATGTGCGTAGCCATTTTTTGTTGCCACTCATTAGTTAGGCTGTTTATTTATCGTGTTTTTAAGTGCCCATTTTCTGCTTCAGATTTGGTCCGGACACTAACTCCAGTATATGATGCTAACTTGCTAAGCCAAGCTAAGCCCATGCTAAGGGCTAACTTATCTTTAGTTTAACTATGCCAACCGATAACAGTGCTTGGTTCGGGGCTGGACAACCAACTATAAGTAACATAAGTAGAAACAGGGTTGGTAGTTTCTCATCCCTCCCAAACTCCTCATCACCTCCTTGTGTCGCTGAATTTCTATCTTTTTCCTTTTTGTAATGGAGCCAATCCTCACTACTGTGTTCTCAGAGTATTAAGGCTTCTCTCTTACAGAGTGAAACATGCGGATGCTCCTGATGTAATCAGTTTACTGGAGGAGAAATTATGAATGCAACCATGATCTGTACCTACTCTGCCTTGGAAATATCTTTTTGGCTTGACATTTTTAACTGTCAAACACTTAATGTGATTTGAAGTCATTGCTTGATTAGGAGCTAGTGCTAGAAATTAGGGTGCAGCATGACTCAGCAAAACAATGACACCAGATCGAACTCCCCTTTCCATGATCAATGGCTAAACTTGACTCATCAGGACGTACAGGGGGGCTGGGGGTGCTTCAGAGCAGGAAGGTTCTGGGTTCAATTCCACATCTGCCCGTATGGAGTGTAAATGTTCTCCCCATGTCTCTATGTGCCGGAATGTGACAGACTTGATGAAGGTTATATGTGTTAATATCTTGTTTAAATAAATTTAAAAAGTGCAGCTCAGAAGTGGTAAATAAAGAATAAAGGTGTTCGAGGAACTTTTCAAAGTATTTCAATATTTTGTGACACTCATGTCATGATGGTCTATCATGGCTAGAATAAAAAATGTGAAAGTTAAATACAAAGGTGTTTGAAGGGCCGGTCAGCAAAGGACCAGAATAAAAGCGTGATGGGAGGACAGATTTACTCTTCACCATTATTCCTAGCTATGTTTAAACACAATATGTTCATTAAACTCACTATCTTGCATGTAAGTAATACAAGATAACAGGATCCTATCATCCTAAGACATAAAAACAAATGTTGTTGTACATGTTGATGTTTTGTAATACAAATTAATACTTTAAATTGACTTTACATAATGACTCTTCCATTTGGTTTTGAATGGGGAGAGGTGTTTAGCTGTAGCACTGCGAAACAAATTTGCGATTTGAGCGTTACCAAATCGCAAATGCTAATGAAATCGCAAATGTAAATTTGCGATTTCATTAGCAATTGAATTTACAGAACGATACCAAAATATAAGAACTAAAACCACCAGGGTGTCTCACAGCTTTGCCCCCCAGGCTGTTAGACCGCTGAACAACCAATAAAAAATTTATTGTGAAACTTTCTGTGAAACTTTTTTTTTTTTTAGTTTAAAATTAAACTTTTCATTTTTTCAATTCACTTTTCAATTATTAATTTTAAACTTTTAAAATGAAATATTGTTTGGATTTAAAAGTGTCTGAATGATAATTTCAGTATGTATGCCCCATTATTTCTTTGCAATGTTTGGGCATGCACTATACCGATCAGCCATAACATTACAGAAACTGACAGGTGAAGTGTATAACATTGATCATTTTTTTGTAGTGGAGCCTATCAGTGGGTGGGACATATCAGTCAGCGAATGAACAGTTTGTCATTAGGTTGATGTGCTGGAAGCAGGAACATGAATGCAAATGTGAGTGACATAGACAAAAAAGAGTTTGTGAAGGCCGGCGACTATGTTAGAGGATCTTTAAAACTCCAGGTCTTGTTATGTGTTGCTGTTCTACAGAAGTTAGTGAAAAAAGAAAATGGGTGAACAAGCAACAAGGCCTTGGGTACCCAAGGCTCATTGATGCATGTGGGATGTGAAGTTTAAGAAAGAAAAGCTACTGTAGCACAAATTGCTTAAAAAGTTCATGTGGGTTCTGATTAGAAGTTGTCAGAACAACCAGCGTATCATACAGCTGCATGGGTATGTAAGGTGGATGGCGTTCATTTTCTGGCTGATCGGAATACACTGATATTGTACCATATAGGAAGTCGAAAAAAAAGTGAAACAGGACAGCTGTACTTTAGAAAAAGTTCAACAACTAGACCTTTTATCTGATTCCAAAGTACTTTTTTCCCCAGTACTTTCAGTTTTTTGTAAATCTACATTCGCCTCTGATTCGCAGCAGTTAAAATCCGATGTCTGAACGTACCAGAACAACAGCTGCTGCAGGTCCAACAAAGGCGTACAGGAGCCCACCCTCCAAAGAAAGCCAACAGCTGCAGGAAAACGCAGGGAAAAACAGTTCACTCTAGCAAAGACATTAACTTCCAAGTTAATGGCGCACACCAACATACAATTGTATTTTCCTAAATAGTCAAGGGAGAAATGCCATATGTTGTATCTCCATTTCCAAAGTTTCACAGGATCATAAAATGCTAAAGAGATTTTAAACAGTGTTTAGAAGTGTGGTATCCAGCAGGGATACAGTTCACACAAAATTGGGGTCTTGTTGTGCTATTTTGAAATTTGACTTGGTTTAGTGGACTTTGTCCAGGGTGCTGTTTAGGTCCGGTGAGTCGCTGCAGAAGCACTTAATCATGACTTCAGCGTTACCATGAACCTTCTGTATATGTGCAGAATAATCAGTTGGTAACAGACAAAACATAACTTACTATAAAGGTGTTCCATATCCTTTTGTTTTGGTGAATCCCATGGAAACAGCAACCACTAAAGCTGGCAGTCCTTAAAAAAAAGATAGAGAGCAATCAATAGTTATTTGAGGAGTTGTTAGAAGTGAGGGTGTAATCCCACCAGTGTGGAAAAAGACAACCTCACCATGCAGCTGCACTCACTCCATTAGATGACACAATATAAAGCTCTTCTAATATCCTTGATCAGCTACATGTATTCCAACAATCCAGTCAACATGTTGAGCCGTGTTTTGCTAGGTGGCGGACGAAGACAGGCTGTGCTGCTTTAATGACCAGTGCATCAAGGGCAGAGGGAAATTTACCCAGCCTTTCAAACAGTGATTTTTTTTTTCTGTAGGGCTTCAAATTATAGACTTCGGTAATGGAGTCAATCCTCACTACTGTGTTCTCAGAGTATTAAGGCTTCTCTCTTACAGAATGAAACATGCAGATGCTACTGATGTAATCAGTTTACTGGAGGGGAAGTTATGAATGCGACCATGATCTGTACCTACTCTGCCTTGGACTGGCCTGGTGTGATGATGACATTTTTACATATTTTTTTTGCTGTTCAGTTGTGTTTGGCAGAATCACTTGTAAAAATGTCTTCTAAATGTTCACAGTATAAGTAGTGACCTGCTTCAGTTACATAGGCTGACTTAAATATCTTATTGGCTTGACATTTTTAACTGTTAAACACTTAATGTGATTTGAAGTCATTGCTTGATTAGGAGCCAGTGTTAGAAATTAGGGTGCAGTATGACTCAGCAAAACATGACACCAGATCGAACTCCTCTTTCCCTGATCAATGGCTAAACTTGACTCATCAGGACGTACAGGGGGGCTGCAAGCTTCACCCTTGAAAAGTCACCAGTTGATTATAGCGTCACAGGGCGACAAAATCAGAATTATTACACGGGTGGCACAGTGGCACTTTGGGTAGGACAGGTGTTCCAGAGCAGGAAGGTTCTGGGTTCAAATCCACCTCTGACTGTATGGAGTGTAAATGTTCTCCCCATGTCTCAATGTGCCGGAATGCGACAAACTTTTTGCCTCTCTGCTACATTAATAGGATAAGTGGTTACAGGTAATAAAACAAAGAATAAATATTACATAATCATCTGACCAGGAATATTTAACAATCACATTTGTTTTTCCTAATGGTGACAATCACCTCCAGTCTAAAGCAGTATAAAGCAGTTTGATGTCACAGTAATATTATGTTTCTTCATTATTACTTCATTATAAGTTTTCTGCTGTTTGATGTTTGTTGTCTTCTGGTTTTCCCTTATTCTTCTTAAGGTGGTAAATCAAATCAGCATTAATTTAAAGGATAATTAATTATAATTATAAGGATAACAATAATTTATATTGATTATAGGGACAACTTGAATACTATAACTAACTTTAATACAAGCTTTCAATAATATTAAATAATAATTGGTGAATAAACATATTTAAAATATTTAAAACATTTTTTTTAATCTTTTATCTAAATATGATCTTAAAAATAAATACATATTTATTCACATTGATTACTTAAATCATATTTCAAAAATGTCTAAATAATTATTATTAATTGTGAGAATAAAAATTATAATGATAATAATTTAAAGCACAATTTAGGTTATATGTGTTAATATCCTGTGGAGCCGACTTTTGAATCAGCATGTATTCAAAAGTTATTCCTGATATCACTAAATGAAAATCACAGATCAGTTAATCTCAAAGGCAAAGATCTCTACGGTTAGGGCAGGGAGATTCTGGCTAAAATCGGATTCACAATGTTTTTGTTGGAACTGAGATTGTGACTCTATCCACAATTCTTCCATTAAGTTTACATCATGTTGCACTTTCGTTATGGACATGAGAAAAATGAAAAGGTCCATGCATCCTGTGTGTGTGTCAGTGTGTAAAGGGTTGAAGTCCGGCAACTCTACTGCGCAACAACTCAATACTATAATGGTGGGAAAACTAAACACAATTCCATTAAATTGTTGAATGCAATTACTTCTTCTGTCATATGTATGCATGTTAGCTCAAATATATTGCTCCTTGCAATAAAAGTGATAAACTTTGGTTTGACTAGTTCATAAGTGAACCCATCTGTCACGCGCTGTGTTGGCTGCCCACCACCGCAAGTAAATCCTCAAACTCTGGGAAACAATGATCTTTACAATTATTGTAATTCAAACTTTTGTTTTAATGTTTTGGTCACTTTGCATAAAAATTCCAATAATGTACCATAAAACAAAAAAGACTGAGGTTACAATTAGACCCTGCAAAATCACACAGGTTTAAATGTACATATATTTGTCAGTGTGACCAGTAGACTGCCTGTTGTTCAGAGACTGCGTTTCTAGCGGTACCTACCCTCATATTTCTATCGTTCGCTAACGTAACGCAAAGAACCACGAACTTTGATGAGATGAGAGACATCAGCATCAGGCTATATTAGGAATTTCTTCCTGGAGACTTTGTGTCCAACCAGTATCTCCCTGCAGTGGCAAGGAGATGAAGACTAGTGAATGCCTACAAGCGCGTCATGAATCACTGCACAGGCATGAGCCTGCTGGAGATGCTGCACTTCAAACACGCTGAAGTAAGAGCAAACAGGTTCGGTATGCCGCAGGCTGCCTTTGATTTTGTTTGGATACAACTGTTAATCAGTAGAAGATCAGGACGCTTTTATTTCCAATTCATCATAGTTTAGAAAAACCACCCTTCAGATTATGTACTGAATTTTAACCGTCATGTGAGAACACACTGATTATCTTGTTGATCATCTGATTGTCTGCTTTGGTGTTTTCTTTGGATCTTTTTTTCATAAAACTATGTGATTGTAAAACAGCCTTTGTCAATTTTTTTTTGCAGCAAGTGGAAGCACTGCAATGACTAAGAGAGCCTTGTTTGTTGCTAGGTAACAAGAAGAATGAGTGTGGGCTGTTCATAATCAAATAGTTTTTTTAAAGCACAGATTTAGTAGTCTGTAAGAAAGAATCCTTTGGAATAGGATTCACAGATTCATCCAATGAGAAGTGAAAAACGGACATTACAGATATCACCCTACAGATATTTGGATTACCTGTGTTAAGTGACAAACATGTATATTTGTTATTACTCTATTTTTTTTGTCATGTCCTGAAAGTGCAGGGAACGCAGCATGGGAAGCAGGAAAATGCTAATTAGCTGACAGACGGATTTCAATTGGTTGTAACTTATTGAATGACATTGCATTATTGCATGCTGTTACTTGTATTTGATTTGTGATATGATCCAGTGCTGGAAATGGCTGAATATTGTTTTTCATTATACTTACACACATAGTTCATACTGAAAGCATAAAAAATGAATACATTGAATAGAACCTTTTTTTTCTGACTTTCTTGGATAAAACATATTCTGCTGCAGTCTACAGGCTGGGCTCACGCCCTCTTTATCAGACATAAGGTCATTACAGCCTGCTACTGGGGAGCCACACCAGTCAGTCGCTCTCCCTCCTGCTCAAGGCCAGTCTATTTAGCCAGCCCTCAGAGAGCTTGACTGGAGAGCAAAAGTATTGCAACAAAGAGAGTGATAGGATGGAGATCTGGCGGCCCCACAGAGACGATGAGAGGACTGGAAAGAGACCAAAAAAAAAAGATGGAGGTGCGGGTTCCTGGAAAGACACCACGGCTTGAGAGCTGGAGAGAGTATGGCAGCCAGGAGGCATGATGGGAGATAGTGTGTGGGTTCAGGGAAACATGCTGCTTACTCACCCCAGCCCAGACACAAGAAACGCTTGCGGATGAGCCTGGTCCGGACCTTTCCCGTCACCGCCATGTAGGACTGCCATGCCTCTGTGAGCACCCAGCAGAACGATGCCAAGAAGAAGAAGTGCAAAAAGGCTGTCGTCATGACGCAGACACCCTAGTGATTACAACAAAAAAAGGGTTGTGAGAGCTATATTCATTAACTTATATATAAATGGTGGGGCACCTGTCGCTCCATCAGAAAGTATGGCACTTCATCTTGATTTCCTCTAATTTCGTGTGGACATCAAAATGAATGCAACCTCACTAAACTTTTTTAAAGATCATTTAATTTAATCAGGCAAAAGTTTATCCAATATTTTTAAATCACCAGCATGGAAAAGTTGTTACCAGCCGACCCCTTGCAACCTAAACGCCCCTATACAGGCTTCCACGTAAACAGACCCTCAAATCAGAGCAAAAAAAGCCCTCGAATGCTGCTGTGGAGTTTAATTTTGTGATATAAGAAACATAACTTCATAATGATCATAAGACAGCAGTGAAAAATGTATTCAGAACTAATTTTTTTTGCTTACATGTGAAAATGTTTAGCAACATAAATGTGGGATCAGCAGAGGCACCACCATTACTTGAGAAGACATTATATGACACCCACCCTTCACCACACTGTCATTGATGCCAACTGCGACCTGAGAAGCCCCTGCTTCAATAAATGTCAAACACACCTCTGCCAAAGCAACACAGGGTCCCCTTAAGCCCCTCACTGTGGTCCTTCTAACCTGAAGGGTGCATAAAGGGGCTTCTTCCGAATTTCTGCTAGATTTTGCCAAAGAACAAAACAAAACAAAACAAAGAAAGCCCATTTGGTTTGTGTCACAGCCGAAGGTTGTAGCGTGTTTCTATAGCTCTACTTAGTGGAAGGAGGTGGTGTTTTGTAGCTAAAAACCCTCTCTGAGACAAAAATCCTATTTGGCACATTTTGGTTCCATTGATAATCCAACAGGTCCAAAAGGAGAGTCCTCCCGGTCGTTCTAAAAACATACATATACATTACATATGTAGTGTTTACATAAAGTTTGATTTAGAGTTATCGAAGAGTTCCTGAACAATTTCAGTGATGCTTTTTTTTGGCAAGGGTAGAAATATTGTTGTTTTTTTATCGCATATTCTTCCCAAGTAGTAACAGGTACACTTTTACTGAAACTGAAAATTCATTATTTGTCTTTTGCAAATATATCGGATAAATATGGAGCTATTGTAGGCTTATTTTTGGTGTGTAGACTAAAATATATACCCAAAATACATAAGTAACTACTACTACTATGTTTGGCTGCTCCTTTTCTTAATTTCTTTTTATTCCGTTTGAGTCATTAGGAGGTGGACCCTCAGTCTGACGTCCTCATCTTGTTACATGACTCAGCATTTGGGCTTCAATTCACAGACTGAGGACACTACATTCTGCTGAGTTGTGTGGGTGTGTGTGTGTGTGTGTATACTCAGGATAACATTAAGAGTATATTTACAGCCAAAATATCTGCCACCAACACATCTGTACCGAATGCAGAAGGATGTTGTTGTTGACTCAAGTGATTTCATCAGTATGTCTGTGCCAGAAAAGTGGAGGGAATGGGTAAGACTAAGGAAGATAATAACTGGAAACTCAATATCCTTTTCCTAAGCCTATATTTAATTATAAGAATCTTGCAGTTTTGTTCAATCGAGCAGGTTGTAATTGGTGTAATATTACCTGTCATTATCATTTTTCATGCACAATATTATACTGAATATCATTACACTTACTATCGTGTGCAAAATTATGTTTCAGTTTTATTACCATGTACAACATTATGTTTATTAAGTGCAATTTTACCTAACAGTATTGTTATCATAATCATTATCATCATCATTGTTATCGAAAAAGGACTTAAAACTTTCCTTTTTAGCAGAACTTATAACTTTAATTAACATTGCTGCTTTTTGGTCATGTTTTTATATGGTTATTATTTTATTATTTTATTGATGCTTTTATCTGCTTTTACTTTGTAGCACTTTGAGATTTGATCCAAATGTAAAGTGCATTATAAATTAAATGTATTATTATTATTGTTATCATGTGTAATAATAGTATGCTCAGTATCATGCTGTTAATCTTAGGCACTGGTTTACATGCACTTCACATACATTTTACAACACATTTAGTATCATGTGCAATATTGGTTGGCAGTAGTATTATTATATGCAATAATTACATACAATTCTCTATTTTCTAGTTTTATGTAAGTAATAATAATGTTTCCTTTATTTATCACATGTTACACAGTACATATATACAGTATGAAATCTTGAAAAGTATCTCTGTATTTAACCCATGCCTGAGGGAGCAGTAGGCATCCCTTGTGAAGCGCCCAAGGAGCTGAGGTTTCAAGGTTTTGCTCAAGGATCCACGGCATGTTGAGTCAGGGGCTGGGCGTGAACCCTGGTCTCTCGGTTGAGGGACAATTGATCTACCCACAGAGCTAAGCAGCCCTATATTGTCTTTGCTCACTAATCTCTGGCACAAGAATTTCAAATCTAATAATAACCATTGTAATAGAACAGATGCACAGGGCTCTTGTACTGGAGTTTCTGGGAACAATGTGCTTGTCTTGGTCGTCCATTGAAGCACTGTAATGTCCCGGAAATAAAATGAAGCATCAGTTTCAAACTGCAGCAACAGAGGTTGGCAACATTCCTATAGATCAGTGCCAGAAAAGCTGACGGCGGGACTCATGATGTGTGTGTGTGATGCTGCATTCGTCTGCATCAACCCACATTAGTATGCCGGGGATCCCACCTGGACGCATGCGAGCCGGTGTCAGCTGTTTTACACAGACAGGAACGAACAATCCATAAAACCTCTTAAACGATAGAGAATGCACGCGTCAGAAGCAGCCGATTGCTTTCAGACGTGATAATGTAGCACCACTTTTCAGCCTCATTAGCTTGTCCATCTTTGTTTTGCTGCGACGCACCTCAAAATGAGATTGTCTAGCAGAGGATTAGAAATAAACAAGCATCCTTAGGAATCATGTCATCGCACGCTGAAATTTGTGAGGGAGAGGACATTAAGCTTGTTTTCAGGTCAGTTTCCAGTGTGAAAATGTGGTAATCTGAGCACTGCAGCATGAAGTGGAAAAAAAAAATGGAAGTGTATGATCCTCTCCCAGAGTGTCCACACAGTACTGTGAGATCTTCTGTATTAATGACGTCCCCCACTGAGGAAATTACACTAAATCCATCCTGTAGTGTTCACAAGGTTTACACCAGGCAAGAATCTAACATGAGGAGCATTGGTTATTCTGTTTACCTGTACTCATGAGGGATGCTAATTATATAGATGTATATTCTGGTAGAAAATATTTATATGGTATTTTATAAAAATGTATTTATCTGAATTTAAGTGAATACATCCACGTGGAGTATTAATACATACAAAGAGAGAGAGGAGAGATAGAGAAATGGATAATAAAGCAATAGTTCCTATTGGCGCATACTCAATGGCATTAAAAAATACATTAAATGTTCTTTATGCTTTTATTACTGGTGAAAACTGGTGAGAGCCCCTCCCAGAGTAAAAAACTATATGGGTGTATTAGTGACTCTAAACTGCCCATAGGTGAGAATGTGAGCATAAATGCATATTGGCCCCGTTATAAACTGACGACCAGGTTTGTGCTGGTCCATAATGTAAACCTGCTTCCCGCTCCCCCATCCTAGCTTCAGTGTCAGCTAGGATGGGTTCCACCTCTTCCTCAACTATGCACCTGATAAGTGGTTAAAGAAAATGGATGAACGGAAATGGTGTAGACATAGTAAGAGGTAAACTTAAACTTAAAAATAACATGACCCGTGGTGGATTCTGCTGGATCCTTTTAGCGTGTTCGTATTGACACAACTGACCGGACTGAAAGTCTCCAGAGAATACAGTTTCATCTCATTCCTGCCACATAACTGGTGAGAGTTAGCAGATGTAAGTCAGTTTGGCAAATCCACAAGAAGGTCGGTAGTTGTTTCCTAAAGAGAGCAGACATTACCCAACTGAAAGTTTCCTCATACCTTCTGATTCTCAATATTTGTCTTAAAATGTTCCTGTTCCTGCAGATCATTACGGTGATTACAGAGAGAACCAGCTCTGACATTTTGTGTTCAGGATGAAAACGAAGCGGGCATCACTGTTGCGCTATGAGATCTATTGATTCATTTACATCCTTATGAGAATAGTAGTAGATGCATCAATCTAGATCCTGCAGAACTATCCTCCCTCTTTAGTAATTACAATAAAGCATCAAAGCTGCACACAGCTCGTTTCCAGGCGAGAAACGAACCCTCACATTCTCTGCTTGTTTCATCTCATCAGCTTGGACTAACCATTCTATTACACATCTACATTTCTGTATGAAATAACCTGCATCCCTGAATAGTCTGTTGCTATCATTAGAAAATCATATGCATGGAGGAAAGCTTTCATGAAACTAACAGCAACTTTACACGCTGATCTTAAAGGGGAGGAGACAAAATGGAGGGGATGCATCAGTGCATAGAGCAGCTGTACTGACGGACTTACATATACGGCTGATTCTAGTCTTGCTGTTACTCATGGGTTTATCTCAGTGCTGAAAATAGAGCCTGCCTCGTTTGCTGGAAACTGGTCACATGTAACCGTTATGCATCTCGGTTCACTCGGGTCCCGACAACCATCCTGCCTCATTAGTCTTCAAAAGTAAACACAATGTATTTGTACAGAGAAGAGAGACAATGATCTTATGGCTCCAGTTGGTCAAAATACATAAGACAAGTTTGTATAAATGACAAGGTTGAAAGCTGGAATCTACACTGGTCCTTGGAAAGGTAAAAAGCTGATAGTGTCAGTAACCATGGAAACAGAGGAAGGGACATGTTAAAATACTGCAGAGCTGATAGACATGAAGGTACGACCAGTGGCCAACAGGAAATACCAGTTCAATAAAGGTTGTTTAAGAACGGTGGAGTTTAATAGCGTTGCTTGACAGGAAGGGTCTGAGGTGAATCTCGACACTCGCTCAAACAGAAAGAGGGCAAAGCCTGCTTGGCATCAACTTTTTATCATTTCCTTTTCAAATTTAAAATAAAACAGTATATTGTTGAGTCGAATATAAATGAAGGATTTCCGTTTTGCTTTTGAAACTGAGAAAGACTCATTTTGCTTTGGATTAAACATATGCTGACTTGATGATTAAGCTGCAGGCATTTATATTCGTCAGTCATTAAACTTTCTGCCTAGTTAACAGTGAAACTTTTAATACATATTTTCATTGTAATACAATAGCCATTTTAAGATATCTAAGAATTAACTTGCTGCGTTAAAGCACATTGTTTAACCTGTTGACCTACTCCTTATTTAAACTAGTGGACCTGATACTTATACTTTGACCTTCCTAGCCATCATGAGTCAGTGTGGAGGGCCCTAATTAAACCAAGCAACAAGTGCTCCAGAACATTAACAGTAGGTTTTTGGGTGGAGGAAATTAAAAACTCCAAAAAACAAGAGCATTCAGGTGCAGCAAATATTTGCCAAGGGAGTATTCCCTCCAAATGCATCACCCATATTTTTGAATATTTCTTAATGAAAACATACGCCTAGAAGTTTTGTTCTAGGTTGAAAACCTGTTCAACAACAGTGGAATACACAATTGCTTCACACGATACAACAGTTGTTTTATGTCATTTTTACTGTTTTATTTTTTTTTCTAATGTGAGTAGATTTGTGTGCGTGAGTGTGTGTATTGTTTATTGAAGGCAATGCACTGCAAATGTCATTGTCTTATCTTGTGCAATTACAATGTAGTTCTGAGTCAGGATTTCCTAATCCAATGGATGAATTTGTTAGAACGAATCCATGGTTCGAACATTTAATTACAAAAATGTAATTAACAGTTCAAAACCATGATACCTAACACTGATAAGGTTTCATGTTTAGACCAATAGACTGACTTGTCTCAGATTATTTGGAATGTTTAAGACACTCAAAATCCTGGCTCCACCTCTTTAAACCTCTGGGGTTTGAGGTCAAATCGGCCGGGCAGCTGAGCCAACCAAGCATGAGCTACCACGGCTCGGAACGTCTCACATGAAAACCAGAAAACATAAAGTTTGCAATTTGAAACCCCAGTAAAGACAAAATAAGACTTCTCTTTAACTCCGAAATAGTCAGGCACAACAAACTTGATCACACACTTCAAATTGAATCACCCCGAGGAGCAGCAAGTTGAGAAGCTAAGGTTAGAAGCTAAGGCAGAGCTGCTCAGAGCCTGCCACAAGCCCTGAAGTCCTTGAACAAAACCCCATATAACATATAATTGACACTTACAAAGTTATATTTTCACTTTGAAATGTCATACAATTGGTTTTATGAACGCACTCCAGGGAGGTCTGAGGGTAAATTAATTTCCAGTCAGAATACAAATTACAAGGCCGACCATGACTTGTCACTTCCTATGTAATCCTTCAAAAGAATAGCACTTAAATACATCACTCATCAGGATTTTTAAATTTTTTAAACTAGATGAAAAAACTCGGCCAAAATCAGAATCAGCCAAAATCGGTATCGACGAGTCAGACAACAGCTCAACATGAAAATGTTTGGTATCTTTGATTGTGGCACAACATCACCACAATGATCCGTCAGTTATTTCTTCATTTAATACCGTATTAGCATAGTGAACACAAACACGTACATGTTAAGTTTTGCGGTAATATGTCAAAGAGTTCATGCATAATTAATAATAATAATAATACATTTAATTTATAATGCACTTTACATTTGGATCAAATCTCAAAGTGATAAAAGCAGATAAAAGCATCAATAAAAAATAAATAATAACTATATAAACACATGACCAAAAGCATTAATGTTAATTACAGTTATAGGTTCTGCTAAAAAGGAAAGTTTTAAGTCCTTTTTTTAAATGTGTTTAAAATAATTAAATAAAAATATTTAATAAAATTAAATAAATAATTGACTTCAATGCTTTTTTGAGGAGATGTTGATTGATGGTTCTGAAGAAAGTATATGATCCTCTTTTAGTGGGACAAACAACCATTCATGGTGCTTAGGTCCACTTAATTTCAACATGCGTAAGGCTGACGACACAGAGGACAACTTCCATGTAAAGTTTTACTGCTGATAACTACCACGTAGGAAAGAGCTGGACGTTGGTTTGGTTTGCTTCTATGCAGAAATGTAATCCTTCTCCAACTATAAGGTAGGTCACCTTGAAGCTAAAAATAAGCTATTGCTCCAATATGCATGCATCGGTGCCTGCATGTATGATATAAAAAACATGTATGACCTTGAGCATGTTGGGTTTCAATGTTGCGCAAAAACATGTATTTTAAAGGCCGCACTGAAAAAAAACCCATCTCCATTTTCTGAGAGAAATGTATAATCTTTGCCATTTCTTCTGTCATCAGCAAATCATACCGAGGGGAGAAGTACAAAGGGGCCGAATGATTGATGTTTGATAAAATAAGCTGATGCATCACCTTTAGCGTTTTATTAACAAAATGTAATAATTGTTAATCTTCTGATGCATCAGGAGGTTTAGATGCACAAGTGTTAAAAAGCAGATAAGTCTAAAAAAGAAGTGTACTGGCCCTCGATGTTAACCAGATGTGCCTTTTCAGGGTGCTCTCCATCATTTTATGAAAGCTGACTATTGTTTGGTGATGATTGTATTGTCTTTTAATAGTAACAGGGCAGCAGAGAAAAACGCTGGACCGCCATTCTCTCACTATCCAAGGCAAGAAGAGTTCATTAACAAATACTCATTACAGAAAACCATAGTTGTAACTTCTACTTCTTCCCAAAAGCCACAATTAACAACGGCACAAGACCAAAGAAAAGTCTAGGCATGAAAAGGTGACTCACTGACTCCTTGCTCCCAGTGGACACCGCCACACCAAAGAAATGATATCTATTAGACAATGAGTAAGTCTGCGTCCACAAACAGTGGAACCAATTATATACACTTTATACAAGAGATGGGGGAAAATAACCGAGGCAGCGTCGGGTATCATGGCCATTGAGCCCATACAGGCTCCCTGTTTTCTCCCCTTGCTAGGCCGCCACTCCTGCAATGGTTTTTCCAAAGTGTCTGATAAATTAGAATTTTTTCAAAATAAGAACAGGAGAAACACAATTGAGAAAAAATAAAGGGTGTAATAGTCCTAACTTTCAGCCGCATCATCAGGGAAACTGCAAATAAAACTGCCGCTTTCTGACTTGAGTGAACCAACAACAATGTCTTCGACTGCTGATGATGACGGGTCTTTCTTAGGTTTTCAGGTGTCTAACTAAAACTTACAATTAAGGTACTTGAGGCGGAGAGAAACAAAATTCTGATTTATCTCAGTGAAAACATTCTATCTTAAAATGCTTGTTTGTTATACATGCAAAAGTGAATTTTAAAAGGGATTATATATCATATATATAAGTAATATTTGATGTTAGCCTGTTTTAAGCATCTATAATGGCAGAGAGCTGAATAATCAAACCTCGATTGACTGATTTGTTACCATAGCAACGAGCTATAAACACAACCACATAAAAGTGCAAAATTTGGTAAAAGTGTGACCAAACAGTTGCCTTATTATATTCCAGAAATGAAGAGAAGCAATAATAGCATTTATTTGGGGTTGCGTTTCAGGCCACATGGGACCGCATTCAGCATCCATTGTCTTTAGCTTGTTTTTGGTCCTTACCCACTCCTGAAGTAAATAACTGTCAGGCTCTTGAGGAACTAAATGCATAGCTGTGTTCACCTTCTACTTCTTTACATGCCGTCTCTGTCATTTGGAAATATATTTCCTCATATATAATATCATGAAATATTCATATCTCATCGCTCCTCATATTTATCCTCACAAGTCAAATCAGTGTATGTGACAACTATTTGGTGCACAAGTTTATAGATATTTATTATTCTAATTAAATTTGTCACTCTTAGTTTTTGATGTGTGTAGTTTGTCTTAATGTGTGTTATTCCATTTTGTGTTCTGTCTGTTTGACACATTTGTGTGTGTGTCTATGTGCCTTACATAAACTTAACGTTATAAATAAAACCTGCAGTTCTGGAGATGTTCTGACCAGTCAAGTAGCCATCACAGTCTGACCTTTGTAAAAGACAGTCAAATATTTACACTAATAATTTAACCTGCTGCCAACTCATTTATTTCAAATGTTCACCTGCTGCTAAATAACAACCCGCTGGTGTCAGTGTCTTGAGATAATGCTGATCGTACTTCACCTGCCAGTGATAATAATTTTATAGCTGATCAATTTAATCCAGCAGTGGTCACAAGGTCGTATTCAAAGTTGTTGAAGTTGACTGCCACACTAGCATTCCACTAATATTCCAAAATATACAATACTTTAGAAGATATTGACAGTTGAATGACTTCTTGTGTTTGGATTTTCTGAATTAGATCTTTTTGGATATGGTTTTCCTTCGGTCAGTGAATCACTAGTTGCGTATGGTCATGCTTAAAATGGTTTAAAAGGAGAAAGTTTTTGTTAGAGTCAAAATGAAAAATGGATATTGGGCTATCATATTTCACAGCATGCTGCCGGAAAAAAAAACTGATAAGAGTGAAGACAATAAATTCACAGAGTTTAAAAAAACAACAGTGAGGAGAACAGGGCTTGAAGGATCGACAGAGCAGAAACTGAGCTGGGTGAAAATTCAAATAACTTGGAGTCCTTGATATTACAAAAATATGGAATCTATGGCTTTAATGTTAATATAAATATCAATGTTGATCATGTGAGACAAGAGGGGTGTAATATAAAGCACCGATAATGTTAGAGAGTTACAACAGAGTCTACAATCCAAGGAAGGAGGTGGCCTCCTTTCAAGCATGCTGGATCACCATGGAAACTAAGGCTGCATGCTTCACCTGCTGCGGGGGAGGTTCAGAGTTTTTGATCAAAATCCACGATTAACGGTTAATTCTTTTCCTCATGATAATATCTATGAGCGACATAGACACTCTGAGGACATACTTTATATACTTATGAAAACTGACTGAGCCATAGGTTAATGGCATCCAAATAATGAGAGATTAGTGTGTAACTACAAAATTGTGAGCACCCTGGTGTGTATTTTGCCACAATACCCGGAAATCTTTTTCTTTTCAATAATATTAGCACTTTGAATTCTGCAGAGCATACCACCCACACACTAAAAAAAAAGATAATGACACAGCACCCATGACATCTTTGATGGCGTTTTTGTCTTTCTTCTGCTTTTGGCCTTCAATGTTTATGTTGCTACAGTTAACATAGCTAATATTTTGATGTATCTCAGATAATATTCAAACAATAAAGTTATATTAATCTGATTTGATGAAAAACTGATGGGATTTTTTTAGAAAACTTTCTTTGAAGCTTTCGGTGATAACAACATGTTTTCCTTAAAGAGGTAGACGGTTCATGGTTAGTCCATTTTGTGAGGAAGAAGAGTTCATTAACAAATACCTGAGAAAGGAAAGTTGAAGAGGCTCGTGATCTCTGACTTGGGTTTGGGGTTTTGTTGAGTCAGCTCATGTAAAGAAAGCCTGCCTATGTTAAAGATGCTTCGTAGTAACCCCTAAGGTTTGTGGCATCCCTCTGGGAAACATTGAAATTACATCTTCAGTATGTCAGTGGATTTTCTGAAAATCACCTAATCTCCTTGCAGATTTTAGAGACAAACATCTTATAATGGGGCGTGCCGAGTGAGTATTCCGTGTTAAATGGTGGTCCTCGTAATCAAGAGATAACTGAAGCGGGGATTAAATCTTAAAAGGCTTCAAATAAGTTAAGCTTTAAAATCCTCCACTATGTGCCAGGTCCAATGGCCAGCAAGGACAGATTCCTTCATCAAATGTGGAAACTGTTTTTTGATATTATATGAGATTACAGGGGTTTGCATAAAACTACATAATTTGCACTTTTTTTGTGAATGCTCACAGTTGGTACATTAAGCCCATATTTAATCCACAATGTCAGCAGGAGTAAATCATTATATGTTTAGAAAACACAGCTCCGACTTATCCATTTTTGTTCATTCATTCAATATTCATGATTTAATTTCAGTGAACATGCAAATGAATTTAATGGGAGGAACCGGTTTGATTTATGAGCGGGGTCTGCTGGAATGTGAGCCCCCGACTGCTGGCAAGCCCATCTGCTCCCTGTGCAAATCATACATGTAAGCACAGAGTAAGGAGCAATACTGCAGATAACCAGCAAACACATCTCTAATGGCCGAATGCCTCCGTGGACATAAATTATTGTTGTAAAAGCTGTCTGGCTCACTTTAACATGTTTATACAGGACATGACTGCTGCATACTAATAAAGGCCAAACACAGAAATGGTTTTTGAGCTAAATCAAATTTATTAATGAGGACATAAAGCAATTAGAAAAAAGAGAGAGTGTTCCTTATAAAAGCATAAAGATGTAGTGAGAATATAGTTACACAATAAAAAGGAAAATGTGTCATTCTGTAGTGCTGCCAACTGGCTGAGAGGGGCATCTGTGTGGGCAGCTTGGAACTCCCAACTACAATTTGCCAAACAATTTTTTACATTGGCCACTTGTTGACTGGCCACTTATAAAGCCAAAGGAAGGAAGGCGTACGTATTTATGTGATACAGACCTTCTTTAACTGTTTCAGTTGACATTTGGAAACATACTGTCTTGATTTGAACTCTCACTGACATCCCAGAATAAACTCTGAATCATTCCAGTCAACATTAGAGCTGCCTTTATTGTCACCATTATGGCGTACGTTCAACATCACAATAATCTCCGGTCTTTGATATCAACCTTCCTTCACTAACACTGAAAATCCCTTAACGACAGGGACTCCTTTATAAAGTGTTCTTTTTTCTTGCCTGCACACTTTCTAAGATCTCTACTGTTTTCCCAGACAGTGCAACACATGAGTGAAGATGTTATTTAGATAACACACCATAAAGAGACACACTTTACTCTCTATGTTGTTTATACATGAAACATTTTCAGCGCAAAAGCATTTTGCTTGAAATGACCTGCAATCAAACTCTTACACTGTGGATTTTTTACTCTCTATGACAAAGCAAACAAGTGGCTTACAAAAAGCAGCATGTCGCAGATTAAACTTCCGGTGAATGAATCTTTAATGCAATTTTCATCCATTATCGAGACAGAATTGGACTAAAATTTATTTTTCTGATTGGGAACAAAGTGATATGCTGGAGTTCTTACTGTTGTTGCTCTTTTAGCATCATGAATCGGGATATCCTGCATGATAAACTCCAATCCAATTGTCAAAACATATTTTAATATGCTGCACGACAAACCAAGAGGTCTTAAAGAAACAGGCACAGTGGCCTTGCCGAAAATAAAGAGCCCGAGTTCTATTCAACTAAGACAAGGTCAGAGTTAAGTGCTGCGTGAATCCATCCTCTCCATCATCCCAACTTAAACTTGTCGATATTTCTATAAAGTAAAGCAAACAAAAACACATTTTGAACTGTGCAGACTAAATTCTTAAAAGACACTTACCACATTATGGGTCTGTGTTTGTCCGACGAGGATCAGTATGTTTGAGCAGACTATAGATAAGCAGAAGTTGAGCAGGATGATGGATCGTTCAGAGCGAATGTATCTAAAGGGAGAAACACAAAATCAGTGCATTTCTTCAATTTTTAGTTGGATTAAAAACATCCATCATCATGTGGTTGGAGCTCGCGTCGTTAAAGCGCAATTACCTCCACAGCACAGCATAGATCACAGCCAAAGTGATCAAGGCGAGGCAAGACAGACCACAGCCAACTATCAATGTCACAGATGGGACCCCTGAGTACTCCATGGTCTGTGGGGGTGATGTAGAGAGATGAAGCAGTCAGCTAGAGGGTGGATGTGGTTCATACAGGACAGTTAAAATTTATTGTAGTCCAGAGATGAAACCAATCAAAACCACAAGCACAGATCTGAACAGTCCTTGTAAGTTATATAAATATACTGTGAGTTTTGAAGTGCATGTGTTGGCTTGAAAGATAGTTTGATATATAACATAAACTTTCCCTGCTGGAACTAGGTTCCAAAAGTATGATGGAAGCAGCAGATCCATCACATTTTGTCTATTTTGCCATTTTAATTCATGTTCGCTGGACAAACACAGTTCTGCAAAGCACTAGTAGGGCCTCTTACAGCTGAAGGTAACGGATTACTTGATGTTATCTCAATTCCTGCTATGTGTCCATGCAGAGGCCGGCATGTAAGTATTTCATGTTGTCTGTGATAATTACTCTTCTCATGCAATTTCTTCCGGATCCTAATAAGTAATCTGATTACAGGCAAACACATGGCTTCAGTATCTCCCCTATAGAATATGTGTATGTGGTACCAGTAAAGAAATCATTATAAAGAAAATGTTTAATGAATTGTGAATCTCTCCCCCTCATCAATGTGACTGATATGATGACCAGAATGCACGCATCCTCCCGCGTGCGCACCCACACACACAGTCCTTTAGCTCTATGTACGAACTAGTTACCTGACTGGATCACTATTAATTGGATTAGCAACACTGATTCAATCCAACACGCACCAGCACACGCGCACGCGCTGCGTGTCTCCTTCCATCGGCCTGCAGATGCCACTGAATCACAGATCAATAGCCTACTTACTATTTCTCTGGGTCGCTGAGCCAAAATGGCGAAGGTAGACACACGATCACACAAGCATTTAGTATGGGATGCATCTGTAAGCACCGTTTTACATCCTTTGGTGGACCAGGCTCCCCAGGAATCGTTCCTGCAGGAAGAAGGAGGAGAAGGAGAAGAAGAATGGAGAGGTTTAGCAGCTGCGGTGGCGCGACATCACGGCACTTACCCACATCGTGTTGTTTTTCTCTCCCTCTTAATAATTTATTTATTAGAATCGGTAAAGCTCCACGGACAGGTAGATAAGAAGCGATCGGACCCAGGGCTCTGTAGTGGAGAAGCTTTTCAGCTGGAAACAGGGAGGCAGAGAGGAGGAGGAGGAGGGGGAGGACGCACGGAGCTGTCCAAACCGAACCGCTGCTGATGGATTCTCTTTTACGCAGATGAAAACCAAACAGTCGCTATCAGAGCGCCATCATTGCCTCCTTAAAGCAGACAGATAAGAGTCTTTAGATTTACCTGAATATCTGGGCGCATGATTTTCTCGGTCTGGTTCTCCGCGTTTTCCTTCCCAACGCCCTGCTATCCCGCCTTTTCTCCCTTACGGATGATTTTTAGTTCTAATCTGCAACCTCTGGATACCTCCTGAGGAGGATTTTCAGCCGGGAATCTGTGGACAGATTGATACTCTGTTCCTCTCTGCTGGCGTGAGAGGGGGAGGCTGATTCAGTGGGAAAAGACACGCGCGCTGTCGCAGGATCTGCTTATTTGGCTGCAGGTCTAACGATAGGATGGGAATAACCGATGCTTTTCTAATATTCCTCAAAATCATTTTAGGAGAAAGCCGCCGCTCCTTATTGTTAAGCGCCGTGAAAAAGCCTCACTGCAAAACTAATTCCACCCCGCGGAAGAAGCGCAAATGGTTGCAGCCAGTCTCCCTCCTCACCACCAGCAGGTGAAATGAAAGGAGTGCTTCTCTTCCATTTGTCATTCGCCCCAACTCATCGAGCATCCTCGTGGATTAAATACTTAATGTGCAAGCTTTGGCTGTGTTATGATTTGTCCCCGCGTGTCAGCATTCATGTTACACACGCACGCACACACTCTCTCTCACACACACACACACCTGTTGTCGTGCAGCACACTTAACGCTGAGTTCAATGCTTGATTTTCAAAAGCAACACTTCTGTGCAAAGCTGCCTCTGCTGTGTGAGGCAAAATTGCCTTTCATCTCATCAATATGGTTGCAGGATTCATTATTCCTGTATTCCTGAGTGTGGAGACAATTGCAAATTTCCAACCAGGGCTGAGCAGGGTAGTGTATAAGTGTATGCGGGTCTGTTTGTGCGTGTATCTGTTTGTGTGTTCTCAAAGTTAAGCATCAACTGAGATGTGACTGCTTCGTTCAAAAAACACAGAAGAATGTTTTATGATTTACCCCTATAATCATTTCACACATTAAACATTTAAATTGCATTGCAGTCAGATATAAATTTTCCAGACACATTTGGAAAAAGTGCCTTGTCATAAAGGTGACGTATGGGAGGCTAATCTCTGCAGAATGTGGAAAAGAATCTCACAGCAGCAAGAGCTTTTCAAGGATGTAAGGGATAATTCCAAACACCAACAATTGAATAAATGTAAAGTGTACAGTAAGAACTTTATCATAGTATGTGGATGTAAAAGTAATGGCAGACATAGTCTTGCACATTGTACAATGTAAAATTTATTAACTCAGAGGCCGAATTAGTTCATAAGACAGAATAAACTGTGACCATGGTATATAACTTATATACCTTTCACTGACCTAATATGTGGCAAATACAATTTTAGATAAAAGTGATGGATAAATACCCTAATATCAAGTATTAAACTTTACTTTGTGAGTTGTTTAATTAAATGAATGTACTTATAACTATTTATTTCATATTAATGTGTGTTAGCTTTTTTAAATTCGTCCACGTTAGCAGTATAGAACGTAAAATAATAAACAATAATGACTGATTTGACTGATGACATAACTTCACAGATTTGACCGAATCGCACAATCAAGCCAGTAGATTAAATGTTTCCTAGATGGTTTGCAAATGTACGACAAGATGAAAATAGTTAGGTTAAACAAATCATTTAGTTGAATTTATGTTGTAATAGTATAGTTTATTTGTAGCCCTGGAGGCGAGGCTCACTATTGGAGACGAGGCTCCGCACCATGGAAAATACCCCGTTAGCCTCTGCAGCTAGCCAGACTCCTGTAGTCGGTTCGGACCGACCTGTCTTAGCTCCTCCTAGCCGCCCCCTAGCAGCTCCCGAGCAGCCGGGAAAACAGGGAGCCTGGGTGACTGTGCAAAGAAAGCATAGCCCGAAACACCAGCCCACAGTTCACCACCAACCTGTTCATGTTTTGAACAGGTTATCCCCACTCAGCAACACACCTGATGAGAAACGGACTCTGGTCATTGGCAGTTCTATTTTACAGAACGTGAAGTTAGCGACACCAGCGACCAAAGTCAAATGCATTCCTGGGGCCAGAGCGAGCGACGTGGAAGGATATTTAAACTGCTGGCTAAAGATAAGCGTAAATATAGAAATAAAGTAATTCTAGTCGGCGGTAATGACACCCGATTACGCCAATCGGAGGTCACAAAAATGAATGTTCAATCGGTGTGTGCTTCTGCTAAAACTATGTCAGACTCCGTAGTTTTCTCTGGACCCATATTCCGAATTTTTAAATGAGTTCTCTGATTTTCTATCAAACCTAGTCCTTAAGACAGATAAAATAATTATATCAGGTGACTTTAACATTCACATAGATGAAGACAGAGATGGTCTCGGTGCCGCGTTTAACTTAATATTAGACTGTATTGGTTTCAGTCAGTGTGTTAATGAGCCCACTCACTGTTTTAATCACACCTTAGATTTAGTCCTGGATTACGGCATTGCTATTGAAAAACTAATAGTTCATCCACAGAATCCTCTGCTATCGGACCACTGTTTGATAACTTTTGAATTTGCAATGCTAAATCACTCGCCAATAGAAAAATCTTTCTACTCTAGAAATATATTTGAAGAAACTGTAGCAAAATATAAAGAATCTATTCCATCAGCCCTGAGTTCAGTTGCATATCTGATTCTACGTTAGTCCTGGGCAAATTAATTATTTTGTCGATAGGGCTGTAAACTCACTGAGATTAATCTGGACACTATCGCCCCCCTAAAAAAGAAGAGTGTGAAACAGAGGAGAGCAGCTCCGTGGTTTAACAACCTGACTCGAAACCTCAAACAAACATAACATAAACTAGAAAGTAAATGGCGTCAAACTAAACTTGTTGACAGATTAGCCTGGCAAAGTAGCATTAAAACTTATATGAGAGCCATCCGCAGCGCCAGAGCGGTCTATTTCTCTGCACTGATGGAGAAAAATAAAAACACACCCAGGTTCTGTTCTGCACTATAGCCAGGCTGACTGACAGTCAGAGTTCTATTGAGTCCCGTATTCCTAGAACCCTTAGTAGTGATGACTTCATGAGTTTCTTTAATGACATAATTATTAAGTATACAACCTCAACCACAAACTCCTGCCTTCAATTGGCTCAAGTTTACACCCCAGGACTATGTGCTTGGAAACAACAGATAGACCTGGATCAGATCTAGACTGCTTCAGTCCTATTGATCTAAAACAATTAACTTCCCTTATTTCCTTATCCAAAACAACAACCTGTTTCCTAGACTCAATCCCAACTAGTCTACTTAAAGAAAGTTTAGCCTGAGTCAGCAACTGTCTATTAAAAATCATCAATCTGTCTTTAAATTCGGGCTACGTACCGAAGTCCTTTAAAATAGCCACAATAAAAACAACTGCTTTAAAAGCCGACACTTGATCCAGAGGCTTTTTGCAAATTACAGGCCGATATCTAACCTTCCCTTCCTCTCTACAATCTTAGAGAAGGTGGTGGCCAAACAATTGTGTGATTTTCTGCGTAACAATAGTTTATTCGACAATTTCCATTCAGGTTTTAGAGTTCACCATAGTACAGAAACAGCACTGGTCAAAGTTACTGATGACCTTTTAATGGCATCTGATGAGGGACTGCTTTCTGTTCTGGTCTTGTTGGATCTTAGTGCTGCATTTGATACTATTGACCACCAAATTCTAATACAAGGACTTGAAAACCTAATTGGCATCAATGACACTGAATTAAATTGGTTTAAGTCATATTTATGTGGCAGATCTCAGTTTGTATCTTTTTACAATGAATCCTCCATGCATAGCAAAGTTACCCACGGAGTTCCCCAGGGATCTGTGCTTGGGCCAATATTATCCACATTATATTTGCTTCCTTTAGGCAACATTATCAGGAAACACTCCATAAACTTTCACTGTTATGCTGATGACACACAATTGTACTTATCCATGAAACCAGG
This sequence comes from Lophius americanus, assembly GCA_037951165.1. Taxonomy (NCBI): domain Eukaryota; kingdom Metazoa; phylum Chordata; class Actinopteri; order Lophiiformes; family Lophiidae; genus Lophius; species Lophius americanus. The sequence continues at coordinate 19,948,328 of JBBDHG010000019.1, read as the reverse complement.
TGAATCTAGTCACTGCAACTGCAACTTTTTACTATTAAATTCAGATAAAACAGAAGTTATTGTGCTGGGACCCAAGCACCTTAGAAACAATTTATCTGATGATATATCTACTCTGGAGGGTAGGACGTTGGCCTCCAGTACCACTGTGAGGAACCTGGGAGTTATCTTTGATAAATATGACCTTTGATTCCCACATAAAACAGATTTCTAGGACTGCCTTTTTTCATTTGCGTAATATTTCTAAAATACGTCACTTTCTGGCGCAAAAAGATGCAGAAAAGTTAGTTCATGCATTTGTTACTTCCAGGCTGGATTACTGTAATGCCCTACTAGCAGGTAGTCCCAATAAGTCTCTGAAGCCCCTCCAGCATATCCAGATCGCTGCTGCACGGGTGCTGACCAGAACCAGGTTAAGAGAACATATCTCTCCTGTATTAGCTTCCTTTCATTGCCTCCCGGTAAAATCTAGAATCAAATTCAAAATCCTTCTGTCACTTACAAAGCCCTTAACGGTCAGACACCAACGTATCTGAAGGAGCTCATAGTTCTATATTGTCCAATCAGAACTCTGTGCTCTCAGCATGCAGGGTTACTGGTAGTCCCTAGAGTCTCCAGTTTCAGCCATCAGGCTCCTCTCCTGTGGAACCATCTTCCAATCTTGGTTCGGGGGGCAGAGACCCTCTCTACATTTAAAAGTAGGCTTAAAACTTTCCTTTATGAAAAAGCTTATTATTAAGGTTGGCATAAGCTAGCTCTTAGCTACGCTGCCATAGATTTAGACTGCTCGGGGATCTCCCATGATGCATTGAGCTTTTCTCTCTTTCTCTCTCACTGTCCCTCTTTATACATCCCTCTCACTTTAATGAATGTTACTGGATTAATTCATGTTACTGGATTAATTCATGTTACTGGATTAATTCATGTTACTGGATTAATTCATGTCACTGGATTAATGCATGTTACTGGATTATTGCATTTTACTAGCTTGACTTCTTCACTGGAGCCTTTGTGCTTTCTCACCCTACAAGGTCACATGGTTGGTTCTGCTGCCGTGGACCTGCTCGATGTCCACTGATTTCAAAATGATCATGATGATGATTAGTATTATTAATATTGTTGTATAGTATTTCCCCAAAAGCTATTGCTAAATGTAACATTACTATTAATGTTATTATCCACCTGGGACCACTGCTGCCGCAGCGGCCCAACCCTGGAGAAGCTGAGGAAAGTGGATTACCATAGCTAATATCTTTGCTGCTTTTCCCCCCGTATGTATCTCTCCTTCCACCTCCCTCTCTCTCTCTCTCTTTTCAAACCCGACCAGTCATGGCAGTAGACCGTCCACCCTGAGTCTTGAATCGGCTCGAGGTTTCTGCCCATTAAAAGGCAGTTTTTTTCTCGCTACTCTTGCAAAGTGCTTGCTCAAGGAGGAATTTGTTGGGTCTCTGTAAATAATTACATAAAGAGTTTGGTCTGAGTTTGATTGCTGCAATTACCCCAAAACATTTGAGTAGGTTACACATAAGCCCTTCTTTTCGTTTTTTATCTAAATAATATTTTCAAATAACATTGCAGCCTAGTTTTGTATAAAATTGTTGACATGTCTGAATTACGTAAATTCAAATATTTTTTAAGTGTATGAGCAACGGTGTTATTCGTCAATGTCACATGTTTTGCTGATAAGTACATTAAAATTTACCCTACAAAGACTTTCTCCGTTCACCAAGAATGGCTTTCATTTCTTTCATTACACAAATAACCTGTTAAAAATGTTGCATACATTTGTGATATTAAGCTACTTCTAAATATATGTCAATTAAAAGTTTTGTAATTTTTTTTAATCCGAGTGGATATATCTTTGAGAAAGTTGGTTGGATAATTTCAAAGCAAATCATTTTAAATATTCATAAATTCATTATTCATAATCTGGAACCGCTTATCCTGGATCCCAGCTTGGAGGAAGGTGGGGGTATATCCTGGAAGAGTCGCTTGTTCATCCCAGGGCCAACTCATAGAGATGGACAACCAATCACACCTGCACTAAATCCTACGGTGAGTCACCAATTCACATATGTTGCATGCTCTTCTGGTTTTGGAACAAAAAAAAATTGTAAATAGTTCAACAAAATATTAGTTTTTTATATTAATTATATTACCGAAAAATGAATCTTCATTCATCAATTTTCAAATTCCATAACCCCAAAAACTTAGTGCGAGGAAGAACTGGAGTGATTTTGGGAAAGGTGAGTTATCAGTACATTTATGAAACTTGGAAATGGTTAATATCCCACTTTTTTGGCTAGATTTTAAATATTTGGTATTTAGTAGTAATTTTTAGTAATACTTACATTTTTTTTTATTTGCTAAAAAAGCAAACTGTGATATCTTTTACTTTGCCACCATAGTTTCAACCAGTGTTTTAACTGTGTGTTGGTTTCTTTCATCAGTACAGGTGTCTCACTAAATGTAAATGGTGAATAGATTGTGCCTTTAGACCACCTCTATAGTATAACTGACCACTCAGAGGACTTTTTAACACAGTCTGCATCGGCAAACACACTCACACAGGGGTGGCATGGGCTAAGAAACACCTGCTCATCAGAAGAGATGAACATTTACACACTCAAACACTGATGGAACAGTCAGTGAGAGCACACTGGGAAATGGTATCTTGATCAAGGACTCTTAGACGAGGAAATTAAACCACCTATCTTCCGATAAGTGGACGACTAGTCTATCTCCCGAGGTCCGACTGCTACATTAGAGGTCTGACAGTTAAAGCAATATTAATCCTGTCTTTTCTTGGATTTCAAGTCCAGTGAGATGGTTAGAATGTTCTTCAGAAGTGTAGCCATAATGACCGTGTTTTCAAACACAGTCATATTTGATTTGATTTGAATACAGCATATCCTGTCCTTTTTTCCTTTAGCCCACAGAGGGGGGGCCATGATGAAGTTTTAGTGAACTAACAGGAATACCGCTCTTTCACACAGTTACCTTCACAAGGTTCTCCAGTGTGTGCAGTGCATCATTCACTTTCAGAACATGACAACGATTGTCCTTCCTCATTCTTGTTCTACTACTGACAGCATGAGTGTGTTAAATCCTCCTCTCCCTCAGTGAGGATTCTCTTCAGGAAAATATCCCTTCTTATATATTGACTTGCAGGATGTTTCCATTTTAGCCAGTGAGAGAAGCTGACAGGAGAACCTCTCTAACAGGGGTATTATGTACTTCACGTCTAACGGGTTCTTTGGACTGATCCAGGCTTGGTGGCCTGAAAATATAAAAAGTCCCAGAGAGAATGTCAGCACTGATTCTGACCAGAGTGTGTATTATTCTCTGACATTAACCATAGGGCCGTTGTTGAACGCGTTCAGTCCTTGCAGTGATGTATTGACAGCTTCCAGGACTTAACTCTGACAGAATTTGATCGCTCTCCTATTTGAACATATTTAAGTGTCAAGACGTCAGACAAGTGACAGCAGAATGACAAAAAAAAGTCAAGAAACTTTCAGACGAATTCAGAAACCAAACTCCCAGCTGTGCTGAAAACCCAGAGATAGACAGTTGCTTAAAATTCAAAACACCATTTCCTGCAAGCAGAACACATGAGTAATGACTAGTATACAACAGAAAGTAGAGGCAAAATAATTCCTAGCTACAGGAAAACACTTTTACCCTCAAGGGAGAACATCTGGAACTATTGGAACTATTTTGGAAATCATATGCCAAGAGATATTTAAAGTTGTGGGTGTACCACAAAACTGCCCTTCTACCTTGTTCAACCACTTGAAAACAAACCACAAACGTCTGTATAATGAATGTATGAAAGCCAAAAAAATCGCTGCTGATGTGAATCATCCATCGTCAACTCAGACGTCCAGAACAGCAACCCTCATCCGCGTCACCTCATCCATCCACTTCACATAGAAACACTGAAATCACCAATACAATTACACTCCATCCGGCCGAATCTATGTCTCCAATTAACACTGAGTAATGAGAGTATTTAAGGCGTCAGAAAGCACGCTGGACTAAAGTAATGTGATTCTGCCATGCAATTAAAGGTGGATCGTCTGTGCTGTATGCACAGTATTGAGGGGGAATAGCGAGGAACCTCTTGGTCGACCACATCTTTTACATTGTTCTTATGCACATCACTCAGTTCTGTGTCGAAGACTGATTTGTTTGAGGTCTTTGGCAAAACAACCCCAAAAGCACTTTGAATGCATTGCACACGAGATTAGCCACTGGGTTAGGCTTTAATGGCTGCCTTAGGCAATGCATGCTTGCAGCAGTTTCATGAAGGGAAAATAAGCGCCTATTTTTATTGGGCAAGAAAAATCATACTAATCCTGAGCTGCAAACTTTGTGTCAATTTAAAGCTAAAAATGCGAGAGAATGGAGAGAATCCACGGGACTCCTGCTCACTCATGTATGAATAAAACCTGCACTGCTGTACTTCATGCAATTCATGTGCTACGTCAGGATGCACATGTGATTCACCACACAGCAACCACAGCAACACATCCTGCTGAGAGTGGATCGTTGTGGAGCATCGTTAGTGTCCTCATCAGTTTGTTGTGAGTACTTATCTAGATGAGGCGTATAGTTACTGTAAACATCGCCCATATACGACATTGGCATTGATAACCAATACAATCAGGGATCTTGAGTAAAAAGTGAAGTGGTTTATGATAAATGTATCAACTGGGAAAACAACCCAGCCATGAAGTGGTCACAAATCAGTGTATCCCAAGCCTGGATAAACGGGGAGGGTTGAGTCAGAAAGGGCTTTTAAAAGTGTGTTTTTAAAACTGTGGATACTTGTACCCCCTGGGAATGGTCGGAGCAATCTATGTGGTATGCAAAATAAATCTGTCATTTTTATTTTTATTATTATGCAGGCACACTGACTTTTAGTGAGGGATGCTGGCAGACTCAAGCCTCAACTGTAGCTATATATTGTAAATTCAAGTTGCTCTTTTTTTCTTGTAGGCAAAAAAAATGATTCACTGTCAGCTCACTCTCTATCACCAATGTTCAGTGTGAGTGTGTGTCTGCGGTGCAGTCAGGTGAGTGTCTGACAGCCTGATTGAACTTCTGAATGATACAGTGGAAATGGTGAATTTTGTTGAAACGAGTCTCTCATGCAAGAAACGGGAGTCAATCATTTAACGCCGTTACTCCACTCTGAAATAGATTGGTGTCAAGGAGAAAATAACCAACTCTGGCCCTCAGCAGCCATTTTCAATGTTCCTGATAAAACTGATGCTATGATTAAAATGTTTACCTCTGGTGTTATTTTCAAGAAGGACAATCAGTGGATTGGATCAGACTACTGAGGTAAATACACCTAACTATATATTAGTTTTCTTACGCTGTTTTCATTTTTTTCTGCAACTAAAACTTCTATCAGCTAAGCAAAGCTGGAATATTATGTCAAACTGGGCCCGTGGCACTTAAGGATCTTAGTTATCTCTATATTATAAGAACTAAGGGGATGGAGAACCAGAAGAGAAAGTTTCCCCCTGATTCTTCAGATTTGGCATTGAGGCATTTTGGGCTCAAATCCAGCATCACCAGATGTTTGCAGAACCTGAAGCTGATGCAGCTTGTCACGCTGTGACGTAGATATGATTCATATGCTTTTTTTTTTTTTGAAAGGAAGTCAGAAAATTCGTGGTTATTGATGAAATTTATAGGAAAAGTTGAATTTGACGGTTTTGCTTGAGATAGGATCTATTTGATGTTTTCTAGTGTCACTGTGAACCCCAGGAACTGTTTAAACAGTGGATTTAATTCCACCAAAAAACTGCTGTTCTTGTTATCACATTCCCAAGAATATTATCATTTTTGCTGAACTATGTACCTCTTTGGATTTGCTGACGATTTCAGTCCATCCCGGCTGTCTAGTTTTGGTTATCAATTAAGAAATGGCTTTATATGGTCTGCATAGTGAATCATCTCAATTGATAGGAACATTAAATGGGAAACACTTAAATCTGCTTTAAGCACCGCAGTTAAGGCGCATGTATCATCTTATATACAAATATTACAAAAACGAAAAAAGGAGGAAGCTACACTGTGGTAATACGATACTATATTAGGTTTAGAATGAGTCAGAGGGAATCAGATAGAAAGCACACAGATTAAACACGGGGAACTAAATCTGTGGAATAAATAAGGGAAAAAAAGTTTAATAAATTGGCATTCATTAAGTAATCTAAGAGCCCTGTAAGAAGATCTATTAAAGGGAAGTCAAAGGCCTTTAATCCTGACCTGATAAGTTGTTTCAGGTTCTATAAGCGTTAAGTGTTGAGGTGTTTGAGACTATGTTGCATAATTTGAGAGGATATATTAAAACCTATAATGTTTGACATATACTCATGACTTACTTTGCAGGGAAGCTAAGCTGATAGAGCGGTTGTCCCACAATGAGGAGATTGGGGTCTGATCCCAACCCCATGATTCTTCATTCTGTGGGGTCCTTGAGCAAGACACTGACACCCTACTTTCGTCTGTCCGCAAGCAAGGGCGGTTCAAATGCAGCGAATGAACATTCACAATGTTGTCCTGTATATATGTACTGAGTGTAACAACATGATTAATAAAGAAATGATTATTTTTATTTCAAATATGATTTCACGTTATCATTTTCATAGTTTAGTTTACTTAATTAATTTACACATTTTACTTCAAACTTCAAATCATTGTGAGATATTTTCTGTTTCTGTTTCTGTTTCTCTAACACTGGTTAGATGTTTAACTTTGTCGGTCTTGTTTCATATTTCATTTTTCATTGCATTTCCTTTCTTCGGGTAATCACTGAGCCAGCCATGTGCAGAAGATCATGCTCCAGTTGCTTTTGATTGAAACACAATAGTCTCCTGAAGCACAAAATATCAAATGTTGAACATTTGAAACCAAACAAATGTATTTCCAAATTGAAGAATTCTGCTTATTCTTATTCCAAGAAATTCATAAAGATTTCTTTCAAAGTAATTATTCCATCAAAATTTCAAGGTACTTATTGAAAGGATCCCCAAAAGATCTTCTGTGCTTTTTGTAGTCATTCCAATTATATTCTTAATTTAGTCACAGGAGATGGATGTACTAAGGTGCTCATATCGCAGTTCAAAAGCACTCGACTACAAGCAGAAGTGCATTAAAATATAACAATGTGTTATTATTTCTGACGCATAACACTCAAGTAGTCGTTAAAGTTTTATTTGGAGCTACATTTGATCTTAACGGAATTATTCTCTCTTAGTATAATAAATAACCACCACCAATATACAAATAGCCACAGGGAAGAGATGATGATGATGATTATGCATAAAAAACACCTAAAGTAACACATTTTTTCAACATAAGATGTTTGGAAGTCGCATACAGTTTTAAATAATAATAATAATAATAATAATACATTTAATTTATAATGCACTTTACATTTGGATCAGATCTCAAAGTGCTAAATCACTGGAGTGAAAACTGAAAAATAAGCTATTTGTTTTAAGTTTTATTTATTTTTTTGTGGTTGTAGCTGTCTTTGCTATCACCTTTTTGGAGGCGACAGCCTACTCACTACTTGCATACATATATGGTATTATTGCCAATATATGTATTATTGCCCAATGGTTTGCTGACTCACTTCCTTTCATATTAATTTCTTTTTTATGAATTTGAATCGATATTTTAGAATATTAGGTACAGGAAAATACTTCTGGGAAACAAAGATCTGCATCACACTGCAGCTATTGGTGAAATGATTTTATGAATCTATTCGCTTACGTATAGTCATAGCAGAGTTTAGTATTTTGTCTTATAAGCAGCAGAGACTCAGATGAGGCAGCTTTTAATGTGGTTGAATCCACGGTCAGGTCAGTGTTTACATGTTGTGTATTGGGACCACGGCGAGTTGGTGGCAGCCCGGGAGGCACATTACTCCACTCGTGAGCAACATTTTCACTCTACTAATTGTTACAGTGAGTATTCTCATTTGGTTTGAACCAACACGGTTGACAGATGGCGAATTAAAACATTAACAATTCATGAGAGTGGCGGCTATTGTGTACTAGACTTGGCCAACTGCTTGAAATTAACATGATAATCATACCACATTGGTGCTCTGCTTAAACTGACTTATGTGGATGCGACAAAAACGATATGATATGAAAGTAAAAGGCCGAAAGAGAATGGAAAAGGTTGCCGCAATCGGGCTTTTACTGTTCAAAAAATAGAGTAATTGCAACTGCTCTAAAGTGTGCAGAACTCACAAGCTATTTCAAAGTAAATACACTGACTGGCGATATGGGTTCATCCATGATGTTATCTGACCTTAAGCAAACCCGAAGGCTAAAATATTTCTGTCTGCTAATCGAACTTCAACTAAACCTGCTGTCGTCCCCGACACTGATGGTATATCTTTGAAAAATCCCCAATTGAACTCCTCAAATTAAAGTGATTGTGAAGTTATGTCCAAAACACAATGTTTTTCATAAAGAAAGCTCCCCGTGAATTATTAGAATACAATATGATACACAAGATAGATCTTCTTGAATCGATTAAAATGCAGCAGAGTTGGAAGAAAATGCTCAAACAATTTGGAGGTTATGGCTGCAAAACAGTGTTATTCGTAAAATCTAATATATGTACAAGGTAGCTCTCCTCAATCTATTCATATGTTTCAAATATGATCTAATTGGGAACGGTTGAGAAATTTTGAGTCGAAAACTTTTAAAGCTCATGCTCCCCCTATCGTCAGAAATATAAAACTGAGCTCTCCCGAAATCAATTCAGATCTTCCTCGCACTGAAATCTTTGTCCATATAACAATCTATGACATGGTTTTTGAGGTATTACTGGAAAACAGAGTTTTTCTTAAGAAAGCTCCCTCTAGTGAGAAAAATATGATAATTAAGATAGATAAGATAGATCTACTTGAGTCGATTGATATGCACCCAATTTGGACTGAATCGTTCAAACGAGTAGGAAGTTATGTCCAAAAAATAGTGTTTTATTAGAAAATTCCCTCAGTTAGTAAAATATAACAAGACCCAAAACAAATTGGTGTAAATGAGATTGGTCAACTTGCAGCGGAATTTTGTTTGTGCTCCTATTTTGAGTACTCATATTGTAAAATATGAGCTATTAGAGTAAAACACGATCCAAACAAGATGGATATCCTTGACTCATTTCATTGAGAAATTATAGCCTTACAGTTTTGTGGATAAACATCTCCCTAGTATCATTAATATACATCCGAAAATTTCCCCAAAACACTCCAGTTGTTCCGGTCCAAGGTCTATGTTGGTCTGAAATTTGAAAAGGATCCATGAGTTATTCCGTGAACATGAAGGATCCTCGGTGGCGCCAATGACAATTCACAATCACAACTCAATAATTATGTCTGAAATACACAGTAAACACTCAACCGTGCACCTATCTAACCCACTCACATCTCTCAACATCAAGGCTGAGCTAAGCAACAACTGAAGTCACTGATGCAATTGTAAGGAAATTATACAATATGAAGCGCCTTGCTTCAATGTGAGTGATGGTTAATTACTGAGGCGATGTGTTCCATTTGCTGACGGTGTTGAGATGGCCGACTGCTGAGGCAGACAGTAAAGAAGACCAAGTGACCTGATGAGTATCGACCATGAATAACCATAGCTTAAGACTGTTGACATCTCTTAAACTGTAGCATCTGCACTAGTACTTCAGACAGTTTCAAAATGTGTAATCATCACATTTATAGCTAATGCTAAAACTAACCAGCATCAATCTAAAAAAAACAAGAAAACATTCTTTCAGCTTCCAAAGCAGGAGGTTACAAACATCAACTATGTGATCAATGGATTTTTTTTTTATCACGCTTATAGTTAAGCTAACAATTTTAATGTGATAACACTCATAATTAAGGTGGAAACCTTAATGAAGTTCTATTTAATGTACATTATTCAAATAATCAAGCTGGTTCCCAGTTTCTTACACAACTCCAGCAGACTTTCCCCCGAGCAAATTTAACGCATACAACACAGAAAATTGGAAGATATAACCAGATGTGTTCACTGTCAGATTTTGCTGTAAAAAATACCCAAATAAATTTTTTTTTGTAAAACCAAAGATGTGCACATGATTGTCTTACAATATGATCATGCAGCACATGATCACAATGATCGGGGCAGCCAGTAGTTGTCCTGTGTTGTGCACATCACCCAGAGGCTAATCACAGTGACCCTCCACTGTGACAGTGGAGTGACATCAGATCTATTGGTGTTTAAGTCAAGTAACATCAAATACAAGATACTTCACAGCACTGCAAACACAACATAACTGAAATACAGAAATCCTTTGTTGGTCAGGAGGAGAACTGACTCGTTCAGGATGTACCATGAGTTGGAATTCAGTTCTAGACCAACTGAGGCCAACTCTAGTAAGAGGGAGGCACAGCTAATCTGTGCTTAACCACAGGTGAATATGACTGGCTGGCAAAGTTGGAACCACTGCAGCAGCCATACTTCCAACTTTGATCCCTACCATCTGACAAAAACATTTTATATAACAGTCACTCTGTGAACAGCACTGCCTGAGACATTTATTGAGCCAATTCAATGCCTCACAGCTCATATGTTGTCAAGTAAAAACATAATGAAACAACCAATCAGCATGGATAAATTAGCAAAGCCATTTTTTTCTAGAGGTCAATCAACCTCTAGATAAAGATTATTCAGAGTTGTATTTTAAAGGCACATACAGTTTAATGACTGTTGGAGGAATCAATGGGGCCGTGAACAAATACTGACTGACGGGCTGACTCTGCTTCTTCACCACTACAACCTCTGAATATGTCCAGTGACTGGAGAAATGTCGTACTGTGACTCTCTTCCATGTGTCCTTGTGATTTATGTGATTTTTTTTTTTTTACAGCATGTTGTTACATAATTCTGCAGCTTTAGTAACCGATGAAGCAGTTCTTCAGGCAGTCACTGTCCGCTGTTTTATAATCTCTGTAAATTTCCTTATTAACTCTTGCTCACTTGTATAATTAGTATTATTCAGATGTTTGCTGAAGCTTCTAATCGTTTTTTGATCTAACAATCTTTGTAAAACACCTCACTGGTACAATTCTTCTTAAGAAATTTAATTTAAAGCAGAGTCTTTATGTCTCAGGAATGACTCAGATTATGTCCACATTACAAAAATCCTGGTAAAATATGCAGAACAACTGCAAAGGAAGAGCCACATCCACACTGACTCAAAGAGACGATGAAGAACGCCATGAGGAGAAAAAAAAATGGCTTAAATTAGTTCATGTTAGAGTCTCTGCAAATAGCAAACATCGTAAAGTATGATTCACCACAGTTTCATTTTTACCTGGCTACTCTAGAGGGTGTATTTCATAAGATACTCATTATAGTGTGTACACTCCCCGGTAAGGCTTTAATGTATCCTTTTACCTTGCAGGAATCTATTTTTTGCTGCTCTTTTGGTTTACAAAGCATCTTTGCAAAGATGTGCACAAGAGTAATGTGTTCCTGATTTATGAAGAAGAAAGGAGGACGCATACTAACCCAATTTAAGAGCTGTGACAGCAAAGTAATACAAGATGTGGTACTATTACCTTGATTTTTACTAAAGCAACTGTAAATAAACTCAGGAATCCCTGCAAAAAAACTTAGAAGGGTGAAAGAAGATGCCAACTTACATTATGCTGCTGTCCCACAACGCACAGTAGGGGTTCATTGTTCCCTGGAAAGGAGGAAAAGGACAAAATGTTTAGGTAATGGATGATGATGAGTTATCATCATAATAGGCAGTGCCATCATTTTAAACACAAATGCATATTTTTCCTTTAATATAGTTTTTTTTTTTTGGAAGTGCTCTGTGGGTGGAGTTAAGTTAAAAAAAAAATCACCATTAAACATGTTTTTATCATGATTTAAAGCATAACCCACAGTGAACCGTTAAAAAATGTCCCCTGTTGGCTTTTTGGTCCACTGGTGAATGTCTAATGACGGCATGGTTCACCTTTGGATAGGTACGCAGGTACACGCAGAAACACTCACACACATACACTATTACGTTAAGTAATACAAGCTCTTTATCTCCCAGACTACAAAAAGGCTCATAAAAGGAATGTACACCTAATTATCTGAACAATCTCCTGCTATTGGTTGCTTGCAAATTAATTATGGTGCCAGTTAACCACCATTGTGTGTCGGTTAACGGGTTGTGACATGTTCTCTGGTAATCATGGAACATTTACTCTTCAGACAAAAACTCTGTCTAGTATGTTGAAATAAAGACTTTTTAATCTTAAATGACCAAACAAATGAATGAAAAACAATATTCGTGGGTTCACGTATCGATCTGTACAAAGACAAAAAGTGTTCCTTACATTTGCCAGGTGAGCCAGTTCAATCTCCAAGTGGTTCTCAGTTGCCTTGGGCTCAGGTCTCACAGTCACAGCAATGACCTTGGAGTTCACAACTGTATGGTTCCTGATTGGAGAAAATAAACATTCCATTGCTTAATTTGGATTAATTTTAGCTTAATTGTGATATAATTGACAAAGAGCTGTGTCAAATTCTGACATTGTCTTAAAATAGAGTTTTTTTGTTGGATTGACTGTATAAGCTCAATGGTATTAACACAATATATACCTCTATAAATGGTAACACAGCTTATGGGTACGAAGGATTGTCAACAGAGAACACTCCCATTGATATAAGCCTTAGCCTTTATGTTACTTCAAACACCTGAGGTGCATTTTTATGCTCTAAAAATCAAGCTTGAACACTTGAGGTTAAGGTTTGATTGCAGACGTAGAGTCACCAACATTTACGTGAGACCTATAAGAAACATGGATACATGGTTTTGTGCACATTTTTGACTTTAAAGTTCCTCTCTACCTGCTAATTCTTTGAGGATATTTGAATTAATTGATTCTTGTGTTGAATTAGTGTCAGGTATTTCTCGTCTCATTGAACAACAAGCCAAATCAAGAACCGGAGTGTTGAAAAGGCAGCTAATGCTGGATGTAGTGGCGTTCCAAACATCCAAGCAGAACATAAAGGAGAGCACATATCAAAGACTCAGCCTGAGCTGAATGAGGTGTTTCTTTGAATTCCATGCTTTTAGAATCTGGGACTATAATCATGCTTCAGAAACCATATCCAGCTATTTTACTGAATATTCTTTTTGACAAGAAGCTGAAAGACATAACCGCATTGCAGTAGGAAGAGGTGCTTGCAGGACAGGGTCCTACGAGCACCTCTTGAGCTGAGAATGTTTTTGTGTGACTTTTATCATACAGCCCTTTTGAAATGGAAATCGTTGAAGTAGTGGATTACTGAGAGACTTTTCATAGCGAGGGCAAAGAGAGTGTTCTTCTTTAAAACTCCACAGGCTAAAACGCAGGCAGCTAGAACATCATCCAGACTTGAAACAGTCTCAAATTGATCAGACTAACTGTCTACTCTCTAGTTGGTCTGGAGGGGCTGAGCAACAGTGAGAGAACACAGAGAGTTGCTGCTGCCCATGTGACAGATGGCCTGGCCGGTCCTGAAATGACCGCTCTGTCCTTGGCACGTTGATGCCAGGGACTTGTTGTTTAGGGCCTGACACCAGGTGGTTGTTTGAGACATCATGCTGCTTTTCAAGCAACTACAGCCAATCTTAATTAACTAAATATCCCATGCTGCTTTGAATATACACCTCAGCCATGATTATAATTATTATAACCATTGACAAAGAATATCAGAATAACATTGATTATCTTGTTGCAGCAGCACCTGTACGATATATTAGGCACCACATAAATATTTTGTCCTTGCTGTTGATGTGCTGCAACCAGGAAAAATGGGCAAGTGTAGGGATATGAGTTACTTTGACAGTCAAAAGTCCAAATTGGGTTGGCTAGATGACTGGTTATCTCCAGAACTGCAGGTATTTTTGGATGCTCCCGTTCTGCAGTGGTTAGGACCTACGAAAGGGATCTTAGGAAGGATATCTACTGACCAACCGGTAGTCTTTGTTTCTTGATCTCAAAGAGGAGCCACTGTGCTGAAAAAGTTCCTACTGGATGTGATAATAAGGTGTCAGAACATACAGTTCACTGCAGTTTTCTATGTCTGGAGCTGCTTGGCCACAGACTGATCAGAGGAAGGTGGTCTGGTCTGATAAATTACATTTTCTGCGGAATTATGTGGATGACTGGGTACATTGCATTGCTTGCGATTTTACAAAGCTGTACCGCACGTATGAATGTGTATAACGTGATAAAAAAAAAGGAAGAAGAATTATTATTACTGAATACATTTCCCCAGGATGCACTATGTGAAATGGTTGGTTGGATGAGGTTCGCACATAGATACTGTGTTACCTAAAGGCAACGGCCTCTTTCAGCAGTATAATGCGCAATGCCACATTGAAGGGTCCAAAAATGGTTCAGGGATGAATTAAAGAACACAACAAGGCAATGACATGGCTTCCAAACTCTCCAGATCTCAACCCAATCCAGTATCTGTGGGATCCACTAGACAAACAAGTCCAATCCACGGACCTTGCAAGTTACGGTACTTAAAGGATTTTTGTTAATATCTTGGTGCCAGTTACCACAGCAGACCTACAACGTTCTTGCTGAGTCCATGCCACTGTGGGTCCGAGCTGCTTTGTTGGGGAAACTGCACCGCATACGATATTAGCCAGGTGGTTATTATATTAATTGCTGACCGGGTGTGTTCATTTGATAACACAAAGATTTTAATTTCCAAAAGGTTCTCGTATAAATGTAATGTTTGTTATCACCAGCAATGGTTGACTAGAATACAGGTGTGAGGATTTGTACCCTTCCACATTTTCTGAAATTCAAAGTGTTAAAGTAGATATATAACCCAAAACAAGGCACTCGCTGAACAGCAGCACCAACTCCAGCTGATTTGCTCTTGGTCCACTGTATTTGTATTGGGAATACAAATTAGTCACGCAGTATTGTTTGTTGTGATCACAGGAGGAATGCCGTACTCTGCAAACAGGAATTGAATCAGATTTTGAATTTGTTAAGTTGGACTTGTTCCTTTTGCCTCAGCATTTCGTATGCAGAAAACGCTTTATCCCAAAATACTGAATATCGTGCGGTTATTTTCGGAAAATTAAATTAAAACTTATCGGAGGAATACGACGAAATCCGCACTGAACTCCACATCCGTGGAAAAGGATCTTCTTTTTTGGAACTGAAAAGCAGCGGTGTCATATACAAAGGCCTCGTTCATTCATTAACCATAACGCTTATCTATGTGACGGCCCTATGATGAACTGGTATGGGGCGTAACCCGTCTTTTTCGGGACGATTAACTTTTTCTTTAAATGATGAAAAGCTTTGTTGAGTTTAATGTATTTTGATGTATCTTTAATAGCTGTGGATTATTTCTTGCTTCAGATGGTTGCTGCTGTTAATGAGGTCCAAATAGTAATGAAAGTTTATTAATAATCTTGTATGGTTATTATTATGAGATAAATATGATATTTATTTGGGATGCAGCATCATGTCATTCTGTGAATGTGAGTTCTTGATGGTTTCAGTGAGTGTCTATACAATTAGTGTATATCCCTCATAGGTGTTGAGCATCGCTTTAACCACTGTTCTAATAGAAAAATTGTCTCTTTGAATATAAGGTGGGTGGTGTGAATTTACTTGAAGAAATCTTAATTGCTGGATAATAGTGCTGAATACCTAGGCCCACCACTGATTATGATGACATGAGTGGTATTATTGTAAATATGCTACTTCATTTCCCTTTTCTGAACAACTCAAGCTTTTGCACAAAGTATAAACATCAGATCGGTATTGCAATATGAAGAGCAGGGAGGGAGACCGTAGCTCTGAGGGACCAGGACAGGGAATAGACAGCACTGATGGTCATAGTGAGGATTCACAGGTAAGGAGAGACTATAACTGCATACGGAGAAGGATGAACGGTGAATAGTGAATGGTCATAAATATTATGCTCAATATATAACATGAGCTGTAGAATTGATTTACTATGTTCTATGGTAGTTATTTATGTTAAAGTATGGTTAGTTCTATGAGTTATTTGAAATCTGTTGATTTGTGTGTGAAAATCAAATGGGAAAGGATCATTCAATAAATCGCCCAATAAAACTCACCTTACTTCTGAACAATCTGTCCCCCTCACTTTTCCAATTATGGCTATGCCGTTGATCACCAGCGACTATTTTATAAGAATCATTAATGAGAAATAGCCTTGGATAACTCACACCAAACAAGGTATTTGCTTATTTCTTTTCCTCCTGCTCAAACTTTAAAGGTCACGTCTTTGAATCAGAACGTTTCAGGGACACTTGATCCAGACACAGACCGTTTTTAAGACTTGATTCATAAATCTGAATAAAAATGGACAATTCATCTGCCTCACAGGGCGAAACCTGTCTCATATTTTCTCCAGGAAGAACAGACAAGGAGATACACTTCACTTACTTTGGTGAAGGTAGCATGAGTCCAAGAGTCTTGTAGAGAACAGTTCCCAAAATGAAGACTGGTGATCCTTCCATATCTAAAGGAAAAATGGGTGATTAGTTAATGCCCACACTTTAGACTTCCTATTTCACGCTAATCCTTTTAAGCAGTAGATAATGTTGCCAAATTTCCATTCAAAAAGTAAATCTTAAAAAGATCCTCCCTGTTAGTTATGCTTTCCAAAAACACCAGCACTGTTTCCATCATTCAAAGCAACATCTTGGTAAATTGACTGTACTTAGACAGTGCTTGTCTAGTCTGCTCCACCACTAAAAGCACTTTACATTGTGGGCCATCATTCACTCATTCACACATTCATTCATACAGCGATGATAGAGGCTGCCATGTAGGGGGCCAACTACTCATCAGGAGCAGTAACCATTCACGCCATCAGTCACACACCAATAGAACAGCTATTGGGAGCAACTTATGGTTCAGCATCTTGCTCAGAGACACTTCGACAAGGGCAGGGATTGAACACCAAGCTTCAGACCTGCTAGATTGCATCGTCAAAGCAGCTTCTGCCAAAAACACTTTCTTTAAATAAAAGCGCTGACTCTCTGACTCCAGCAAGAGACGTACTGAAGTCTCCAACAGAACTAACTTTTCACAAACTGGAATCCTCGGATTAGACCCATGGAACAGTTTTCCAATCAAGTTTCTCGTTATCTGTGATATATTCTAGATAAGACTAATTAAGCCAATTAACCAGATTGTTTGGCTCTGGATACATTGGTGAATGGAAGAGTTGGAATGAATGCTAAATGCTGAGTTGAAGGCTGTGTCTGCTGTCTTGTAGAATTAATTCAAACAAAGGGTGATGTCATTATGAACAACTCAAAAATAGTCTCTGCAGATGTGTCTGTAGTCTTATTGAATGTTTTCAGACAAAGCAATTCTACTAAAATCATGAAGAGATGCTGAGATGTCACGAACAGTGGTCGATAAATTGATCCAAACCCTAAACTTACGAAAACATTATTTTTAACAACATTGTGCATGTGGACTCCTAAAGACACGTCATGTGAGGAGAAGATGTGAAATATACTTATATAGTCAATTGTATATAGTCACTTACCTGCCGATTGGGAAACAAACAGGCCCTTTTTGATGACCACTTTATCTTCAGAGTTCCTGGCCCAGTCAACCATGCCTTTACGACCCTTCATAGGGAAGTTGATGTCCGTCATCACGGACACCGCCGGGAGTCTCTGGATGTTGGCCACTGAACGAAGCAAAAACACAACGATAAAGACATTGTCATATTTAATATGCTATTGAGAAGTAATTCAAATATATTAAATATATTATATATTATTACATATTTTTAAGTAATAAATATTTGTGTATATATACATATATGTATACATAAATATTATAAAGTTGATAAATATATATATGTCATAGATTCTCTTATGAGCCAAACAATAGAAATACGGAATAAATCTATTTTCATAGTAAATCAGACATATACTACAGGATCTGAGGTGGAAATGATTACATCTCCCAAAATGGATGTCAATGCCATTATCACTGATTACATCACTGACAAAATCGTTGAGTAGAACAACAGAAGCAGAACGATTAAAGGGCGGTGACACCTATGTCACCATGGGTTGTTATGGGTTCTTATGGCTTATACTATGAGTAACACCCATACACACACATATACACAGACAAATCTAGGTTTACTATTGTGTTTTTTTAATATATGTTTTTAAATCCGATGCATTTACATTCAAAGTATTTTATTTATTTATGTGAAGATTGAGACCACTCGTATTTTGGTAAATATGAAGTTGATGCCAGCTACAAATTGCATTTTTTCTTTACTCATGGGTGATAAAGCTAGCCTGGCTGTAATGGAAGCTAAAAAATATAAGATGTATCAATGAGTTAACATAAACTACAAACCACTGGTACTATTGGATGGATGGAAACGACCCCGAAAGGGAACAGCCGAAAGAGAAAGAATTAGAAGAAGATCAATAATTCATAAATTAAAACTCAGGAAATATGGAGGTGAATACATGTTTGTTTGGATCATGTGTTTATTGGCAGATAATTTGACGTATAGTAAAGCTTTTTGAGCTATTCTGATCTTGATGCTAAGCTAAACTAGCCAAATGCTGGATGTTGCTTCATATCACCACACGTGGAATTTGTTTTCTGGTTTCTGATTAGATAATAAGATGAGCAGAGCTCACACATTCAACTTTCAGAGGTTTTGCACACATTCTGTTCAGTCATTCATAGGCCCAGTCAGGAATCCAAATACAAAAAGAACCCCAATGGAGCCAACTATCACAAAATGAGAGGCAATTTGAAACTTATTTTCATCAATCAAACTAAACTTTGTATATGCATACATAAGTAATTAATATGTAAAAACAAACCACATGAAGGCTCTTTAATGCATTTATGTGGAGATTAATTACTGAGATACATCTGGCAGCTGACACCTGGTAGACAGGTGATCTTCTTAATCACTCCCCCACTGAGGTGCCATAAACGACCCATTCGCGTTCCCTAGCAATGACAGGGAAAACTCCCAGGATCAACTTAATAAGGTTGGACATTAAAAGGGAAGAACAAGGGTATCTTCGTCCTCATATCGTATCCAGCCCCCGTCAGGCGTTGCTCCATCGGGGGAATTTGAGGCTAATCCTACCATTTATGCAAAAGCTCTATAGTTCCTTGTGCTCTGCCAGGGATACAATTTGAATCGTGGTGAATCTCTGTTTGAGTGAAATCAGTGGCAGAAGGTGCGTCAGTTTGTTTGGGATGATCCAGCAGCCATGAAATCATATAACATCAGACTCAGAAATTGCAAAGAGGCCTGTTAACAGCCCCAGATGTTGGGAGTAAGAGTGGTAGGGATACGCATAGGTGTGATGTTTCGCGGGTTGAATCAAGGGGCACACTGTGAAATACAGCAGGGTGCCAAGAAGACTCTCTCAGATTCCTGGGTAATTATTCAGGTAAATGGGGCTTCGCCCATCCCTGATGGAGCTAGAAAGCTTAAATAAAGTGATCTTTTAGGATTGTGCTACTTTGGACCATCAATTGGGTGCATTCTGCATGGCTCATTTTCATAACAGGGAATTTTAGCTTTACTTATTACATCTGATGTTCATCATTCATTAAACAATTGAAAGTCAAAAACACATTTTGCATATAAAATAAATGATTAAGTATCTGCAGTCATTGTTAGTGTGTGTAATTGCAATTAATCACAACTTATGTCAAAATATTATACCAAATGGGATTGTGCTTCACAACTGGCAGTCAGATGCAAAAATGTCAGACTAGCAGGATGTACGTATTTCACCTTCAAATGGTGTTCAATTTCCTAACAAGTACAATGCTTCACTTTGTCCTCCAAGCGTTCGCTTGTAGAGATAGAGAATCAGTTGGTGGAGTGGAGAGCATTTTGCAATCAAGGTTATTTGACTAAAAGTAGGAGGACAGAGGACGATGCACCGGCAACAGCCAGTATTTATGTAGGTGTCAAGAGGCTGCCATAAATTAGTGACAAATTGATGCAGCAATAGCTCACTCAGCCAAATGCTCTCCACTTGGCTTCCACCAACGGATCCACAAAACTTTCCATTGCTTTAATCGAAAGTGTTACATGGCCACCAAGGCACTACTGTGTGAGCAGAAATTACTGAGTGGTTTGCAAAAAAAAACTTGTGTTCAGGGGTAATATAATCATCCTCAAAACATGCTCCTCGCCCTACTTACATAATCAAAAATAGAATTGATTAATCTTCTTTATACAAGCTGAAATTTGGTTGGACTGATGCACCTTTTTCATGAAATGTCAACTGCCTGTAAGCCCGATCTTTGTACCATTATAACAACATTGAATTGTAAAAAGAGGTGGCATTTTATGATCTTGATGTATGACAAAGACTTAAAACATGTAATCAATTCTCAGGAAAACATTCTCTGAATAGCCTCTCTTTTCTTTTGGCCCAGCAAACAGAACATTTTTGTGAATCTAGCCGGAGGCACCTCAATTACTTCCATATTTTCATATAAATAGTCAAAAAGCCAAATGGCCCCTGGGTGTTAAATGTTTCAAAAGAGCTGCTTGCCTCAGTTGTGCATGGCTGAAATGATAACCATACTGTGTTACCAGCCTTTATATTCTGTAACAGAGGTGCACATGTGCTCCCTTAAATATAACCATTACAGTAGTACATATAACCCAAACCTCTGATGGCTTCAAACTTCTTTATGCTGTATGTCTAAAGACCAATCAGGTTTCATTAAAGAGCAAATACACTTTTGTTCAAGGACAAAAACACACTATTGGATCACTTGAATGTGTGTCAGAGGTAAATGAATACACCTACAACAAAGATCACAAAGTTGAAATGTGCCTAATAATATATAATGAAGCTAATTGATAAAAAAAAAACCCAACAAAACCATTATGAAATTCTCACCTTTAGGGACCCTAAACAAATATATTATATTTCAGTTTATTCTCTTCAGTATTCTTTGAGGAGATGTGGATGGACCAGAGGTTAGATGTAACTTTTTACGCAAATTACATGAATATAGCCTCTGTTAAAAAGTGACAAAAAAGAAAAAATGCAAATTGAATAAATCAATTATTAGATAAAAACTTTTGGAGTCCCTGCAAAGCTTCAATTGATTATGTCAACCAGTTTTTGAGGAGATATAGTCCTACCATCAGAGATTTTACATGAAATTAACCAGAGTTAAAAAGCAGCCAAAACAATTATCAGATGCACAAGACCTAAAAGATGTGGAATTAAAACCAATTCCTTGCAGAGAATTTGCATAGGATTTGATGAATGGTGATACACAGTTCTATTTCGGGATGTATGGGACGTATTGATGTACATACAGACAGGCAGACAGACGTAACCGTGCCAATCCCTTTCGGAAGTTAAGCCTTTAAATGTAAGTGAAAATTTAAAAGATTTAATGTGTCTCCATAAGATACGAACAAATGGAATTTTAAAATATTATCTCATGAGACTAATCATTTTGTCACCTCATGTGTTCTAAGTGAATTAGGAGGGAAGATCTGTTCATTCTATTAATAGAAGGAATCAGCTTGCACAGCTTTAACTCATTATAACAAGGTATACGCAATAATGAGGAGCAATTCAGTTGTAACTGGAGATGGAGGAGAAGCAAAAGGAATGGCTTAAAGCTATGTTCTTTCAAAGAATTCCTTTAACTCTTGAATGCGTGACCAGTGAGAAAGCCACAGTCATATGCAGTGCATATAAATAGCCATTTTTCAAAACTTTATTACATTCAAATCAAATTATTAGGAGTGTAGGCCTTTATTGTCATTGTAAAAACAGTTGTACAACGACATTATTATAAATTAAATGTATTATTATTATTATTATTACTTCTGATCAGTGCAAATGAGTACCATACAAACACAACCAATGAGTATAAGACTAAAATAAATAATTAATAAAATACAAAGTGAAACACTGGTTGCTCAAGGTGATTGCACATGATAAATACTTAGAATTATGTATATTGCTCTTAGATGTATCCGAGAGGTAAAAGACCTGCATCAGTGTGCGCCACCAATTATTAATATAATCATTATTTTGAGATGTAATTATTTCGAAGTGAGGCTCAGATACTATCTCTACACTCAATATCTTAATTTAAATGAACCATAGTTTGACTTGTTACCACTTTGGCTGCATTCACATTCCAAATCCTTTAGTTCAATTCCAATAAATGTTCTCAAATCAGTCCTGGTTCTGTTAACAATTCACATCTATCCTTATAAGTTTACTGTATCTTTCTCAAATGTGAACGTATCTGTCCTAGAAAATGGCTTACATGAGATATTTTTTTGAAAAGTAATCTTCTTCACCAACAACAACAGGACAACAACTAAAACTGAAAATGTCATATCTGTCAGACATCTCATTGCATTAAAACCAAACTGAATAGTAGCTAATTAGATTTTACTTTATAGGTTGAAAAAGACTTTGTCCGCTGTTCACGCACAAATGGTGAACAGCAGATGATGTGAATTGTTTTTTTCATCTCTCCTCTCTGTTTCATTTTACTAGAGTACTGGTGCTGGCTGATGAGGACAGTAGTCAGCACATGCTTTCACATACAAAGCCACATGACTTCTGAACTGACCACACTCAGGCAACAAATCGAATATGCTTTGATCTAGGACCACATATAAAATCAGAAAAGATCAGATCTTAGATTTACGCAACATTGAAAAATAAATAAAAAAATAATAAAAATATATATATATATCTCCTTTCAGTCAAATCTGACCAATTTAACATTCTCTCTAAAAAATGCAATCAATTTCATCTGTTTGTCATAAGGTTCCAGGACCCTGTTCACAAATGGCATCTACACAAACAAAATGCATTTTGAGAATTTTTGTGTTTCATTGAATCACATGGTTGTTCCTGGTCAAAGCTGACTGGCCATTAGAAATGAATGGGTAAATGGTAAAAGACTACAATTATTGGATAAAATAAATTTCAAGCACATTTCCACAATCCTTTCCTACACCCCAAGATGCAGGTGTCTTTGAGCAGACACACGCACACACACAGACGCACGCACACACCCACACGCACGCACACACACAATCTGTTTTGGCTTTCATTCAATGGGGTTTCCCATGGGATTTTTACCCCATGTAGAACCACAACTGCTGAAAATCCACACAAAAAATATGCACAATTGTTTCAATGATACATAACACTTTCTCACTGCTCTGCTTTATAAAGCTTTTTTGAGGCCTTGCTCACAATTCTTTCTGTTGGCGCACCATGGCTAAGCGATATACTCTACTTTGGGCTCTGGATTACATCTTTGACCATGACACTGACAAGGAGGAGGAAAACCGGGAAACTGACAGCGAAAAGGCTTTAGAGTAGGAAGTGTCGGCATTTGAGGATGAGACAGAATATGGTCCAGATGAGGAAGAAGAATCCAGGGATGAGGAAGAAGACTCATCTGAGGTTTATGTCTCATTTCAGAATATGTTTAGGATGTAATTCCAACCTGAAGGGAGAGGTCGGAGAGGAACATTAAGATAATGAAGCTGCTCTGCCTGAGCAACTTCTGTGGGCTGCAGATACCGCCTATACTACTACTTAAGGCGAGGGCAATGGAAAATTGCAAAACTAGCCAAGATTCAGCCAAAAAGGATGAGGAGAGGGTAATGGTCTGTGGCCACCACCTGCAACACCATTCCTTAATAGGGGTTGTCTTGCTAATTGTATCTCCTTTCCACCGGTTGTCTGTCCATTTGCACAATAGCGGGAGAAATAGATTCACAATCATTATTGCTTCCTAACAGATTGATGCCCAGGAGGTTAGATTAACTTGGAGTTACACTGTGATGATTATGGTTTCACTTTATTTTTTGAGTAGTATATATATGTGTGTGTGTGTGTTTTTAAGAATCTGCGGCCCATGTCCAAATGGCACCACAATTACATAATTTCTTTTCATTATGATATAACTTCCTTCAAACCAATGTCTGTCAATTAGTAAAACTAGTGATTCTCTTCTCTATGTTTTAGCTCCTTTTATATACAGATTCTCCAATTTTATTATAGATTGATGTTTTTCACAAACAACTAGGCCTACGCTGTCATCCCCGACAGTAAGGGGTATCTCTTCAAATTAAATATGAGTAAAATATGATTTATACGAGATATATATACTTGAGTCGTCTCATATGCACCAAATTTGGACTAAATCGCAGCAACACTTGAGATATTGGGGACGGGAAACTCTTTGGGGATAAAGCTCTCCCTAGTGTCAGAAATATAGAACGGACCTCTTACTCGCACTAAAGTCTATGTTGACATAACATTTGAAAATGATCCAATGTAGTGGTAATAGTATCCACAGTTTTTGAGTTATTACGAAGGATCTGTATTAGCAGATGAGGACTCTGAAGAGGCGATAACTTTTGCCCAACTTTTCGGGGATACAATAAACAGGTTATCAATCACAATAAGGAACATGACTACATGTGAAAGAAAACAGGTGGTTGTCATTACATAAACATTTTAATGAACAGAATCATTTTAATTTTAATGAAATAACCTTAAAGTCATTATGACTGCTGGAATAGATTTATTTTTGTTTAGTTTTTAAGCATCTATGTTTCATTCGTTAAAATTCCAGAGAAACTAATGAACCTGAGAAAAAAAACGTTCTGTGGTGTGAAATATAAACATGTGCTTGGAAAATACTCAGATGTAAAATTATCTGTGATTTACAGAAATAAATGAATAAATATACATACGATAATGTGGTTGCAGCCCTTATAAAATACACCCTCTTTAAGTCTTATTATCCCCTGAGGCTGAAACCCAGTAATGACTTGCCTCATCGCTCGATGCTTACTGGAGGATTTTCTGTCGCATCATGTATGACTGATGGACACAGTTTAATGCATCATCCCACAAAGTTAAGAAAGCAGGAAGACTAATTGCTGAGCAGAATAATAAGAGTCAACAATTATTATTCAAACTTAGTTATCGTCTACATATAGCAGTTCAAGGACTTTTGAATGAATTTGGTTGGAAAAACTTAGCACTCTCTAATAGAGAGTCAATCTAAAAGAATAGTTTGCACATTGTGCTGGAGCCATGTGTTAGCGCAAGAGGGGGAGAGGAGGAAATTAATTTAAATTGGACAACGGCCATTCCGCGTATAAAAAGGGTGAATATTATCACATGTGGAAGAAGTCTTTAATAGTTGGCATTATGAAATACATCCTAGCCTTATATCCATGAGTCCATTGCTTAAAGTGGTTCTCATGGTGTTCTCATAACTGCTTTTTGTGGGCTGCATGTTAGTTATGCTATTCTTTGGGTTAACTTACTCATCATTATGGAAATCATACACCATAAAGAGTCACTGAGTGTGAGTTTTTGCTGGAAGTGGGTCAAATGTTAGCTGTTGTAACAGATATGGAATACAGAGGAGCGAGGACGAAACCTCACTACTCAAGAGGAATGGTCTACCGGAATGGTCTACCGGCACAGCTGTGCATGTTCACATTCACTTTCATGAATAAATCACAAATGCAGTTCTTTTATTTTCCATTCCAGTAAGACAGCATTTATGTCTGAGTAACAAATGAAATGCCACAGAGACCTTAGATCCTCTGCGAGACTATGTGACACGAGCAACAACAGCCCAAGAGAACATTAGGAAGGAAAAATGCCGCTCAAAGATCTTTTTCATAATCTTGAATAAGATCAGAAAAAAAAATTTAAGCAATCTACGAAGAATAACTCAACTAAACCTTAATCAGATATTCCCATAACATGTTTTTTCTAAGTAACAGCTAATCAGACAAGGAAGTGACGAAAAAATCTGCATTCCTCAAACGGCTGCAGCATGAGACATAACAACTTCACTTAGAAATACATCACAAACACTTAATCTGATAGTTATAAAAAACTTTTAAACTATAAATATACGGATAATGTCATTAAATATCAGCCCAGTCATGATTCATTCAATTCTGATCGTTTCCCATCAGCAGCAGTATATCCGGTGCTGGATTAGGTTATGGGTAACATTGGGTCATCTTGCCCAAGGGCGACATTGCGCACACATCAATAAAAAAAATGTATAAGATGGAATGGTGGTATCGCTGATCGGTTTCCTATATTTTGTGCTGCATGTCATGTTAATCATAATGTGAACTTGTGTCAATGAAGTTGGTGGGAGTGGCCGCCCCTCTAGTTAGTGAGCATCCAGGTTTCTTCCTGCAGAAAGGAATCCTACGGTCAGAGGTGGGAGACGGGAAAGGGGGGCGTGGCGCATCAGGTAATTGTATGATCAGAATGTGTAACTACGGATATACCTACACTTACCTGACGTCATCAGGTCTATATTAGTATAGATAGACCTACTTGCTGTGCCCCGCTGGCCCACCATGGTTTTTTTAGAAGATCATAATATGTCTTCCCCCCTGTCATATCATGTCTATCAGAGTGTGCATATCCAACCAAATCCCGACTGGTTCCGTTGGGACATGCTGGGATCCAAGCCAAAGTTGTTTTCGGAGTGGATCGCGTTCTGATCATTCAATTACCTGCTGCACTACGCAGCCCCTCCCCACTTCCCACCTCTGACAATGGGATTCCTCTGCAGGAGGAAACCTGTCTGCTCACAAACTAGAGGGGCGCTCACTCCGACCAGCATCATTGATCATGCTCACTATTTGTACAGTAACGTAATGCTGTGTTCGGCGCTGTGAGTCAATATGTTGTTTTCTGTCCGATAGGAACTAATATTGGATATAATTACACACACATAATGATAATATGTTTAGAATGAAAAATGGGATGGGAAGTGCGGGGAAAGAAAGAAATAAGTAGTCACAAAACATTGTTAATATTTATGCATGGCCACCAAAATTTGAAATATTTATTGATAACGTATTAGTGATTAATTAAAACAGTGTTATAAGCTACATTGCATACTAATGAATGTTAACGGTCAGTATATTTTCCGAAGCCAAAGTCTGCTGATATTACAATTACAAATAAATGGGATCCTTATCTGAGTAAATGTTTAAAGTCAAAGCTATTTAAATATGTCAAATATGTGAGTAAACCACTCAACATAAGTGAAAGGAAGTTTCACCCACATAAGCTAAAACTGCATCTGAGTATACCCCCCCCATGCCTTAGTGTCTGGCCTCATCAGTCCCCCACTACATTTACCTGAATAAGAAACTAACCTCCTGTGTATGAGTTGGCATCTGGGTTAAGATAGCACTTTAACAAATAGGTTTTGAAAAGAAAATACATATATGTATTGCATGTACTCTCTGAAATAAAATGTCAGCATAGTGCAATGATCTTTCAAAGCATGGGCTGTGTGTATATCTGCCTCGTAGGTCTAGTTAAAGAAGGATTCTCTTCTTGTGGGGGCTCTAACGCGGCACACTGTTGATAATGGGTCGAGGTTTAAGTGTTTGCATCGGAATGTAGACCGTTAAGACTGCAAGCTCATTTTTAATCAACATTATTGATTTACAGTAATTTTGCTCCCCGACCTTTACCACACGCCATTTGTACTAAATTAACGATGGTGCGGATACTGACACGAGGACTCAGCTGAGCAAAGTGATAATGTCTTTTTCAAGCAGGAATAAATGGTGAATCAAACTCAGCGGCGGTGAGCTGGGAGGAAAAGTTGACGGATTCTTACCCAGGTTGCCAGTCATCAAATAGGAATTGTGGAAATCCTTCATGCCCAATCCGACAATGTGAATGAATTCTTCTATAACCTGCATGAGCTCCACCGCTCCTGGATAGATCTGGACAAGATGGAATAGAAAGTTCAGATTTCACAAACAGAGATTGAGCCGGTTGGTGGATTACATTAGAAAAACACAAATGATAATATAAGCCAGAAATGCTAGAAATAAGTGTCATGAACACACAAATTAGATTTTCAGAAATAGGAGAGCTCCATTAATGGTAAAGCATTATCAACGTAAATCTGTAAATTAATAGAATTTTAAAAATGTTTAGTTTTCAGTTCAATCCTTTTTTGTATAATGTAATGGATGATTCTCAACCGAACCCTCTGGAGCTGAAACAATAATGGCCTTTGGGGTCGACAAAAATCTAAAATCCAACAATTTTAATCAGATCCAGCCTCTAAAAAGTAAAAATGTCCATTCCCCCTTTGTTTCCATACTGGTGTGTGGGGTGTGATGGTACTTTTCAAACTTAATTGAATCCTGAAAATAATGGGCAACCCACGTGAGCCCTGACAGAACCAATGTGTGGAACCATCAGGTCCACACAGTCGCTGGTGGCTTCTCATCTGAAAGGCTCCGCCAAATCCAGGCTGTTTGCCTAGGATGAAGTGGTGCTTCGCGGATATCGGGTTCAGTTGGACAATGCAGAGCAAGGAATTTAGTGTAATTTACAGCTCCCCGGCTCGACCAGTAATGCTGCTGTTTGGGTCAGCTCTTTCCACAAACTCGATAAATCAGAGGAACGCTAATCCAATAAATGACCTTCAAAAGATTGGACGGTGCTCCTGGCTGCCAATCTGGTGGTGACGGGTCAGATCTAATAAGGGACTTTGATTTTGTGGCCAGCTGTTTTGTCCTTTGACTGGAATGGAACGGATGTCGGCTGTAGGACTCTGTAAGCTGTGCCATGCATGAAAACGTTTGTGCCAGACAAGAAATGTGTCACATCATAAAAACATTAATCCAGGACACAAGTCTTTGCAGAGAGTGATGATCGTAGGCAATTAGAAAGACTTTTGACTAGCATTAAGCAATGAGCACCTCACTCTTTATATCTAACAAACATCTGAGCAGGTATTTCCCCCCTCGGCGACACCTTGTGCTCTGAGTGTGTTTTGCTCATGCCTCTACATGTGATGCTTCTATGTCTGGCATACAGATCAGTGATGCTGAAGATGAGAGTCTCTGACACAGCAGAGTGAAAGACATAGTGGGGGAGAAAAGCACTTCAGGTCGCTCCTTCCGGCATGTCTGACGCACAGTGCAGTCATGCTCGTATGGCCGGTCTCCATGGCAACTGCGAGATGTGAAGGCAGCACAGGGAAATGGCTGCATTCGAGCTCCTGTAGACAGAGCTCTTCCTTTCCTTGCCTTGGTAACAGTGACAGGAGGTGAATATATAGTGATCTCTGCACAGAGCCCGCTCTGCAGCCAACGAAAACCTCACAGTGAGGTGTTTCATGCAAGTGTTTTCAATGTCCACAGCACCCAGTGTGTGGGTGCTGTGTAAAAGCTGAGCTCATTAATTTGGGAAAAGCAAGCAACTGAGAAAATTGATAATTGTCAAGTCAGATGAATTCACTTAGCCAATCTTCTCTATGTGCAGCGCCAAAACTAAAGCACTCCTAAAAAAGGCACATTAATTACTATAGTAATAATTACCATCTCTTCATCTTCATATCTCTTCAGGATGTTTAATCACAGTGAAAACTTCTCCTCTTCCTTTATTTCCTTTCATCCGTTTGTCTCCATCTTTGACACATTGTTATTTACAAAACAGCTCATTTGGAAGCTCACATACCACCCACCTTTGGGGTCTGCCTAACCAAAACTGCAGTGATTGAACACCTAATTACAGCCTGTAGAAACAGAAAGGACACCTGTAGCAGAACTCAAACTGTCTGTATTCATCCCTCAATTTGATTTGAAGTCAGGCATTTTTAAGACGCCACCTTAACTGTGTCTTAATAAAGATGACAAGAATTTAAGTCACAATTTAAGTTTACCAATGAGGGTGACAACAGAGTAGATGCAGTCTTCTGATCTGAAGTCACTGCTGACCATATTTATTTCTGGTTGTGCAAGTCAGGGTTCAGTTTCTCTCAGACGCAAGCGATAGTTTTGAAAAAGAGTGTGACTGACAGTGGACTTATCTAGAAAACGTGCTCCATTGATAAACAAAATATCGACAAAATGTACTAAATCCAATCTGCACAATAATGAAACATTGTTGGCTGATCCAGATACATCTGTGTATGACACCGGAGTCTAAGGTCCTCAGGCTTATGCAGCAAAATGTCTAAAACTGTTTCTGTTCGAAATTCCACTGAAGTAATGAATTAACATGCCGGTTGCAATGATCTCTATCAGCGGAGTGAGACAACGTGTGTGCAGCAGTGATGAGTACTGTAGTGATTATGGTTAGACACTCTCCATGACAGTGCTGCTGCCACCAAGTGGAGCTCTGAGGAATGAGCGTTCTGAATGAGACCAGATGTCACATGTATTAGAAAAAACATTACCTTTATACCAGCCTGACTTTTATTTATCAGTGCTGTTGAGATGGATAGACTCTGACTTCCTGTCTGAGACACAGTAAGAATGTAGTAAAATCAATTATTTACCAAGTGTACAGGAAATGCTTACCTTTTGAGCATCTTCCCATTTCTCCTTATGTTCCTCCTCCAAGAGGTTACTAATTATTTGAAAGAAGTTCTGTGGGGATGATGAAAGAGAAAATTCATTACTACAGGCAGGTAAAACTGGCACTGCAGTAAGGTGCCTTTTAAAAATAAGTAAATGAGGACCCATTAACACCATGCACTCAAAAAGGATGAATAACGCAACATCTAAAGGTATTTCTGTCATACAATAACGACAGTCCCTATAGGGCTGAATGACATTTGAAACAATGATCCTGAAAGTTCGGAGAAAAGTGGCCGGACTATGACATTAATACACTTTGAATGCCCCTGCAGCATCTGGCAAACATTTAATGCTACAGGAGCAAAGCACCAGCTGCAATCTGGATAAAGGAGATGAAAAGGAATTTTTGATCGGCTTTCTTGTATTTTGTTCTTTCGCAGTCAGGAGCAGAAGATGTTTAGGGTGCATGCCTGTAGTAGTAATAGAAGCCCTGTCTGATCTTAAGGCTGTTATTTCGTCTGGTGGACAATGTGCCTGAGGGAGTGGCTCTGTCTCTCTTGACACAGGCTATCTTGTTTTCTACTTGAATGCTTATGCTCCCTCTGGTGGTAATGTGCCCACTTTAACACTGCATTAGTGCAGCGACACAGGGAAGGGACTGACTGCACTCCTGGCTGGCCATACACATAATAGAGCTCTCATAATATCAAGAGACAGAATGCCTTCCTCATTTCATACATTCTCTGTTATAGGAAAATGGTTGAATGGGCCCTGGGTGGCCCATCCATATTCAGCAAATTTCTGCAGAATATTGGCAGCTGGTTACAGCCTCTTAATCCCTGTATCTGATACCTTAACCTCTTATCCAGTGCAGGATCACATGGGGCCCAACCAAGCTGAAATTTGGCTAGAGGGTGGTGTCAAGTTTCCAGATCATCACAGGGACAACATATAGAGACAGATAACCATTCACAGTGACATTCTCGCCTACAGGAAGAGTAACAGAGTCACTAATATTGTATGGTTTTCGACAGTGGCAGGGACCCATGAAAACTCCACAAAGCAGGACCCCAGGTCCCCAGGTGAATCTGAATCCAGAACCTTCTTCCAGTGAGGCAGCAGTGCTAACTGCTTCACCTTGTTTGCTGCCTGTCTAATCACGAGCATACTCAGCATTATATAGTTCAAACACTGTGATGTGGAAGTGCACGATTCAGATAGTACAACATATTGGAGATTTAATTACCTACACCCTCACCTGAGGGAGAATGTATACACACATATATATATATATATATATATATATATATATATATATGTAAATGTTTTTCTGTATCCTCGGGTCTGCATGAACACTAACCCTTCATAAATCACAATTTCCAATATGCCATGTTACGGTATGTTTTCTAGCATACACTTGTAGGACCCCACGATTATTTTTTTCACTTTAACATGCAGTATAATTTTCTGAAACCAAAAACATGGAAAGATTCCAAATAATAAAAAAAATATTATTTGTTGTAAAATATCTTTGACTTTGATTGACTTTTTTTTTCTTCATTTAATCTTGAAACCAGGAACACACTTGACATTGTAGGTATTTTTTCTTGATAATTAACCCTTCAAAAAAATTTCCTTCAAAGTGGAAAAAAATGTTGTAGAGTAATTAACCTTAATTTTTCATTTACTTGGTTTCAACACACTTTTATGCAGAACAACGTCTTGTCGCACAACAATGAAAGATTAGGCATTTGCATTTGGACTATAGTGGAGAACAAAGTTATAATAACACAAAAGTATTACACATACACGTGCACTCAAAACTTGATTTTTTGTTACCATTAAATAAGATGCAACATCTAATTACTTCCTATTAACAGCGTAAGGCAAACCAAATCTCTCTCTCTCTCTCTCTCTCTCTCTCACACACACACCCACACACATACTAAAACATAGACACTTTGTGATAAGCATGCGGGGCAACACAAAGACACAAGAGAAGGGTGTTTTTGAAAATAAGGTGGCTCTTGGGACATAAATAATGTTAGTTTGGATGGAGGCGCGGCTTCAGCTCTAATCTCCATCATCATATTGACATAAAGAGGATCAAGACTACAGTCAACCCCAACATGATGTGATGAAACAGCTTAGGACGTGGGGGAGATCGCCGGGTACGATAGAGCCATGGGATGTGTTTGTTAGTCTTTAGGGTATCACACATGTGTAGTAACAATTTATTTATCATATACTACAGTGTTTATCTAATATCACCGTTATCTAAAAGATAGATTTGTAGTCTCCGCGCAGTATGAGGAGACTATTTGTAGCCACTATGCAGTATGAGATGAATGTGTCTAGCCAAGAACTGTGCAGTATGAGATGACTGTTTGTTGGGACTGTGCATTGTAAGCGCTGTGCAGATGAGATGACTGTTTGTAAGTGCTTTGGAGTATGAGATAACTGTTTGTAGCCTCTATGCAGTATGAGATGACAGTAGATATATGTCTTTGTGTTAAAATAAAACCAATGTCCACTCACTTGCACGTCATCTGAAGATGGCTCATAGCTGGCCCTCTTGAAAGTCTCTGTTACATTGCGAAGGATCTCGACAGAAGACAGCAGGTCACCAGCATAGAAGTTCCTCCTTTGGGTGAGGTCAAGCAGGTTTTTTGTCACCTGGGACATACCATCACCTGCTAGCATCCTCTGGCCTTTTGCAAGGTGCCCCTGAACCTCCAAAAACAGGAGAAGACAGAACTTGGGGCATCGGTGTCCTTGAAATCGGCACAAAGCCACACATATTCTAGTAAATGGGCTGAAAAGCATCAGAAAAAAGGCTCAACTCTCGGAGGCCTTATCGGGACACTTATATCTAAGCCAGGCTGAAATGTATTCTGCCTCACGGATGTTTTGAAATGAGCCAATGTGAATAAAAGAGTTAACTGGAGCAGAAGACACACACTTTGGCAGAAATTGCATAGCGGAATGACATTTCACATATCCGAATGGGGTTTATGCCCATAAATACACGTTCACAGGTGCAAAGCCGCATGTGCTATCTCAGCTCTTCAGAATTATTTCATTTGTAACCCTGACAGAGGATCATCAAAATTATGCGGTCTGGTGCAGAGCTGTTGTCACAATAGCGCTGCTCAGTTTGTGTGTGGTCCAGATCTTTCATCATAGGGAACATTAAAAAAGAATTCATAATAATTTGTTGTTTTTTTTATTTAAGGAAGTTTGTTTAGGGCCACACGTCTTGGTCAGCCATGATCTTAGATTGTGACTTATCTGATGATTTTCTGATGTTATTCTGAGAACATCAACTTCAAAGATATATATTTATATATGTAAAGTCACAATGTTTTTAAGAGTAGGATTTTTTAGTTTTAAATTTCGTCAGAATTGTAAAAAAAAATAATAGGAAAGCCCATGTTGCCCTAGTCCTTTTCCGTAACATTCATCCTTGTATCATGATGGAAATTATTTAAAATTAAGTGCACATCCAGTGCTCTGAGAGTAAGTGCTAGCAAACTCAGATTAGGAACTTTAGTATTGTTTGGATTTATTACATAACTAGACAATGACACTTCATTGAAATTATTATAATTGCGTTTACATTCATTTGCTCAGGTGGTTAATCTTTGGCAACGACGTGATAAGGATGTTTGTGTGTGGTGGTGGGTAGTCACTGGGGAGGTAATTTATGATGGATTGGAAACAGAAGCTATGAGAGGGAGCTGACTTTGCACCTACTGATTGCAGCAAGTATCTGAATTCATTTGTTATGCATCGAGCATAGCTGGGCTGCTCCCAGAAGGCCATACCGCGGTGATCCAAAGAGCAGCGTCGACTAGTGGTGCCTGTAGAGAGGAAAGACAGAGCGACAGATTTGGAGAGGAGCGGGGAGCAAGGGAAGGGATGAGAGGTAGGATGAGGATGTAGGCGTGTGGCGCAAAGAGGAGGGAGGGAGAGGAGGGAAGGAGTGTGTGTGCGTGTGTGTATGTTTGTGAGAGTGCGTGCGTGTGTGTGTGTGTGTGTGTGTGTGTGTGTGTGTGTGTGTGTGTGTGTGTGTGTGTGTGTGTGTGTGTGTAGGATTAAGACCAAAGGAGAGGCACAAGAAAGGCAGATGGAAGCAGTGGCGTGGAGGGAGTTGGATACGGGAAAAGGAAAAGGACAAAAAACAAGAGGGAAGACAGAAATATTAATTATTTTCAAGAGAGACTCATCCTTTTCCCTTTTGTCCATTTCAGTTGCCCATCAATGTCCATCAAAATTTGATGTCAGCCATTAAATTCTGCCATGGCGCCAAGGCACATAATAGACAGGGAGAGAGAGAGAGAGAGAGAGAGAGAGAGAAAGAGAAAGCGAGCGATGGGTTTCTCATTTCTGGAAAGAAATTGCTGCAGTATTTGAACAGAAGTGGTTTCATACTATGAGCGTCAGACACAGTCCCATGGCTGTTAATATATGCACTGTGTGCTGTGTTGATGAAACTTACAGTAGGTTATTCAAGCATGCAGTTGCTCAGCTGCAATAGCTTTCAGGCATTTAAACAGCGATCTTCAAATAGTAAAACAACCCAATATCCACCCACATCACCATATACATCCCGCACTGGGTTCCCACACCATCACACCTTCACAACTGTCGACCTGGTGAAGTGCACTTCACACATTACCCCTCCGCTCCACCACAGGTGCTTGACATCCTGAGGAAAACTCCCACCGTACAAAACATTTCCCCTGGCATCCATGCTTCACATAAAGCCTTCACTATCTCTTGTTCTCTCGCTCAGTCTTTCACACACTAACACACACAGACACAGGGAGATCAAATCCACACCTCCCACCCACGCCCACATTCTCCACAGCTACTACCTGGTGATATGTGCTGAAGCCATGAGTGCACAAACAACATCGCTTTACACTGGGAGCAGGAGCGTCCATGCAACACCATGAGGCGTCCCAAAGGACTGAAAGAGAGGAGCGGCCTCAAACTAGTATGAGCAACCCTCTATCCCCAGACTCACATTTTTAAGTTTTCAAAAACTAAAAAGAATATCTCCATATTCCGTAGATGCCCTTGCTTTAAAAAAAAAAAAAGGTTGATTTATGATCTCTTGATAAAGAGAATTTAGGAAATTGACTTTGGTGTTGTGGCGCTGACATTCCTGAAGGTCATTTCTAGCTCAGACTGTGCACTTTAAGTGGGAGTTGGCAAAGAGACACAAAAGCAGAAAAGCAAGGTCATACGGTTGAAAAATGAAATTTCCTCAAATGACAGCCGTGTCTTTGTATTGATTTGAAAGATGAGTTAAATCAAGAGCTACAGAGAGACACTTTCAAAGCATGCTCTGTGACCTTTAGTCTGCTTTCACTTTTTTAGTGTAGCGTCTGATGCTACATTTCCAATGTCAATTCAGCAGCATCGGGAGATATACACTGCCCAAGGCCAGAATCCTTTTTATGTAAAAAAGCCTGGACCAGAGCAATTTTCCTGTTTACGCAATAGTTTACGCAAGAGAAAAACATAGTTTTGCTCAAAAATGTTGTGGTCTTCATCATATAAAAATCTAATATTTCATTTATAATTTTTTCTCAAAGTACAATAGATCAACAAGCAATTCTCAAGTGATCATGGGATTTTCAGGAGCAACAATACATCTAGCATAGTGCATAACATATCACCTTCAACCTGCCTCGTTTTCATTTTTATTTTGTACATAACTTATCACTTATGTTATGTGGTATATATATTAACATATTTTCAGTCATTTAGAAGTTTATATACATTGATGGTGGGATCAAGCAAGGACAGTCATTGCAGCATGAGGCATTGGCTTTTTCTCTGAATCTGCATCGATGTGTTGTCGCCTTATCCAACACCAGTGATGCAGAGCGGGCTGAGTGTGAAATATAGGTCAGAGGAGATAGGCCTGATCAAAAGTGAGGCTGCTCTCCATCAAGGCATCGGCTTGTCAATGTCCATTTTAACAGGGTCATCGAATCTGCCTCAAATAAAGGGGAATTGTTTTGCCCTGACAATCCCACTTAAGACAGGAGGCAAAGACCGATACTACTGGAGGTAAGGCACCTCTCTAGGAGGGTCCCCTGTGTGTTGAAAATTCATCCACTGGTAGAAAATCAACTAAAATTCATTATTTACGAGACAGACAGCATCCAAAAACTGACTTTCTCCAATATAATCCAGACACTAAATATCACAAATAAATGTACTACATTATTTCTAAGAGACTGTGTGAAGTGTATTATTATTATAATTATTAAGTTTGTTCATTACATCACCATGCGGGTTGTTGTCTAGGTTGTGGTTCTGTTGCTCCGCTCCAGCTTATTTGGACAACTCCAGCTTTAGCTGAGATGTAAGGCTCTTATAAGACAAACTCAAGAGCGCAAATACAAAATTTCTTCTACAAGTAACTCAAGGCATGATCAGAGAGAAAAAAAAACATGTGAATACTAGAGCCTAAAAATGTAAATAATTTAAAAAGTATACAGTAAATAATTGAGAAAGTAAATCATTTAATTTGATGATTAAAAGCAGATAGAACTCAGAGAGTGCAAACCTTCATCGTAGTAGCTCAGTTTCCCTTGTGAAGCTTTCCTTTTAATGCAATCTGTGGCCAAGCTTCTATCTCCCTGTGGCACACCTTCCGCTTCTAAACAAATTTGTGATAGAGCTCATTTCAGGAGGAGACTCCTCGTAGATCCTCACTCATATCCCTGATGAACACCTCAAGTTGTCGGTGAATCATGAACAGCACTATGTGGAGTTGTATTGATCCAGATTACCACCAAAATCTGAAGGATTGGACCTTAATATTTCTAGCTTATATCTTTTGAAATAACAGTGCATTCTTCTTCTTTTTAAGCTTCCGCCTTATAGAATGCCTAGATTGCTATTGATGACATTTGCCATCCATGTCCACGGGGACTCTGACTCCCTGTGATGTATCCTGTTCCCATGATGACCTTGAAGATGACCGCACTATGGCTGAGTAGGCTGCCGATGCTCCCTAACGCATTTGTATACTGCGCCCGATCGGCCTTACTGCATTCATGCTGCAGCTTCTGGTGGTTTGTCTGTGCTGATCAATATTTCATCTTTGTTTACCAGCTCTAACAGCGATGACACGTCTGATGTGCCTGGAAAGAGGAGGTCTGTTTTTCAAGGCGCTTGGATTCCTTTCACATTTTTGTAATCAAGGGTTTTATGACTTTGACCTTGTTTTAATCACAGGTCAAAGGTTGGGAGGTACGGTTTTTCGTTTAGAGTATCACTATGTGGGCTTTGTGAAACCTGCTGACAACGGAACTGTGATTAATCGCTTTACAAATAAACTTGACCTGACCTTAACTATTGTCCATCAAGTTTTTTTTTTTTTTCCAGTGGTCAGTTGACAGGAGGATGCAGTCTTGTTCAACAAGATATATGTCTGCTCTCTGCTATCTGTCTGTTGACCCTTTCATCACAGCACCAGTCACACACATTAAAGGTCCTGTTCCCTGGTTAAATTATATGAGGCACCCTCATATTATCTTTCAGTGGGGCTCGCAGATTTACATGGTCTACAAACGGTGACCCACATGAGGGACTCTCATTTAAAGCAAAATGTCAGACTAGATAGACGGTTAGATTATAAAGGATAAGGATAACAGAAAATGGACTACAGTAATGGCATACATCCCTGCAGCAGCATTCAAATTCATTTACATGTGGGAAAAACACAAGGAATTAAGTCATCATAGATGTATAGAGTTCAGAACATTTTGAACGTTCTATGAAGCGTTTCCATTCAATTCCTTGTGTAGCAAAGATCACTTTACCAGCAGTTACATGTGTTTGGTGGTACCTGTAGCCTATGTACTTGCATTTTCTCATTTGCTGTGTTCATGACATTTCTGGCTCTAAACCCTTCAGGCAGTGGTTCTCCCCCATGCAGTCCAAATGTGTTTTTCTTCCTGTTTCTGCAGTGGAGTGTTTGAGTTTCACTGTCTAGAATGATGCACACCAATCCCAGTCCAACTCGGCATACCCAAGAGTGATGTGGAAACCTGAAACCTCTGATGAACACACAGAATCGATTCACACACAGAATGGATTTACAGTGATGTAGCATCTTATTCTCAGCTGTTAGAATATTTATATATGCATATATGCATTACTATTTAATGAGGATGAGGGACTAGGTACAAATTTAAGGATAGAATATCGGAACTTTTCTCTGCAAAATCCATGGCACTACTCATAGAGTGGAGAATTATGGTTTGTGCCTTAATGCATGCGTATTAGGGATATTTTAATGAAATTAATTTTGTTTACCGACTGATAAGGAAATAATCAGTTTGCATACAGGGGGTCTTGTCTGAACTGCTTGAACTGAGTCTGAAGACACCTTTTCATGTAAATGAGATTCTTAATCAGTAAAGGGGTTCATTTCATACCAGAGAAGAGAAAAAAGGGAAACGGAAGGCCTGAATGCAGCCTGGAAGCAGCCTCGCAGCACCAAACAGTTAGCCATAAAACTAATGTCAAGTCGGAAAGCTAATGTCATGCTAGTAAATCTTTCTCCCTGTAACTTTGCCGTTGGTGAGCCATCTGTCAACGATGGCATCTTTGCTACTACAGCTAGTTTGCCAGTCAGCTATTTTATAGTCGTGAAAGAAATACCAATTCAAAGACGTCTGCCTGTTTAGAGTTTTACAAAGCCTTTCCATGCCATACCAGCATGCAACTTAAGCAGCCGACAGTTAGTTGCTGGTAACCTGACCTTCAGCAAGAACAAAAGTATAATCACAGCTCTATCAGAGCTTCCATTGCTTTTCATCCTCCGCCTCTTTTCTCTTCCTCTCCTTTCCGAGATCTATGCATTAGTCTTACCCTGTTAGAGAGCTGGCATCCTCTGCTGTGATGCTCTGCTCACCGTGCACACATTAAAGCTTCTGCTTGCCGTCTGAAAAAAAATCTCAGTGTGCCTTTCTTCAGCCAATACCCCCCCCCCCCATTCCACTGCATATAGTGTGCCCTGGCGGGCTGAGCCATGAGTTATATTAGTGCATGTGGAAATGAGATGAAAGGGTATATGCTTTCTCCTTACACTGAGAAACAAAATTTGGCGGCACCAGATACAGCTTTATCGTCAGCGTGTTTGCCCACTTTATGCCCCACAAAGAAGCTAGGC
Source organism: Lophius americanus (assembly GCA_037951165.1). Classification (NCBI taxonomy): domain Eukaryota; kingdom Metazoa; phylum Chordata; class Actinopteri; order Lophiiformes; family Lophiidae; genus Lophius; species Lophius americanus. Next base: position 19,908,623 of record JBBDHG010000019.1, on the reverse strand, counting down.
AAAATAAAAGGCTGGATTCCACAATGAAGACCATGGTACTTACGATAGCAGGAATCATTATACCTTTTAAAGTGACCAAATTAGTAAATCTGTGGTGAATATCCAAACCATAAGTTTAAATTAGGCAGTTGGTTTAAAATAAAAAAGTCTGCTCGCAGTTGTTCTGGTTGGCAAATCAACAGCCATTCCCTGAAATTAAGTTAAATCTGTTGAGCCAACATGTATTTGAGCAAAAAAAGCTGAATCAGTTCAATAATTATTTATTCCAGATGGGACAGTTGGCTTGGGATAATGAACACAAGATAAAACGGCAACACACAAGAATCAACAGAAGATCAGAAAGAAAACCTCCAATAATGAACATGCCATATGCACAGAGCACATAAAAAAAAAGAAAGCAATCTTTAAAGTTCCAAGATTAAATGTGCAAATTTGAGCGCCGCTGATTCATGTACAAAATTTAAGCAGGATTATATTTCATGTACACGTGTACTCACATTATTTCTTTAAAGGAATGTGTACAGCTGACAGGCTCAGGGAGCACTATAATATTTAGCAGAACTAACATCCGATGAACTTATGACCTCCTCTGCAGAGGTGGTGATTCCTACCTGTGGCGTTAGGTGGGCATCTATTAAATGCCAGTTCTCCCGACGGTGTCCGTCTCCACACCATTGCCACTGCATAGTCCTCGGGACAAATCTCATAGGGTGCTGAAAAGCAAGGCAGTGCGGAAATCATTTCCAGAAGCATTACAGCATTTCCAATGTGATGCAATCATTTCTTCATATTATAAATAAAGGCGATGGAAATATGAGAGATCAAAGCAGTGTGGGGTTGGTGAATATGAGACAGCTGTTGATGGATTATGAAACATTCAATCAATGTTGGTGTTACATAATAACAATATTAAAAAAAGTTAACGCTTTTGTGGTAAATTGCTATTTTATTTGCAAAAATTAAAGCGTTTTTTGTGATGTAATGATTACGAGTCCTGCTCAAAAAGTCTCCAGTATGTCAGGGACGTTGGAATATATTCATTCCTCGTCTGTGTCTGCTTATCTGAAGCCCCCCCTGAACCCTGTTTACACTGGTATCAAACAATGAAACAGGTCATTCATCTGGCAGACATAATTATCTCCCCTGCTTTCAGATGTAAGCCTTTTTATCCTTTGACTCACCTGGACAGCGTTGGTCGCTGCACTTTCTAACTTCTTCTCCGTTGCCGTCACACTTCTGCCCAGTCACCGCTGCGCCCTGGCACACCCGGACTCGCCTCTGCCATCCACCATCGCAGGACTTAGAGCAGCCACTCCAAGGTCCCCAAGGATTCCACTGACCATTAGCTAAAACAGGAGGTTTACGGAACAAGAGAAAAGTAGACAGTTTTTATCCGTTAGTTTGATGTCTAGACTGTCTAAAATTCTAGAGTTTGGTAAGTCATGTAAATCAGCATTTTCTTCTTCTTCTACTGCTGGAGGATAAATAGGTTTTAGTGACAGGGTAGAGTGAATGTTGTGGGGCAGAACTTCATTGCGTAATTACTATTATTTGAAATATTTTGCTGTTTTTTTTTCTTTTTTTACAATTACAATATACATATATAAACAAAATCCTACAATAAATTCACAATACGATTAATTTAACCGTTGGATTTGACATTCAATTATGTGGACCAAGAGAAAAATTACACTTTAGTGGGTGCTCCAGATTGTTGGGATTGTAAAAAATATTTGTGGAACTGTATATTTTGTCTCAGGACAAGTATCATTTACTCAAAACTGCATCTTTTTAGTGTTTGGTACATGGATTATTTGAAACTTTATGCGTGCAACAGAAAATTTCCTGCAGTTCTGGAATCCCCACCTTGAGTTTGTTGCTGCAGCTCAATTGGAACCTTCCAAATATGAACACAATGAATTGAAAATGAAGAGAATTTGGGTTTTTTTGCTAAAGAAGTTCCTCCGTGGGTGGAACTTATTTTTCCTCAATTTGAGAAAATTAAAAATACATTTATGTTGAAGTTTTCAGGACCAGCAGCGTGCTGGATTGCTTTGTGATAAACACTCTTAAATTGTGTATTGCACAAAGGAAAGAACAGGTGCTACCCTTCAGCGATGCAGTAAATCACATGCCCTTGTCTAAACAGAAAAAGGTACAACACTCTGCGAGGAGGAGACATGCACTCTCATTTTAACCTCTACTTACCCCCTCCTTCACACATGCGGGGGTTATATCATGTCCTACAACTAACCTCTCTCAGGACTGCTTCCGAGGAGGGAAAAGAACAAAAAAGAAGTGTCACCTGTTTGCTCTAACTATCTGCAGGACATTGATCAACTCCCAGCAGATAGTGATGTCTGTGCTCCACATCAGAACCACCGATTCCTTCCATGAATGCACTCTCATGAGTTTCTAGAACCACGTCGCTCTCGCACTCCTGGATAAACACTCCATTCACATTCCACGTTTTTTCTAACACACAATATCAACATCAAATCTTGCTTTATTGCACTTATAACTCCTTTTTACATTATTTTGTGTTGTTTCCAAATGTTGCCTATTCACTTTCACCACACACAATTGCTCAAACATATTTGAATTTTTCAAAAAATATTAAATGGGCACGCTTTGACCTTTTATCTTCCGATAGAATACAAAGCACTTTAGAAGCCGCGGGCATGGCACTTACTTGTTAAATCATGTCTTAGAGAGCGTTGTCTTGCTAATGTGTGATTTTGAAGCTTAGAAATAAGAATTGTTGATAGAAACGAAGATGTAGAAATTGTGTAATACATTCTCTACCTGTGAGGCAAACAACAGCATCTCCACTGCGTTTCATGAGCAAATATCGAAAGAGTTCATTTACAAGCATATACAGCATTTAAGCTTTTTGTTGGGTCCTAGAGAGCTTCAGGTTGGACGACTGATACCCCTACTGACTTTCAAAAATTTGATAATTCAGCTTTGCAACACACACACCAGCAGAATACACAAGTGAACCCCGACTGTTTAATGCTTGTGCCGTGAAAATTGCATCAGGAGATCATTGTGGTGTTCAGATCCTTCATATATTCAGACACTCAAAGCCTGATGGAGACCAATAAGCGGACATCGTTCAGCCTCTAATACATCCAAGATGTTGACGGTCAGTTTGGACATCTTATCCATGAAAGTTATACATTATATATGACCGGAGGGTCTTTGACCTTCAATGCTACAATACAGCTTTCATTCTGTGTTGTGCAAAAGAAAGAGTGAAGCAGTTCAGTAAAATGCATTTTTGTCTTAAGTTATGAGTTTTTAGTATGGGTTTTTAAAGAAGCCATTATGTTCGTCTCATTTTAAATAATGATTTTAAATTGAGACATCAAAGCGGTTATATAACTAAGCTCAGCGTTTTACCTGTGCAGTCAGGATTATGGCACTCTCTGCTTTCTGCCCAGTGACCGCGACACTCAGATCCCCCATGGGCTGCTGCTGAGCACTGCCTGGTCCTCTGCTGAGTGCCATTGGCACAGGTCACCGAGCAATCGCTCCAAGAACTCCACTCCTGCCACTGTCCATCCACTGAGGAACCGACCCAAAAAGCAAGTCCCATGTGATGGAAAAATTAATGACAGACAGAAATGGGAGGAGATATTCAGATGACCCCTTTCTGTCAGGGTGAAAGCCCAAAAAACAGACATTAACAAGATTTAGGAAAATACACTAGTGGCATATATTTATATTTTACAAATTGGAATTTAATTCTCAAAATCGGTTTATTCGCTACCTCTCTTTTCCCAATCCTGGAAGTGGAAAACTATTTGAGATTGATTGTTCTTTGCTGAGTCTGGTACCGGAGCAAAGCTAACATTTACTGTGTGGAAAAACTCATCATCGCTAATCTGCTTACCATTCACGGGCAAATTCAGTAAATGAATTTGACGTCAGGATTACAGTGCTGACTCTGAACAGGTTTTTTTTTAAACTCTATCATTGTGTAAGTACTTATACTTCAAATGCATCACAACGCCTGCATTCACCCATTTATTCACCCGTGCAGAAATATGCTGAGTTGTAATGTATCATCAAACCCTCAGAGATAACTGTTAATACTGGTATTTGTAAAATATTTAGAGGGCAGACAGATTATACCTGGGCATAGAGCTATGTTGCAAAGCTTAGTCTGGGTCTCAGGTCCATCACAGGCCCTGCCTCCATGCTGGGGAGGGGCACACATCCTAGTCCTAGTGCGGTGACCTCGGCCACACGTGAATGAACACAGGCTCCATGGTGACCACTCCTCCCATACACCGTGTACTGCGGGCACAGAAAAGGCATCAGGCCTGATCAATGTCTCCCTGCTATAGAATTAACAAAGCAATAAAAAATTGCAGTGCGGCATAAATTAAATACAATCAATTGGCAACAATGAGCAACAAAACTAGTGTAAACAAAACAATGATCACACAGACAGTGTGGGACACAAGCTTCCGTCACCTCTGGATATTTATTGCTGTAGGTCATTACAATGATAAAATACACATCCACTCGCCATGCTGTAACTAGTGGAAAATGTATATAACGTCATTAAATGGTTAGTATTTTCCATATGGAGTAATACTAGAGCTTTTAAAGGTGTGGATGAGAAGCAGAAGGGTTTTATCAAGGTGACCGTGTGTTCCATCTTTTTGTCTGATTGGGACTCTCATGGAAGTGACCAACAAGATACCGTGGGCAGTTAATGGTTCTGCAAATCTGACATTTGACCAACATTATACACAAACAGGATCAGCCTGTTTGAAGACTTCTGAATAAAAGCCCATGCTGTCGGATTTATCAAGCAACATCTATTGGTCCCAGGAAGCAGGCTGACCCGCTCAAATTTGAAAAGAGGATTCATTGTTGGCTCATACGATGATCTGTAAGGAAATGCACTCAGCTAAGTTATAACATTACATAACATTTTTTTGTTACAGTTGCACATGTCATTGAGTTGAAATCCACAACCAGAAATAAAGGGCAGGTCTTTTTGTTTTGTACTGATCTGCAGTGGTTAGTACTAAACCAAGGCGGTCTAAGAAAGGTGAAGTGGACACCAAAGACACACTGATGCATGTGGGGAGTTAAGGTTAGCGTCTGTTCAAGCCCACTGAAGCATCCCTGTAGCACAACCTCCTGAAATTTTAGTGATGCTTCTGATAGAACAGAACACGCACGGCTGCATCGAAGGCAAAAGAAAGACTTAAATGATATTATATAGGTGGTGATAATGTTATCACTGATCGATGTATGTTCCAAAACCGTTCACACTGATTCAAATGACTCATTTAATGTACAAAGATAATTGACAATATCCTGTCACATATGTTATTTGTGGACCCGTCTGACATACCTCTGCTACAATTGTTTATTAAACTAAATTGATTTAAATCCAGCTCAAATTTTTTTCAGTATGGTAAATATCTCTCCTTTTAAACATCAAAACCATTTCAACCTTGTTATCTCAGCCAAAAAATTGGGATTTTCCCAGCAGCTGGGAAAATAACGTCCAATATTTAAATGTTGCAGATCCAGATTCCTATTTTGATCTATACCCAAATACCACATCATATCCTACCAAATCTAGAAATATTTAAAACCATGAAAGAATAATCTTTAATTTGAGACTTTATTCTGCATCAACATTTAGTGTGGTCTTTTCTGGACCATCATCCATCTCGCTGTGAGGGATGGCGGATGGGTCAGACATGCTAAAGAGCTAAGTGTAGGACTGTCTGGTTGAGGTATGTGCTCTGCTAGTCTTGGCATGCCTCTAGTTCTAAATCCTGTATTTCCCTATCCATTTAACCAAACTGACTATTATAATCCAATGTATAAATCACTTTTAGGTAGAGAAGATTGAGAATACTTTTTTTTTTCATTTAGTTCTGAGTATTAGCTGGCAAACAGCCCAATCCCTCCTGCCTATCGGTTTGTGTGTAGGCTTAATGGGGTTCTGGTTGACAGATGGTAAGACTTCAGAAGTGCGAAGAATATTTGCTATTGGTTCAATGTTTTACTTTTCAGCGGTAAATATCTAAGAGGCTTACAGAAATAACAGACCTTCTGTCTCGCCTAGGCGCTCACAGCATAGCTACAAGAAATGGTACACACAAATGCAAAAGTTATGATATGATAATGGGTTCTAAAACTGTCGCTGGTTCCTTGATCCTATAAGACGCAGAGCATGAACTCAGTGAAGAGAAAAGGACGGAAATTGTATGTGTCTCAAATTAAACCGTAGCCTTATTGTAACAGTGATGTGTGTGTCTGGATCTAAAGATAGGTGAAAAGGATAAAGCTGATAAATCCTTATTTTCTTATCAGCTGCAATGACACCAAGGGAACAGCTGAAGGAATTGCAGGTTGATGTTTATGCAGCTGTGCCGTTACTTTCAAGACCGAGACACAAAAAAGGACACTATTAACAGAGAATGGCCGAGGACAGAATATAAGTTTGGTCATTTATTATCTCTTGGCTGCCAATATAATTTAAGACCATGGAAATGTATGTATGAGCAGTTTTTCCTCAGGGAATTGATGCTTCATCTTCAGTCACCAGTCACCAGCATGTGCATGGGCTTAAAGTCCTGCAGGACAATAGTTGGACCTTGCAGTCCAATATGGGGTCAGTTACCATTGTTCCAAGTCTTATAGACAATTTATTTGTTTTTTTATGTACAGTTCACACACATTTCCTTGTGTGTGAACTGTACACACAAGTAAATGTGTGTGAACCCCCTCTAGCTCCAAGTGGCTGTTCTATTGATGTGTGCGTGATTGTGTGTTTAACGCTCCTAATGAGCAGGTGGCACCTTACATGGTAGGTCAGTCCGTTCACCATTTATCGCCTTCAAACTCATAAAAATTGTTGTTTTTTTTTCATTCTTACACTGATGCAATATCACTTACAGATATAAATTACTTACAGATGCAGGAATTTAAGCCACTGCACTAGCTATAAGACAGATCCTACACTTTTCTGCTGTGATAAACACAGACAAAATAACGGCCTCATGTTTATACTAGCGGGATTCAAACTCAATATCATATTTTTGATAATCTGTACAAATAATTTGACAGTGTGTCCAATGAGATTATCTAGTTGTCAAGCCATGATATCAAACCCAGAGCAATGTAAGAGTCTACCCAGAACTTAACCCCAACCCATTAACAGGAAATAATGGACACCCAGCAACAATTCAGAAGACAATCAGTGTTCACCCAGATCATGTTATTACTGGATAATTAGTTAACCATTATATTAAATAAATGTCTTATTTGTACCAATATCGTGATTTAAAACATTTTACTGGCTTAATATTTTACCTGACACACCTTTGTGTTTGCATGCTTTCAACTGAGGCTTTTTGTGATTATGCTTCTTTTTGATATTTCTTTATATTTTGAAATAAAAGCCGACATTTTATGAATAAACACATGGCTGCTTAATTATTTGCATCAGTTTAAAATTCAAGAAACCCTGTTTCACCAGAATTCTTCAGCTGTGTTATACATGTTGAAAAATGCATCATCTTAGTATTTGACATCAAGAACACATTTTTCTATGATTGGATGAACAATGTTTCCTGCTCATTGAATATTCATGGTTGTCAGTGGCGCGTCTCGTTGGGTAGAGAGGGTTCTAGATGAGACTGAGCATGCACACTTTAGTGGAGTGTCGCTTTACCAGTTGAAGGAGCAGAGGAACCAAACTGAGAAGATACCTGAAATGGCTCCGTAAGATCAAAGCAGCTTTTTTTCCGTGTTTTGACAGCAGTGGAGTTCAGTTATAAGGATCAATAAACTATATGAGTCTGCAGTGGCGAACAGACAATTTTCTCTCGCTTATTGGTAATTAAGAAAGCCATTTGTATATAAGTGTATTGCTGAAGACATGGAGTGTTAGGTTGACAAATTGAATATATAAAGACTGTAACAGAGCTGAATGCTGAAAGTAACCTCATCTTAAGGTATTCTTTGTCATAGTAGAACTAATCTGCATTGGCTCCGGATGCTGGCACCGGATTCACACCTCAAATATTATGAGTTCGATACACTGCCTTCTTTCTGCAGAATAACTGCAACAGTCCTTTTCTAACAAATGAGGAAAAATGGGTACCGATGAGTTGAAATGGGGAACTACTAGGGTTCTAAGTAATATTTTCACAAAATTAAGCATTACTGGGGAAGCACGGTAGATTCACAGCAGGAGGGTTCTGCCTGTAATCCACTTGGGGACCCTGAGGGTTTGTCTTGTGTGTAGATTTTCTCCGGTTGACCCGGCTCACCATAGGTGTGAATGTGAGTGAGAATGTTTTGCCCCTGTGATGAACTGGTGACATGGCGCTACTTGCCTCCGCTGGCATAGGCTCCAGCCCCCCAGTGACTGGGGATGAACAGAATCAGAAAATTGGAGAATTGTTGTATTTTGGTATTGCAATCCGTTGGATGAGCTGCATCAGAGGTTTGTACTCATTAATGTTTTTGAGTGTATGATTCTTACTCTTACTGTCTCTTACTTAGGTTAGTTCTCTATCAGCTGTCTTTTTAGGAATGACTAGAACAAATGATGTTCTCCTGGAAAAGGATTTTAATAATGTGAAGAGAAAATCCATAATCTTTACATTTAAGGAGATGTCCAGATTAAAATGCATTTGATCTGGTCTGACCTAAATCTCCTAACACATTAAGAACAGTTACGCTTTGAAGGTTAAAAACGCTCTTATTTTCTCTGAACAATGACAGGCCAGTTTGTTTCTACCTGTGGGAATTGCCAAGAAATCAGACTTGAATCAAATTCTAAGTACAGCTACTGTGGTATTTTTTTAATTAAGTAAAAAGGGAAGACGTACCGGCCCGTAAATGCATTCAAAATATAAAATTAAAAACTTTGACAAAATTTAAGTTGAAATTAGGTATCTAATATAATCTGATAACTGCTTATCAGAGGAAAATAATTTATTCATTATTAATGACCAATATGTAGAGAAAAAAACAACAAAGATTGTAGTAAAAACAACGACATCACATGGTCGAATTTTAGGCATCTTATTATTGTTCATCCCGTCTTATTATCATCTTTATGTCTGGGCTCTTCTTTCTAGTGTTTCATGAACACGGATTCCTCATGTCCCTCAAACAATCATATTAGTTATTGTCTATTTATATTTAAAATCTGTTGTGATTTCAGGAAAGCAAACAATGATTCATTCATTATCTACCGCTTATCCTGTTCAGTGTCACGGGGGGCTGGAGCCTGTCCCAGCTAACATCTGGCGAGAGGCAGAGCACACCCTGGACAAGTCGCCAGGTCATCGCAGGGCACAAAAATGTTCTAGTTATGAGACAAACCTGCTTTAAAGATGCAGGGTCACATATATGTAGGGAATCTACATAAAACATTATTAGAAAAATAAAGATATAGGTACTTTAAAAAAAGTCTGAATACAAGTAAGTATTTGTACCTTGTTACTTGAATTATCACCAATAAACTACAATAATACCATATGTCTGAAGGTTCTGATAAAAATCAAGGACAATAAGGAATTCTAATGGGTAGATTTGATTCAAATACACAAAACATCTTCTTACAAATGCATGCATATATACCTGGACTTTGGATTTGTAGACTCCGTGGATTAGGAGTTAATCAAATTCCATTGAGGAGTCACAAAAAGACTTGCTCTTTGAAAATGACAAATTTTCTTTCCTGTGTCTACTTGTTTGCAGGTAGTAAGAGAGTGGCCCTTTTGGACCTGCCAGCTTTCCTATAACATATATGAAGTACAATCAATCATAAATCATAGGAATGCTGCCATAATAAGCTAGAAGTCCTGCCTTCTCAGAGGTGCTGCACTTAATATCCTAACTAATCTCATTACTTATATGCGTAGTCTGTATGAATATAAGAAACAGGCAATGGTGACTTGTTTGGAACGACAAGCTGTCCTCTGAGATAAATTCAAACAAATATTAATGCATAGCAATAACCGATCTGAAAAGCATCTTATGCTGTCACCTAACTTCCATTGACTCATCCATCTGCCCAGCCATCAGGAAGAAATGCCTTACAGTATATTTGAGGAAATTCCACCGAGCTATTTTAGAACGCACCGTTGACCTTCAAAGAAATTAAGCTGACTACACGTCAGTGTCTACTTCTCCCCTAGCCCCATGAAGAACCACATGTCATTGAACTATTCCAATGCCGAGGATTTACCTTCATACAGATATATGATATGGAGAACTCAGATGTAATAATGGAAATAAACCCACATTCACACAATACTGTCAAATGAACAAAGCATTAAGGTAATAATGATAATAGCTCTAATAATCATGTGCATACATTCTCAAGGAGACACATTGCAAAGTTTGTTAAAACACAACAACACATTTCCTGCCATGAACAACAGAAGAGTAAAAACATTCACAGTCAAGAATCTGCGGCTAACACTACCTGGACAAGGGGCAGTGTTATTGCAAACCCTTGATTCTCTTAAAGGGCCGCTGCAGTGTGTTCCGTATGGTGAGACACATGATCTTGTTCGCACCTGCGATCCTTGACCGCATGATACAGAGCATGAGCTCCACTGGGACCACTCCTCTGCACCTGATTCACCTGTGTGGGAGAAGGGTGACACTAGTTAAATGCAGCAATATGGTCCTGAGGGCAGGGCTTACGGGGTGAGGTGGGGCAAAGTGGGGCAAGGTGGGTGGGGTTTAGTTAGAAATATAGAGGCCACCATGAGCCACGCCATAGGGAGAGGTGGGGTCTTTTAGATTTTCAAGAACTCCATTGGGCAGACTATACTACCTTTATGTGATCTTTGATGAGTATTGAATTATATGCAGCCCAATTAAGAGACTTAGAGACCGGCTGCATTATGAATGATGTATGTATTAACAAATGGAGTTAAACATTTAAAGATCACAGAGAGGGCATAGCTATGAACAATAGACATCCGGGGTTCCATCTAACTGTTCACTTCATCTTTATGTTCATGCATTTCAATTAAAGCCAATACTGAATATTTTGAAGCAAATGAAGAAAAAAAAAAAACGCCATTAACAAATAAAATTCCATAATAACATGGTGACATGCAAGAAGGACAACATCTGAGAAAATAAAATGGAAATCAATGGATGTTAGTTCAGAAAGAGGTCTGAGTAATGGACTATCCCCCAGACTGCAGCAATCTATCTAGTTTCCTTGACAACACCAGAGCAAAATCTGTTTTAGACAAAGGTTGAATTACTTTTGAAATCGGCCCTAGCCTCTTATCTCCCATTGCTTGTGGAAATGAAATGTAGTGACATATACTATATATATATATATATATATATATATAGTATATATATATATATATATATAAATATATATATATACATATATATATATATATATATATATATAGTATATATATGTATATATATATATTTATATATATATATATATATATATATATATACATTCAGCAGATCACAGATATGTTGAATGAAACTGTAGTCGGTTTTCAGTTAATTGTAATTTCAATTTTGAAAAGAAAAGTAGTAGTAAGTATTAATGCCACATAATGAGTTCCAGAATCTATGCAATGAATCTTTAGCAATCTGACTATGAAGTACTTTAAGACTACATGCTGCCTTTAAATAGTCAAATATATGAAATTTTGTGTATAGTATGGACAGTTGTTGCACAAGTCACCAGATCTCTTATGACTTATATTAAAAAGGACAATAATAGGAAACATAGTTGAGTCTTTCTATCTTCATGGTTCCAAATGGTCGAATATCAAGTAGTCATGAAATGCTAAATAACGCCGCATATTGCAACGAGGCAATCGGGTGACTTCTAAAGTCATGGCTAAATGAAAAATGAATGAATTATTTGGTGAGGAGCAAATCGAGAATCATATTCCTGCATCAGAGAAGTCACCAAATAATTTACGTTTGATTATATTTAAACCCTTGGTCGCTGTATTAATTTTTGTCAATTGCATTATAGGAACAATTTATTACAATGAGGGAACGTTTCAATTGCAGCTCTGAATACATTTTCGTCATTTAAAGTAATCAAATCACCTTTGAATTTTAAGCACATTATGTTTCTCCATATTGAGCACGAAGGACACATAGATCCAGTCAAATAGGAGCCTAAACCCTGCCCTTAATTTTTCAGATCATAAAATAGACTGAAAGGTGGATCAATTTGTTAAATGAGGCAATACAGGGAAATTAAATAGTGTGAGTATGAAAAACAGGAAAGCACAGCGATATGACTTGACAGGGAAACAACATACCTACAGCAGGTGTAAAAAGGAGTTAAGGATGATAGTTAGACGTTAGTAAATGCGTAATGTGTTGTAATGGCGATGAAATGGTGTTTTCTAACAACGGTAACAATTTAAATGGAAGAACACATGAGAAATTAAAACATCTACAAAACTGAAACAAATTATAAAAGAACAAACTCGCTAGTTCTGAACCCACCCACAGAAATAAAGCCTTCAGAATACAGCAAAATATACTGCATATGTGTATATATATATATATATATATATATATATATATATATATATAATTAATGATTTAAATAAAGTGCTTATACGATAAATCAGAACAAATCTTGTTAATTTTAGATTTTAATGTATTGGATTATATTCTTTATTAAGCCACATGACTTCATTCGATCTCTAAGGGCAGCATCTATCAGTTTAACTTAACTTTGGCCAACTTTGTGTTTCAAATTTGGCTGAAGGGATTGGTTTTTCATCATATGACATTTCATTTATCATGCCATAGAGGAAATGATTAACTACATCAGGACCTTCATTTTCAAACTGCTGTTTAATTAATGTTCCATGAATATACTCTCTGAGCAATTTGCTTGCCCACTCACTATGTGACAATAAAACAAACAGACCCACAGAACTCAATTATGGTCTATAATCAAAGTAAATACTGGTAGAGAAATGGGGAATTTATCTTCCTAGCTCATATGTGGCAATAGGGAATGAAAAAAGAAATAATGCAAAACATTTCCACTTAAATGGTGCAGTAAAAGAGAGAGCATGCATGATGATATTAAGTTAAGTTAACAATAAAGTAAAGAAAAATAACTATTGTATTACCAGTTTGTGCCATAAATCTAGCAGAGTCAGCCTGGTCCTGCAGGGCCTTTGTGTCATGAACTGATCTTGGCCGCTGACTTTTTACTGTATGCTCTCCGATCATTCCATATTCTAAGGGACAGAATAGAGGTTGATATGAAAGCTAGGCTTAAACATGACTTTCTGAGAACAAAAGCTTATTACAATACTGTTTTTCAGGAGGTTGGAAGCGGTACATGGCTCGAAACAAAGACCACACATGTTTGTATTTAATTTCTCTATTACTCTAGGGCATAGAACAATGCAACAAATTTATAAGGGTGAGTTGGAATTATTAATTAAGTTCTAAATCACAGTGACGACACATAGGAAACATGCAAATAAACTTCCATTGTTTTTCTGAAGACTCAGACCAACTCCCTCCCTCCCTACCTCCTGTGCGCCCAGAAAAGAAAACAAACAATATGAAAGTAAAAATGTGTAAAGCCATCGGAAAGCCACAGAGGAGGGGGTCATGGACATAACATGCTATTGATCCACAGTTTCCTTAATGGTTTGTCATCTTTCTTTTTAGTTTACCCAGGGCAAAATATTGTGAGCCTGTAACAAAACAGACAAATGTATTCTGAGCTGTATTCATTACGATGCGCGTCTTCTTTGTTTCCCGGAGAGGGACAAAGAGACGATGAGTACAATATTCTGACACCACACTGAGAAAAGTGAAGCAATATTACTTTTAGAATTTGCGTCAACTATATTAAGTAAATCCCACACACTGTAATAAAAACCAACAAAGAAACTCATTTATTTAAATAGCTCATGCAAATCATTGATTTGATTCAGGACATGCATGACTTTTGGCAGTGTGGTCCTGATGAGGTGATAATATCATTTGCAAAAAGGCAATGCAGGTGATGCATCAACAACAAATTCACACATAACTTATGTTAGTACATTAGACAATACAATCTCATCACCACTGATAGGGAGGTTTTTAAAATGAATTACCTTTTAGAAAAGTGTCAGTAGAACACGGCTGATCTCTCTAGCAGGGGAGGAAGAAATCTTCCATCTTATGTAATCATGTATTGATAGCTGAGCATTTGTGACTAATTGTCACTAACAACCGCTATTGTCTGACACAGTCAGAATATTGTTTTCATTGACCAGCTAAACTCATGTTACATTATTAGATTAAAAAGAAAAAAATTTACCAAAAAAAAAAGAAAATCTTATTTTATAACATCAGGAACACTGTCCTATTGTTTGATTAAAATAGATTTTTAAGCGGGACAAAGAAAGGAAGCAATATTTCAGCCCAGGTATTTAGATCTGTGAGAAGCTTCAGAATCTTGTTTTCAGACACTTTCAGTCCAAGTAGAGACGTGTCTACGAATCAAATCGTAACACAATGTAAGATGTGAACTCTCTGCTGACAACATATCTGTTGCTACACTTATGGGGGGCGGTTCGGTACTTTCTTACACACACACACACACACACACACACACACACACACACACATACACACACACACACACACACACACACACACACAAACAGGGAAATGCTTTTACATAAACAACGGAGGAAAATAAACTCTCACCAACCTCACTGTAAAAGCTCTCAACCATTACTTTTGCATATACACACACAAAAGTAAATTTTTTTTTTGAATAAGCAGTCCATTTTGGGAATTTTAAATTGTATTTTTGTGAAAGCCCAATGTAAACTACAATAAGAAATGAAGTACTGTGTACAGTGTTTCATTCCATACTAAAACAATCTCCAGGGAAGTGAGTGTGATGCTGCGACTGCAGATCATTGGCCTGGAGGGAGGCAGAGGGGCAGAGGGATGTTGTTCGAGGTTGAAGACGCAGAAATGCTTGAAGGAGACTTTGATTTCTGTTGCTTCGGCGGCGGAGTTCGGGTCATACCCGGGGCAGTGGACCTATCCCTAGCTGTATTCCGCGCTGATGGTGAAGATTATAGAGGGTGGCCTCCGGTTCATGGGACGTCATTAACCTGGCTGGGGTTTCCTTACGTGGATCTCCTCAGGCAATGAAAACCCAGGTGAGTAGCAGGTGGAGAGGGTGAGGCCAAGATGTAATAATAATAATAATAATAATAATACATTTAATTTATAATGCACTTTACATTTGTATCAAATCTCAAAGTGCTAAGATTTATGAGATAAAGAGGAGGAAATGGTGGAGAGTGGCAGTTCCCTGCACCCTGTCCTCGTCTTGCCCACTCATCTGACCTTCAGAACCCATGCCCTCCTGCCCCGATCGCACCCCTCAGCTGGCTGCAGCCCAGGGCTCTCCACTCCTCGGAAGAAACCGGTAATGATCCTTGAAAAGGTTCAAATATGGAAAGCTTGTTACGATTTTTGCTCCCTCTCGAAAGTCAAGTTTGAATGTTCTCTTGGATTTCTGCCAGTGCGAGGTGGTGCATGAACAGCCCCGGACACCTAAAGGCATCTAAGAGCAGTTATTGCTCAGTCTCTTGCGGCTGAATGCCACTTTTATTAGGAAATGCTTTTATTATGGACATTTTCTCCATCACGTCTGATTTTCAATGAAATTTCTTATATTTCAATGAAATCCTCCTCTCACACATATACTACAATGCTCTCATGCACTATACTTAGATGCTGTTATAAACACTACTGAAATACTCTCATCCACTTAAATGAATTGCTCTCATACACAATATTGAAACACTCGCATGCACTTGGTGAAATGTTGTCAAACACTATACTAAAATAATCTCATACACTATACTATGATGTTCTCATAACCTATACTGACATGCTCTCATACACTATACCGAAACACAATCATTCAATATACCGAAACACCATCATTCACTATACTGAAATGCTCTCACACACTATACTGAAATGCAATAATACACAATACTGAAATGCTCTCATACACTATACTGAAATGCTCACATAAACTCTACTGAAATGCTCACATAAACTATACTGAAATGCTCACATAAACTATACTGAAATGCTCTCATACACTATACTGAAATGCTTTCATACACCATACCCAAACATAGTCATTCACTATACTGAAATGGTCTCATACACTATACTGAAATGCTCTCATACACTATACTGAAATGGTCTCATACACTATACTGAAATGCTCTCATACACTATACTGAAATGCTCTCATACACTATACTGAAATGCTTTCATACACCATACCCAAACATAGTCATTCACTATACTGAAATGGTCTCATACACTATACTGAAATACTCTCATACACTATACTGAAATGCTCACATATACTATACTGAAATGCTCTCATACACTATACTTAAATGCTTTCATGCACTATACTGAAATGCTTTCATAAACTATACTGAAATGCTCTCATACACTATATTACATTGCTCTCATGGAGTGCACTGAAATGCTATCATACACTTTTCTAAACCAATTTAATAGATTATACAAAAATATGGTCATATACTATACTGACATGCTCGCAAATTCTATATTGAAACGCTCTCATATACTACTTAAATGCTTTCAAACTATTTTTTTTTTTTTTAATTTTCAGTTGTTTTTCTAGAAAGCTTCTCACTTGTATGTGTGTATGCTTTCAGTATGAGTTTGGTTTCACACGTGAGAGGAGAAAGTAGATGTATTTGCACGGTATACCTAATAATCCCTCATATATGCAGAATGGTTTGGAAAACAAAATGTTGAAGTTAAATGCAATATTCTGCCACACTTACTACTAAGCAACGTTAAAAAGGTGCTGTGGCATTTTAAAGTAGCTTTTGGTTAATCACAGTGCAACAACAACAGTATTTGTGACCTTTGTCCTATTTACTTTTCTTGTAAAGGTATGATGTCATGTTAAATCTACATTTTAAACATAACTGTTTAAAGTCAATCTTAATTTAAATATTACATCTAAATAGTAAATCGAAATATAAATGCCTAATGTTGAATTAAAATTTTGAATCTAAATCTTAAAAAAAAACACAACTGAAATCTAAATGTTATAAATAAATGTAAATGTTAAATTTTAATGAAATGTTAAATTTGGCATGCAGGATGATGAGCTGGCTGCCTTTCATAGCCAGACAGATTTTAGTCTGCAAAAATCTGACTTGAAAGGTTATTTTTTAATGTATTCTTGCTCTACCTATTGACATCCTGGATTGAAAACCAATTAAATTTTTAGCAGATTCAAAGGGCTGTCCGATCTAGTCTGGCAGAATAGCTGCTATGATTATCAAGATACCATACAAACAGCTGCGTGCACTTCAACTATAATGAAGTCACGAAGAAGACATTGAATGGTAAAAGCGAATGAGACAGTCTTCAGGGCACCTTCATGCCATGTGATGCATCGGGCAGGATGCATGCAAACAACACTTAGAAAATAGCTTGCTTCGTTTAATATTTTTTACTCTTACACCCAATGTTAATAATGCAAAAAGGAGTTAGAGGACATACATGGAGCTGGTGGCCATTTTCTCTTTTATCTATCTTCGATGCTAGTAAAAATGACCTGCTGCACAAACGGTTGATCATAACTCTGTAATCATACACTTTCAAAATAAATTGCCTCGACAGAGCATTGATCAGCTAAGCCTATTAAATTGTGATTTTAGGCCTGGAGTCAGTTTTACCTGCTCTAATTGAGCTCTCAGCAGCTCATGATGAACAACACAACAAAAGCAACACAACATGAAAGAGATTACAAAAATGTCATCAACCGTCATATCCCAAAGATACAACTTAATTTCTTCCTCATCGTTTCATGACTGATCTATCTATCTACATCCATCTGCAAAAAAAATAAAAAAGCTAAATCCTCTTGACACACTAATGGTTAATTTATTACATAAGGAGACTCACTTTAAGTGAATGAGACTTTTTCATGCCAGAAAGCCAAGATGTAAATCTTGACGCCGTGTTTCAGCCTGAGGTGGAATGGAAGAGAGCAGGATGTCGAGACATGACACCAGAAGAGAATTGAGAAACAAGCAAGGCAGATTAATTGAACTACCAGGATTTTATTTTAAGCCCATGGCTAAATGAGGTTACACATGAAAGATAAACCAAAAATGTTAATAACTGGAGGTGCAGGATGTTGTCGAGGCGGGAAGCACAGAGGATGTATTAAGCTTGTGATTACTTAGAAACATGTCTTTTCAGGAGTTCAAGATTTTTGAAGCGTCCTCTTATGAGTCTGGACTAAAGATAATATTTATAATTGATATCTATCAACCACCATGATTCAAAAGCAAAGGATAGACGATGCCATTCTGGGAAATATATCACGGTTGGGGTTTTTCCCTTTCAAGCAAAGACACATTCATTCACTTTGTGTTTTCATACAGCAAACTTCAGTGGCATGCATCCCTCATACAGGATGTGTATTTGGCCTAAGGGGAAAAAACAAAAACAAAAATTTTTTTCAGGAGGTGCCGTTTTGTTTAAAATCAACAACAACTGGGGAGCTCTCTCTTTATAAATCCTCAACATAATTATGGATAATTAAATATATTCACCTAAATGGGCAGACTGAACCCTGAGCGTTGGAGATTGATCAATAAAAGTAACTTCTTCCTCCATCACGGTCATCAACTTTAACACAGGGCTGAAGCCATGAAAGAAATAATCCCCAAGAAATGAGCTACAAAGGAAGGAATTACTTCTGAATAATTGTCTGTAGTTTGACGATATCAAAATGCATGAGATAAGTTTTGGAAAATCAAAGTTTTTGGTCATTATGTGAGCCGTGGAAAGAAGTTGCAGTCCAATAATCTAGTATTTTGTAGGTTTCCGTTTTGCCACAACGACAGCCCTGACCCATTCAATCATGGACTCATCAAGATCTCTGAATGTCCGCTGTGGTAATGGGCACCAAGACCCAAGCATGGGATTCTTTGTGTATTGTAAGTTTCGAGGTGAGGCCTGCATGGATTGGACTTGAAAATCCACAAATGCTAGATTGGATCCTCATCTTGATTCAAACCTTTCCCCGAACCAATTTTTTGCATTGTTTAGAGAGGGGTACTGCCGCTAGGGAAAGCTGCTCCACATGGGAACACACAACGGAGCTAGCCTTCACACCCCAGTTGTCCTCCTTTCTTTCTTTTTTTTGTTAGTCCTAACATGTGGAACACCCAACAAAACCTGCAGTTTTGCAGATGTTCTGGGCCACCCTTCCAGGAATCATCTTTTGGCCCTTATCAAGATCAGTCAGATCCTTAGAGCTTCCAATTTTTTCTACTTGCTACACATCAACGTTGAGGACATTATATATCCATCCCACTGACCGGTAACGCTGTAGCGACGTATCAATGTTATTCACTTCTCCAAGTAAAATAAGTTTGTTCTTTCAGAATATTTTTGGAGCATGAAATCATATGTGCCACTTATTTCACTTTGATAACACTTTAATGTCAGCTGAATCACCTTTTCACCGTTTC
This sequence comes from Lophius americanus, assembly GCA_037951165.1. NCBI lineage: Eukaryota > Metazoa > Chordata > Actinopteri > Lophiiformes > Lophiidae > Lophius > Lophius americanus. The sequence goes on along the minus strand of JBBDHG010000019.1, from coordinate 19,889,004 downwards.
GCTTTTTTATCACCTGTTTTATTAGAGCTCCTAATTTGTTAAAAGGAGTGTCTTCTGTCACATCAAACCTGCAATTACCTCCTGTAAGTGCAAAAATACGTTGTTTAAATTGTGCACTCAAGGACATCTTCCTGTCACTAGGCTGTGCCATCGGTTGATAATGGCAGAGATTTTGCCTGCTTGTCAGGGATTACCTACAAATGAGGTGAGTAATAAACAGGTGAGGAATGAATTTAGGCTATTTTGAGTAAATGCACCGTCCTCTCAACTTTAAGAAACCCTAATGCATTGGTGCCGAGATTCTCGTTAGTAAGGCTGCTTTTCAAATTGATTTTATCGTGCAATGTGTCTGGCCACTCGAAAAAGGAGAGGGAAATAACCCTTTTGTTATAATCAGCTTCAGAAGCTGTTCTCCAGGGGTGGATCGGTGACCAAAGCCAACACTGAACGCTGAAGCACCAAAAGCAATGAGAATCTTTGCCAAACTGTTATCAGACTACAGCTTTAATTACTGGCTGTGCAACCGCGGAAACCTTAACACCACTCGGCTGTGCCCTCAGCTGGTGACAGGAACGGAGGGCCGTAAGCAATACTGCAGGATCCGTGGCTCATACAGGCGTCCATCGCTGTGCCAAAGGTACAAACACGGTTAGTGCAGGACCATATTTTTCCTGCCCAGGCCCAACTATTTATGTGTGTCGGAATTGGTGGGTTCAAATATTTCCCCCCATATAACAGCACAAAAATGCTTTCTGGCTTAATTGGTGCCCGTATTTATAAAGATATTCATGCTTGAGCTAAATAACGCCCCGTTATAAGCCGCATGCAGGACACATCAAAAACAAATAAAGACTCAGCAGGCAGTCAAAAACAACGAAGGCTCCCTGCATCTAAGACCTTTGTCATCACTTTGAACCACAGCATGCAGGGAATTCAAAGCTTTCAGTCTGGCACTGATAACGGCAGCAGTGGAAGACATTTTACGTCCAGGTTAATCTTCACTGTGTGGACACGTTCCATAGGTAATTTTATTGATAGGAACTAACAGCCAACCCCATGTCCAATGACTGATGTGTCTAACCTTGCTTGAAATGAGCCTTTACTATGAGTAGCTTCTGTCAGGGGCTCTCCGCTCTCTGCCCTCCATGCCTTCCTGCCTGACTCTCAAAGTAGCTCCTAATGAGAGGTACTTTATTACCATTGGACTTTGAAGAGTCTAAGTTCAGTAAGTAAGAGACCATGCAGACCGTGAAGATAGATGCCTATATCCATACCCTTCCAAGAAACTACTATTTTCCAAGCAAAATGTTGGTTTCATTTTCCTGGAATGTAAGGAGTTCATGTTTTAGATATATCGCACCTCTGTTGAATCTTAATTTATAATGCAAATATATTTAATCTTAAAAAATAATCCTTTTAGCTAATATTAATGTATTAAGGTTTCAGAGGTGATAAAAACAGATTTTAAATGTTGAAGTCAACTGTTTTTACCAATGTTCAGTTACTTCGTTAATGGTGGTATTAAAACTTAAAAATTCAAGAAGGAAACTTCAGTCTTAATAACACAATTACAATGGAATATATATTACAATAGTGAGAGATTTAAAAAGTTAGAATTTAAAATAAACATTTCACACTTTCTATTCTGTCATTATTGTTATCTATTTGCTTTCATTTTAATTGTGTTATTAATAAATTGTGGTTATAAATTAATTAACAGATAAAGTATAGATCATACCGGTACTGTTTTTTTTACAAACTGATTTAATCTACTATTGATACTTTTCAATATAAAAAATTAGAAAAATGATGATGGTGATATTAAGTAGGATAATACACGTGTATCCGTCATATTTGACATGACTTCCCTTGCATATCCAAAATGAGTCTAAATACAACCATCCCGTAACAATCTCTACTCAAATGCCCTCGGTGTGTCTCCTCGCCACTCTGCTAACCCCTCTTTCTTGGTAGAACCATATGCTTGAGCCAATCTAAAAACCTCAATTAGTCTTTCATTAAGAAAATGAGGGAGTTGCAAAGAATCAGAAACAAATTACGAATTGTCCCTTGAGACATGCAATTATCCATCATATTCCTTCGACCATCTGTTTGCTTCCTGTTGACTCGCCTAATGACTTAGATGGAAGCTAAATTAGAATTCTGTTGAACTGCCACAGCCCTGCTGTGAAAATCAGGGCATATACTCACCTAAGATAGAGTGAGAGAGGTGAGAACAGCTCTCGGCATGCAGTCTGTTGTAAGCAGAGAGAATGCATTCAGTATTTCTTGATTGTAGGCAAATATGCGGCCACTTGAGATTGCATTCATAATTTACAGCACCATGTTAAATCACGAGGTTATTGAGCAGTACCGCAAAAAATAACCTAGATGGAGCTCTGACGTTATCATAGCACTGCATCAAGAAGCCCTGTTGCTGGGTGCAGCAAACATGCTCAAATACAATTTCTATTTTGTCAAAGGCTTCCCATTTAAGATGCAGTCCACAGCAAATTACTAATCTGCAATAAACTGTCTACAGAGAAATCCGGAACGGCTCCCACATAGCTGAGGCTGTAAACAAATGCCTGCATATCAATCTTGAGAGAGTAGGTTTCATTTTAATTTATATAAAAAGGGGTGAAACACATTGAACAAACAAAAACAAATGAGGATTCTCATTTCCTTGTAATCTACTGATTTGTACGCGTTCACAAAGATCGTCCGTGTGATAATGAGAGCAGTGTATCGTACCTTCAGCTCAGCTGCATGATGCTATCAGGGAATGGATGTTTCTATGGGCCATTTTAAAGTGAGCGTCCATGCCAAGATTGCAGCCTCTAATTTTCACATTCACCCGTCTTTTGAAAAAGCAACACTGCTGAGCAAACTGTGACTTAAAGTGAGGTTGCTGCAGGCTGACATCTGAAAGGACTACTGTGCAGCAGCACACACAGGGATGGACACAGATTACTAATGAAAGCATTTTGGAAAACCTAGTCAGAATACATGTGAACTATTGAAAAATATTGTAAACTGTCCTACTCAAATCCTGGTTGCTAGTCTCCACCATGTTCCTTTGAGCAGCTTGATTTGCTCCTTTTCATATGCAGCTGTAATTTGTGCATAATGATGGTTTGAGGCATTCTTTTCTACAAGGCTTCTGCTAATGAATATTGGAAAACTATGGGAGCAACTCCTGGCGTCAGTAGAGAAACAGCCCCAGCAGATGACCCTGCAGACACACACACTGCCAAGCTCAATGCCGTCATGCCAAGCAATGCATCTGTCAAGTGAGAAATATGACACATCTGTTTAGGACCTTTGCGGCTGTGGCCAATTTTCACAGAGCATACCTTGTCCTTTTCTGAGCCATTTTGCTTGGCATAAAAAACAGTGAGCTTAGATTTAATAGAGTCATGGTTTGGCATCCACAGAATTTCCTCACTAATAGAGCGAAAGTGATTCAGCTAAGAATCTTAAGAGCAAAATATAATGTGGACTCTTTACCCATGTAAACAAATGCTGTTGGATGAGCATATTTCAAAGCGAGATAAATCCTTTCCAACAGACCCTAATGAGACCTTCATAATTCATGTTGTCAGCTTTTCCAAGGCACCAATCATGTCTGATCCTTTTGCAGTGGTAGAACCCACTGCTTCAGACTGCCACCCTGCATCTGTCAGCACACGGAGCATTGTGTCATACGCAAGTTAGTCATGAGGAAGATGCCTGCAACATGCCCTGTCTTTGCTCATTGGCTAAGCTCATGTTAAAGCAAATGCGCACTCCAAAATAATAACAAGGACACAGCGGTGATGTTGCTGTCAGACTATGCTGTCAATTATTTTCTAGTTTTATTGCTGATTATATTTTCAGACTGTATTTAGCCTGCCTGGTCAGTCTAATACTGAATATTTCTTAAACAAAATGTTCTAAACAACAACAAAGTACTGAAGTAGTGCACTTCGCTTTTTGAGAACTTTCAATGGTTATATTATTTTTATTTTCATGGTTACATGCTCATTTAAACTGGATTTTGTGAGTGGGATTTTGGATAAGGCTTGCCAGGTCTTAACTGGATCGTTAACCATGAACTGCAAAGGTGCATTTTGATATTTTGAGAGTTTTGTAAGTAGGATTTTTTTAAAAATATCAGTTGTTATCAGATATGTTAATAAATTGCAATTAAAGGGAAAAACAATAGAAAACTTATTTGTAGCTGTCTGTATTCAATGGTATACACCATGGTGGGTGGATCCTGAGTATGTTATTCTCATTTAATAAACTTAACAATAAAGAGTAGATCTGGCAAAAACAAACAAACAATGTGTTTATCTACATGCAGTGTGCTGCAAGTCAGGATTTTCTTTCATAACTAAATCTGCAATAATCAAATCTGTAGTGAAAAGCTTGAGGTCAAATAAGCACAAGAGGACAAAAGTCTCCAGGGATTTTATTCTTGGAACGAGGGCTACATTTAGTTCAGGAGGCAGCGTAATTATACACTTTATGATATCTTGAAACTCAGTTTACGGAGACAAACTACCCACCAAATGTGTAAATGTTCAAATGCGGCTCATTTTCTAGTCTTTCTCAACGTGATGTTTTCTTAAATATTTTACCCCATTCCTGGATGCCATTGGAATCATACCTATTGCATCTGAGTCTGTAGACACTCAGCAGTCCCGTGAATGTGAACTTCATGAGATGCTCAGCTATTAAACTTATCATGAAAATACATATGATTTTCCCAAATGCCATTATAATAAAAAAAAAAGTGCAAATAAGTTTTAAACATTTAGTCGCGAGAATTGAACATTTATAATAAAAACCTTATTTCAGTTTTAGCAATTGCTAAAACTGAAATAAGGATTTCAATCTTTTGATGATGCATGCGCATAAAATAAATCTCTTGAATTTTTAAAGACTTCCAAGCATTCCTCAAAAATGGACCTTTATGTAGTTCAGCCAAGGTCAGCCTTATATTGCTGATAAGTAAAACCTTAGACTCCACCAATCCATCCCTCCATCCGTCCATGCAGCCGTAGACCTAGTTTATAAATAAACAGGTAAATGTGTCCGTCCGTTTGCACCTTGGTGAAGCTGTTGGACCATCAGGAATGGTCATTGTGTCATCCAGATGCAACCATGTCAGCTGTATTATAAAGAAAATAAAGAAGGACGAGCACAGATGGAATAAGTGATGCAATTGCTTGCCTGACGCCAGCAATACTTTTCTCCATCTAATCTTCTACCACATTTTTATGGACAGAGTGGGTTTAGATAATTCAACTTCAAATGAAAATGATATTACTGATTAAAGTTACATCTCAATTTGTGTGCTTTACTTTTAGATGTTTTCTGTACAATCATGTTATTTTAATAACAATATATTATAATTATTATTGTAACTATTATTACTATTAATAACAACAACAATAACAATAATAATAATAATTTGAAGTTAAAATGACTCTCCTTCTTCTTGGGCTGATCTTTTTGGAGACCCTCAAAGCAGATCTTCTTTTTTTCTTCATCTAACCCTGTCCTCTGCATCATCCTCTGTCACACCAACCAACTAAATGTCCTCTCCCACCAAATGTCTAACATGGTCGTCCATTTTTTCTCCTCTTGGCAGCTCCATCTTCCAGTACACCTAGTCCCATTGATCCACTATCCCTCCTTTTCATGTATCCATCTCAACTGGCCTCTCTTACTTTGTCTGCAAGACTTCTAACCTGGGTTGTCCCTCTGATGTGGTTTTTCCTAACCTTGTCCAAACTCCTCACTCTCAAAGAAAATATTAATGTCTTCAAATCTCAAAATACCGACGTCAGGTTGCAAAGGTGTTGCTACAATGTGTGCCTGGAACTTGAGTTGCTCGTCAAAACTGACAATTCTCATGACCTGCCAGTGAAGTCATTACAACTGTGATAATCACAACCTGTTGCTGTGTGGCCCTGCTAAAGTGCCAAGAACCGAAAACACAAGCAAAATAAATCTGACTCATTAGCAAAAAATCAGTCCATGACTAAAGCGTGACCTTCCAGCTTTGTGGGGGAGGAGTGAAACAATTAAAGTAAACGAATAAAACAGAGAAGGCACCTACATTACGATCAAGTGGCCTTAAAAAAAGTCAGTATGTAGCTCAATTAAACAAAGAGAGCTCATAACTTTGAATGGCCTGGATCAAATCCTAGATGGAGTATGAAATGACTTATCAGTGACAGCTCCTTGTTATATGCGGCAGCAGAGCCAGTCAAGAGTGATATTAGTATTGGAAATTAATTGTTTTTTAATGTGCACGTCTCCATCGTCCACTAGCACATAGCCATGGACCATTACTGTGGTCAATTAGCCATTCAACATTTTACCGTTGGCCAGGGTATGGAATTGATTATCACACCACAAGCTTTCCCTGCAGCCTCCCATGTCCAGAATATTAAGTGTGATGTAAAAAATAAGAGTAAAACTCTACAATGCAAATTGAATCAGCTTCAAACTAAACATGACTGCTTAATCATTTTTCCCCCAGAGGCTCACTGCAATGTGCATCAAAACCAGCTAAACAATATGTCACATCACTATCCCCGTTAACACGATCTGAGTACAGGTGGCCAGTTTAATTACCGTGCAAACATTACATTGTCATTACTTGACAAACAGCGCCCCAAATCTAATTACTGAAACTTCAGTTTTTGTTCTTGGTTATGGGTTTTAATAAAAGGCCTTTAATCCTGCTCCTGGCCTTTTTTCAGGTCTGAAGGCATTAAGGATGATTGAAGTGCATTATTCGGGCACACAATGGCTGCTGTCCATTCATCTGTGTTCTGCAGAGCTCACACTTGCTGCAGAAGAACGTGGGGTTGTAAAGGCCCATGACACCCGAGCCCCCCAATAGCTCCGGCTGAATAGCCTGTCTGACTTACTGTCAGCGAGGCTGCGTTATTGTTGATGTGTGTCTGATATGCAGTCAGGACTCTCAGGTCTTCTGCCTCTCAGTGAAAGTGCTGTCAGGCTTGAATAAAAGGAAATGTTTTAAAATATACCCCTTTCTTCATTTCAATTCTAGGCGATGCGATTAATTTGCAGAAAATAATCTGTCACTACTGCGGCCTGCCTTCCAGTCAGTATCTACCGGTTTATTCAGATCTCGCCTGAAGGAAAATGACAAAATGACTCATCATGTTGAAAATCATAAAAGTGCTCGGAATTGATCGTAATTTTGTAAGACACATATGCCGAAGGAATTCAGCTGTGTGTACAAGCATTGAATAATCAATATAAATGTATGATTTGCCGCCGTCGCACTATAGCATCCGACACTTCCTTGCATAATGGAAACCACTTATTCATTATGTTTCTCACACAACAAACAGCGTGGGCTGCTCATGAGCCTGAGTGACGAAACAGCTATCTTCTACTTCCCTTGCATTCATGTGAGAGCATCCTTAATGAGCTTCTTGGTGAAAAAATTAGCCCCTTGCACCTTTTTTTTATTCTAATCAACAAAGACAAAAAAAGAAGAAGAAAGAAGCTGTATCTTCGCACACTCTCTTTCTCTAACCTTAGAATTTATTAAACTAGGCAAGAGTTCAAGGACATCAGTGGAGACATTTTCTCCACACACAGAGTTAGCTGCTCAGAGAGTAGGACGATATCATACACCAAATGTGAGTCCTAACTTCCCTTTCCCCACCTCATGACATTTAAAGGGAACCAATGAATACTTATTTTCTGTATCTCCTCTTGATTTTAAAACAGGCAGCTCTGATAGGTCACATAAATCAACAACTATATTCAGCCAGTAATTGAATTTCCATGGACTTCAGATGATGTGAAAACAGAGGGTAATCAGAGGGCACATTGTACTACTGTTGCATTTATAGAGTAGCGTGCATGCAAAAGATAGAACATTTTTAAGAATAGGTGCTCTTCATAAACAAAGTCTTTCGATTGGAAAAAGAAACAGTATCAAACCCGTGCATCTGAATAAACAGAGACTATCTGCGAAGTCTCTTACAATGCATAAGGATCGAAAAATAAAGATGAAAAATAGCGCAGAAAAGAGCCAGGGCTTGTGTTGAAGAATATGACTCATCTCATTCAAAATTGTCACACTTATATTATGATTGTATTCAAATCCAACAAAGTGCGGATTAAATTGAATCGATGACTGTAAGTGTACACTAGTTTATAATAAAAATAACCTCGTAAAAGAAATACAGATTATGTTTTACAGCTAGAGAAGTGCATACATTGCAGGTTATTCACCATAAATCGCTATAGATTGGTGGCTACATTATGTTTAACCATGTATTCTATTTGAAAGTGTAATAAAAGAGCTTAATCATAGCAGCATAGCAGGATATAGCATGAACTTTATGGATAGTTATTATTCAAGGATGGTGTAATGTATGAATAACAAAATAATCAATGAATGAGATGTGTTATCAACAGATATTTCATAGCCAATCATGGCCCATGACTGTCTGTGCAGGCCACAAGTCTTCTTTCTGCAGCTGTTGGAAATATTTCTTAGAGTGTGTGCATTATATTTAGCTTTATTCGAGAAAGAAAGAGAATTAGCACTTCATTCAGACTTCCTTCATCAGGAAACCCATGGTTACGTAGACGCCGTTATCAAAAGTTGAAGAATGAGAGACAAACCAACAAGACATCAAAGACAAGATAAGCAAACTGTGGGAGGACTTTCACCCTCACCATCAACGCGTCCCCCTCTCCAGCTGAGAGACATTTAGGGCATGTTCAACTGCTCATGGAATTAAAACAAAAACAGAGTAGAAGAATCAGGAGAAACCCGAACAACTTTCTACTCATATCAACAAAAGCTTGAAAATTTTGAGAGGCTGCAAAACAGAAAAAGGACCATAATGCCTTTAATAGTCTGTAAATAGTTGGTCAGAAATTTGCATTAAAATGCACATTGTTTATTTATCTTACATTCAGATTGCTTTCAGAGCTACAAGCATTTACGAGTTAAAATGAGATAATGACCTTTAACAGACTTTATCCTTAGACATTGGGAGACATCATGGGTGAGAGTATTTAGTTTTGGAAACAAGACTATAGATTCAAATTGTGTTAAGATTATTAAGAGTATTACGTGCTGGGAAGAGAGATCTTGTGACTCTATCTGCTGCACACAGGAGAGAGAATGCACAGACTAGTCTGGCTAGTTTGCAGAATCATTATAGGATGCAGCGTGACGATGAAGACAGTGAGGAGGAATCATGAATCTGTGACATCACAAGTATTTACTGGATGCTCTATAAAGACCTTCGTTAGCTGTCTGAAGTCCGTCTGTCTGTTTTATTCATTACATGTATTATCTACGTATTTAGAATGAAGACCATGATCAATAATGACTGTAATCCGACACAAACGGTTCCCTCATTCACAGTTATGGTATTGAACAATAAATGTTTTGATATTCAGTCTTACTTATTTTTAGAAAGGAGATAGGAAAATGTTCTACTGATTAATTTGATATTAAGTCCATGCTGTCACCAAACATTGGATGAATTATGTCTCATTTGTCTGTAACAAACATGTAAATTGGAACCTAGTTTGATATTTAAGTGTTTTATGGCACAAAATATGTTATGGCTTTGCCGTTTGGCAAACTTATGAACATTATTTGTACGGGATTTGGAATATTGGTTGGACAAACTAGCACTCCAACCTGGGCACACGGTGTTCTCATTTCTTGAGAAAGTAATCATCACATCCACTGCATGGGGGGCAGTCATGGAAGTTCCCATATAAAAGCTCCAGGAACTAGATTTGAGCTGCAGCAGAAGTGCAAACGATTAACTAAGTGTATATTTGCCAAGCCAAGCAGTTTGCCCTCATCTGCTTCTCTATAGCAAAACAGAAAATACTGCCACAGCATAATTCTCACTTATCCAAAATATCCCAAAAAGAAGTTGTAGTTTTTCAACATAAATGTGGTTATAAGGAAAATGTATTTATAACGAATTATGTTTTTACGAAGTATTAGGGCCACCTTGAAAAGAAAATCTAATATTACAAGAATTTAGTCGCTATTTTACAATAAAAAGGTTGTATGTTTTCGAGAAAATGCATCTTAATTTCATTTTTATTTAATGAAATTTTAAGACTTGCAAGAGGGCCATTTTGCAACCTGGGTTTTTGTCAACTATTGTCTTAAGTGTTCCGCTGTGACACACACACACACGCACACACACTCACACACACACAGTCTCCTTACGGTGTACACCGTGATACCGTTATCTTCCTGCTCCACAAAAGACTACTTTCTTCCAACTGTATTTGGTTGTTTCTTCGGAAAAAAACCCTAATACTACATCACTGGTTTCGTATTCACATAAAAAGGAACGTTTGTTAAAGCAAAATGCAATTCAGTAAAATTTTGATACTAATAATAATAATAATATTAACAATATTAATATTTTTACTCAAATGGTCATTTGAATAAAAATACTCACTGGATACATATTTAGTAATACTTGTCATGACTTGTACAACTTTTAAAAATAATTTCGCTCCGTTTCTGGGTGGATTTTATGTCACTTTCTACCCACAGGCCAACAACCTGACGAACAATCAAACCCGTGTCCAGTGTAGTATAATAACCTGGATCACCTCATTATACAATAACTACCTCAAACTGTCATTACTCTGACATCTTTGCACTGTCATATATATTTATATAAACATATTAATACATATATATTTAAATGTATATATCCTTTAGAAAAAGATCATCTCCATTTATTTATAGCTTGTATGTCTGTTTATTGCCTTGTCCATTTAATTTAATATTATTTACATGACGTTCGTACTGTGAGAGCTAACCGTTAACCGGAGTTAAATTCCTTGTATGCATATACATGGCCAATAAACATTCTGATTCTGATTCTGACTTGTCTAAACAAGTTTCCCAGTGCGTCTTCTTTTTCACATCAATGTGTAAAGCCACATTGATGCCACCCCCACTGGTTATGGTACAAGTCACAAGCGGGATTAAGTATTAAGATCTAATTCTTTTCTTTTCTCAAATTTGAGAGACAGGGTCAAGGATGAAGATTAACTGCTGTTATTATCCCATCTATGTTTATGAGCCTAGCTAACGGGTTTTTCCATAAGGCTTCTAACAGCAAAATTGTAATATGAACACATTAGCATCACTCAGTAACGGACCACTGTTGGTGCACATGGAGGTAATTGGCTGATTTTACACAGAAACAATCTGGTGGACGGACTATCAACTGATCATGGGGTGTTGATGTGTTGATCTGTGCTTGTTTGATGTCTATCCATACACTAACCTAAATTGGTTTAAAACCTGCTATCTCTATTGATACCGCATATTCAAAACATTGGGTTACTTCTGTCAAGATAGGAAGATTTGAATGTTTGCCTTGAAACTTGAGAAGAGGATTCAACAGAACACCATATGGCCGTCACTCAGGAGCTATAAATGTTTAATGCTTTAATAAGGGTTTTAATAGACATGTAAGAAATGAACAGATCATGCACAGGCTACTGAGGACATAGCCTTCTGCTACATAGAGAGATGCTGTGTTAGCCAGATTGACTTCTTATCCGAGGCTCTGTAGAAGTCGTCCAACACCTCCCACACAGCTCCTGTGCTCCAAAAAGTCTTTATTTCCACACGAAATCATAAGTCCCATCCTCCACACCAGCCAGATGCCGACTACAGCACAATGGAGCTCAATCATACAAAATGCTCGTTTGCGTGGAATATGAAATAAATGAGAGATGCATCACACTTTAGCTATAAGCCTGGCTAATCCTCCCAGAACCTAGTTTAATTTAAGATTCACTCTAACTCAGGGGTTAGAGACATTTATGAACCCAACACTAACTACTATATCTTCCTTTAGGCTTATGCACATATGAATACTGAGGATTTTAAAATACGAACAACTCAGCTCTACCAAACTGCATACACCTTAAAGGAAAACTTTAAATCATAATAGGGCTGCTCACATAACTAAAATGACTTATCTATCCCTGAACGGCACATTTTTTTTGCTTGCTATGGTTTCTCACATTAAAAAAACCCACATTTAAAACACATTGTCTACATAACCTGTTTTGATGGCAACAATTAGTTTTACCGGCAGTGAAATTCCAGCACACAGATCTGCTGATGAACTTGAAGAATTGTGAGTATGAAGATTTTGAGGAAAAAAAATAAACTAAGTGAATCAAATTAAAAAGAACATCACCTCAGCTCGCAAAATAATCGGCAGGTGATTGTCAAAGTTAGTTTCTCACAATGCATAACTGAGAAACTGTAACAATAACTAAGGGAACTGACATTTAAAGAAACGTTTTTCCCTTCCACTGGCCCAGCAATCTCTCTGGTGATCACAGATCCGTTGCTACATTTATCACAAATGTAAAACAAGTAAAGGCATTTCTGGGGTTCAAAATTCCCCACTCTGCAGCAGAGATGATCATTTTTATATTTTAGCAATGAAACGTTTTACATAATACACACTGACATGTAAATAGCTGAAATGAATGAGCCAGACACTTTCTACATGAATATATTGATGAGATTATGCAAAATGTAATAGATTCATTTGAAGTTAGAGCAATCAGCAATTCTGGTGTCTCGGGGCACCCTGCAGGGACAGGAGGCAGGTTTCATTTATAAGTTACCCTCAATAATTCAATACAAAGGAGCACTTCCTGTTTCTCCTTGTTTGAACGTTTTGGTGGATGTTGGTTGGCGACCGCCTCAGTGATCACCTTATCATTAGTCCCATCCTCGTGCATAACAAACTCACACTTCACATCTTGACACATGCAGTGGAAGTGACTTCAACTGGGAATATCACAAAAGAGAAAAATCAGTTGGCGATTCTTGCTCATTATTTTTCGTCTCATGCTTGTTCGTCAGGTTGTTGGCCTGTGGGTAGAAAGTGACATTTTTCAGGATTGTTCTTTCTTTTGCTTTGTAGAGTGGACATCTAATGACACCCCCCTCCCCACCACGCCTCCCCTCCCTACCAAGGCACCCTTTACAGTAAACCTTCAACACAAAAACATTTACAGGGATGATTTAATAGATAGAAATATTAACTGATTTGTTATGTAGGCATGTACTTGATTCATTAGAGAAATAGCAGAATGGGAGATGGCAGGGATGGGAGGGGGGGTGTTCTGAATTATTTCTTGGAAACCTAAGTTAACCTTATCTATTTCTTGCTATTTGTAAGGCTTTATATGCGCAGATAAATAATGATTATCGATCCATTTTTCTGTCACTGCTTATCCGGTACACCATGCACAAGTTAGCAGTTCAACACAAGGCCATCAGTCCTGCATGATTTTTGGCAAGTTGTATTGCTTTATTAGTCCCCATTGTGGGACTAATAAAGGCTATCTTTATCTTTATCTTTATCTTTATCACATTTCTTCCGATCCCCTTTGGTTTTGTATTTTAAAGTAATGTGTTCATGTAATCGCAGGTGACATTGACCAAGTTACCTGACATTGTCCTTTCCTGCAACTCAAAACTTAAATGACAAGCATGTCATTTAATGCAAATTTGTGTGGATATTCTGAGTAGACAAATGAGTAATGGGTTTAATAAGTATAGGAGTCAATGTGAGCAGGAATCGTGTCCAGGCTACTGGAAATCTGCAGATAAACACTTCTCTGAATTGGATTGTTTATGTGACACTGTGAGAAAGATTACTTTTTCCTCACTGTATTGTGGCACTGTCACTGTATTTAGATTATGTCATCTCGAAATCCTCAGACTCTGATCTATCATCTGAAGTTATGGGCAGACCGGAGTGTGGACAGTTGAGTTCCTGTCAGATGATGAAAATTCTGAATTTGCAGTTTTGCCAAGGTTACATCATTCAATGCATATATAAAGCAGTTTGGCATGTTCTTGTATGGGACAGCGAAAACACACCATGAAAATTTCATATAAATCGAAAGACATTTGTCACGGGAGGCTCTCTTCCTGTTGGCAGCAGGTGGTACTGCTCATGTCATACTATGCCCCCTACAGACACGAACCTAGATGATATGAGCAAAGAAACATGTTTTATGCTCATTGCAATTGCAAAAAAGTTGGTAATTTTTAAAAAACTAATTAAAATTAATGAATTACCTAATTAATTATGTTAATTACGACATGTACACATACAGTGACTAATCAATGAATTTTCACCTTGAAACTATGACATTAACAAACCATCCGAATAGCTAGTTAAATGCATATTTTTACGATTTTCAATATTGAGGGGAGGGGTCGGGGGATTTACACCCCCTTGAATCAGACGATTTATGAAACTATGATGCAGTTTAACATCCAGAGCGCAAAACAATCAATGATATAGGCAAGTATGTATAACTTTTCCAAGTTTCAACAGCATTTTAGCGAAAATGATGAATGCCTGGAAGGTCGTTAACAATGTGGAATTTTCTTTGTATACATGAATGTGGACATTTTTCAATAAAAAATGATTGATGGTTGCAAAAATATAAAATGTAGAAAGATTTTAACTGCACCAGATAATGTTGTTTAAGAGCTGATTGGCAAAACTGTGCCTACGCACAGCCATAAAAACCCAACCCTGGCATCATTGTTAGTTGAATTTTGGCTAATAAGGCCAACAGTCAATGAAAAGAGGATAATAAAAGAACAGTAGCTATGTACGGATTAAAAAATCTTAGATCTTTCTGAAAAAACATGATGTTTTTTTTATCCCCCCCCTGCTGACACACCCTCTATCTATTCAGCAGTATCTGAGCGAGCAAAAGAGGGGGGGGCAAAGGAGACCGCAATGCCACAAGCAGCGGCCCCTGGAGACAGAACAAGAAGACGTTTGTTTGATAACTCACAGGGGTTCAGTGCTCTGATGTCTGCTGGATTAAACTTCTTTCCTGGAAAATGACTATGCCGATTAACGTCAGCAAGCATACTGCTAATACTGCTGGAATTTTATATTCCGTAAATTGTATGAAGGATTGATAAAAACACTCCTTTTTAAAATCTAATCCTGTGAGTCAGGCATGAGGCTAATTTGAGAGATATTGAGCTGGGACAGTTGAAATTCTCTGGTACTCATCGGATGGGTGCATGTCCAAAATTACCCATTCATCACTTATAAAACTACCTCATAATTAAATCTGAAAAAGGAAAGAGGTGAATTACATGGCTAGTTCCTTGTTACCAGGCAACCAAGGCATGCAATCCCAAGCTGTAAATATGAAAGACCGGGTCGAGGGGAATTAGGCTCCTCGTTTCTTCACAAGCACTCGTTTTGGACATACCCCGTTAAATGACAAAGCAATAGGAATATGCACAAAAGGTTTATGTCCATGTAGGAGGTTTCGGCTTTTTTTTTATTGAGAACTTGGCACGTTAAAAGGTATTATTGAGAGTCCTTGCTCGATGTGACTTAAATCCAAAGTAGTTAGCCAGTGGTGATGGTTAGGGTGATAAATTCTCTGAAGGGATTTATAAAAGTGAGAGGGAGTGAAAGAAAAACATTAAATAGATTTTGGTGTTGTTAACGTTAATAAGTGATTTGGACACAGCAACTAGTAGAAACACTGCAAAAAATAACACGAAATTCTTATTCTTAAATACAATCAAACTGTCTTTCATTGGGGACCAAAAAATTCCGATGGGGTGAGATTTCTTGGGGTGTGTTTCTTGGGCTGACTTTAAGAATTTATACCCTATTTAAGACCCCCTTGTTACTGGTTAAAGATAGTAGCCTGAATATCTTATTCAAACAAATAATGAGCCCACTTTTGTCAATACTACTAAGAATGAGGCTTACTACGTGTGTGTTGATGTTAACTGAGTTCATTCTTCTCTAACAGATCATAATGCTGTTGATGGTCAAATTGTTATAGCATATTAGCCAATACCTGATCGAACTGACAGACTGACATACGAACAGAGAGGACAGGAAGATATGAGTTTTGAAAAATTAAAATGATGCTGCAACAAATTGATCTTGCACATTAGTAAACCTGCATCAATTGTAGTAAGTGTTTACAATCTAATTAACAACCAATTAGATTGTAAATACTTACAATCCAACAGTTATACATGCTTTATAACAGCTTAATAAATGTTATTGTAAGTGGCACCACTTGCTTTGTTAGACAAAGCATGATACTTTTTTTAAATTCCTTTGTTGCAGTGAAGTGTCAAAGTTTTTCCTGAGGTTCATTATGATTTTTGTCTGAAATCTGTGATATGAATCAAGGGATCAATGGCACCTGACAAAATCAAAAGTGTGTGTGGTAGAAAAACACATGACATTCTAGGTAAAAAATTGATCAATACTCCATAAGAAAATACTTGTTCTGACACCAGGTTCATTCTGTCATGCCCGACAGCCAGGGTATATACCCAAAAAGTCCCCAATCTCCTGCGTTGTAAATGTGAAGTTATGGCCACAGTATTACAAACAATAAATAATAAATAATAAAGAACTATTACAGTAAAATGTACATGATATATCACATAGAGTCTATTCATATGCACCAAAGTTTGACTCAATTGGGAGAAATTAAGACCTGAAAACTCTTGGAGATAAAGCTCCCCCTCGTGTCAAAATATCACAAACCACCTTTCCCAAAATCCAATCATTCTCGCACTAAGGTCTATATGGCTATAAAATTTGAAAATGATCCACAAAATTGTTTTTGGCTTATTGCGTTAACACAAAGAATCTGCGGCGAAATGCAGATGCTGCGGCAGCAATTATGCTTCCATAATGCGCCCGACCTTTCGGAAATATAATTACAATTTTAACAACAGGTTGTTCTTTATAAACTTGTGGCAATAACACAAAGCATGTCTGTCATCTTTAGCAATACTTTATAGAATAATTCAAGTGGATTTCACACAATATATCTTGTCATGACCTTGCTGCACTGTGGCTATGATTGGAGGTAGGAATGGATGAAAATATGCCGGATTCATCTGCCTCCTCCCAGCCTTCCATCCTCACAACAAATATCCATCTTATGTTTATCTACTTCTGCCTATGTGTCAAGCTCATTTCAGTTTCAGCAGTTAGAGGGAAGCATGTGACAGCACCACCCACCTTTTTTGGCACTTGACAGCCCCTCTGCATGACAGATGGCTGGGACACAAAATGCATCTGAATAATGTAGACGTTCTCTGTGATGCTGAAGCTGAGGTGACGGAACGGCACGTGGACAGACAGAGTCCAACTGGTGCACCTGCCTCTCCGCCTCTTAATAAAAAAAGGAGTTTAATGGGTTATCACCTGTGAGTGTCTGCATTGCTCTGAACAAATGGATGGAGTGTGTTCAAAGCAGGAGATTAGGATGGACACCAAGGTCACTGAGGCAGTCTGTTCCCCCGTTAACTAACCTATTTTTTTTTTGCTTTTATTTATTTATTTTTAGAACTAGCACCTGCACTCTCTTAATTTTTGCACACATAAGCGGATGGAGGTTGGGGCGATTACTGCTTTTAGAACATGGTTCATCTGGATACACAGCACTAAAAAAATTCTACCTGCCCATGGTTTTGAAGGATTCAAATAAAGACCCTGTCATTAAAACTATCTGGCTTTAAAATGAGGAGCTGTCAAGGACTTTGCTGATCACCCCGAACTCTATACCCATGTCATTAATCTAAATTGATGCTCAGACAAATAACGTCAAAATGTTGAGTATGAAATATAATAAATGCCTCCTTCAGCTTGTCCATAATAGAGATTCCTTAAAATTGCGGCTCTGGCGTGTCTCCGAAAGCAACAAATGTCAGCTTATGCTTTCACTCTAAACAACCAGTTAATAATAGAGATTGTCCTCTAAAATATTTGACAGGTGAGATATAGGGCAGTGCAGACGATGTCTCTTTTATGTCACATTTGAACCTGAATCATTAGTTTAAACGTACTCTTTCTGCATGGCTCATTAAAACTGAAGAAATCATTACATGGAAACACAATTATTACTCTAATTTGTAAGAGGAGAACAGGAAATATGTAATTTGTCTGTTTGAATTAAAGGAGCTATGGTGATACTTGAAAAACAACAGGAGAAAATAAACCGCACCACGCATTACCATGCCCAGGTCAAGAAATTAGTTATTTAATGTTGCAAGAATTACAAACTTACATTCAATATAGTATTTGGAGAGCATGCATGAATATTGTTATGGTAAATTATTTCTTCTCTAAAAATGTTTTGGCCAAAACGCATAAACTAAACGTCAGTAAGACTTGAATTCAGAGGGAGCATTAAAGATATGAGAATTTGAACTGGGTCTGACACCTCTCAGTGAGAAATAAATTCTTCCACCATTGTGTGGATAAATATTCCTTCTCTTGCCAACATCTGACAAAATCACTTTCTCTGAAAGAGGCACGCTGAAAAATGGAAATGCATGTGCAGCTTGTGCATTCATCTAGTGTGCAGACGGATTATATCCCGAATGAAATATCACAGCTGCATGATACAAGCCTATCTGGTTCATGTATAGGCTTCAACAGTGGTTTTCCAAGGTAAACCATAAGGTATGTTACAGCCCCTGGTGTCAACCTCTAACGAGACCATGAGGCGCATTCACTTCATCCACTGGCCTTCCTAGTAATAAGGTGGAAGAAAGTTACAGCCTATGGCCAGCTGGGAGGCACAGTCAGCTGGTGAGTCAGGCGAAGTGTGAAAGGCAAAGCCAAGACATGAAGGGAGACTGCTGCAGTCAGACAGATGTCACAAGAGCTGGAGGGGTAGCTAATAATAGGACATGTTAATGAGAATATCAAACTCTAACATGCCATAGGATGTTCTAGTCGCTCAGAAAGTGGCGACACGCTCTGTTCTGTGATTTCCAATCTGGTTGACAACCCGTCCATTTTACGCCGTCCTGTAACTTGATTTCTATGAGCCATTCTTGCTTTCCAGATAATATCTGTAACAATCAAACAGGTTCATTGTGTCTTTTGTAAAGCAAGTGGAAAGATTTTTGTATGATTCTTGTTTTTTAGTGAATACAATATATACACAAAATACTGGACTAAGATATATTTTGCTTAACATAACATACAATATGATACAATCTACATGATATATCTCCATAGGAAAATTATCTTTGGGCCTATGTTGCAAAATAAACCATTGATCTCAAAAACCAAATAACTATAGAAACATTTCTTTTGGGGTTCCGACTAATTTTATCTCTTTGACACGCCGAATCTACCTTAAAATGATAAACATTTACGTCACTAAACAATTTGTTAAGGAGGACATTAAAGGGTTGACAATAACTTGAATTTAAAAAAATAAAAGTACATATTCCAAAACAAAGAACAACATTGGACGCAGGCCAAGAATTGCAATTTTGAAAAGTACTTCAAGAAGTTTTTCTCATCATAAAACAAATAAGTGAAAAGGATAGCTAGAATAAATAATTACTTAAGATTAAAGGCAGCAAATAGATGATTAAGGAGCAAGAGTGAAAATGTACGGTACTGCGGAAGCTAAATTGAAGCGATACCAGAATAGTAGACAGTTCATCAGTGGGCCGCACAGGCATCATTTAAGTTTGCTTCCACAGTGGTAAGATAATGAATCACATATTACAACAAATATAAAATAATTTGGCAGAAAACTCCTTTAATGAATGCATGCGCCAGAAATGGATGGAACGGAAATTGCTTCTGCTTGCACTGATCAATCTAAGTGTTGTACGAATATTTTTGAAAGATAATATAAAATAAAAGATGAGAAGTTTTTTCAGGATTTTTGTTAGATTGTTATGTTTTCATTCTATTTTTTTGCAGTAGTGTTAAAATTGGTGGCATTACAATATGGATCTTTATATAGTTTTTGTTTCCATCCCGCTGCGTCACTGTGCTGAATATAAATGGGAAACTTTCCCCCACCTTTGTCTGTCAGAGCTGATTCGGAATCACAGAACGAGCTCCAGGATGATCACAGTACGTGATAACACTGCAGTCCCGCTCTAATGTGGGGCTGTTTAACAGAAATGTGCACATAATGTCATAATGACATAAAGACATAGTGCCCATGAGCCAAACCACTTTAGATATGCTATTTGAAAAGCTGCTGTCGGTGCATTTGTAAATTGTTTCAATGTTAAGATATTTCAGGAAATTTTAGTTTCAGAACATTATGAAAGAATACAGTGGCAGAAAACTGACAGCTGACTGGAAATGAATTTGACAGACTAAGCTAATCTGATTTAAAACCATTACCTGAAAATCACTTTTTGTTAACATATTTTACTTTTATGTGTGTACAATTATTTTCATGCAAATTGCTGTTATTTCTATTAAATGTTTACCTACAGTGGATTTTTAAAGGCTTATGCAATAATTACTGTTTGGAGTTAGAAATATTTGATCGCCTAATTTTTGATTCTCCCCTGCCTCTGCATTTTCTAAAGTGGTCACATTAGTGACAAATTTGATTATTCAGGCAAACAAATTATTCGGTCAAGCTCCAACTTGTAATACAAACCATTTTTAAAATACTCTGAAAATGCTTTTTTCTCCAGTTTTAGCCAGTAATTTTATGGTTTCAGCAACTTCGATTCTGCTGACGTTTAGTTATTATTTTATTTTTATTAATTTGTTTTCTATTTAAAGATTTATAGTCCTTTTGTTGTCTTTGGTGTCTTGATACAAGCAGGTTCTAAATAACTTTAACAATTTAAAAAACAAAACAAAGCAAAAGAGATTCTCCATTGGGATTAGAATCTTTCACAAAAAACGGATTTCAAATACACCAAAGGTAGATATTCCTTCTCTAGCAGTCAATACTGGCTTTATCCTAAATCTGATGGGTTATTCCATTTTTCTTGAGCTATTGAATAAATAATTGGGTTCAGAATGATCCTCTTTTTTCTGAATAAAGAAGGTATTCTGGATATCTGTTACTTGACGGCCTTTACAGTACCCACAAAGATGAGGGGCCTTCTTCAAAGTTTCTGTCCAGAACAAACATCTCTTTCCCCAATAAGTTCACCAACTCTGTTGTGTCCTTAAAGCCATATTCCAACAGAGGCCTGATTGCTTGTTTCAGTTTCATCTGCCTGGTTTGTGTTGATGGCTTCAGTCCATCTGGGAATTCATTCAGGCTTGTAGTGACACACCTGCCACACTGCAACAATGGCCACAAACCAACACTCCCTCTAAGAGGAAATTTGTTTTTCACTGTTAACGTCCAAAAATGCTGTGAAGCCAATAAATCATTTTTTCAGATCAACACAATAACAACTTGATAGAGGGCATTTGTAGGACAGGCACAAATAAAGTACTGGACAAACATCCAAATATGTTTCTCCTCTAGCACCAAAGCATCATGCTCAATGACTTTCTCTATAACAAGCATGGCTTCAGGGTGCAGAGAATACGAGGCATTTGTTCTGTGTGTTGTGTGCATATATAACACGAGAGCCCTCTCAACAGTTCAACGACATGGTTAGAAAACAAAAAAGTTACTCAAAGAATACTTTGTCACATGATGGGGAGAGAGAAACTCTAAACTAGTTCAAAGCAACTGTTGCTCAGAGAAACATTTGTGTTCAGTTCTATGACACTGGGTTCGGTTCAGATGATAAGTTTGAGAGAAGGCAAATATGTGACTTTATGTACTCTAGAATGCTCATATAGTTTTACTTATAACCATCCCAGTAAATCGAATCAGCAAAAATATCGCAAGGTCAGTTTATTCAACCAATCAGCTCAATCATCAATCAATCATATCAAGTTAATTGCTTCATGAACAGGATTGTGAGTTGCATCCACTCCAAGTGCAGCCAAAGTGTTTATGATGCAATATTGATGTTCTGCGATGTTGTATGTTTAAAACACAGACAAAGTAGTACCTGCCCGAGATGACTGCAATGTTTTGACATGATGTTCATCTGTATGTGTGTTCCAGTATAAGATCACATGATCCATCCAGCAACATCCAGACTTCTACTTGCCTCCTCTGTCGAAATAACTCCTCGCCTAATATCCAGATTGTCAGATACATTTGAGAGTGGTTCGCTGAGCTCAGCAAGACCCTAAGGAAAATATCTGATGTAATTTATTCACAGTATTACCTCAGCAAGTGCAAGCAATTGAGAAGCAAGTGTGGAGAAAATGTGACCCATTGAGACTGTAGTGGATTATATCCAACTCTTTTCTATCTACATTTGTTAAACTCAGAATAAAAAAGAAATACATGGTAATACATGACCTGTTTTTACCATAGCTGTCAGAATCTTGATTGATTGTCTCATCGTGAGTATCAAAACACTGCTGCAGTATCATTTGAGGGTAGATGCTGATGTTAGTTGATGCGACAGGTAAATTAAACCTTTGTCAAAAACTCTTTATTGTTACAAGCATGTGTGTTCTATGTGACTAAGGCCTGTCCGTGTCTACAGTTCAATGCTAGTCACTGGCGTTGGTTTGATCGCAATATTACCGATCAAACCAATACCGATCACAATATTTCCTCTAATAATATTGATGTATCTGTGTTTGGCATGTGATTTGGGTGTGCGTGCCCCAAACTATCTTCATCCGATAATTTACACTGATCGACCATGGCTATATAACTGGTATCTGGTTTTGATGTTTGGCACTCTAACAGATTTTTGACAAAAATTATGTTTTCAGCTGAACTTAGAAACAAGACTCACATCCAAACAAAGACCTTTCTTAAAATTAACGTGCCATAAATGATAACATATAAACTGATCACTGAATGTACATAGGGCTCCAACAAACAATATTTAAATCAACATTTAACTCTTTGTTTATTACGTTTGATAAGAAAAATATAAAAAGCATATCCTCAGAGCACAACATGGCATTTATTATTTTTCTTTTGTTCAACCAGCAATTGAAAATTCTGATTTCTATGAAATAAACTAAAGAAAATTAGTTAAAATGTTTCTGTCAAATTCAAGTTTAAATGTATAATTTTTTTTAAAGAATAATATTGCAGCAAATAAAAATGTGTACAATGTAATTATGATGTCCTGAACAGAGAAAGGTGTCAGACTGTGTTTGCTAGAATCTGAGCTTCTCCACTGTCCTGTGTTTTGGTAGCCTTACGTGCATGTTAATGCATATCAGTTGTACCCTGTCATCTCCATTCCTGTTTGTAAACTTCAAATCTCATATAATAATCAAACAGCACATTAAATCAAGTTTTTCAGAACATTTTAGGGAGAAGGATAACAGAATCCTGATCCATATTGAGCCGTTGATGTGAGTTTGATGAAATCCTCTCACAACACGAGTAACACGATATAGTTTAGTTTGAAGTCTCATCAGTGCTGTTAATTTTATAGATCGATTCAAATCTTCTGAGGTAAGTACATAACATCTCCAGAGAGGTCCTGCCAACATCCACCTTGTGAAAACCGTCCAGTCAAAACGGCACGGATAAACATCCATAATGTGAGTACTTTGGTAAAAGAAAAGAATCACATGCCCTCCCTATGTCTCTTAGGGAAAAGCATGTAAAGAAAATAGATTTCCTGGGTCTTTGATATATTCTATTGATTCAACTCTGCAGTGGCACAATGGGGATTCTTCCACTGATAATCTGTAACTCATTAACATCTCTCCCTCACGCTTTACTGATGGGCCAACATTTGTCACAACTAATATAGCTCCATGTTCGACACCTCCAATCAGCAATCTGTAAAGTGTGCAAATTGTAAGAACTGCTCAGCAGATGGGAGGGTATAGATTGTAATGGCAAATGGAGGCTGAAAATCACCTTATGGACTTAACTGTAGGGCCTCATAGACGCAGACGTACCGTAACAGGGTCACATAGACACGCACACTTAATGCAAGTGCTGCAGTAAGTATTGACTTGGATGAGCAGATGCCCACTGACCCTAACCTCTGGAGCTTATTGTAATGCTACAGTCTGCTCAAGATGCAGGTAACAAAATCTTCCACTCTTTTATGTTTCAGTCAGGTCAGAGATTCGAGGCAACGCTGACCTTAAAGCTGCTGAATACACTTCAAAATTCGTCAAACCGCTAAAGAGCATTCGATGATTTGCACAGTTAAAGTGGAAGACAAATGGCAACAAAATAAGTCTATGTGTAATTATGAAAATATATTCAGGGTTTTATCACTTATCTGGAGTCACTTGGAAAAAAATGTCATTGCTGCATCTTTTGACACTGCCAAAGAAATATCGCTTGATTTATCTCACATTTGAGTATTTTTACTATTCCTCTGCTGCCCATCCTCCTCTTTCACCCAAACTATCACCTCACTTCAGAGGAGAAGGCTGCAATAACTGCACTGCAATAACTATTACACTACATCACAACAGTTATGCTTTGGAAGCTGCATTGTCAGCGCTTACGTAAACTGATTTGATGAGCAGAGATGTCACACTGGAGGATCTCAAAGCTCCAAGCATCCTGCAAATGATGCCATTAGATCGTTGCGTGGGACTTCTGTAGGGCGAAGATATTGTCATATAAAGGTGCCCGTAGTGGGTCAACCTAGCGTGTAGCTCCAGATGTTGATCAGATCAATCGAATTTCTCATGAAGATATTACTGTATTGTAATCAGGTCAAAGTAGAGCCAACATCCGCACATTATAATTATTAATATTCCACTACTATATACATGAACACCCAGGGGTGCAGCATAAGGAGTGGCAAACCAGGCACATTTCAGATACTGCAAGGAGTATGTAGGAGATTTTATATTTTTAATAAATTTGATTTTATAAAAATGTAAGGAAGAGGATAACAATCCTTTTTTATTTCACACAGGTGATTTTAGTCAGAATTCTGAAAATGAAGTCAGAAGTATGACTTTAATCTCAGCTTTATTTGAAGAACTTTTCAGCAGAAATTTTTTTTTTTAACATACCGAAATGAATCAGTGCCATCAAATGTTCTTTTTTGATTCTCAGTTTAGGCACAAATGTTTTCACTGAAGTTTTATTTTTATTATTCTGAAAATGTACCAGTTGATTCCAGGGTACAATATTCTTTATGACACTGTCTCTGAATTAAAACAAAACTTTTAATCCCCAGGAATATGGATACATTAATGGATTAGTGACTAGTGACAAAATCTAAAACCAGACTTTAACATATTGTATCTCTGCAACTCCAGCTAACACAGTGAGATCGTAAGCATCCATCCATCCATTTTTCTCCAATCACTTATATTCTTCATATAATAATGAAAAAATGTATTTTAGGATTGTGAAGGGTTTTGCTTTGGTAAATTTGTAATTGTGTTATGTGTTCCTCATTTCTATGCATTTTCTTTTTTTTTTAGTGTCTGTTCTGGTTGACAAATCTCCTCGATGTTGATTTCATCTAATTAGGTTTTGTCCTTTATGCAGGGTCAGCTTTACTATTTATTAAAGAGAATCATCTTCTTTATTAGGAGAGCGCTGGTGAAAGTGTAACTATGGTGGATGCTTCAGCTTGAAGACTGATTAAAGAGACTGTAGAGTCCAGTACCACTGTCTCTGAATGCATGATGCATTCGCTGCAATGGTTTCCTTGGAAACCCATATTTTAGAAACATTTGCACGGGAACACAAACGCACATATATAACAGCATGCATGGAATATTCTTGATGTTGCTATTTGTAGTGATACTGCATTTGTAGGAATGCAATTTTGCGCTTAAATGTGCTGCACCGATTAAACTAAACAATGCAGAGTTCAGTACCTCTAATATTTAAACAAAATGTTTAGTTTGGAATAAAGTTACAGCAGAACAACCTCAATTTTCTGAGAATAAATAAATGAGTGTTGCAGAAATGGTTATCTGTCTGTCATTGCAAAAACATTTGGAAGAAGGAATCAATAAACCATTATGATTTAACTTTATTATTTCCCTGTGCTGCGACATGCAGCGTGCCAGGATCTAAAATAGGCCAGCATCAATTATATAAGCTTGAATAAATGCATTGGTAAGCATATGAATTAAGATGTCCTCCTCATACACTGAAACTTAGATTTCTTCAAATATACTTAAGACTTTCCTGTTTTCGTTTATTACATATTGTAGAACCCAAAAGACTGAGACACATTTGTATTACTCCGAATGGGTAAAAGGGGGTTTAGGGTATGACTGAGTGACCACATGATAGGTTGATGCATAAGGATTACCAGCAAGTAATGGCCTCCAGCCATCATTCCCACACTGATATATTTTATAGCACAGCAGGGAGACGGCCTTTTAGGCAAATAATACTGATGTTGTTCGAGCCTTTAGAATAAGCCGGCTGAATATTTGACTTTAACCTTTTTTTACGCTGGATTTGCACTCTAATTCGGCGTGACTGAAGAGTTGCAGTCAAACTCACAACAATTATGACAGTTATGAGATTAACCTGGATTTAGGCAACACTATATTGTAGGTAATAGAGAATACTCTACTATCTATGAACGATAAGAAACAGTATGTGCCATGATTGAGTAAAATTCATATAGCCTTCTGCTCACTTACAAAGCCCTTAACGTTCAGGCACCAACGTATCTGAAGGAGCGCATAGTTCCATATTGTCCAATCAGAACTCTGCGCTCCCAGCATGCAGGGTTACTTGTAGTCCCTAGAGTCTCCAGAAGTAGAATAGGAGCCAGAATCTTCAGCTATCAGGCTCCTCTCCTGTGGAACCATCTTCCAATCTTGGTTCGGGGGCAGAGACCCTCTCTACATTTAAAAGTAGGCTTAAAACTTTCCTTTATCATAAAGTTTATAATTAAGGCTGGCATAAGCTAGCTCTTAACTATGCTGGTATAGGTTTAGACTGCTAGGGAACTCCCATGATGCACTGAGCTTTTCTCTCTTCCTCTCTCACTGTCCCTCTTTATACATGCCTCTCACTTTAATGCATGATGTTACTGGATTAATGCATTTTAAATGGTTTAATGCGTGTTACTGATTTAAATGCATGTTACTAACTTGACTTCTTCCCTGGAGTCTTTGTGTCTTCTCACCCTGTAAGGTCACATGGTTGTTGACTGGTTCTGCTGCTGTGGACCTGCTCGATGTCCACTGATCACAAGATGCTCATGATAATGATAATGATTATTGTTGTTATCATTATTATTATTATTGTATAGTCTTTCCCCATAAATTATCGCTAAATGTTACATTAATATTAATGTAATTTTCAACCTGGTATGCTGCTGCCACAGCCCGACCATGGAGCGGTTGAAGAAAATGGATTATAGCTGATATCTTTGCTGCTTCCCCCCCCTGTCGTATCTCTTCTCAACCGTGTCTCTCTCTTTCTCTTTCTCTCGGTTTCTTTTTTCAAACCCGACCGGTCACCCTGAGTCTTGGATGTGCTCGAGGATTCTGCCCGTTAAAAAGGCCGTTTTTTTTCGTCATTGTCGCCAAGTTCTTGCTCAATGAGGAATTTGTTGAATCTCTGTTGATAATGATATAAAGAGGTTGGTCTAGACCTGCTCTTTCTGGAAATCACCTTGAGACAACTGTTGTTATGAATTAGCTCTACCAACCAAATATTTAATTAGAATTAAAAACAAATGAGGCAATGAAAACAAAACCTAACAAATGAATAAATAACTTTATTTACTTTGTTTTTACTCAATATGTACGTATTTTATGTAGATCTCTTGTAGATCAGTGTTCTTTATGATCTGCATTGGGTTTTGAAGTGGACTTAAATGCATATCACAATTTGAAATAACACTGAGTCATGGTGTAATCATGTGCATTCATGGCAAAAGAACCCAAATGCAGCCTACAAGATGGGTAAGAATCATTGGGTGATGAGTTTCTAAATCATCACTTCAATTTAATTTAATTTACTCTAAATGCATTAGCTTGATATTAAACATAAAGGGGCATCTGCACACACACACATCCATACACATACACACACACACACACACACACACACACACACACACACACACACACACACTTCACACGTTCAGCTGACGTGTACATGACCTCTTTTCATAGACGTACGTTCCAAAGAGGCTGAATCAGAGGCCGGCAGAACGGCTTTGCAGATATAGCCTATTATGAGTCCTTTGGTTAACAAGGGTGTCTTTGAAGGCGCCAAATCAAAGACTAAATCGATAACAGAAGTGAACACAGGATTTAAATGGCAGTCATATTAGATTTGCGTCACACTCAGAGTGGAAGACACCCCCCAGATGACAGTAAAACCAGTGGAAACAGATGCTTATTTGACAAAAGTTTGACGTAGAAAATATGTCATCAAAGCTTAATCTTTGCTTGGATTTGTCAAGAAATGATAAACAGGAGTTCAAATTGGCAATTGACAAATTAAACTCATGACAAATCCTGTAATCAACTCTTAGGGTCTATAAAGGTGGTTAATGTTTTCTAGAATATGATGATGGCTAGTTATGACTAGTAGCTTAACACTTAAGTAAACAATGATGATAATTATAGATATTATCAAAATATATATTGACGAACACTGTAATGTGGTCGTTTAGCCTAACATTAATTAAAGTCAAGTCATGAAAATTTTACTTTTACAGTGAAAATCACAAAAAATGTGTTCTCAAGGCCCTTTGTAAAAAGAGGAGACCTAGACCGTAATCATGGGGTTTAGACAGAGACGGTGACAGGGAGAGAGAGAGAGAGAGGATGAACGCCTTATATTCAACTATCATTTCAACATGAAAGAACCATGAATGACATTTGCAGAAAACCTACCACCACTGCTACTGAAAATAAATAAATCATAGAATTCATTTCAGCTTTAGGAGAAGCTACAAACAGTCTAAGAATGACATGGCGACATGGTTGCTGCAGTAAGCGCCATCATCCGAACGACGAACGCTGATTCTGAGGCCTCTATGCCTGTTGGACTTCTTGCTAGATCCAATCAAGAGTTGATATTTAACGGGCTCATAAAAACAGTTGCATTCTGTTTTATAAAACTATCTTTTATCTGCAACATCTGAATAAAACTACCCACTGATTGCACAAGTCGGAATACTGTTTGTCAGATATTGTAATGTGCATAATAGTCAGCTCTACCACATGGTTATGGTATAATTTTCCTCGGAGCAGAAACTCTTTCATCAGAGGTTGATCGAGTTACACCCTGTTGCAATTGCAACCGCCCCTTGCTCTAATGCACAATCTACTCAATAAGCCCAGAGGACACTTTGACATGATTACTGCAAAGTGAAGCGGGAAGTGACAGAAACCATCGTAGACTCCCTGTGAAGTAATTAAGTCATCTCAGATTATGTGAGTGATGATGTGAGTGATGTGGTGTCAAAAATTATGTTTTTATTTTTAATATAGGGTGTAGTTTCATTTTATTAGGGGATCTTGGGTTTGAAAAAAAACAAACTGGAATTACAAGCCAGTGATATCAGAGGAAAAAGCATCTCAAACTTAACCAGGCCTCTACTCAAACAATCCAGGTCTGAACAGTCTGTGGTGGTAAAGTATTGATTCAGCAATCTCCCAAGTGCCTCTGATTTATCTGTCACATTTCATTATGACTCTTGAGCTATGAAGCTCTTTCTCCTCGATACAATACTGCAAAGAGCATCCAGCCATCTGATGTGTCTTCTACAGTATATTGGCCAAATGAATCGGCCTACCTGCAGCTGAATTTTACCCATTTAGTGGAGAGTGATTTGAATGGATTTGCAGACTGCCAGGATATTAAGATTATATTAACAACTAAAAATATATCAAAGGAAGGAGCTTGTTTGTGATATTAAACACATAAGTCTCGCAATTAGAATTTCTCAAATATAGACAAACAGAAATGTTCTAGTTCTTCATCTAAGCACTTTGTATGTTGCGACTAAATTTATACTTATACAGGACAACAAAGACTGTCCTCCGGGGGACAAACAAACCATGCATAATTTGTTGAAACAGAGTTTAAATGACCTACATTTATGTTTGAATGTAAAACAAAGCATATCTCTCTGAGACCAGATGCCTTGGGTTTGAGTCCTATCCCTTAGAAGACGCAACAACAGTAAAATATGTTTATGGTTTGGTTTGTGGTTCACACTACAACAGCACTTTGGTAGTTGTAAAATGATAATCTGTTATCACAAAAAAAAAGTTTTAAAAATGCTATTTTTTTTAAAACATCAATTTTACTTTTCTATGCAAAGTGGAAATAATCACTGTTAAACGTGAAAAGGGAAAAGCTATTATAGCTATAACTATTATTGCTTCCTGTCTGTGAGCCATGTGGGGATAGTTTTTGACTATCTATCTTTTTTTATTTACATACAGTATATGCACAATTCTTTGGTGTCTTTGTGTTACAACTCCATGTAATGGCCTAGCATGTCTACTAGAGCATGTTTGCAGACCTACACTATGTGCTGGAGAATTGTATTCACAATGTTTCTATATGAAAGCAAAACTTGGGATTGTTTGACCTGGAACAAAATTGCCAGTGTGAAACCACCGGCAGACTGGACTTCTGTCCGTCAAAACGAAAAAAGTATTGAACTAAAACTCACAAAACTCGGTCTATAAGCCAATAAATCATCAAGCTCAGGGACTCTCAGATGATGCCAACAGGTTGTATGTATGCCATGTAAAAAGTATTTCAGTACACATGCAATAAGTGCAATATGGAACCAGAACTAATTGGATAAAATTCACACAAAAAACCGAAACAAACCTTGGTTGGGTTTTGTTAGTCATCAAAGGGCTTCAAGGCTGCTTTACATTCAGCAAACCTTTCATATTTTTCAAAACATAGAAGTGAAGTATTTCTCCAACTTAAACCCATACTTAGACTGAAAATGTTATGGTCTTTCCACTACTTCCATCCTGAATGACATATCTTAAAAACTTAGGATGAATTGAGCTGAAACGTAATACTGATATTCAGAGAATGTCCCAGAGAATACTGTTAAAGAATTTTGTCCCTGACTTTTCCCTCTATGGCGCCGACAGGTTTGCATTTGTGGTTCTGACTCATAAAAGAATTTGGAATGCATTTATTATTAACTCTTTATAGAGGATGAGTTGTATTAAATTCTGTGATCATCCAGCTTTTCATCTAGCTCAAATAACTGAATTTCAATTGTGATCTGCCAAACAGCATTGTGTTAGCATGAGGGCAGATGCACAGCCTCAGAGACCAGACTCCTATGACCATCGTCTTCCCCTCGTCTGTTCCGCGAGTATTTACATTCTCAAACTGCGCCAGTTCTAAACAAACAACATGGGATGCAAGCATGACAATTCTTTAATGACACGTGGCTATTGGAAGCCTTTCTTAATGTACTGATAATGTAGTATGTATCAATGTCAGTGACAAAGGTAATGGGGAAAAGCTTTCTGGGAACAGATTATATCAAAATTGCTGGAAAATCACATTTGTGTGTCAAATCTAAATGCCTGACTGTCTCCGCGGTGTAAAGGACACTCGGTGTAAAGGACACTCGGTGTAAAGGACACTCAGTGTAAAGGACACTCGGAGGTGTGACCTCAACAGGCGGTCTGAGACGCACTGTATACAGAAATAGTGCAGCGCCATGAATATGATTTAGATCGGATCTGTGGGTTCTCATGTGTCTAGACTTAATGAAAAAAGTTGTATTCCTGCCTGTAACAATGGATGAAAGCATAGGATTCATTTAATTAAACTTGGGAACTTGTTCAGCCTCAAAGAAATCAAATCCTGGACCACAATATCTTTGACAGCCGCCACAAAGGAGGAGCTGCATAAAAGGGAACAAGGCCCATTCTCTAACGGTGCACCCTTAATAATTATCCTCAGTGAAGCATTAAACACTTATCTACAAATTATGTAGGAATGTTAACAATAATCACAACAATGATAATAATTCAAATAATCTTTATTTTATTATTTTAAGTGTACTGATGTGCTTACACAGAACGGGCCCCATAAATAACTAATAGGATAAGAATCATTGTCAATGACATAAAACAAAATATTCAAATTAATGCAGATAGATGTTTGGTATTAAAATCATGTGTTGGAATTATTTAAAATCCTTTCTGGAAAAACATGATTTAAAAAACAACACGTGGTAACTGACCACGTGTTCATTATTATACAGTAAATTTTTATTGTATTTTATAACTGATCATTGGACTTATCTGACTTATTTTTATTTACTATTATTTGTATTACTGCCATTGTCTATTTACTAGACCGCAGAAATACTACTTATTGGATTTTCATGAAACTTAGTTGGATGGTTGATAATATCAGTATAGTTAGTAGGAGTAACAAATTAAATTAGTATTTTTAGTGGATATGGACAAGGGGGCAAAGTCTGGTATTTGGTCTAACTTTGTTTAAGACATAGTCCATCACTTCCATCTATTATGGCCTTGATGTCTCTGTGACATGAGACATTGATGGCTTCGATGTCTTGCTATAATACTAAAACGGTGCAGCCTTGATGAAGGTTTGGACTCCTTGTTGTATTTCTCAAAATCATCATGATTATTATTATTATTATGGACATTGTTGTTTTTGCTGTTGTTTGCAAAGAGTCACTTTATCTGCGCCATGAAAGAAAGAGAGCTGTAGGCAAGCTGAGAATCTGGCATTCGAGTGCTAAGAGTTATCATGTTTGGATCTTATTCCCGGTTACATCCGACAAGCTGAATAACCTCAACGCTGCATGGAACCCTGCAGGTGGTGCAAGAAAAATGTCAGCTGTCAAAATGATGGCTATTACTGAAATATCCCATTCTACACTGTAAAGCATTTTTGTTGGCATTTAAAAAGCGTCCTTTGAGATTGAACATTTACACATAATAATTGCAAAGAACAAACAAAAGACAAAAGTCACAGAAAAGGATCCCTATATGGTTTTTATTTTGTCAGTGTTTCACTAGCGAGTCCTGATTGGAGGCATTCTTTGCTGCATTCTTGAGTCCTGTAGAACTTAAAAAACCTAAAAACCTAATGAGTTGTCGAGCTCTGCTGTTTAATAACTTTGAGCAACTGTGCATAGTACACATGCAGCTTTCTTTAAACCAAAGCCTCCTGCCTGCACTAAAACAGCTTGATGAACACTTAAATACTCTTCAGTCAAGCTTTACATTACGTGAGTCTTGTGGATTTATTATCTTCTCTCCTTAACATATCCATATTCGTTTGCAGTTGTGTACTCAAGTCAAAATGAGAGTTTAAAAAGAGATTTATTTTTTATCCTCATTATTAATGTCACAGTTGTTCTAGAAAGGGTGGAGCGTAGGGGACCAGATTTAGATCATGTGTGGTAGGTTTGGAAACAACAGGTCAGTCTGGATTTTTATCATCTGGATAAATCTTAGGTCTGAATCACCTAATTTCCTGTATGAGAACAAAATATTGAAGTTCTAGTTTGGACGATCTTTGATTAAAGGAAGAGTAGCTGAATTATTGACTTGCAGTAACATTTTGCTCATCAGCTTGAACGTAAAATGGTTTCGGGGAAATTGACTCTTACCACATTTAAAAATACAATTCTAACTACACAATTTGGTTCCGCCATACTGATTATGTGAGTGTGTTTGCTGCCTTAGATCATAGCGATGCATGTACGTTTAAAGGCAGCATCCATTACAGCTACATGAGGACACTTGGCATTCTCTGCAGAGGGAGTGCCAGTGGGAACAGTTACGGAAGCCCCTTGAGGAAAAAAATTGGATTTTGCCTCCACTTTACCACATAGACAGTGTATTTGAGTGACAGACTCATTTGCCAGGTTTTGTGGGTGGATGTTTATGCAAATGCCTCTCCTCAGTGGGCTACAATAGCATTGCAGTGACGGGCCAAAACTAACTGGGTTGATATGCAGGTACATGCAACAGAGAGGCTGAGAGCAGTGAATGATTTAAATTAACGTCCGTGGCACAGCACAGCAAGGACCTGCTAAAACAAAAACATTAAAAAAAT
Organism: Lophius americanus; assembly: GCA_037951165.1. Classification (NCBI taxonomy): domain Eukaryota; kingdom Metazoa; phylum Chordata; class Actinopteri; order Lophiiformes; family Lophiidae; genus Lophius; species Lophius americanus. Next base: position 19,855,044 of record JBBDHG010000019.1, on the reverse strand, counting down.
TATTAAAAAGGTTGGCGACATCTGTGTTCATGCGCTCTGAGAGCTTGAAAGAGCAAAGCTGTGAGAGACTGTGAATGTTGTTCATGTTTTCTTAGATAGATGAAAAGACTCACTCAGCTTTCTAAATGAATTTGTCAAATGAGAATCCAAATAGCTGTTGTCCTGTTTTGTTTTGTTTTCCCACGATAGGCTGAATTCCTCCTTTGTGCTGTGAAGCAGAGATAGCAGACATCTCACACTGGGTTGTAGTTCAGTAGAATGGAAACCAGTAATTTGTGCTTCTTCTTTCTTTTGGAATGAGATGGCAAGTACATTTTCATTGTTTTATTCAGGAATTCAAAAATGATTTTTAGACCTTGAATAATGCATATGATGGTATTGAGAGAAGACAAATCTAATTTGTATAATAAGAACATTAGACAGCCTTCTTCATCTACAGAGACTCTATTTTGTTTGCATTGATATGAAAGCCTTTTTTTAAGTCCAGGGAAACGGGAGCATAACTGTGGTGACTCCTTTGATTTTTAAGGTTCACTGATCTTTAACTCAGAAATTGCAAAATAGAGACGGGGTGCCGTGTTGTCAAAGCCAAACATGTAGTTACAAATGGAAATGTTTCATTCTAAGTATATTTTTGGTTATGAAACAGCACAGTAGCCTACTTTATGAAACCGTTGACAAAGAACAGAATCAGGTTCAGCCAACATGTAAGACTGACGTAGCACCAGTTTGCTGCACAATGAGATGTGCCAACAATGGCAAATCAAACAGGTCTTTAATATTAATAGCTCAACGTAAAACTGTTAATTAAGGGCACTCATTAAAAGGCATACATCTTCCAAGGCCAAACATTGCCTCTTAAATAAATTATGCTCTCATCCAAATCCAATCACATATCTAACCTAAACACAACGCAAATAAATAAACAAACATGTCCTCTATAAAAAGTGAAAGAGAGCTGAACTGACAAACAATGGCTGTTTTCAAATGTGAATATAAATGTTAAGAAAAACAAATCTAAGAAAGAAAATATGAGTTGCACAACTTCCGGGCCCCTAAGATTCTCTAGAAATTTCATTGGAGTTTTCCAACAGATGTGCATTGAATATTGCACGAAACGTTGGGACGTATGGACGGACAATGATTAGCCCACAAAAAGGTTAAAAAAAACAATCATGGGTCGACACCAATATTTGTTCCTTTGGCACCCCTTGCAACCTCCAACAGGTTTATTGGTCGTCTCTGAAGTAATTCAAGCATAATTAAAGAAAAAAACCAGTGTGGAAAGCCCTATTTTAGAAACATTCTAAAACACAAGATGTAGAATTTTCTTCTTTATCTGGACCATTATAGAATTGAATTGAATTGAATTGAATTGAATTTCCTTGCAACCATCAAACTCTTCTTCCAAGTTTCATAGTGTCATAGTGTAAATTCACTCTATAATGCATTGTTGACCCTTTTTACCTTTTGAACTGTGGTGTACCCCTGGGCTCCATCCTTGGCCCCTTACTCTTGAGCATAGACATTGCTACTACTGGGTCATATTATAAAGCGATCCCGTAAAGTGGCACACATTTTTCAACAAGGCAGACAACCAACCAAACAGTTGAGCAGGACATTAAAGACATTATGTCCTGCTCAACTGAGATATGCCCGTAATATCTCTCCACAATTCATTCGTGGGTGAATACATTGTGACATTCACCCAAGAAGAAAAATTTTATTTATTTTCAAATGAATAACAGAAGTTTGATCTAGTTAAAGCCTAATCTATCTTGAGATATTAATGCGGATGTTTAAGAAAAAACCTTTTAGAGATTTATACATATTAGTTAGGATACTAGTATTTCAAAAATACAGCTTGTACTTTTATTATTTTTTAGACTTTGAACAATCCTTTGCAGTCATTCAGATGGATGCTCTGTACAGATCAGCAGGACTCTTTAGTATTTCTACCGGATCTTTGACCTGATATGACGTGGTTCACAGCTGGAGCATTCAGGCTACATGCTGCTCCAAGAAGCAAGGACTTCATATATTTTAAAAGAAATGAATGTTTTCAAATGAAAAGAGAATTTTATTAAGGAGGCAATTTATTATGTTTCAAGAATTATGTTTCATAATTCATGAAAAGTAATAAATTTGTTTAATCCTGCCAACAGACATAAAATAAAACAAAATCAACAAGCAGAAGACAGTGAACACAATCTCCATAAACTAAGTAACGAGCATTATCTGGCAAAAATACTTCTATGCCATTCACGCGTTTCTTACACGGCAACAGATTTGAAGAAATACTCTGTTAATGTAAGAATTTTAAAAAGTAACTAATGCTGATGCTGATTATTTAGAATAATCTCAAAAATGAAGCAGGTAAGACACTGACTGACAAAGGAACTGCTGCATCTCACACTCACCCCTATTCATTCGAATTTTTAACCTTATAAACAGCGCTTCGAACCATCCTCAGTACAACATGTTATCCATCTGTATGGCAGCAGAAGTTGCTCCATGTTACTCTGTTACCTGGTCAAACCTGAGTTGAAAATCAGTTGCATTTTAGGAGGAGTTCCTACGTACCTCTGGAGCAGCATGGATATATAAGCATTGTTTGGTATTAGAATTCATAGCTAGAAATTTAGAAACATGCATACAGGGGGGACGTGTATCCGGTTGAATCATGGGTGCAGGTTTCCTCATTGATTTTGCGGGACTTCACGGATGAGGTGCTGCAGAGAGGAGTGGTTTCCTTTCATCAAGGAATTAGACGCGACATTACATAAACCATCACTCTGACTGCTGTTCATGCTGGGATACGACATCAATGTAGGCAACGATTATGATTTTATGATGATTTATTTATTTATAACAATTGATGCAACGATATGAAACGTGGGCGGCGGGGAGAGTATAACACTTTGATCAAATATGACATAACATATTGCTCATTAATACATCAGTGTAATTAATTAATAATAATGTGAATTCAAAAATTAATAGATGAATCGGTGGACAGATAGTTAGATGGCTGGATGAATGGGTGGATATATGGATGTACAGATGGACAATGAACATCCACATTTACGTGTGGCCTGCAGTTTGTAAAGGATAATAATTAATAATGAATTAATTAAAAACTTGATAAAACGTTAACTCAAAAAATAAAGGCTCTAATTTTATTTGGAGGTATTTTCGGCGTTGGACGGCACAAAACGTTTATATTTGTTGACGTAGTATGAGGTCAATGGTTCTGGCTTTGCGGTGAACCGCATGAATCGTGAGCACATAACTGTTTTTTTCAGGTTTCATTCTGAGCCTGTGTGTTCAGTGGAATTGCCTGAAATATCGCTGTGACAACACCAGGATATAATTTACTCACAGGCAGTTTTCAGGGCCAGACTGGATGTGTTGGAGAGCTATCACTCGGACTTCCAATTGTCACACTGCTAAAACAGAGCCTGAAGACGTAGATCACACATCCAGGTCAAATGAACAACAGTATTTACAGCCGATCTGTGTCCCTTTTCAGGGATACCGTTGATCCCATCGCTGGTTCTGCACAGTTGAAGTACTTTGAAAGAGATTTTCAGTTTCCATGGGATCTTCCGGGTTAAATAAAATTAAAATAAAATAATGGTAAGACATTGGGGCAAATATCAAGCTGGTGAGCATTGATGCTGAAAAGGATGTTTTACAGCTGAAAGAACTAAAATAGCCAGAACAGCATCTGCAAACAAAATCCCAGCTGTCTCATAATTTCATTCAGATGTTTCTCAACTATAATTGGTGAACATAAAGGCACGATAAATACCACACATTTTTAATTGAGGAACATTAAATAATTAAAACAAACTGATCTTTGAGAGAAAATGTGATTGTTCAAGATAGACCTAACCTCTTGCTTTAGGGAGGGAATGTGGAGAATACGTTTTAATAGTGCATTTTTTTTAAAGTTGGTATTCGTACACATTTTACCATCCTAATCATTTAGCTTTTATGTGATAAATTCAATTTATTTAGGTGCTTTTAGGTAGGGGTCTTGAATGCATCATCAATTTGTCAGCCAAAGACTTTTCTGGTTCCTGTTTGCATCTATCTGTGGCCTAAACACAACTTAATACATGCTGCTGCATTTGTGATGTTATAGTATGGTGTAAAATGAATTCTGAGTCACCTCAGAGCTTCATGAATTTTTATACCCAGGGAGAGCCACCTGGGCCTTTGAAGAATATACATTTTATATATATGTATTTTCAGCTACACGCAGAAAAGAGCTGCTTGCTCACATCCATGGGTCCATTGTCTTTTCCTCTCACAGCAGTGTGGATTCTGGTGTCATTTTTGGCCCCATATTATTTTCTTTATTTTTTTTGTACACTGAGGCTGTGTAATTTAGTCAAGCACTAAACTTGATATCTCTCCGCTCTTCTCTGTTCTTCTGAATACCCACTTAATGGACAAGAAAAGAGAACAGAGCTGGCACTTTCACACCGGTTCTTCTGGGTCTGGCAGTCTATCAAACTCTTTGTATTGACCTTGTCATTCAACAGTAACTTCATCTAGCACGCCTCGACACAGGAGACTGAATGGAGACGAATGAACACAGAAGGAAAAATAAAATCCAACCATTGAGCATGGAAATAATATTTACACTATGCTGCAAGGTGGAATAATCGAGCATGGCGTTTGGGAGGAGATGGATAAATAGTGCAGGTTGAAGATAAAATGAACAAATTCCTCGCCATTGAGCTGAGATCTTTCCTTCGCTGATTTGGAACTAAAATGGCCTCCAAGTGTACCGAACAATGGGGGTGAGTATAATGCAGTGTGACTACTGAGTGACTTGACTGAGATCCAAAGTGAATAGAAGGCCTCACTATGTGCGGCAGGGAAGCTGAGCTGCTGCAGTGCTCAGGACTTTGGAGGGTGACAGTGCATTAGAGCGCATGACACACATTTCCTATTCCAGTAAAATCCTATTGCCATTTTCAACATGGCACGCCGTGTGCATCATCAGAAACTGTAATGATCAAAAACACATCTGCGGCTGTACAAATAAGCATCCGCATTTAGTCTGAAAATGTTTCTTAGGTGATATGTAGAACTTTAAATAGTAATAACAATGTTTTTTGAGTAATTTCACCATTTTGTCAGTTTGGAGGTAGTTGACTGAAATCACCCTGGACAATTAAAAAAATAAAAAACAAATATAGAAATGCATATTAAATGTCAAATAAATGTGTCCATATTTTTCCCAGCGCAGAACAAAAGTTCTTGGCTCAAATCAGTGATGTCATAGTCATTTCTAACCTACTTCTCCATTAAAATGAAATTATAAGCTCATTCTGTGGACTCATAACATATTTATTTGAATATTTTGCATACATATGAGCTCCAGTTCTTTGTGGCGTTATCTCATTGGACACAATATATAAAACCTTATCTCCAGAAAGTGTCTGAATGTCACTGTCATACTTATCATCTCTCTCCACTATTAACTCCAAACCCCTGACAACCTGGAAATAGGAAGCGGGGGGGGGGATGATTGTGGTTATATAGGCTGAAATATCTGACAGAGTCAAAAGGATGTTTGTATGAAAAGCTAAGATTGTCTTTTCCATATTAAATGAATTGCTTTGCAGACAGGCAACATTTCTGAGAACAGAAAGGTGATTGTCTGTGGGTGTCACATGACAGGGAAGCACTCTGGCTACGAACGTCACAGTTTGAAGCTTCATTAAAAGTGAACACCTTGACGGACATGCGCCGATGCACTCTCCTCTTAGACAAAAAGACTCTTTGACCCTGATCCTTGAAAAGGCAGAAATTTAGATACTTTTCCTCAGGCAAGACCTGACTTATTGACTGAGCCACAGAACAAGAGCGGGCCTCATGATGTCGCTTATTTCCTGGAGCCGAATGCAATTTGTGGATGACTTGAACAGCGTATTCCAAAGTTAAGGATTATAAGCTTGTGTACTTGTAAACATTACCATTTGAATAGGATTGGACAGGAAGAGGTCAGATACTGCTGTTTGTAGTCTCTATATAAATGCCTCTTCAGCACTTGATTCGTCTTTTCAAAATCAATGCACAAGGGAAGTAAAGATTAGAGACAGTGAACAGAATCAGTAAAAAAAAAAAAAAATCTCTTCCGAGCTTTTACTCCCAGCTCATTTTCATTTGTCTTCTTTGAGACTGAATTACAAGAGCAGCAGCCAATCCGAGCTTAGGCTGGACAGCCTGCAAGAAAACAGCCAGGACACGTCCTCCGATATCACAGAGCTGACACACAGTCACTCATTCACATGGGCTGCTCAGAGCCATCGGCCTGCCTGACTTTCATGTGTGGGATGTGAGAGGGATCCACACAAACACGAAACACAGAGAAGAAGAAGAAAAAGACATCTCATGTAATCTGTCTTGCTTTGAGTCCCGCACTGCTGTCACCTTTTGCAACTTTTATTCAAGAAATGGATGAATCTTATTAAAAATAAAGCTGCATTTATGACTCATCGGAGGATTTCTTGATGTCACTGTTGCCGTCACAACTTGATCGATGGCGGTCTGTTTCTTTGTCGACATTATCACCTTAAAAAGCTCCAACCTTTAAAATGTTGTCGGTGTCAGTCTGTGTCAACCCTGATTGGGCGTTTTAGTGTCATGGTTATAGTTTACAGCCTCTACCCCTTTTTTTTCCTTTGATATGCTCTAAAGCCATCCTCTATCAGGAACTGAGGAGATCAAAGACTTGAGATTTTATCTAATGGAGCCCTTGTCGACTGTTTGTAATGCTTAATTTCTCATCAGGAACACCCTCCCTGTCACCGTGATGCGGCAGGAGACACGGTGCTCTTTTAAAATCCAGCGGTGATCTCCCTCTTATCCAGATGGAAACGGATTTATTCAAACCTCCCATCAACTGACGCTATAAATAGAAGCTTGTGGAAAATCTTCTGAGAGGCGAAAAAAATAAGCCGTGCTCTTAAGCTGTTATTAACATCCTGATAGAAAAAATTCAAATGTTGTTTTGGAGCGTAGGCTTCTCTGTTAAAAGAGCCTTACCTCTTCCCGGTGCTATTCACATGAGATTCATTAAAAATTAAATTATCTGATAAAAACGCATAACTGATTCAGACTTCCCGGTGTAGCTGCACGTGGGGCTTGACTGCAGGGCGATCTGCATGTGCATCAGAGGCCGATTCATAGCCGATGGCTTGAATGAAAGGGCTGTTGAACGATACTCAAGATAAGGTCATCATTCAGTCATGCAGTAAATTGAGCAACAGTCATAATCCTCAAAAAAGCATGAAAAATGCTTTCATCTTTGGAGTACCTTGGTGAAATATTTAAAGAATAATCCTGTTTCGGTCTGTTTGTGATCATATGACATCACCCACCAGGAGAAAACCAAAGAGCGGAACTACTGTAATCGATGTTCACCTGCTCTTCTTGATTAGAAAACAGCCACCTGTTCTCCACGCTGCTGTCTACTAAGAATGCTTCCTAACATCGCGGCTATCATTACCCCTCCCATCAAAAAAGAAAGATTATCTGACGCCTTGATGAAAGCCTCCCCCTCCGTGTCTTAGGGTAATGCACATCGCCTCTATCATATGCAGCAAATTCCTCTGGGTTTCTGCCTCCTAACTGCATAAATGCAAGCAGCTATGTGTCAAGAAGGTGCAAAAATCTCCCTTATTAAAATAAACATCACAGCCATGTCCTTCCTGTGAGTGTGTGGGTGCACAGGATTCATATGTATAGGCATTTAAGCCCATACCTTATGCAGCTACAACTTCAAGTAGGTCTACTGATGATGCACATCTTCTTATCACATCAATCATTGCTCTGTTCCAGCATCCAGTGAGACATGTTGCATTGCTCTACAGCAACACTGGAAAAGTAACATTTCAATACTGCACTCAACAGTCCAACTGGATTGGATCATCTCTATCTTAATATGTTTAATTGTCAGTTTTTGCAGATTAGACTCCATGCTTCCATCAGCACTGATCATGTTACAGTCTGATCAATCTGAATCTGCTACATCCACAATCCCAGTCATTCCACCTGACATACATTACAGTTAAAGCAAAGTACATGGCCCCATCGCGCATCACTGATCTGCGTAAAGATGACACTGACATAAATGTATAAAATAAAATAGAAAATTGAGATCAGAGAGGGTTTGCAGCCATTTTATCTTTGTGCTGATGTGTAGAAAAAAACAGCCATTTTAAATGCACAGCAATGATAGGGCATTTTGAATTTACTCCAACCACCTGAAAGACCCTATTTTTGGGGGGTGTTTGGTTTGTTCTGCTGTGGTCTTTACTACACCCGACTCCTCTGACAGCTTTATTGTGGAAGCTGACACATTTCTGAGCCAACTACACTCTATATAACTATGTGTGCTCTTTGTTTCATGGGCCATCAAACCTCAAACATGCAATAAGGGCAGAGAAAGGGGTGATTGACGTGCACATTTGACTGACATGATAACATTCTAATACAGTAGTCCATGAGTCCTATACTTTAACCTAAAGAAGGAACAGGACAGGATACTCACCTTCTTTAGGGGGTCGTTTCACTTCTGCACTCAGGTTGCATGTCTGCCCAGCTTGTAGTTGTGGTGACAAGCAACCCTCCGTTTGTGGATTGAGGGGTAAAACCATGTTGTTGAGCATGAGCATGCTCTCTGATTCTCCGTCGCCTAAGTGCTGAGGGCATGTGCATTTTGTGTACACGATCCCACACGTCTCCACTGTCCCTTTCTCTAATTTCAGGCAGTTCTCCAGCCACGTACAAAGCACTTGACACCCAAACTGGCTGGGGCTCGCCTTATTCAACACCAAAAATTCCACATTTGACTTCTCCTCCTCATCCAGCTTCTGTGGCGTCAATCCGTTGTAATCATACGGGAAAACTCTCCGCAGTTGCACGAAATTCTTGTCATACAACAAAAATACATAAATATTCTTGGAATCGCAGAGGTACACTATAGACTCGTTGACTTTCAGCAACTCATTGATCTTTTCATGTGAGTAATGGTCAAACTGATAGGCAAGCAGAGAATATTCAGAGCAGCTCAAGTCTCGCTTGTATAGCTTCAGGTAGATGCTGTATTTGGTAGGATCTGGGTTCTCCAGCGTCCATGTACAGTTTGTATAGTTCTTAGGAAACATTTCAGTCACCGAATATGATCCATAAATGACCCCCTTGACCAGAGTGGAACACCAATAATCTTGGGCACCAGTTAATCCAAACATAACCAGAAGATAGGTGGAAAATATATAAATCAACAGGTTTCGAACAGCCTTCATCCTATGTCATTTGGCCTGAAAGGAGAGATGGAGAGAATTACACAAGTGATATTGAAAAAAGAAGCAGGACACAGGAATGATAGATGATCTCCATCAAGCCTGACTGATGTGCATCACATATGTGTTGTGACATGCTACCATGAGAAGAAAGGGGGGAGCAGGGTGAAAAAGACACATTGACCTCAACAGCATGGCTTCTGCATCCTCACCCTGCCTCCTGTTACTAAATTTTGGGCAAACATTGCCACCTTGTGGTTGATTGAGCCGTGATTTATTTATGTCAGTAATTTAAGGGAGATGGATGCACTAATATGAGTAATTTAGACATTCAGATTTGGGTCGTATTTGGTATGGCAAAATTCAGGGGGACATTCGAATACATTGTTTAGAGTTAAAGGGGAGAAGGAGGCGGCGAGCAGCGAGAGAAGAGTCGAAGTCTGTGCAGAGCTCACGTGCTTTGTGGATGCTCATTTTACGCAGTAGCCAGGATCTCTCTCAAATCAAGCTGTCTTCACCGTGATTCAACCAGTTTCTTCTCACGACAGGTAGATGATGAAGAAAAGACAGAATCACCCTGAGAATGTCGCTCCGCCTCGACACCATGACTTCTCTCCTGCTGATGCAACTAACTCGACCTGCATGTCTCTGAAATTCAGGGCTTGACATGTTTGACAATGCAATTTGATAAAGAGCCCGCGTGTCTGCGTGTGTCTGTGTGTTTGTGCATGCGCGCATGAGTGTGTTCGTGTGCAGAAAGAGGGAGTTGGAAAGAGGGAGAGCGAGAGAGAGAGAGAGAGAGAGAGCAATGCGATGTCCCGATTGCTTTAATCCTACAGGCAATGCAGCTGTGAGCAGTGTCACAGCACTACGTGCGTGTGTGCGTGCGCGCCATCAAACTGTGTGTGCGCGTGTGTGTGTAGGCGTTGAAATTCCAAGTAGGTTGTATTATAAACCAGTCAAGATAATAGATAAATGTGCATGTTTCCAACTTCTAGCCTTCTGGCTGCTAACGGCGCACCACTTTAGGATAATAAATGGCTTACATAAAGATATGTGGAGAAAAAGTGGCTTTTTGTCGCAATAAATCCATAAGATTCACGGCCAAGGAAACGAGAAAATCAGTATTCTGGAGATGAGAAGCTGTTCAAGAGACGCTGGTTTTATTCTAAGATCAATTTGGTCTCGAGAGTGCATCTGAATATAGACACTGGGCTTAATCTCATGCAACGTCGCTTCAACGCTCGGCGGTTAAAAGTGGTTTCTGTGTCATAGTAGACGGATCAGCTCTTAAGAAGCAACCACGAAGCACCTTGGACGAATGTATGAGGAATAAATCTTCAAAATCATCATGTTGAATAGATAGGAAAAATATAACAAGGATAGATGCTAAACTTTGACAGACAGGTGACACAAAAAAATCAGTTGCCTCAGTATATATATATTTAAATAAATGATAACAATCTTACCTTACACTGCGGAAGCTATGGCTATTTTCCCAACATATTTGGCCACATCCTTTATAAATAAATTCTGCAGCCCTCCAATGAATCCATACTCCCCATTCCTGACAATACAAGTCCGGCGCAACAAGATGCTTCAGTGAACGAAAATAAAATGCGTTACTCTCCCGTCTGCCCGCTCATATCCTCCGTCTCCTTCTTCTTCTTCTTCTGGGTTTTCCCATCAAAAAACACACAGCAGCCACCGAGAGAGGGAGAGAGAGGGAGAGAGAGAGAGGGAGAGAGGGAGAGAGAGAGGGAGAGAGGGAGAGAGAGAGAGAGAGAGAGAGAGAGGAGGTTAGAAGACCGATAAAGACACAGAGAAAGATAAGAATTCTAGGAATGATAGAAAGAGGAGAATATTCTTACAGTATCACCGTACATTAATTCCACGTCTCTATTCCCAATATGGACCGTTTCCTCCCGAAAGTCGCTCACCCTCCCTCTGAAAAAAACGGGTAGAAAAAAAAGATCCGTAGTGGGTGGATTTAAAATGTTGAGGGACTCTGAGTTACAGCAGAGAGAGAAATAGACGCGTTTTGCTCGCAGATCTCCAGGAGCAGCCTGCAATATCACGTCACACATCCAGCCGCTAAGATAAAGCACGTACGCACGTTTCTTACTGCCGCTGCGTCTGGAACCACCAATACTTTCTTCCCTGCCCTCCTCCTTCCTTTCTGCCTTTTTTTCATCTATGCCTCTATTTAATTCGAGTCCAAAGGGTGCCCCCCCTCCCCGAACCGGACCCTCTCAGACGACACTGCCGCGCGCTGCTGCCGCACATCTCCAAACCAGGACTATTTGAAGGACTTTTTATTCTCTTTCTTTGCTGAGGGGAAATGGGAATGCACGAGAATAATATCATACATGCACCACAACCTGTTTGATCTTTCAGAGGGACCCGGTGTGTTTTGTAATTCCCCCTCCTGTCCTGATGGGTGACAGCTGCTGCTGCTGTTGTGATTCCTTCACTGGTTGCAGGTGCGCACAGCGCCGCACGCGCTCCTGTTCCTTGCCTCCACGCTGCTGGAAGAAAAATGTGTTCCTGGAGAAACTTGTGCTCTTTTAGAAAGTTGGTCTTGCAGTGTCTAACCTGATACTCTGTTGGAAGGTAGGAATAAAATGTGTTTATTCGACATAGAGGCTTGAAGAAGTCTTTCAGCTTTTAGCAATGGTCAGGCTTTTGAAGTTGGTCGCTAACTATACGCTGCAGCGGTGTGTGCGTGTGTGTGTGTGTGTGTAAAAGCCTCCACTGATCAGTGGCGGATTTCCTGTCAAGAACGGATATATAATGGACATATGGATGGGTAGTTATAGACAGTCATCTTATTTGCCTGCTGATCACACAGCCCTCTCGTGAAGATTGTGACTTTTAGTTCACATATATAGATGATCCAATTTTATCAGGTGCAAGTAGAGTGTTGATCCATACTCATGGGTATATAACCTGGAGTTAGAGATTAATGTGTGTGACCTCCAGACATGTTTGAGCTCAGTTCAGATGCACAGTTAGAATTCATGCATATTCAAAAGGTCATACAAGCAATTGCTCCTCCTGGACAATGACAATATGACTATGATCATTTTTCCTTCCCTCTTTTTTTTGGGGGTGGGGGTGGTTCAGTCAGCAGCTTAATCATTTAAGATGTGTGTAAGTTTACTCTCATTAGCCTGGTCATTTTTTCAGCCCTTGACTGAATTTGTTCCATCTGAGCAGCTGCTTCGAGAAGAGCCTGTTTGTCTATTTATTTCCAGGACTAGTCAGTGCGAACTGAAAAAAGAAGAATATTTCAGACGAGCAGTATCAGCCACATAAATGTAAGAATCTGAAAGAGCTTGTTTTAGTCCCAAGCACCCTGCAGCAAGCAGTGTTTACAACGTTGATAATCTGTGGGCAAACTTTTTGAGGAGATCGGTGTTATTCAGCACAGTTGGTTGTTGTGGCCTGTTACAGTCTTCCCCAGGCAGCCAGCAGAACATCAGGGGTGACCTCCAGCCAGGCCATTTACAAAGGCAGTAATGAAGACTTTGGTGTTGTGGGAGCTTTGGCTCAGTGAGCTGAGAGGTGCAAAAAATGCATGCAAAGCCTTATTGAACTGTGAAACACTAAGAGTTTCCCCACTGACTCATGGGAAGGCCATTTGCCAAGCTTTCAATAATGCTGCCATCAGCCTCCCCGCAAAGGTGTTTCCGGAATCTAAAAGGCACCCAGCATGTTTGGTAAATTTTCAACTGGTAGAACACATGAAATTTGTGAGGAAATGTGATTTCATGTGGTCAAATATCAATAGGAAGTAATGACATGGCTGGTTAGTCAGCTGTAGAGTGGATTGGTGTGTATATTTTGCAATTACAAATGGCAATATCTCCTCCTGACAACGGTTTGAAAGTCTAAAATGAATAAACGGAATAGATTAAATCATGTGGTCTATTGTGGTATGTTTAAGAGACAGCATGTTTCCCTTTATCTTCAAGTGAACAGAATATAAATGATAGTTTGCAAGAGAAAACATAAATTTATATCAAGATATTCAACTAGTTATTCACCATCAACATGGGGGTTGATCCCGCTCTAGAATCTTTAAACACTGTGGTGTTGCTTCTCATCAAATAGCAGTTGCAGTATCTCCTATTATTCTGTCAACTCAAGACTCTGTTTGAGCACATGGATCTTGAATAATGCATGACCTGGCATAAACTATAGCCCTATTATCACCCGCTCCAGTTTCTGGGACTGAGCCTGCACTAGTGTGTGTGTGGGTGTGTGGGTGTGTGGGTTTGTGGTTGGGTGTATGTCTGTAGAATAATATGTCTGTTTGATATAGTGGGAGTTAAACAGCATTCACGTCCATTACAAAATACAACACTATGTGATAAACATTAGTCTATTGATCAAGTGATAAACAACCCTTTATTGACGTTAAGCCTCTATTATAAATCATAATGGCGTGCTTGCTTTAGGAATAAATGAAGGCTCATTTTCACAGAAAAATGATAGTTATTATTTTTGCAGACCAGAGCATGCAGGCAGACCCCTTACACACAGAAGCACACAGATGGGGAAGTTCTCGACCTGTTAGTAAAATGTATTCAGACTTTCAGGTCAACTCCGTCGCCATAAGGTCGTCCATATGTTTGTCTGGGCAGGGTGATAATAGGTTCCTCCCTCTAATAATAGATGAATGATTGTTGAACCCCACAGAACACATCTGAAGATTCTGTATTATTTTGTTTTCCTGCGCTGTAGCTGAATGATTTGTTATCCTATTTGTCATAACAGAAGGGATATATTTTCTTTTATTTTTATATATTTTCTGTCCTTTCATTTGGATCATTATACAGACCGTAGCTAGTAAGATGAGATGCTTCTGGTGTAGTTAAAGATAACAACAGTGTGTTTTAGGACAAACCGTACTCTGGCTGCAGGTATTATAATACCAATCTCCCTACAACTACTAGAAGGAATGCCTGTCCCTCTGAGCAACATTTTAGTTAAATATAAAAAAAAATACGTATCATGATTTTCTGCGAAATTGCCTTAAGATATTTATGGTCTGTAAGGATAGTCAATAGAACAAAATATTCTAAGATACACTTAATCTGAAAATTGTGCCTTAACGTGCTTAAGAAATACAACTTCCTTTTCCAATTATGTAATACATGAAATTTAACTTATTAACAAATTATGTATATTAGGATAGCCTATGAAACTGTTCAGACCCGAAAAAAGTTCAGCAAAGCTAAGATTTTCTGCAAAAAGTATATGTAGGTCTTCCATCACGTAAATATGGTGGCCAGGGCTCCAGAATCCTGTCATGACTGTCTTACAAGTTAGGATAAACCGGAGTTTGTATGAGGCATAGCATATCAAGGCATAACAACCAAAACATTTCCAAGGTGTTAACGACAAACAGGCACTATTATTTTCATAACCACGACGAATTATGGATGTTGGAGTTTTTCCACAAGATCTTTATGATAGTGACTTGAATTGATGAACTAGGCCAATCCAATTCAGATGTGGCCAGTTCCAGTCTGGACCCATCCCCAGATTCACCCATGGCCTCAGTACTACTTTGTTAATTTGTTTTTACCTCCAATCGTATAGTACAACATGTATAAGTAAATTCCATTTCGCACGTAATGATTGCATTAAACTGTTTATTTTAGGTCCTTTGGAAAAAGCCTTACATATTTGCAGATGTCCCTTCTGGTAAGTACACTGCAGACTTGTTTGATTTGAGAAGACACAATACTGAAATTCACACACAATGTAATCAAGTATATATATAAATGTTATACTATAAATTAGTATCCATACAGAAGTACAAGATCTGACATCCAGCATAAGTTAAAAGATAATGAGCTAATATTAGCACGCTAACAGGCTAAACCAAGATAAAGAACAATGCACATATTAGTGCAGGTATCCACGAACACTTGATTATAAGTCCTTTAATGCTTTGCACCACAATTTGCATAATGGATTCATGTTTACATTAATGTTCTTCACGCGTTACATCGATTGGATGTCACTATCAGTGTACACAGGATTGTGTCTTAGGGATCGTTTCAATCATTGCACTAATGACGTGCCACTCTATTAACAAATTAAAAGTGTGGTCACTTTTCTTGCATTTCTTCATGAGCTGTTTTCCCATTTTTTTTTTCATATTTAATTAAAAGCTGTCGCTGAAATTGCAGAGTGCTGTAGTTGCGATGAGGTTAAGTGCCCAGGGCGGTTCTTGCACTTCTTCTTGTATGGCAATCATAAACACTTCAAGTGAGTGCAAAGGGAAATGTATGTTAACTGTATGAGATAATCAATGACTGTCAAAAAGATGCATATAACACAAGATATAATGCACGTGAAATCAATGTGTCAAAATGATGTCCCATCTGGGATGTGAGACTTTTGACTCGTGAGTGCACATGGTCCTTTCTAGTCAATTTAAATGCTCTGTTATTAACTATGTTTATTTTTACCATGAACCCAAATTGATTTGTTTCATAGTAAAATATATTCAAATATAGTGATGGGGAAATATATATTCAAAGAAGAACTTCCTGTGATTACATTGTAAATAAACTGTAATCATTACATCATTCTCCAAATCCGTCAAACATGTTTAAATTGAAAACTTCCCTCGTCACATATCAATAAAGTTTTCCGAGCCCCGCTTTTACCCTAAGTCTGATAAGCTTGAAACATTTAAGAGATTTGAAATATTAAAATTGAAATGTGCATCATTATAAGTGAAAATGTATTTTAAATGTTTTCACCGAGGCCATCACATCTCATTTACTGAGACTCGCTCTTTTAACTTAAACCCCACTTTAAACGAAGATAACCTTGCTTGATTAATGAGGTGAAACGTATAGTGCGCTGACACTCAGCGCTCTGATATTCACTGTGGCGGGAACACATTTCTGAGATGTGAAGCTGAGGTCTGTTTTATATAATGTTTACAGTCAAAATGTAAGTGTGCTTCTGACCCCGCAACATCTTCTCAGCAATCAGGGAGTTGAGCCGGCTACCTTCCGATCTTCTGATTGGGAGACGGCCGCTCTACCCACTGAGCCACAGCCACCCCGGAGTTTTGTAGGTTTTATGCAATAGCAGAGACATCCAGTGTCTGTAATGGCTTCATTAATTAAATGTTTAAGTGCACATACAGTACTAGCACTGTTGGGTGATGGAATTCTGGCAGTTTCAATGGTATATTTGATATTAATCCATGAAAAATATGCATCATAATATGGACAATAATAGTAACGTGGAAAAAACTATTCTGTATTGGAATTGCTGAACCAAATTTTTTTATCATCAGTGGCTGCAAAATCAACAGATAAAAAAAATCCATAAGATACGATACGATATGATACAATATGATACGATAAGGTGAGATACGATAACGTGAGATAAGATAAGATAAGAAAGCCCTTAATTGGTGTCACGGTATTCCACACAGTATAGCGGTAGTATTTCTGTTGGTAGAGCGCTCCTCAGTCCTTGCCCAATTGGATCCGTTCGGCGGCTCGATCCCACACTCTGCCCCGTAGATTTCGTGGGTCCCAAGGAAAGACAATTAACCCCAAATTGCTTCTATGGAGCTTCACAAGGGCTGCATACTGCTCCAAGAGGGATGAGTCAAATAGAGTGAATTTATTTCACGATGTTGTATGTATGTACTGTATCATATTATTATTACTGGTTTGTAAATATGAGGCATTGTACAAATTGCAAACAGAGGGTTTTCATAGTGTTTTTAAAAGGCATCGCACATTAAGTGTGGAAATACTGCACACAGTACAATAGTATTGCACCCAGCAAATAAAGCTATGATGACAAAAGGGGATTTTATCAGTGTTCGTCATGAGTTTCCCCCCAGTCCATTTTGATGTTAAATATACAATTCTGATGTCTATTCGAAGGAATTTACTTTTCAGATTTCATTCATTGAGAGATGAGGCCGACAACTGCGAACCAGACCAAGTCTCCCAACAATCTCTTTAGTCTCTTCTTCACCAAATGATTCCTTATAGATGTGAATAAATTCAGTTTAACTTCTAATACATATGGAAATCAGCCACACTTCAGATAATTCTTCAGAAAATGAATATGTGAGAAGAAATAAATCCTAGGAAAACTTTTGCTGAGCATTTTTGAATGCTTTCTGGCAAAAGATACAGCTAAGACACCTTTTTTTTTAACATTCAGGAAAACATATGCAGGCTTTGTCACGCATGTGTAACCTAAACTATGCCAATCTGGTGAATGCAGCTGTGCTTTACATTCTACTCACATTTATATTTGCCTTTTCCATGCCTTGGCTTAAAACTGAATTTTAAATCAAGGTATTTTTTCCCAGCATTGTTCCTTTTTTTTCTTTTTCTTTCAGAGACAATACTGCGCTGCATGAATCCTCAGGGCCCTTATCTGTTGCCTTTGAATGTGGTTCCAACCACCAGGCCTTAGACTCTGGCAACCCCCCCCCAACCCGCTCTGACTGTGTAAATATTCCATGAGCCACTGCCTCCATACTGTGGATTGACAAGCATTGCGACTTTTAAACGTCATGTCTAGTAGTGAGTTTGTAGGGCAATGATAAATCCACAGTACCCATCCTTTATATTACAGTTATATGTGTCAAATAACAGGAAACATTATGACAAGAAAGCTAAGGCGAAAAAAACCCATAATTTTTTTATTATGGAGGGCAAAATATGAATGGCTGATCAGTGTGTATCAGTGTGATTCATGTGGTAGAAAGAGGCAAAGACATCATGCTGAAAAAGAGGCCTGGAAATAGCCCTGCAGCAAACAGGATATAGAACCCAGTCCTTGTTAATCAAAGAGATGATAGGTCACCTTGGTAATTATCAATTCTGAACGCACACAATAAGAAAACTATTTTTCCGAAAATCACTAGCCATAATTTAATTTTACCCTGCGATCAGGAAATGAAGTGCAGAATTTAGAAGGAAGTGGGCCTTCAATCTTTAAATAAACAAACAAACAAAAAGACCCAGAAAAATCCTCAGGTTTGATCAATGAACCAGCTATGTTGGATAATTTTCCAGCAACCCCAGATGATGTTTTAATTACTTAAACAATTATCAAAAGAGTTGCTATCTAGTTTATGTGGCTTATCGATTATTAGCCCAATCTTTGCATCGCTACAAATAAATCCTTTAAGCCGTACCTCATATACTGCAAGATGTCTAAATCAAGATTTTATGTAATACATGGACATCTTGCAATGTCTTTATCTTTGTTCTGCTCTACTTGAAGCATACTTCTTCTGCTCACACACTCACATACTTGCATGAGCCGCTGCAGCTCTTTGGACAACTCTGAGATACAGCTAATTAAAATGTCTATGATAAAATAATTAGCCTCCTTGGCAGACAATGGAGAGTCAAATTCTTTCATAATCACTTGAATGAACTGATAAAAAACTTTTGAAACACCGAACAATTTGCTGTGGTCACGACAACCAGAACTCTAATTTTCATTTGCAGACATGCCATTATTGTTTTTCTCTTTTTTGCAAAAGCACAAGGTGCTTTGCCTTAGTGAATGCCCGCTAGCCATTGCGTTGATATGAATAAGGGAATCAAAACATACTGTGTTCATGAATGCATGCAAGCATTTATAAAGGAGTGCACTGCAGATTACAAAAGAAGCAGGGTTTTATTAAGTTTGATAGGGTCATAAAATAAAGTGTATGTCATATCGTGCTAAAGACTCAAAGTGAAAATGTAGGAGCCTTCTCTGGTTGGTGCAGAAGAATGTTGAGCAGCGTGGTTCTGAAGAACCTGTGGCAGTATCACATATGTAATAATAGAACCTAAACACTTTGGGTATGTGTTTACTTTAAACATTATGAGAGGAACGGTATTTATTAAAAAAGGTTGAATCAACGCGCTGGACAAACATAACTACACCCTCGTATTATTCCCTGATAATACAACTGATGTTCATTTTGCTGTTTTCTTTCTCCCCCCCTCTAACTGAGCTCAAGTCATTTCAAAGCTAGCTGATGAGCAGTTAGCACCATGGCTAAAGGGAAGCTAGAGCTGCAATGCATAGACCAGCACTGCTCATTCTATAACCTTCAACCGTCAGAGGACACACATCGTATTTATAACAATCATCCAACAAAAATATCAAACAAGTGTGAGCTGAGCGTCAACAAAGCGTGGTTGAAACATAGCTCTTAGGTGAAAAACTGTTTCCCCCTCCGGGTGGAACACCTAACAACCACAAGACGGTTCCCACCTTTTATAGGTTCACCCCAAATTAATGTAACAATATTCACAACAAATCAAAACATGGATTTTGGCTGAAAATCAAAAATCAATGAAAAAATCAATGTTTTACATTCCCCATCTTTTTGTCTTTGTTTATTGTTTTTAACCTGTTTGCACCTGCTGCTATGACACGTTTATTCCCCCTGGATGAATAAAAGTTATCTATCTATCTATCTATCTATCTATCTATACATCTATACATCTATACAGCTAATACATCCCATCATCAAACCAATATATATATAGGCCTACAGTTCACAAATAAAATTACACAACGTTGACAATTAACCAAGTAGAAACATTGTGTAGTGTCCGGGTATTTTATCCTCTGCGGGAGATTCCTGAAGTTCTTGGTCCGACTCAAATTCGAACATGTTAGACCCTGATAGAGCCTCCAGAAAAGATTTTTGTATCTCCGTGTTGTATCTCTCAGTGTGCATTCGCAAGGAAGCATGGTTGGAAGCACACACATTTGGCATACCTCCAGGAAGAGGGAAGCGTGTCCTCTTGCCCAGAATGGCTCCATCAGAGCAGGGTGGAAGGGAAATTGTTCATCACCCAAAAGGGTTATTTTAACCAACCGCTGTTACAGACATTTTATAAGGATAATTTGAAATGGTACTGACTTGTGCAAAAGGGGTAGAAAATGGCACCTTTAATATTGACAGCATGAGACTATGAGTGTGTTCCACAGGCTGGCCGTGGATTTTCCACCCTCAGTCCAACAATTAAACTGCCCTCAAATAACTTCAGCATGTCGCTACGGCTACTGGCTGTTGTCAGACATAATCAAAGAGACAGTAACATTCATCTATTGGAATAAAGGAATTAAAACAAGGTTCAACACCTATGAGGGATACACACTAACTGCATAGACACACACTGAAACCATCAAGGGTGTATTATGCAGAATGACATTAAGCTGTGTTACAAACAAATATCGCATTTGTCTCAAATGAATGGTGACGAGTTTTCCAAGCTAGTTGAGGCAGACAACTCTAATGCGTGGCTGCAGACATTCATACAAAAATGGCATCCTCCTCAAAGTCCATCAAGCATACCTGTTTCCTAACTGGCGGTCTATTTAACCTGCAACAACTTCCCACGTCTCCCTTTGCCCACCGTATTCTGCAGCTGCAGCAGCACTTGTATTGTATCCTGTACTTTCAGCACTGCCCCTCGGCGCAGTGGTCAGCACTGCTGCCTCACAGCGAGAAAGGTAGCGGGTTCGAATCCACCTCCGCCGGCCGTTCTGTGTGGAGTTTGCATGTTCTCCCCTTGTCTGCGTGGGTTCTCCTCAGGATGTCTGGCTTCCTCTTTCAGTCCAAAGAACATGCAATCTATTCTAGTTGAATTGGTGACCCCATCCCTAAATATCCCATAGAAGTGAATGTGAGTGGGAATTGCTGTCTCTCTCTCTGTGTTAACCTTGTGACAGGCTGGAAAACTCATCCAGGGTGTACTGCTCAAGGTCAGCTGCGACCTGCTGAAAAGATAAGTGATTCAAACATAATGAATGAATATATTCACTTGTATATATTTGGAGAGGATGCTGGCTTCGTGTGTTCGCAGCTTCTCCGTACGAACTACACTCAAAAAGTTTGAGCTTCGGGTAAATAATATAAGAATAAAGTGTTATTATTATTGAGGAAGTTAGGGTATAGATGCCAAACTCAAAAGTGTTACACTGCTATAATCTTCTTTTCCTTTTGGCTGTTCCCTTTAGGGTTCGCCACAGCAGATCATGTGTGTGAGTGTTCCGTATAGGTTTTTGGTACAGCTTTTATGTCAGATGCTCCTCCTGATACAACTCTACCCATGTAATATCAATGAATATTAATTATGTGAGTTGTTTGACTAAATAGTCATTACTAGACAATAAACTTTCAGCTAACCTGTCATATTTACTCATACGACCACAAATAAAGCGATAATACCATATAATGTAAGCAGCTCAATCAGGATCAGGACTCTAGGAGCGGTGCTGGGCATAAACATTTGCGCCAATAAGGCACACAGACACCACCAGAGCGCTGAATCTGGACCTCATTCAAACCAAAACAGCAATAACCTAAACCTCAAACCAGCAACGATCAATTGATATCTAAGATGTATCAAAAACTATTAGACTCGACCAAAGCTGTTCATTATTTGAAGACAAACTCCATTCTCCTTTCTTTCTTTCAAAACAGCTTACTCCGGTTCCTAAAGTGAAATATTCAAAATCTGAGGAGAAATCAACAGAGGAGGTATTGACTTATCTGGAGGGCACAGCGTTGTTTATTCTTCTTACCTGGAGACAGGAGTGGAGAAATCTGATTTGATAAAATAAGGATCTGATTTATATGAGCTGGTAGCAGCAGGGAGAAAAGCAATGAAATGACATTAAGATATTGGTGGGAACAATCTATTTAAACTACATGTAGTCTGGAGAAAAATGTTTATTGAATTGTGAAAATATGATTTTTTGATTACAATGTTAAGGCCAGCAGAGAAGGCTAGGCTAACCCTGATGGCTAACCATTGATACCGTGATAACCGTTTAGCCTTTGTAGGTTAGTCTATACAAATTAACATTGGGCAAGAGGTGGAGTATATCCTGAACAAATGGCCAGGTCATCACAAGGTATACAGGCAACCATTCAGACTGACACCAACTAAGAGTCACCACTTCAGCAATTTAGCATGTGTTTGGACTGTTGCAGGAAGTCAGACACACGCGACCCTACACAGAAAAGTCCCATATCCAACTTCTTTAGTAATATACAATGAATACTCACATGGCCTACTTCTAACAGCCTAAAAGTTGAATGTGGCATACTGGATGTATCTCATCATCAAAAGTCACCATCTTTGCAGCAAAGAAGAGGTAGGCAGAGTTATGAGATTTTTCAGGCTTCAGAAAATGGCAGCTAAGGAGGCCCCAATTATTGCAGAACTCAAAAGTGGAGTATATGATGGCAGTTTCTGTTGGGAAGCTTATTTTAGTGTTCATCTTTAGTTACAAGAAAATATCAGAAGAAGTTTTTGAAGGCAACTTGACAGACACCCTCAAATAATGGGGCTATCATTTCAGGGAGGTGCCTGAGAGTGATGTTAGTGTTACACCACACTGACGTAATTCATGCTACACACAAGTAAAAATAATTACATAAAGTATACTACATAGTAGTTCACACAAGAAACTAAAGTATTTGATTGTGAAGTACAGCATTTATCTTTTTTCTGAAAGATACCATCCAACTCTTCAAATGCTGACCCTAGTGCACATTAGTAACCTACCCTCTTTTTGCTTTGTTTCCCTATGATTGTACCGTTCCTTTCCACGGCAGGGGGCTCAGTGAATGGTCAAATACAGATAAATGGAATGACTGAAAGGGAGAAATTATTTAAAAAAAAAAAGCAGGTCATTAAAAAACCTAATACTAACGTCCATATAAGTGTAGAATAGCTTGGATTCCTCTAACATCTTCATGACTTAAGTCTGATTTTTCCTAATTTTAATTTGTGTGTGCTGTATGCGGTCTGTATACGTATCTAGCTCAGTGCACGGGTCTATTCATTCAGTAAATTGACCTCTCATATTTTTCCTCTCATTGCATCTTGGGAAGATCTCCTTTTCTACGGTGGTTCGCATTAGCAGTGCACAGTAGATGAAAACAACAGCCTCAGAATTCTTAATATCCAGATTCATATACAATGAAAGGAGTGAAAAGAAAAAAATTCAATTGAATTCATTTAATGTCTTCGGATGTGTTATGAAATGTGTATTCAGTATGGTCGTACTGTGTAAAAGAAAGACACTTCAATCAATACTTGAGTATTTCACTTACCTTTTGATTGGGGGGATACACTTTGATTTATTGAGCTCTGTAAAATGTTTTTTCTTTTTCTTTTTTACCACAACCTTGAGTATATGGTGGCTAATTTAAATTCTTCTGTGGCTCTGTTGAATAATAAAGATTAATGTTCAAAGATTATGCTCTTGCCATCATGAGTGGGACACATGAGAGCATAATGAAATGCCGACAGGGTGTGCATGGGTGATATTAGATCTCGTGCATTCATTTTAGGAATTAGACAAGCAGTAAACAATGTACCATTATTTGAACAGGTGAATCAGGAAGAAATACATAAAAAGTGCTTACTTCATTAAATGTGAAAATTGATGAATTCGTAGGAAGGGTATCAAACAATACCCCCACATTTGTTTAGTGAGGCAACATCGTTCTACTTACAACGAACACACTCTAAATATGTTTGGAGTCATTATTTTTACAACATGGAACTGTATTATAACCTTCATCCAATACTGCTACACAAATAGTTCTTTGGAGTCAACCTTTGCTGAGGAGCAATTGTCTGGATCAACCTGTCCACTGTAATGGGGCGGGCTGAAAACTGTTTGCACCACTGGTTTCCTGTCCCTTGTGATATCCATCGCCTGAGCTTGGTCTGGCTTGTCGATCTCGGTGTGAGGGAGACACTGCCTCCGCTGATCACATCTGGCCAGAGAGCTGATTTCAGCAGTTTGAAGGATCATGTTAGACCGTGCCTCTGTCATCACAACCAGACAGCCAATTTAAGTCATGCTACATTTCTCAGATCATTTTTTTAATTTTATGTAGACTATAATAAATGTTTATTATAAACATTTTATTTCCATTATAACTACCTGAAAGTGTGTTTTACTATAGATGGTGGCTTAGTTTTGAAAAATCTATCAGTCACTAAATAATTAGATTCTGTGTGCATTCAAATGTAATTTGTAATATCAATTGTAGTAATGAAACCCTCCAGAATATACTTCACAAGGCTACAGCTGCTCAAATTGTTGTTTGTGCACTTTAATAAAGCAGTAGAAATATCTGGCACGATTCACTCACCTTGCAATATTGACTTGGACCTGTCAGAGTCTGTCCATCCCATGAGACGAGTAACACAGGGAGAGCTGAGCTCATGGATGGCAAAATTTGGAATGCAAAAGTAATTTCTATTCAAATAAAAATCCACTCTAAATTACAGTTTATATTACCTCTATAAAAATACACAATGAACTCCGGTCTTGTTTCTGAGGTTATATTTCTTCTATAATAGATGAAGGGGAGCCAACTAATTCTTAAATTTGACATATTAGGATTTAAATGACATTAAGCTCATTAATGTGTAGAAAAGGCAGGAAGTATCCCCCTGAGTAGACAAAGTCACCTCCTGGTTGATGGAGCAGCTCGTGTCTCTTCAAGATATCATTGATTAGCCTATTGGTTTTGACCTTTTCAAGACAGCTGTCCATGCTCATAACAGTGTATGTACTGCTGTTCCCAAGATCCCAATAACTACAAAGGGGGATTAGGAAGATAAGGACTTCATTATGTACGTCACCCAACATCCTTTGATCAACTGGAGACAATGAGTGAACTGAGAGCTACTTCCAATATTGCACTCTGGCATTATCACTATAGCCAATAAAACCCAGCAAACATCCTTAATTGGTCTGATGAGCACTGAAAAATCAAACCAGTTAACGTCTTGGAACAACCTGTGGTAACCTACAAATGTGCGTAAGAAGGGAGCTTTCCAGTGAGTAGTGGGAATATATTAATGGGGTAATCTCTGGAGCACATCTCCAAGGGAGTTAGTGAGGAACACCACCAAGAAGTCCTATTCCTTCCTCTAGGGGCCTGTGCAGGTGTGCAAATATGATATTGGATCTGTCTGAGCCACTTACACTGCAGTGCAATGACTAGTGAGATTAATTAGAAGTTCTACCACCCACCCAACCTCTCTTTAATGACGAGCCCTCCTCTCCATTCTATCAGGTCTCCAATCATGCAGACAGCTCACCACAGCTTTCATTCAGCCAGTTCCCCAGCATGAGGATGACCCATCAGTCTGTTGTGTGTTACATGAGCCAATCTGCTGGGATGATGAATGATAACAGGAGCTCTGTGCTGCTGGACCTGTCAGAGGAGATTTTGGACGGGTGGCATGATGGGTTTACCACAGCAACGCATGGTTTGGGCTCACAGGTGGTCCAGAGCACAGAATCCAGTGCCACCAATTAATGTTTGTCTTTGTTCACCCCAGATAGCCAGAACCTGCTATACACCATGCAGGCAAAGTCTGCCCCTGCAAATAACAGCAGAGCAAGAATGTAATACTCCTGGGAGATGAAGCTGTATGCGAATATGAACAGCAACAATTAGTTGGTCATTCCTTCGGGAGTCGTTCCCCTGGAAACAGAAATAAAACAAAGGTACAAAAAAGGTACTGATATTTTCCCAACATTGATTTAATATTCTGGAGAATGCAAAAGCATCTCAAAGGGAGGGTCACTTACAACATAATAGTGTCCTAAATTCCCACAGAGCAGTTATCTTTTCACGTGCTTTCTGCCAGGCTGCCCAGCATTCTCCTGCCCTCTGCTAAATCTTCATCACCACTGTGGTCTGTTTTAATAGCTGCCATCTGGAAATAACTTTAACAGCAGAGGGTGCCAAAGCTTTTCAGTTTTACATTTCCTAGTCTCACTGAATCTCCCTACTTTTAAACCTCACAATTTAGGCAGAGTTTACAGAAATGCAACTTGGTCATTCACACCAGTTGCACTAAATCAATGTGAGGATGTGAAGCAACGGCAAGAACTTACTGGGGCTTCCTTAACACATCGTTGTCCAACGAGTCATCAGCACAACATTACATAATCACTGTGCAACAAATGTCACTATATTCACTCACACTGAGTAAACAGAGGACTAATTAGTCAGCTTTAAGAGCTGACTAATTAGTCCTCTGTTTACTCAATATGATTTTTTTTTGTTATTCAGGAACTCAGATGTTCAATTGAAGGGACACTTGTTGCACATAATTAGATTTAATCTCTTACCCTGTGTCTTAAACGGTCCTTTTCCTTCTTCTTTCTTTGCCATCCCAACTCATTTCACAGCAATAAGTTGATGGGAAATCTGGATTGACACACAGAGAGGAACCTGAAATACAACCATTATCAGTCAGGATCTATTTCTGATAAGTCCATTTTGAAAGCAACAGTTCTGTACAGTGTCAAAACCTGTTAAAATGACAAGCTGTCCCATTAAGCGAACTCTTTGGAAAAACACTCCTCCATGACACTGCGGTGAAGTGCACTGAATGACTACACTATGTACCAAGGTACCAGTTCTGCTTGGGAATCTGACCCAGGAGTGAATCCCTCTCGCCATCTGTTCGAAGAGACGAAGCCACTCTGAGAGCGAGAGGATGTGACTGAATGTGAAATATGTTTAGAGTGTGTGGATATGAATTCATCCTTTTATTATTAATTTTTTTTCATCAATCATAATGCAATATTCCTCCATATTTTCTCTAACATGAAAATGTTTTCATTTTAATTGTTTGTTTTGAGGTCATCACAATGCCAAAGTGTTTCCGCATCTGTTCACATCTTGTTTGTTTTCCCGGTGCTGCACCTCAGGTGAGTAGCATTACTTCCTGATGATGCATCCTATCATTTGGAGACCCCGTGTGCTGAGCTGACTTTAAGTTAATTCTGTCGAGTGGAATGAACATCTTTCTGACATTAACACCACAGGGAGCTGCTGATATGTTGGCAGCAAAAATAGGACGCGTGCCCTATGAAACTGCAGAGACATACAAACAGCGGCTTCTAAATCTAAACAATGTCCTGGAAGCCTTTGGTTTCAAGTGCCAAATAAGCTTGCAAGGCAGAAGGCTGCCCGGAGCTGCCAGTGACAGAAGTCTGATATTTGGCATGGATTAGCTAAAGAGTTATTTCTGCACCTTGTCTGTTACAGAAATTCAGACCTCTCAGACGATTCTCCACTTTCAAAATATTGAGCAGGTTGTGCAGCATTCAAGCAACAGAACTTGGGGCTTTCAAACGTATAACGGGCTTACAGTTACATTTCAAGGTCAAAGGGTGTATATCCGAATCATTTGCAAGAATTTTTCTATTTTGATGTGACTTACCAGTGGCTCACATGCACTACCGATTTTCACCCACTCTCTACTTTTTATGCCAAAAATGATGATGAGAGGCTGATTATTCCGTCCAAATTCCCATGTGGTGGGCCATAACCGCATAAATAACAGCATTTGACCAATTTATTTTTCAAAGGAAAGTCAAAAGTGTACCGATAAATCCCTCTCCACTAATGCAGAGTAAAGAGCTCTATCCACCTCACAGAACGTTCCATCCAGCATCGCCCACAGTGATGGCCAGTCAAATTGGATTAAGCTGAGGTGGCTTGGGGCTTCTCTGCAGCTGCTGCTGTTTGATATGGGGTTTAGGTGTTCTGCAAGTGTTAACTTGGCTAGACCTAAAAGAGTAACAGAGGCACATTAATATTTTATATGGAACTCCAGACCATGGTGCCAATGAGTCATTGGCTTTAGACAAAAGGGAGCAATACATTATGCAAATACTAGACCTACATTTCATCTCTGGACAGTGATGCAATTCCTGTTCAGTTTCCTTTTAGTCCTCATTAGTGCAGACTTGAAAGCTCAAGATGTATTGACAGAGAAAAATTAACTCCATAACCATAATACCAACAACACTGTCGATCAAAAAAGCAACTGTAACTTGTAACTGTACTAACCGCCAATATCATATGGTTGTGGGTCCACTTGTTGGAAGTTGTATGATTGCATATTGAAGTGACCTTGGGCAAGGTAAAGAACCATTTATGCTTCTATTAGATGCTTTGTTGGCATGTCAGTGAAGGAGTGAATGGTGCACTTTGGATAGACAGTGCTGTACTGGACTGTACCGTGTACATTGAATGTTTTATTATGGTAAATTATTCAAAGAACCTTGAGTGGTTGACAGGCAGGAAATATTCTATATAAATGCTTCATCCATTTTCAATTAAAATACAGATAATAATAATTTACTAATAATACTGAATAGTGTTAATAACTTAACACTGATAATTTTACCATTCACAGTGTTCTAACATCTAATTCCCTTAACAATAAAAGGTGCAGTTCCCTTTCACTATGAGTGTTTAGTTCTAACATTTTGAATCTGATGTTATTTGATGTGATTTTTCTCATACATTTCATTTTTTCCACGGAGATGGACGTGAAAACATTATTACTTCTGCTTGTTTTCTTCTTTTTTACACACATAATACCAGTTGCGAACTGTGGCTTTTCCATATTCAGCAGAATACACCTGCATTAAGCTGCCCTCCAATAATCCACTGTGATGCTACAGCTACATGCTGCCGTCAGAATACGTAACCAGCACATAGTCCAACAGACAGTAACATTTATATATTAGAATAAAGTGATTAAAATACGTTTCAACAGCTTTGAGGGATAAACACCAACTGTATAGACATACACTGAAACCATCAAGGATGAGCCACTATTACACAGAACATCATTTCTAATGGACGTCACATATCTCAAATAAATGTCAATACTAACTAATCAACTCCCAATAACCCGTCACATTTACTCATACGACAACCAAGAAAGCAAAATTGATATCACTGCAGATAAGTATGATTCAATAGCGTTTCCTCCCAGACTCTAGCCGAGCTCTTTGCATAAACATACCTGCATAATTTTTGAAAATGAGCACTCAGCCGTGGTGGAGGATATGAATAAAGCGCCTTCCTCATACGTAATACTGACGCAGGACGAGCTTAAATTAAGAACACGCCCAAGCCTACCCAGCATACCCCGGCATGTCAAAGAACACACCCTAAATGACAACTTTGAAATCTTATTGGTTAAAAAATTTGGCAAACAATAAAATTATCCTTTTTGTTTTTATAGCCAGAAGCATTTAGTGTGAAAGTTGGTTGCTCCAGTGTAGATGGTTCACCCAGAGACCACAGTGGGGAAATATGATTGGATAAAACAAAGCTGAAAGTATCCAGCGAGAGAAGCAATGAAATGACATCATGAAACAAAGGGGAAAAAACTATTGAAACACATGTAGTCTCAATTAAAATGTATATTAAATTAAAATATTATTTTTTTTATTTTCTGGTAAGCAGATAATCCCTTGCTGGCCATGACGGCCCACCACTGCATAAAAAGTAATTAGCAGCTAGGTGAAATTTACTTTTTGACTTTTCATGCACCTTATCCTTTTTCTGAGGTTTTACTATTTATATTATTTTAAAATACTATTTTACTATTACATGCACACGTATTACTACTATGAGTGCACATCATTTTTTGTCTGTCCATGTACCCTCCCAGGCTCCGTATTTTACAAAAGTTAAGACATTAATATTAGAGAGCATACAAGACAACAGAACACTGTTGACTTTTGCTTTAAAGCATCAATACCAGCTTGATAATTACAGAATTTGTTAGCGCTTGCACCCCATGATTTAAGGATTATATGACAGGGTGGAGAGATTATCTCCACTTGAGTGAAGTCAAACACACTGGCTACAAGGTTTCTTAGCGGTCTGGCTCTCAGACCTGGTTCTAGCGTCTCATAGACAGGACAGCTCCTTAACTCTGCTCCCTTTCTTTATTGTGTTGGAGGCGCGTAATTGCATCTCTGCAGAACTAGATTAAAGCTGATGAAATTAATCATCAGCTTTAACTCCAACTCTGAAAACCATTTGACTGTTCAAATGACAGTTGACAAATTATAAACACTGAAATTGAAGCATTCTAGTTTTCACTGTGTACAAAAGCTTTCCTGGAAATATTTTCTCTATGTTCTCTTAGGGGCACCATGAGTTGGGCAAAGCAAGCACAAGAGAGAAAGAGAGAGAGAGAGAGCATTGTAGAGAGATAGAAAGCTTCACCTGCAGGTATGCTAAAATAAAAGACTGCAAACAAAATTACTTTGATAATTCACCTCAGGTTCCGTCACAGCCATAGATATCAAGAGGAGGAGAGTCTCTCAACTTGCTGTGGACATTCTTTATTGTCATTCTTTGCTGTCTGTCAGCATGTTATTCTTCACTCTGCATTCACGTCCGATGAATAGAAGCAGCATACTGAGCAGCTAGTTGTCAGGTAAGCTGGGATTTATGGTCAAATATCAATTTATATGTGCCTATAATTGGATTTAAAAAAAAAAATGTTATTATGAGTTTATAGGTTTAATTCATAACTAGCAGAGGTTGTAGAACACTTTGCATTTTCAGTTTATTGTTGAAAGAGAAGTGGACTCAAATAATAAAAATGATAATCATGTTATTATGGATATCATTATTTTATTATTATTTGTTTGGTTTATAATGATTATGATACATGAAATTCACTATTGTCAGGATAATATCGCTGTGTTTTGTTATAGATTTGAAAAAAATATGCAAACCATAACCAATTTCCGCTGAGGGCACCAATTTGTCTAGGCCCTGGCTACCATACTCCACTGGGAACTCCCTGCCAATTGGGAACAATGTGCCTTGGGACATTTTGATATCTGTCTGAGTATAGAACCACTACTCAAGAGCCATTCCACCCTACCTCCCAAAATGCAACAGTCATTCCTTTGAATTAGTGTGAACACTGACATGATATGTCTGATTTATTAAAGTGTCACTGAAAATGTTTGGGTGTTCAAACCCATTGACTTTCACACTGGTTGCTGTGGTTTCTATGCTGCAGTTTCCTTCCTCAATATAAAAAATGTATGGAATTTAGGTATGAGTTATCTCTTATATGGTTTTTTGACTCTCTGGAAACCTTGGACTCTAAAACAATTCCATCTGTTAATTATAATGTATTGTATACCTCAAGTCAGTGCAGAATTGTTTTGTGAATTATTGCAGATCAAAAGTGAAATTTAGGTTTTCAGTTGTCTTTCCTATGAGTTACCGTTTGTAAATTAGCACATGCTGACTTTTTTCAACAACATCTAGTTCTAAACAATGTTAAATACCAGTATCAAATATCAAATTTTAAAGTCACTTTTTTCTCATTTACAGAAATATTTCTGAACTTAGTCATATTTATCCTCCAACAAATATGTGTTAAATAAAATATCAAAATATTAAATGTAAATATAAATGTTTCATCTAAATGGCAAATCTAAATGAAAATATTGAATAGAAATATTAAATCCAAATCTTAATGTATATATTAAATCTAAATATTACATCTAAATCTAATGTTGAACCTAAATGTTCAATACAAAACTAAATATGTAATTAAATACAAATTCACCCCAATGTCAGCTGAAGTACGAAAATAAAAGCTTCATAAAGAAAACCAGGTTTGAGCGAATGTTTCGTTGTCCTTAAAAAAACAAAAAACGTGTAACTTTACCGGTTTAACGGTTGAACAACAAACTAAGGATGTTGAAAATGACTTTTTTTTATTATCTTGCCTTCCAAACACTTTCGACTCATTGATCCAGTAGGAGATGCCAGCAGTTTGTCGGATGTCCTTGGAGTGTGCCCTCATCTCACAGCTCATGGCGAAATTATGAAAGGTCAGCTACTTCTGGAAAATTCCCAAACTGATCAATTTCAACTTCCTCATCGTCTCCGATGGAATTACTTTTGATTTTGGCCTAGTGATCTACTGGTGAGACCCACGAGCCAACTTCTTGTTTATGAAAATGTTTCATTAAAGTGATGACCTTTCTTGTAAAACAATTGCGAAGACATGGGTCGAATACAGATATCTATAAAAAATAATATACATTCAGGCTAAATTAAATACCTTCAAAACATTATGTCCACATTTCTAAATGGGGCATTTTAAGTTTAATGCTTTCTCATTCTAATGTCATGATTTTATGATTTAAATGACATGGCTGATTTTGTAATTGGATGGGGGGCAAACACTATATGTCACATATATTATGTTACAGCAATTTAAAACATGCTAAAAGCATGAAAGGAAAATAATATGTCTGTAGTAATGTTTGAATTTATGTCACAATATTGTATAGTTTTCATTGTATAATTATATTTGAAAACCAGGATCCAGGTATCCCTCAGAAGCACCTGAGTTTGTCTATTACCACACATGTCATAGCTCCTGAACTAAATAGACCAATGGTAGTTGGTTCAAAGGTTCAAAGTAAGGAAGTAAAAAATAACAAAATAAAAGGGTCGTAGCTCTTCCTCTTTCCACTCTAGACAGACTGACCCACAGACAGACAAACAGACAGACAGAATGACACACAGACAGACACACAGATAAACAGACAGACAGACAGACTGACACACAGACAGACAGACAGACAAGGCAGACAGACACACAGATAGACAGACAGACTGAATGACACACTGTCAGACAGACAGACAGACAGACTGACTGACATGGACAGACAGACAGACACACGGACAGACTGACTGACTGACACACAGACAGACTGTCTGACACGGGCAGTCAGACAGACTGACTGACACACAGACAGACAGGCAGACAGGTAGACAGGAAGACTGACACAAAGACAGACACAGAAAGACAGGCAGACTGACACAAAGACAGACAGACAGACAGACACAGAGACAGACCTCGTCAAAAATATAACCTCTTTCCTGCAGGTACCAGCTCCATAAAATTACCATAAAAGGATATTGATCTTACACTGAACTATTGTATTCTGGTCTTAATCTTAAATTAAAGGCATCACTGGTGAATTAAGAATAATTTGAACTTCAGTGTTTCGTGATGCTTGTAAGAATCTTTCTCTTTCAGGATACGATATTGGAAATGTAGAAAATACCATAAAAATCGATAGATAATTTTGATTCTTTAGTTATCAGGCCTATACACCAAATACCTGTAACATTATAACCACTAAAAGGTGACGTCAGAATAACATTGATTGTGTCGTTACAATGAGGGTAAGATATATTAGGAAGCAAGTGAATATTTTGTCCTTGAAGTATATGTGTGTTTGAAACAGGAAATATGGGCAAGCGTAAGAATCTGAACCACTTTGAGTGGGACCAAATTGCGATGGTCAGATGACTGGGCAGAGCATTTTTAAAACTTCAGGTGTTGTCGGGTGTTTCCTGTCTACAGAGATTAATAAATGTCTAAGTAATCTAAGGAAGGATAGCTGGGGAATGGCTTACAGGGTCATGGATGACCAAGTGTCATTGATCCGTCTGGGGGGCAAAGGTTAACTGGTGTGGTCTGATCCCAGATGAAGAGCTACTGATTGACTAATTGCACAAAAGGTTGATGCTTTTTCTGATAGAAAGATCTCACAACACACAATGCATCACAGAACTATTTGAGCCAATATTAATGAGATGGTATTCATTTTAAGGCCGCTTGGTGTATGTATGTCATAACTTTGCTCAGAAGTGTGCTTTGCCATAAAAACCCAATTTTAAAGGGGTTATTAGGTTGGATATATGTTAAATGGCCTCTGTAATCTCCCTCTCTGTATCTCATGAGGTGACTTCAGGTTTCTGTAATAAAATCCTACTGTAATTCTGCGGCTAATCATGGGAAATATTTTTGCTCTGACAAGAGAGACAAGAGATGGAAAGAAGATGAAAATGGGCCTGAAAAAAAAGAGATATAAAGAGAGTTGTCATTGCCTCGGGAACAACATCTTGTGCATTCAAAGAGTGAGACGCAGTGAAAAGGAGCAGAACATCTGACCAAAGACATTTTCAAAAATGGTTTGCAAGAAAATGCTGGGAATTAAATCAGTATTCTGTAAGAATGTTATACAGTATATGAATTAGGTTGCTTTAGCATTAAACAACCTTAGACTTTCATCTTTTTAGACATTTTATTGAGATTGGGAGAAAAAACATCCAGGTTGAGGCTTTTTAATTTGAACATACATAATGTATTGTCACCTAATTTATGCAACAGCAAGGTACTGCTTTTCTTCTCTTGATAAGTGCGTGTGATATGCAGCGTTTTGGTTCCTGTTAAAGTGGCTGATTGATATGACTGCTGTTTTGGCGTGTACTTTGAAATCCTCAAGCATGGCTGTTCTCTGTCTTCAAAGGGCATATCGCAATTCTGCCATTCTAAGCTCCGTGGCCTAGTCAGGTCTTTCTGCAGATAGCAAAAACACTCCTTCAGATTTTACTTAATTTCATGCTTTCAAAAGTATAGCAATCCATAAAGATCTGAGCAGTAGGCCAAGTAGGCCTGGAGCAGTTTAGCACATGTTGTAGACACCATGTGATGTTGTATCAGACACTTTTGTTTATATAATTGTTGTTACTCTGTTGTCCTGCTCTAAAGAAAACTTACATATTCTTGATCTTTCCAGGCATTTTACAGGAAACTTCAGAGGGGGCTATAAGCATCACAGAAATCCCTGTATGTCACTGATAAGGCGTTACAGTGATATTGATCAGAAGGGCATCAGAGTCTAGTGGATCAATAACGGCAGATGCTTTGCCTGCACACGAACACCAATCTTTCAGAAGCAGGCTTACGATGGCACGATTGACAAATTAAGTCTGCAGAGCTTAATGACTAAAAGATAACAGGATAAAATATGACTGCAGCCTGTCTTAATATAGAGCTGGGACATTTATTATCCACTGTAAAATTCTCAACCTTAAACAAAATCAACACTTCCAAAGATGAAATAGCGCACCGGTCCAGATTGCTGTATATGCAATATACAGCAATATGCATATGTGTGTACTGTTTGAATTCAGCTTTAATGTAGACATTAATTCATTCATTGAATACATCTTTCAAAGTTAATTTGTGAGTGTAACAAAATGTGCTTTACATAATAAACATGGTACCTTTCAAACTGATTTTGAGGTCTTTAAGATGCTTTAAGATAAAATAATATAATACGTAGATATGACGCATAATAAAATTGTATAAAATCAAGTTAAATGTAATAATAAACAATTAACAATACGTAAACAGTGATGAATAAATAGGAATAAATACCAAACCTATAAAAAAAATACCTGCAAGAAAATCCAGATAAATTTGCCGGGTTTCCAGTTTACATTTAAAAATATAAATGCTTTCATCTCCTGTCAGATCCTCTGGATGTTCCAGTGGTTTGGAGCATAATGACAGAAATCAGAATCCCCAGGTGTTCCACTTTTGCTTTGAGGAACAGCTTGAAGAGAAGAACCAGATGACCTGAGAGACCTTCTTGGTTCATAAAAAGCATTTCTGACCTTTGATGTGGTGCGATACCATGTTGTGCCTAACTCGCAAATCAACTTTACAGTTTACTTGGATTATGTCCAAGTTTTGAGGGCAAGTTTCTCTCTCCATCCTTTGAACCCACAAGTAACTTTTGTTTTATCCTGGCTGCATGAAATTTTTTGCAACCCTTGCTTTTTTATCCAAAAAAACATTTCCTTTCTACGCAATTGGTATATGAGATAAACCAATCTAAAACTAATCCAGACAAGTCAACACACTCACTCACTTCATATATTAATGATAATCTGCTGATCCCTCTGTCCAATGTGAAAACGTAGCACCGGGACAAACAGTTATTGAAATTCATTAAAAGGGTAATATTGTGTTATATGACATATTTACATCTATATATTTATTTGTATATTGTAGGTTATGGCAGTAATGTCTGGTTTGAGTGTGTATTGACTATACATACAGTAGGCATGCACATATTTTCTGTGATTAATGTTTTATCACATCTTTTTCTCTATGTATTTGAGATCTCAAGAACTCTAGATATCTGTTATAGCCACCAGTGAACATAAGGTCACATGGCTCCTCTTTTCAAGCTAAAACGTTGACGCTGATTGGTAAAAGAAAATAACATTTCAAATATGAACTTTTTTGTTGGTTCACAGATTTTTAGACACCATTTGAAAGGGAATAAACAGGAGTGGGTTCAATGCACTACTTTGTGCATTGAACTTCTTTTTTTAATGTAATTGTTACATTATGTAACAATTCATTTTCAACAAAACCAATCTAACGAAGACTGTTTTTTTCTTGAATTCATCTGTTAAACATTCTTTCTTTCTTTCTATCATGTGGCCACCCTTACTGTTGATCGCTGAACACCCAGGGTCAAGCACATTGCTCTTAGGGACCTGGGCGATAAATAGACATTCCAGGCTCTCATTAATGCGACTCTTAGAAGCTATTAAAATGTGCACAAGGGTGGTTTCACTTAGCCATCTGGCAAAAACAACAGCAAAGGAAAATGTGACCCATATGAAAGATTTTGCTAAGAGAAGTGCTGAGTAGCATCTGCTCGCTGTGAAAATGCCTTGGGTCCTTCACATGACATGACAAATTACACTGGGCAGTTTACATTTAATTATCCACTCGAATGCTCACCTCTAGGAAGAAAGAGGGAAATAGGAAAATACATTTTCTTTAGCATG
The DNA here is from genome assembly GCA_037951165.1 of Lophius americanus. Taxonomy (NCBI): domain Eukaryota; kingdom Metazoa; phylum Chordata; class Actinopteri; order Lophiiformes; family Lophiidae; genus Lophius; species Lophius americanus. Next base: position 19,818,117 of record JBBDHG010000019.1, on the reverse strand, counting down.
GATTCCCTCCATCTTCACCTATTTACCGAGTGCGATCATTTCCATGCAGTTTCTGTGCCGTTAATAGATATGATAATGGGAAGGGATTTTTCTGTTTGATGCTGAATAATTTTGAACATTGTCTACTGTGATTAGTCCGCCAGATGGCTGCTATATGTTTCCTTGGAGTCTAAGCTGGCAATAATCCCAAGGAGGAGCATAACGGAGAAGTTGTCCGCTATGACAGGGATCAGACTGATGTTCTGACGAGAGATAAGACGCTGGTATTGAGTCATATATCATGTTTTATATCGTTAATTCATCTTTGTGTCATAGAGGTTAAAGACATGTGTCCAATCCTATAATGTGTGGTTCGTGCTTCATAATGTGGTTTGGACATTTTCACAGATTTATCTTTCCATAACACTTTGTACTAAGGTGACAGCTGCCATCACAAACATCTAATTCCAGCAGTCACTAGTTTTAGTGAACAGTTATGATCAATTAACACATCCAGCTATTCCAGCTAAAAGAATGTGACACCTCAAATCAAGACTTCACACAGCAGCCAATCCTGGTCAATCAGGACTGATCAATGATTTGAAATATATGTTTTTTACTGCTGTCATGGCTCTAAGGAGCTTGTTTTTTTCTGTAGCTATAGTTAGAAAAGTAACAGTTCATTCTAGTTCATCCTGTGTTCTGGAAATGTAACCGATGTCATCTCTAGAGTACTTTATAATTGTACTGCATGTCAATGAGAAACTTAACAGCACCGAGAGAGCATGAAACAGAGAGCAGAAGCTAAGTTTCCCTATTATGTCATTACACCTAATGGTAATTGTCCCATGATAGAGTAACCTTCAAAGCCTCCACCAATGGTGCCTCTTACAGATCTAGCTCACCAACTGTTGACGAATTGTCAATTTGACACCAAACTGAATCAGCACAGTTTGAGCCACAATTAACTTCAAGCCTGTAGCGTCATTGTTACCTCAATGCAGGGACTTTTCCTCTGGCCTTAAAACATTTTAAACATTCTGGATCACCACATTTTGATTATTACTGCATTCAGTCCATGGTTTAACATGTGGCAGATCTTATGAGGATATCATAATTTTTTTCGTCTAATTATTACAGGCATAACCCCTGAATTTAGAAGAAAGTATTTTAATTGTCCATGCACCAAAATGGTAATTAGTTAATTCCAGAAGATTGTGGAACTAGACGATGATCGCGATCACCACCAACATCTAATGCCATAACCTACCTCTCAAAAAAATGTCATGAAGATCAGTTCATAACCTAAAAATCCATATAAATAAAGAAATGGCATCAAAAATAAAACACTGCAGAGTTCTTATGATGGAAATTGTTCTCCATGCATGTATTTATCTTTAGGTTTCTTTCGATTCTAAATGCACATCCAAAACCTATAATGATCTTATAAACGCAATGACATTTTTTAATTGAATTATTCAACATTGAATGAAGCACTTGAATATCGCTCCACCTCAGGCAAGCATCAGTAATAAGCTGCTTGCAATCAGTTTTTCGGTTATGTCCAGAAAAAAGTATTTTGTGCAATAACTCAAAAACTATTTCATGGATCGTTTTCAAACATTAAACTGAAATAGATCTCAGTGTCTATCTATTTTATATTACAGCTTGTTTACATTGTGTTTTACCTAAATTATTCATGTTTTACTCACAGAGGGGAGCTAAACGAAAAACTGTTTTTCGCTTATAGTTCTTTTAGAGCTTTTTTTCTGAAAAATACTGTGGAAATATCATTTAATTTCAAACATTTAATTTAAAGAGTTAAATCAATGGAATAGTTTGTACAACGCAGTGGATTGGGGACTTTTCAGGGATATACCCCTGCTGTCGAATTTGAAAGCATAGGTCTAGTTTGACAGCATTGGTGGGAGGTTTTAAAATGGTTACTGTGAAAATGAAATTATTTTACCTTTATGTTGATTTATGTCCATAAATACACTCAACATCAACGATGAGACAACAGCATGACTGAGCATTTGAACTGCAGATCTATATTTTTTGTTCTTATAGAATAATTTTGTCTGGCATTAATGTCAGTAAATATCTGCCAAAATCTCTTTGAACCTTTATGACTTAGGCTTTGATGAAGTGAGTAAGAAGTTCCCATACTTCCATACATGAAAAATCTCTTCATCAGCAGTATTTTGGGAGAGAATCCTTTTACCCAGCATCCTCTTTTCACATCAGAACATTTTGATTTGGTGAAACATAAATGTAGGTCAACATACATCTCATTGCCTTTGATTCTTCCGCTGTAAAAGGCTGCAAAAATGCATTGACTACACCGTAGTAAGGACCTTACAGCAATGCAGTATGTACCCCGAAGCAGAGGGTGAGTCACAGCAGGCGCTACCACTGTGGACACGGATTTAGGTCAACAAAATAACTCCAGGTTGCAGGAGTCCTTCCCCAAGGTCACAGTGCAGGCTGCATCTTGCCCAAGGTGAGCAACAATGACCCTGAGAGCATAACGGTGCATTAATTTTCAGTGTAAACTAACCAAACTCTAGTTGTGGGCCTTAGGTGATGAGCAGTGACTCAACACTGTTGTGGCCAAGTGGTTTGAAGGCCTTGTTTCTAATTCATTCCTAGTGGTGGCGATGTGATAAACACATTCAGCTTTTATCCAAAGAACAGTGAAGCTCATTGATGCTCAGAGGTGGTAGAGCGCTCTAGTAGCAGTAAGTCCCAGGGTAAGAGCAGTGAGCAGGTAACACCCGTTTGTTCAGGGTAAAAAAGCTTCAAGTCAGAACTGTAACAATGCTGTGCTTACAGCGGGCCTCCAGATTGTTGAAAAGGATTGCAAAGTCTTCAACTAGTACTTACATGAGTGCTGTGTAGAGAGACCAAATGATGCATTTGTCATGAATTCCAACTGAATACCAGGCAATTTTATGCTAATGCAGATAGATCATGACCTCTATCATAGGAGAATGTGAGCAAATGTACACAATATTTAGCTTTAATATGCATGAAAAAAGCAATTAGAGAAACCAAATCCTGGATGCACAGCATCATTGCCCTAAGAAAGCATGGTGTGAGATGTCACTGAATTCTACACGGTTTTTGAGGAGGTTACTGACAAGGTAAACGTTAAATACCCCATTTGGCATATGTGTAAAAAGTGCAGTTATGTGTCCAAATCTTCAACTCAAACTTTAAAAAATCCTTTCAACTTGAAGGCTTTTAAGCATTCCCTTAATTAACCAGTGCATTAAAGTCCTGCTGAGGCGAATAAAAGGGTTATTTGTTAACAGTAAGAGCTATTTTCCTTTTTGGGCTAAGCTGAAAGCATAGACTGTTCACCTATGATTTCACAGAAAACAACGTAGTGTGAGTTTAATCAGAAGCTCTGTAGGCAGGCAAAACTCCACAATGGAGATATACTTCTATTTCAAATAAATTATTTAAATAACAATTCCGTGTTCCCTTTTTCTTGTACTTGAACAATATTAAAGACGAGGAATTTAACTGAAACTTTCTCAATTGGTTTATATATAATTTTGATCATTCTTTTTTTATTCTTATGCAATGTTTTCTTATTATACTTTTTTCTGTATGTATGTCTTTTTCTGTACTATACAAGGAAAGAAAAAGAGAACTTAAAAGGCATTAAGTAAAGTGTACATAAGGTTAAGATACCACATGCATGTCCGTAACTGGTGGGGACTGGTGAATTTAACTGAAAGCCAATTTAAACTATTTTTGAAAACTTACATTGAACAAGTCACCCGCACAGTTAGGTATGTGAAGGACTAGATGAGCTTCCAATACAAGTAATTGGGAGTTGTTGTTTTTAATAAATTGGGCAATTGTTTACATAGACGGGTCTGGGTAACAAAAAATATAAAATGTACGCTAAACATGAACACTTTTACACTTGAGTACACATGAGTGTTACGTTTGCATGTTCTGCCCGTGTCTGTGTAGGTTCTCCGGCTTCCCTTCACAGTCCAAAAACATGCATTACATTCTCTTAATCGATCATAATTGCCGTACGAGTAACATTAGCATGAATGCTGGTCTGTCTCTATGTGTCGGTCCTGAAATGAACACTTGCCAAATGTCAGCTAGAATAGGCTGACAAGAGTAAACAGGATAAGCAGCTAAGTACTATGATTTAACTAAATAATTAATTAATTTACACTTACTAATAAAAGCACAGAACCACTATCATCAGGTAGGCTTAATGTAAAATGCATTATAAATTAAATGTATTATTATTATTATTATTATTATTGTCTAAATACCATGCCATATGCTCCCAAAAGAGAGAAAACTGACCACAAACACACAAAACAGCTCCCAAACTTTGGCAAACAACACTAAAGGAACAATCTAATCAAAAATAAGCATTGAATAAAAAACAACACTGAGATAAACTACACTACAACTACAACATAATAGAAGGTGAAATACTAAAGACCTAAAACCTATAATCCAAAAAGGAAAGAAACCCTTAAAATATCACCTATAAAAAAACAGAAACAGAACAATAGCAGGCTACCCTCCAGAATGAGAAACTGCTTCCAGTTACAATCAAAAAGCTCCCTTTGATGGCGGACAAACCTCTTGAAATATTTTCCAATGGCCTGTCATTTATAAAATATCGTAAGCGGGTTTAACACGGCGCTCATAGGGTCACTTATATTTCATGCCACTGGATCCCAGTTCCTCCACGTTGTCGTTTTTATTAGGTGCCTAGACGCCAGCACTGACCAGGCATGCCTCAATGAGCTGACCTGACAGGCTAAAATGAAGGGAATGTCCTAGAACAAAAATGAGACTACAAAAATGACTGCTCTCAGGATTCTCACATTCTTTCAGACAGTAGAAAAACATGGATCAATTATTTTAGCTGGAAATTCAGTTGCATCATTTGGAAAATGCCCGATCTTCCAGCCGTATTCCTGTTAATGTTTCAGGTAGTTTATGCATAGTCGCCACATTTCCAGCCAAGAAAACACAATCAACGTAACATCAATCTACAATTTAAAAAGAAAAGATTTTAAAAAAATTATGTATATATCCTCTTATCTGGATCCACTCCAGAGTTCCAAGAAGTTTAATTAAAATCCGTCATATGGTTTACGTTAAATAGATGGACACCTTGCAACAGGTCCTGTCCCACAATGTAAATAAGGAGAAAAAGACTCATGAAAAACTCACCCCATAGTACGGAAATCCAATGTAAATTCTGTCTAAGGTTTTTTTGTATAATCAAAATCGAAGCGACCATTAAAAGAAATAGAGGAACAAATTAATAAAACTGACGGGACTACAGGATGTAGCATGAGAGAGCCCTCGAGTTAAAATAATAGGAACTATGTTGAATATAATTTGTCATAGAAGTATGTCTATGTAACAGAAATCCTTTTTTAATTAAAACTGAATTAATTAATATTCTAACTATTTCTAAGATCCTTACATTAAAATCTAGAGGGAACTCAGAGAGCACATATCACCACTTGAATTTATGGATACTGCTACGGTGAGGCCATTAGTGCCCTACTCTGCTTCTAACTGGGATTACATTCAGACTTTGACACTGTCTTTGTGATACCGCCACATTCAGATGCAGAAGCATCACAGCATCGCTATAATCACATTCTATATCATCTTCTGGATAAACCTTGAAATGTAATCTCCAGGGCCGACCTTTCCACAAAACTCCATTGGAATATGTTCAAAACCTTTCAAGTCATCCTGCAAACACACACACACACACACACACACACACACACACACACACACACACACACACACACACACACACACACAGCAACGCAATCTCTTCAAATACTCATTAGTAAAAACTGGTTTAACAAAATGTGGTACTCATGGGATGATACACAACACGCACATCTTCCTGAAAGTAGTAATTTAGTAGTAATAAGTAACACATTCAACCTACTCAATCTGAACAGAATGGGTCTTACTTTTTGCTGTTTTCAAGCATCTATATCCCACTTAACAGGATCTGGATTTTGTGCAGCTCTCTTGTAAATGACCCTTCTGAATCCAAAGGAGGTGTCAAGAAACTAGACGTGATGTTCATAAACCTGGGTTACATTAATGACATTTGACCAGTTAACTGACCCATATAGAAAATACCAATCTATATTAATGCGTTCTACTCCATTTCCAATATATATTAATGTTGGATATAAATTTCTTTAGGTATGTGGCCTGGCTTTTCATCAGCATTCTCCCAGCATTAAATGGAGCTCCTGTTAATTATTTATCATCCTTTCAGTAATTGATGCGGTGAAGAAAATGCTGACTCAATTTTTTTTCCTTTTTGATTTCCTCTTTATCAGTTTGAGGCATTTCATAGTCATTGTGTTTATTTTATTAAGTAGAAATACTTTTACAAATATGTTTCACAGTGAGAGATGACTTTCAAACAAAATCACAAAGCCTGAAATTAAAGTTTTAACATACGACCTGCTTTTTTTTTTCTCCCTTAATGGATTCTCTTTCCATTACATGCTGCATAAGTGATTGGAGCTGATGCTATAGCCTGCTGGTGTACACGATTCTTCTGAAGTTCAAAGTACACATGTCGGTGTGTGCTCGACGTGTGATTGCTTCTGCATGTTCTGCATGATCAGTTTATCTGCTTGCTGCTATCACTCATCACAAAGCACTGTAGCAGTGGAGTTTCTGCTTATTTCACTGTAAAAACCGTCATGCTTCACTGTTTCCATTCAAAGTCTCAAAACATCATTACATGCCTGGGAAGTCGGAGACATTATGGAATCGTAATCACGGCCGCAGATCCTTTGTGTTCATGCAATCACCCTAAAACATGATTTTCAAATTTCATCCCCACATAGACGTTAGTGTGAGGAAGAACTGGATTGATTTCGGGAAACGTCAGTTGTATATTTCTGACTGTAGGGGAGGTTAAATCTCCAAATGTTTTCTGGCCATAATTTCTCAACTGTTGGTCCGATTTAGTCAAATTCGGTATATATGCATTGATGTGAGGATATCTATCTATCTACCTATCATGTTTTACACTAATAGATTATTTTTTTGCTCACTTGGGGAGCTGTTTTGTTTTACCTTTTTTAACAATCAATTCTGTTTTTCTGACATAACTTCCGAACCGTTTGTCCACTTTAGTCCAAATTAGATGCGTATGAATGGATTCGAGGAGATTAATCTTGTTTATATCATATTTTACTTTATTAGTTCATAATTTATTCACAATGGGGCCGTTTTTTTTCATGAAACTGGACTTAACTTCACGTTTATTTTGAAGAACTTAGTTGGGGGGGTTTAGCATTTTCTTATCTTTAATTTTGAAAAAGGTAATGTTTTACATATATATCATGGCACCTAATCAGAATCGGACTTTATTAAAGTCAGTGATCAGCCAAGAAAATTACAATTGTAACACCTCCACTAGCAGACCATTTAAAGTGGACCCTCCATTGATTTGAAAGTCTGTTAACTGTTTTGATGTTGATATTCAGTATTTCCATAGTGTAACTTAGTATGTTTATATGGGATCTGATGTCTCTACAGTTTCAGTGCTGTAAGCAGGAATGAGACAGTTGCATCGGAGTTGCGATTGTGACTGATTATGTTGATGTTTCACTTTTGGTCACTGGGCTGACAGTATAATCAGCTTAATAATAATTTTGAGGAATATTATCCTGGGAAACAACACTACCAAGCCAGCGATAGCATTGTGTCTGATTGAAGTGGTTCGTTTGGAGAAAATGTGTTTAGAACAGGAGACAGCTCCAGTGCTGTGAGACGGAGAGGGAGGGTGAATACAGGTAGAAGTTGGCGAGGTTAGAGGTGGAGAAATAAACCAATTAAGTGGCTTCAGGACATTTTTGATGAAAATCGTGTTGATGTGATTTTTGAAATGTATGAACAGGTGGCAGTAGAAAGTGAGTGGCTAGAGGAAAAGTGGCCACTGTTTGAAAAAAATGTGCTCAAAGGGAATGTTCCGATGCAGTGGCACATTGGAACATCCTGTGGGCCTGGAGTATGATGCTCTCAGAAAAGCTGTCTTAAAAGCTAATGGCTTTGTAGCAGAGGCTTATAGGTAACAATTTCCCGGTTTAAGACGTCTGTAAGGTGAGTGGCGGAAACACGAGTGTTCATTTGACGGTTGGATTAATTGCTGTAAAACCTTTGAAAATAAACAACTGAAGGATCTGTTGTTACCGGATCAGTTCAAAAACAGTGTTGCCAGGGAGAAGAAGGTTTATCTCAATGAATTTGATATGACCGGTCCCCGGCGTGCAGCAGAGTTGGCTGATGAGTATGAAAAGGTTCATGATGGTTGATCTGGTGGATCCTGGATTAGTTTGGAGGAGAGGACCCATGAGGAGAATCATTTTGGATACCATCCCAGGAGGTCTGTTCCTTTTATTTGTTCATTTAGATCCCTAACCCTAACCCTTAGATCCAGATAAGGTTCTGCAAAGCAGGATCTATTCTTCCTGGGGTCTTCACAGTTTACATGATGGCACAATACAAAACATATATTCAAACCAATCACAATTTAGTAACACAAATTGTCAACAAATTTAAATTAATTAAACTGAAAAACAATAATTCTGATCCAACTGTTATTGATACAGAAATATATTATCATTTAACCCAGAAATGGCCACGGCATACTTGAACATCAAACAATTCTTATTACTTACTGAAATGTCTTTTCAATTAGTACACTTTTAATAACTTCTTAAAACTGTATAAATTATTTGGATGTGTAATTCATTTGGGAGTGAATTCCATTGCCAGATTGCTCTGTAAAAGACTGTATGATGAATTCATTTGTTTTTTAATTTAGCTTAAGTAAAATAGCTTCCAGCAGCAAGCCTTGTTGAATAATTGTCTGTATCTGTGCAGAAGGACAAGCTATTGTTAAATTTAAGAGGCTACTTTGTTGTTTTGAGATTCTTAAGAAACACCATCAACGAATACAGAAATCTGTGTTTGACCCCAAACCAACCACAGGACAGAGAAATATCTGTTGCTCTACTCTGGACCGGACCAGCTTTCATAATGTTCCCGAAGCAGATCCTTTGTGTCAACGCTACAACTTAAAAACTAATTCATGGATCATTAAAATTTTATACCCACATATTGTAGACATTAGTGCGAGTAAGAACTGATTGTGATTTTGGCAAAGGTCAGTTGTATATTTCAAAAACTAGAGGGAGCTTTCTCCTCCTAGATATAATGTATCTACCAGTGGTGCGATTTAGTCCAAATTTGGTGCAGATGAATCCATGTTCACCAAATTTGGACTAAATCACAGGAGATCAGTTATTAGATTGATTAGATCCACACACAAACACTTGTTGAGTATGGAGCTTTTCTTTTTCCTAAAATACTGTTGAAATAACTTCATAACTGTGAAGTGTATTTCTTGTTTTAGGATCTGCTATTACTTCAGTTTTTAAATTCTTTTTAGAATATTTTACAATATATGTGTCTTGTCACTGATGATTGCTCGCAGCTTCTTTGACTCATCCCTGTCGCTTGAAGTATTTATTTCATATCAGTTAATCTTCACGTTGTTTTCTTGTTGATCTATCACAGGTTGCTCTTTCCTATCCTTACCCTACAGAAAGTGATGTGTTTAATTGTTTGATTGAAGAAAGTCTCTGCTGGGCTTAGATCCTGGAAATATTTTTTCTCTCCATTAAAAGTCACGGTGAGTGTTGCAGGATGAATTAGACTGTGTTTTATTCCCCCCGGACATCATCTCATCCTCACGTCCTGGTCGTCTCTGTCGTTTAATCAGAGAAATCTCGGCCAATTACTATGATATTTAAAGTAGGCTGTAATTTTCCATCTTTTCTTTCAGTACTTTGTTTTCTTTTTGTTGCTCATCACACGAATTTTCCCTTTAATTCATTCTGCCTAATGCGTCGGTCAAAGCACGCTCCACATCAACCAGCGTGTCCTTGCATTCTTCAAATCCAACTCCCAATCCAAGTCCATCTGAAGCGGTTATTTTTCAATTGCTTCATTTATTTCCTCTCTTATTATTGAACAGATTAATGAAGCAGGTTCCGGTTGATTGTCCTGCTTTGCACAATTCGCCATCCCGGCTCTCTCAGGTGTAGCAGCCGAGCCAATAGACAGCATTTTCATTTTTTTAGGCATGGTTTTCCAGCTGTGGTCGTTCTGCTTTAAGGGTTTAGAAAGACGGCTGGCTAAGTAAGAATCCTTGGATTAGTTTGTGTGTGTCTTGGTGTCTCAACGCAGCAACTATATTGTTGATAATGGGACATGGCGTCCTCCATTGACAGAGATGAATTCCACTTTCCAGTCTCGTTAGCCTCGATCCTGTGGTTCTTTTCCACCCACTGGTCGTAATCTACGAAGACAACCCATGCAAATAGATGAAACACAAGCAAATAAAGAAAAAATCTCCATGCAATGACAACACACGCACGCCGCACAGTACCTAAAGCTAGAACAACATATCTGGTGTATATAATTATCTGACCGTTGTGTACACTTTGTGATGGAGACACCTGAAGTCAGTATATGTGATGGTGATTAAGAGTTTTCTTAACCAATTATAATACAGCTTGTTTAGTGTAGCTTTGGGTAGTGCGTATGTTCCTGGTCATTTTTAAGTTTATTTGTTGTTTTCAAGATGTTGATTTATGTTTAATTCTGAGTCACTTGACGCAGAAGTTAAGCAAAACTAACACAGTTAAACAGAAAATCATGACATTTTTGTGCTTTATATATGACTTATTCACTAAATAAAGCATGTAAAAGCGCATTCCGGGGCAGCATTACTTTTGAATGTCCTTTGTAAATAATTCCGTTGTATTGTTACATTTGCGGTGCTCCTGTGTCGCCAAAATTGATGGAGATGTTTTCTTTATGTCATTTGAAATTGACATTTTCTTTAATTATTGCATGCATTTGTTGTCAAACTGATCTTTTCTATATTTGCTTCATTTGTTTTGTCTATTTGCATGGGTTTTCTTAAGTTGCAGTGTATTTTTTCCTGTCGACCGCCGCACATCTAAGCGAGTGTGATTGGTGCTGGTAGAGAAGCATGCTGGCGATGGTCTTGACAGATTAGGGTCTCTGCCTAAAACGAAGCACTGTAATGAATATATATACTTACCATTTTAGATGTAGCCTCGAAGTATCCTGAGTCTTTACCACTGCGGAGCATTAAGATGGAGACAGTAGTAGATCACCTTATTAGGTTCTTCTCCTGTGCGGGTTTGCCACGTTCCATCCAGGCAGACAGGGGTTCCAATTTTAAAACTAAACTGTATCAGGAAGCGATTTACGAGTTGAACTTAACCTCAACGTATTGGTATGTTTATCGCTCACAGTCGCAAGGAGCTACGGCGCAGTTTCATAGCAGTCTAAAGAGTTGTTTACAACACGTGATGCACCAAAGGCTTCAGTCCATTCCTGTCTTTGGTCATGAGGTGAGGGGCCCGCTGCATTTGTTTCAGGAACTGTTGGCCAAACCATCTTCCCTACGTGATGCTTTGCAGTACATTTCTTCCTTTAGAGCTGGACTGAGGTCAGCCTTTGAGGTGGTAGGGAAGAATCTGGTTTGTGCGGCGGGACACATGAAGCCAAAATATGATAAGTGATAATTAGCTTTAATCCAGGGACCATGTGAACAATGTGGACCTCGTTTTGCTGGTCAATATAGAGTTCTGGGGTAGGTTTGTAACCTGAATAACATTTAGGCACTACTGTCAGGACACGAGGTCTACCACCAGGGTGGGGCCAAGGTAAAATTTACTGTGGCCACAGGAAAAAGAGAAGGGGAATGTTGATATTTTTGATTAAAAAGCAACAACACTGGACAACACAAGGCTATATAGGATATATATATGTTTCTGTTTTTTTAATGGGGGATGGATATACTGTATCACGGCACACCTCTCAGGCTAGGGGTGGGGCTCATATAGTCAGAAGCTGACTGAAATTGTTTAACAGGGTAATGGACAAAACAGACATTGTTTGTGTTGTTTTGTAGATAAACAGACCCTAAATGTTTATACGGAAGTTATTTGTCAACATGCGTAAATGTCCCTTATATTAACTATTGGTGGAATACGGACAAAACAAAGCAAGAAGCCAGAAAGCAGGCTTGAAGAGTTACATTGGGTCGGCGTATTGAGGCCTGAAAAGCCGCAGTGAAACCACCTGTTCTCCTACCTAAAGCCCGAGAGCCAAAACCGTTCCACTAAATGCACGACCACCAAAAAATCTGGAGGCCCTAGATGGTTAGCCTGTAAGTTACTGGGGTTGGGGTGCTGTGACAATATCCAATTAACAAGAACTGTAATTAGCTGTGACAACTTAAATAACTGCTTGCTTTCCTCAATGAAATGCACCTATACTATATTATTATTATAATTTCATTAATTTATTTAATGGTCTTTAATCATGACTTCATTTCAGAAAGATAACCAAATGTTTATCTCAGCAAGAGAAATTCCCTCAAACTCTACCTGAAACCAACATTTGCATCATTAGTTCTGATGCTTTTGCTGATCATCTTTTCAAATTTCTATGTGACAGCCTCAGATCCATTTTTTGGATCTGGTCTTGTCTTTTATACATTATCTGCGGGGCCCACTGCTTCAAACCTTCCATATCAAAGCATATTGGAGCAATATGCTCCAATATTCAACAGTTTTGGCAATCTTTGCAGTGAATGAAAGTGCAATTTCAAGTAGACTTTATAATAATAATAATGTATCGTTTATTGATCATATTATTGAACAGTACAGCATAGTGAAATTATTTCTCTGCATTTAACCCTTCCTTTAGGGAACACTAGGCAGCCCCTTTGAATATAGGGTTTCAGGGTCTTGCTCAAAGATCCTAGTAGACAAGTAGACCTTGCTGGGACTCAAAACGGCTACCTTCCGATCTTCTGATTGGGGGACGGCCGCCCTACACTCCGCTACAGCTGTATTTTTATGCAACTCGCCTGGTGTTTTAAAATTTCTGGGAAACAGGGTCCTGCATTTTACTTTCCTCCCTTTTTTCTCACTTAAATCTGCTTTTAAGCGTTGAAAATTTTGTGCCCTCCTTGCCTTAGAAAATCTAATGACTCATGTGGAATCAAATTTGAACAGATCCTTTATATTATTTGAAATCGCTAAGTAATGAATCAGGCGAAGGAAAATAAGATCGTATTAATACTTCTCTCTTACATCCAGTTTCAAGGAATAATAAGATGAAACCATGAAAGGAAGTAGGTTAATTATGTATTAAAAATTCAGTTTGGGGATAAAAAAAGTTCATCCCAGTTCCTTTTTGTAATGTTAAATGAGTGTGGCAGGTCACACCGGAGTCTTTGGATAAGCAGAGTCTTGGAGATGTCCTAGTGTGCGCAGATACTGACACTAATTATACCACACATTTATTTCCAGCGTACTACCTGTGTGTGCATGAGTGTGCATGCTGCTTACACGCGTAACATATATGTCACATACAAAGAATAAAACAACTTTAAGCTATAGGCAAACCGTTGCACTTATAACACAAATAGGTTTGTTAGAGGTGACGATTAGAGAATCGAGCAAATTTCATTCAAAATTGCTGTTGTGCACTGGAAAGTATGTGACACAACAATATAAATATTCCGAACATTATCAGAGGAATAAACAGATTGAATGCTCTGTCTCTCGTCTGTCTGACAAATTAGCACATCATACTGTTTCAGAAACTCAACTTGTATGTTTAATATGCCAACAAAAGACAAACATAAAATAACAATAATATTGCATGAATTTCTGTGTTGATTCCCACCCATTCATGTCATCGCAATCTTTCCACTTGCCTACTATTTAACTATCTAGGATTAACATGCACAGATTGATTAATAGATTAATCATTTAAATTGCATAATCTGCGAGGGCAGAATTAATAAATAAATAAATAAGGAAATAATCACTGTCAATTTATTTGGTGACACTAAACAGGGATAAACATCCGCCTCCTTTAATTTCCATTTAAATTTCAAAATTGCAACAATGTTGATTCCTTTTTCTTTTTTTTACAGTTAGCTAAATACAAAAAACATTCAATTGAAACGTTGGTGTAAAATAGTTTAAAAAGCAACACTTCAACCCATATAACAAGAAAAAAATTTGAGTTTCATGTGTTTTTTTAATCTGATTTCTGATAGTCTAGGGAAAATAAATAATGAACTGAAAATTCAGTGATTGCCACAGACTGTTCAACATGGAACTGGTGGTCCGGTGTGGACAGCCCACTCTTGAAAAAAGTATTTTTCATGTTGAAATGCATTATTTTCTGCGACCAAGGAGAGTATGAGACATTCAGCTGGTCCAGACTCAGCCAATTGTGCACATCATGATTCCTCATTATATTTCAATATTCCGCGATACTAATACCTCCAAGCACACGATTATGCAAATACAAAAAACCCTGGGTCAAATCCTCTTTAAGGCCTAAGACAATGTAAACATAATTTAATATGTACGTGAGAGCAGAGCGTGAAACAGATTTATCTTATCCTTTATTTGATAGTGAGATGATCTGAAAGCTAAGTCTTAGGGCTGTGAGTATATATATTTGAAAGCAAATGGTTGTAGTTCTCTTATATGTACTGATATATTATAGATATATTATTCTTGGGATTCTATTTCTGTTAAGTCTTTTGATTATTGAAATACAATTAAAATACAATTGGTTCTCACGTGACTGCCAGGATCTCCAACCTGGTCAAGTGGACTAAAATGCTCAGAAAAGAAATGTGTCTTCATGTTTCAGAAGAATACGGTGGCGTTGGTCACACTGAAACAATAATTTCATTATGAATGCTCACATGATTGTGCTCGTTCAATTTATTCAAAATCATTGATTTTTTAATAAATATAGGAAGACTAAGGAGGAGGTTTTAAGATGTGGTGAAAGAGGACATACAGTTGGTTGGTGTGACAGAAGAAGATGCAAAGGACAAGATGGAAACAGATGATCTGTTGTGGTGACCCCTAAACCAAACAGCATACAGAAGAAGAGGACGAACTGCTCATCATATGATTGAGTCACACTCAGTAAACGTTAACCCTAGAGAATTCAGATTAATTCATTTCATTAATGTCCATCAGATGAGAAAGAGGTCAATATAAACAACGTGTGGACTCGAAGCATCAGCAACAGTCCATTCTGTGTACAGTATTTTGATGTAACTAAGTTATGGAAAGTCTTCAACTTGTTTCATTGGATCTCGACATTTGGTAATTTGATTTAAATGAATGCCTGTAAGATCTGAATGAAACAACAATAACTGGAACAATTAGATAGGTAGATATTAGTTATACTATCAGAAACCACACAGACTCAATCAAGAAGATTTAATTTATAAGTATTCACTCAACAAGTCTCGATTTTATAGTACTGAAAGTCTCAGCTATTTAAAAAATTTTAAACTGAAATCAAATTAACTACACCAACTAGGAGAAGTTGATATTATTATTATATTTAGATAAGAATGTAACATTTCACCCACAAATGTACATGGTATTCAAATAACATGACTAGGTGGAATGATCCTTCTTCAGGTAGGTAGCATAACCAAATTACATCCATCTAATGATTAAACTTTTTATACTTTTTTGTTCTCTAAACTCCTTCCTAACTTTCCAAGAAGTAATAAAGTAACATTAAAAATGTCTCTGACTGAACATTGACACGAAGGTGCAAACTATTTCTTCAGGAAGCGACACCATCAGCTGAGTCATCCTAACTTGTTCTTTTAGAAAAGTCATATTGCACAAAGCAGAGAACACACTATGGTATCTCTTGGATGTGAAATCTATCATTTTCAGTTGAGAATGTTTCCAAAGAGTCATAGCTTGGGATAATTCTAAAACATTCAAACAATAGCTTCAATTCCCCCCGAAAAAAGTACAATACTCTGTATAGCATGAATACAGCAGAATGTGAAATTATGCAAATCCTTTCGCAAAGAATCAACTGGAAAAGTAAAAGTACAATATTCTGTCAAAGACCTCATTGAATTGTGTTCTTATGTAGTATGCTTTAATCTTGAGAGGATCTTTCCAAAGCTAAATAAACAATATAGATGAGTATGGGGTTCATTGCTCATGGCTGTAAAAATTATTTTACTGCATCGGCTTTGGAACAGTTTGTAAAAACAATTTCGAAAAGTTTGCACTCTTGCATTACATCTCAACTGCTTTGAGGTTGTAAAGTCTGCAATGCCTTCCATTTCCATGTTTTGACACATCCTTTTAAATACTTTTTTGAAATACTGTTTTTTCCTGAGGGGGGTTATGAATGGACATCACACCTCTCTCATCACGTAAACTCAAAGTTACAGCCGAGTATGTTTAACCTAAAATCTCCTCTATTAAGATATACTGTTGCTCTGAGCTAAATAATACAGACTAATGTTTCCATTCTCCCCATTTCATGGCATCAGGAGATGAAGGTTAGACAGGTAAACAGGTAAAGAAAATAATGCGGTGAAAACAATTCCAACGAAACCACAGTTCAGCTCAATGAAGCCGAATAATCCCTCTCAAGCTCGACTGGATAAAGTCAAAAGTCTCAGTTGCAGACATCAATCGTGTTTATGGCTGTAAGACTGGGGGATGTTTTCTTGCTTGGCTCTTCATAGCTCTGCCCTCAGCCAGTTTTTCCAAAAAGGACAGAGCAAGAGCAGTTACTCTCCAGCTTGGGGCAACACAGCTGTCTCCTGCAGCCATGTGCTCATTTATGATGTGAGCACACAATCAATCAAAATGAATGTTTCTCAATGAGTTATTAGTTTCTCTATTGAGTGATAATACAATAAAAAAAGACATTACTTGATAAGTATTTGTGCAGTATGGCATAATCATCTTAGAAGGAATAAGACACATTTTCAGTTATTATTTTGACATAAATAAATTGTAATGATGCTCACTCATGTGTCTGTGGCTGACAATGCTGACATCATCCATTTTCTGCGTGGACAACCACAGAAAATGATGCAGGATGCAGCCTGTAAGCGGTTTTGACATGGATCAGCTGAAACAAGCCTGTATGACCTGAATTGACCGGCTCTCCAGAGGTGCAGGTGGGTTATTCCAGATGTGTACAGCCAGAGCTCATTATTGCACAGAGACGGGCCCAGGCTCTCTCTCACTGGGTGAGAGAGAATTTACATCGCATTCTCTGGGTGAGAGAGCAGCAAGCGAGCGCCATCAAACTGAATGAGCTAACATCCTATTTTCATGATCTACACCGAGAGAATAATGCCTCACATCCTGTTCACTGGAATCTGAATTAACAAGCGGCGGGAACGTGGGAGCAGTGTTCCCGCCGAAAGCTCTGCATGTACTATGAGGCTTGGGACTGTCTTGTGAGAGGTGTGAGTACACTGGGATCATGGATGTGCTCTTTTGATTGACCAATAATTTTACATTTTGTAACTGGAATCCATCAGCTTCAGGCTGTGAATTGAAATACAAGGAAAACTTTTTGACTGACCAAAATAAACTACTATTCGCGTGTGCCAGCATTGCTTGGAATTAACTCCTTGGCTCACTAGGCACTGCAGATTGTGAATTTCTACTTGGACGGAGAATTTATCCTGCCAAGCATTTTTTAACTTCAATTAAATCCCCCAAAGCTTGTGAAGATGAAGTTCTCACAAATAAGATAATTGCTTAAGAAAGTATGATTATAGCGTAATGATGCATGTATCCATGATGGGAGCATATGCTTTACAGCGTCCTCATAAATGTGTAGAGGACACCGCGTTGTTGAAAGAGGACAGTCTGTTATAGATTTTTTTTTAATTTCTTTGTGCAATTAATAGTTGTCACTTACTTAGAATAGCACATTGTCTGTGTAGCCAAGTCGCACAATGGCTGCAGAAGAGTGGGCCCGTGTTTCCTGCATAAGATTAAAATTAATTCAACATGATATTGAACTAATTAGCGGCAGTTTTGTGCAGGCCAGCTGTCACTGGGATATATGTGTGTAAATATTTTGTAGATCGGATTTAGCAATTTATTTCATGATACTCAATGAGATTTGAAGCATCTCAGTATGTTTATTCCATCTCCAATATTTCTGCTTCTCGAATAGTTTATGATAGTTGCCTTGTTGCTCCTAAATTAGGTCATTGTTCTGGGGTTTCAGATCCTGGTGTACTTGTGCATCGACAAGTTAATCGCAACCCTCCATTTAGCCAAATATTTAAATTCTACAGTAATACCTAATAATTCTTATCATACAAGCAGTTCTTTATCTGATGAGGAACATAGTGAGATGATTAACCAATGGTGATTCTGAATCACTTTTCCTTTAACCCATGAATAAGGCATCAAAATCTGCATAGATGATCTAGCAGACAATTACCAATTAACTTAAACTTTGCCCAGAGATCATGAGCAATTTCATGAATAATCATTATTATGTTTTTGAATGGTATCTTCTCAAAGAAGCCCCAAACAAAACAAAAGTGGTAGTTTTGTTTTGTTTTCCACTGGATGATGGTACTCAATGTAATTTTTATAGTGGGAAATAGCAAAACAAGATAAAAGGGAAATAAAAATAAAGCAGAAGAGGGTCAGTGAGATTGCTTAATGGGTGTCATGGTCCCTGCTGAAAGAAAAGCCCTGCTGATGTGGATGATTGGTCTTATGACAATGATAGATGGTGTTTCCTGGAGCCTTGCTCTGCCCTCCTGTGCTGCCAGTGACACTTGGGAGTTGCACTAAATGCCTGTGTCCATGTCACAGACCTACAATAATGGCCTTGGGGGAAAATAGGCGAGATAATCCAGTGACATACATCCGATCAAAACTTTAACAGCAGTGGGCACTGGAGAGTGACGATAGCTTGTGGAGACATCATCCAGTACATAGAGCATCATTGTCACTCTGAGAGAGGGATAAGTGTTTTGCGGAATGAGTCTCGTGTTTGCCATCCTCTGTTGTACATTTTGTTAATGAGCAATCATTGCCTATTTGGGAGCCATTATTTGTCATACCCCATTCTGTCTGCTTTGACTTTATATTTCTTTTGTTAATTACACGTAAATTAAATGGAATATGAAATAGACCTGATGAACTAGATGCTGTTACTGACATCAAGTATATATCCCTGAAAACCCTCAAACCATTTTGTTGTAAAAAGGAATTCCCCTGATTGAACCCCATAAAATTAAACGTAAAGTTATTGAGTTATTGAACTATGAGAGAACAGTCCATTCATATTCACCAAATTTGGACTAAATCGGACCAAAAGAAGTTATTTCTGGAAAACTTTTTTTCGTGAAAAGTTCCCTTTAGTGAGTAAAATAAGAACTTGTCAAGTAAAATACAATGTGTACAATATAAATCCCCGCGAGTCGATTATTATGCAGCATATTAATTTGGACCAACATTTGCGAAATTATGGCCTGACAATTATGGAGATAAAGCTGCCCCTAGGGTTGGAAATATTCAACCGACCATTCCCAAAAACAATCCAGTTGCTCCTCACACTAAGGTTTATGTGGATACACAAATTTGAAAAAGATCCATGAAATAGTTTTTGAGATATCG
Source organism: Lophius americanus (assembly GCA_037951165.1). NCBI lineage: Eukaryota > Metazoa > Chordata > Actinopteri > Lophiiformes > Lophiidae > Lophius > Lophius americanus. The sequence goes on along the minus strand of JBBDHG010000019.1, from coordinate 19,798,498 downwards.
TGTTAACTCGTAGGATCTGTGGCAGACACAGCAACAATGATGATTCCAATGTATCCCTGACTGTTTGGCGATATAATAAAAGCAGCTCAAAAGGTAAATTGTTCTAGGTTCATTCACTAAAAAGGATATTTTAATTAATATCAAAATATTAATAAACTGTAATATATCAAGGTAGGTGTGATAAATTCCTTACCCTAAAAAGTCATTTATCTAAGCCTGATAGCCATTTTAACCTCATAATGCTTTGTAATAAAACAGTTATTGGTACTCAAGATAAAGGTTTCGGTAACGAGTTTTAATCAAAATTTCATGTCCTTGTCTAAACTTGTAAACGACACATTAAAAAATAAGGCTTCGCTAAGGGGGCATTCTAAATTCATTTAGATGTCAAACAGACATTCAGCAATAGCGGACACACGAATGTGCTGATTAATAGAGCCCACAGAAGAAGGATGGATCTCCCAAGGAGTGAAATTTCACAATTATTGAGTCGGATATCTCAGCTTTCCATTTCAACCAGGGGCCAATCTTCAGTGGCATTTCATTATAGCAACAGGAATTGTCACCATAATGAATTCATCAATGTTGGTAAGATAAATGGCTCAACAAGAAATAGATGGGGCCATCTTCCTGATCTGATATGGGAAATTGTCTCTCATATATACTGCCTTGTATTGGAAGGAACAGCTATTTGGACACCGACCATATGAACATCTCTTTCCATTTAGCACGTTAGAAATATTAATGGCAACATGATTTGACCTATTCTGGAAACACATCCCTTGCAATGACAGATTTTGCACGTTTGGATAGACGAGACCTTTAGCTCTATAGCTGTTCCTATGAGGCCCATAATGAACACAAAAAAAAAATGGTTTCCATATGAATACTCAATAGCTGACATTCTTTCTAGATATCTTTCAAAAGTTATGCACATCTTCTGTCAGTGTTTCCAGCCTCCGTATTATGCAATATGTAATACTTTTGAATTGCTATGAGTATTTTTCTATGACTTACTATCTGCGAACTGTTCCACCGGGTCATTTGATGAAATATGACCGGATTTTCCGGAAAATACAACAATTGAAATATGAAAGGAAATTAAGGATGAGCACAACTATTTAGTAACAACACCACCACACTTCAGCCTGATGATGGGTCACATTTCAGAATATGAAAGAAAAACTTTCCATCTCAAATATATGACACACCACATTCAAAAAGTTGATTGTGACCTTCTTACCCACCCTAAAACACATGTAGCAGTGCAAATATAGGTTTCCGTTTCATTTAACACAGCTGCTGTATTCAGAGTTTCAAGCCCGTGTGAGTTAAGGGGGTTTACCATGGCAGGAAAAGGGTGCTCTGAACTAAGATCTATTTTTGTGTCTGTGTGCAGGGGGGGTTGGGTGTGTTGGGGGGGGGGCTTGTGTTGAAGTAGAGCTATATGAAAGTGAAGGACAGAGTTATGAATTATGTAAGAGTAGGAAAAAAAAATCCTGCTGACAACAAAAAAACAGACTCCTCAAACACAGCTATGCTGCAGCAGCGGTGGCGGCATTGCTAGCAGCGGCAAGTAAGGAGACAAAACTCATTTATAAATTAACATCATAGTGTTCTTGTTCTTATCTTATAAATGTTACACACCATGAATGTAAAGCATCCAATACAACATTCAGCACTGCTTTGCTGTCCTAAATGTTTTAAAAAATGTAAGATCTCAACACCAGGCGTGGGTCTTGTTCCCCACTATGTCTTCATGATGGGAAATCACGAATTGACTGTGATGACTTTGTGTAACACTGCTGTGTGTTGCGGCTCCTCCAACAATGACATGACAAGTCAAATTTGGGGGCTGAGCTTATTTGTTGTCAGCTTCATCCTGAGATAAAGTAGGTGTCCTGGACGTTGCAGTCATCTCAGTAATTAGACTGTCATTTCCCAGGAAACACTCTGCTACACCTCCATAGAGCACAATATGATTAATCTATTTCAGGGGAACGACTGGTAATTAGCAAAATGTGTACATTTGCAGTTAATACGTAGAGCTATTGGGATATTACTTACCGTGCGAAGCTGTGATATGGATACAGTAGCGATACAAGTAGGAATCAATTATTTTAACTCATCACATAACTGTTCAGCGACAGAGATAGTTGCCTATTATCATTAATTGTTCTCCCAGTGGTATGCATTGCAGCCAGTTATATTGTCTTGAGAGGGAGATTTATAATTTTACAAAAAGTCATTTTATTCCAATTCTAGCACATATTTATCAACCACTCTAAATGATTATTCATAATGCAAAGTTCTAAACTGAATCAGGACATTTCTGGCAAATCTACCACGCACACCGTTTAAATCATGGAACTTAAAAGAACTCTGAGAGCACTGACCTTTGTTAAGATAGAATGGTACCCAAAAGGAGGTCATGACATCACGTCAACTTAATCATCTCTAGGATATGCCAAAAGATAGGCTCTGTGGAATATTTCATGCAAATCTGCCCATTAATTTATGAATTACTACAAAAACCCTCCAAAAATGCCCAATCTTGCAATGATTAGGGAAACATTATAATGATGTCAAGTCAAAAGGTCGAGATGTAACATCACCAAAATGTGACCATCAGTGCCAGAACCTACCTCTGGGTCAAGTTTCATGCAAATCCATTAGTTTTTCCTTGCAACAAACAGACAAAGGCTAAAACATCCTATGCAGAGGTATTGAAGGAGCCTTTACCGTAAGCCACGTACTTTGGCAAAACTGCAACGTTCTAGCATTTGTTCACATTCATTCATAATTAGAATATTGCCAATACACAGGATCACTTTTACTCCAAAATATTAAAGGAACACTGAGTTTCTTCTAATTTCTTTAAGTACTGTATATGCTGTATATTTACATGGCATTTACAATGCTTAAAGAAATCATGGGGAATACTGTTCCCTTATTTCTTTGAGCGGTTTATTTGCAATCACTGAGGCAGGTCACTAAGCAAACTCGGTCAGAACGTATTATGAATTTGTGTTTCAAAATCTTGACTTGAGACTTGAGAGGTTATGTCGGGCCCTTTCCTTTGATCTCACTGGACACTGAAATTAGACTGCATCAATATTATGAAATTGCGCTCATAGGACATTCATTATTTTATTGTGATTCCAATGTGTGTTCTATTACTAGTATTAGTCAGACTATTTTGAAAGCATTGCTTGCCAAGCAGCAGTATCCTGAGTCTCCTTCTGTAGTGTGTGATGAGGTTTGAGAACAAATAGAGAAGATCTGAGACTATTCCTCAATACAGAAACTCTCCAGCTCCTTCAGATTCTGATGTTGGACTCTTCTCCTCACCACATCCCACAGATGTTCTTTGGGGTTTCGGTCAGGTGCCTGGCTATGGCAAAACATTTATTTTATTATGTCTGAACCATTCTTGGGCTGATGTTGAGGTTTCCTTCAGATCCTTGTCCTGCTGGAAGGTTCAACCATGACCAACTTAAAGTTTCCTGGCAGAGACTTTTAGGTTTTTATATCTGCTTTCTTGCAAGCCCAACTTTGTTTGTAGCCAAAAAGCTCTATTGTTTATGTCAGCGTACCTATGACCTAATTTCACTGAGAGTCCCAGCGGTATGTGGCAAACTTTAGGCGATTTAACTTGTGTGTGGAGTACAGCAGAGGCTTTTTTGTTGGGGGCGTCTCATGGTGGTCAGGGGGAGACTAGAATGAGGAGGACATTCACCTCCATTGGCTGTGTCAAACTGGCTAAAACCTGTTCTCAAGCTCTTAAGTACAGACAGATAGATAGGTAGATAGATACATAGATACATAGATACATAGATACATAGATACATAGATACATAGATACATAGATAGATACATAGATAGATAGATCTATTCAAAAGTATGTCACAACAGGTGAGTTCATGTTCTCAATTTTGCTTTCAACTAAAGCATTGTTGGAATTTTTGGAATAAATGTTTGCCCATTTCAAATCAACAAATCAGAGCAGCTTGGGAAAAACGTTGTCAATCAACAGTGAGAGCTCTTCTCATGCACCACCATCAAATCCTTACATTGTTATTTTGTCAACTCCTTAGACTACCACTTTCAAATCATATCCCATTCTTGAGACTTTGGAAATTGTTGATTATTTTTCCATAAGATGTATTAAGAATTTTTTTAAGTTGTTTACTAAATTATTAAATTGACACATAGATCGCAAGACAATGTGTATTTCTTTGGCCACTACATGCAGGCAGGCTGTTTCTACGTTGGATTGATGGCTTTCTGTTGTTGCCCCGTTTAGTCTCATAACTAGATGGCCTGAGGCAGGAAGGAGGCTGAATGTCTACCTGTTGACCACTCAGTCTGGCACAGACAAAGACCCAATGGGAGCAGTTCAATCTATCCGTGTGAGGCAGGAGATATTTTCTGCAAAAGACAGACTCAGGGAACACACTGAGTGGGAGTATGGTGTCTGAGTAATTCCGACGATTGTGGTTGTGTGAGAGTGTTGGATCTGTCATCAGTGTGAAGGGTTAAAAGCTTTCAAAACACAAATTATAATAGCTAAATCACAGCAATCTTAGAGCAATAAAGCAGCCGTAAGCTGGGCTCAGAAAGTCTGAAGACACGTTTATTTTTTGCTTTAGGGCAGATTTTGCAGTGTGCTGAAGATAGCTAAAAAAAAAAGAAAAAGCAGATCACTTCAGGGCACTATCAATTGTATTTTCAACATAATCAATCATCTTAATCATTGAGCTGCTTTTACAGCCAGCAGCACATTTGCACCATACACATTGGCCTTTACAATAAAAAGGCCATACTATAAGGCAGAGCTTTGCTCCAATGAAGGCAATAGGTGTAAAGCCTGCTTTTAAACCTTCAGAATCTGCCTATAGTTACGAAAGAACTCAAAGCTATTAGCAGCATTTTGCTTGGACCCATTATAATATATATTGAGGTAGACCCTTTTGTCCTATTTGCTTATTTCAAAGGATTCAGAAAACACAAATTACCTCAATGTCAAATCGATTAGAGTAAATAGAATTAGAATTGAAGTTTTTGAAGTCGAATAATGTATTTAGATAATTTTTTTGTTAAGAAAAAGGCAATTATTACAATTTCGAGTGTTATAACGTGCAGTTCCATGACTGTTTTTGCACCTTGCAATGTCTGGATAGCATTTGTTTCACTTAAGACACAAGGGTCAGATTTCAACAGCATTTTTTGTTATTTTCTTCTTTTTTTTTTACTCCATTATAATTTCTACCGTTGAGTTGGTATAAGATTAAAAGGTTTCTCATGGTTTATGTTGGTCCTTTTTTCAAGTGATGAGCAAAGCTGTTACTAATAACATTTGTGGCAGGGAGTTCCTTTATTAGTGTAACCTTTGACTTTCAATAGGGTCAAAATGAAATATTTTATTTAAAAAGCAGAGTATAAAATAAAACGTAAAAAGCACCTTGTAAAATAAAAGCATGCAAACAGTCTAAAACTAGACCTATGCTGTCATCCCTGACAGCAAGGGTATATCCACAAGTAGACCCATATATATGTGTGTGCGTGTGTATTTTTCTTATGTATTTTTCACAAAAACATATGTATTTCTGGGAAAACCTACTGAGTAAAATATGAACTATTATTGAGCACAATGTATAATAAATAGATCTCCTTGAGACAACTCATATGCACCAAATTTGGACTGTATTGGATCAACGATTAAGGTATAATGGCCCGAGAACGTTTGGAGATAAAGCTGCCCCTACTGTCAGCACAATTCAACTTTCCCAGAGTCATTCCATTTCCTCTTCGCAATAAGGTCTAAGTGGGTACAAAATTTGAAAAAGATACATGAAAAAGATGAAGAGTTGTCGCTGGAACATGAAGGATCTGCGGCGGAAGAGTTGGATGTGGTCTTGATGATAATTCCATAATACCTCAACTTTTCAGGGGTATAATAATTCTTATTATAAAAATACAATACCCACCTAAAAGTATAGATAAACATGGAGGTATTTAACAGTTTAGATGAAATTAAACTTCCAATTGACATCTCTCCCCTTTCTGGCTGCATTTTTGGCGTTACTTTGTTCCAAACTTTCTCTGCTGTGCTCACTCCCTCGTGTGTGATAGCTTCTCTCCTGTGTATGTTCCATGTCATCTTCATGGTCACTGCTTTGCTTCCATGAAGTAGGAGAGAGATCCCTCTTCATGGCCAACGCCTAGCCCCTGTGCTCCCACTGTAGCCTTTCATTGGCGCTCAGGAGAATCTGTCAAAAGGTTCGATTTCATAGGTGCAGACAGCGATCCGTCACTTATGTAAAAACATAAACTGTAAACACAATAAAAACAGTTTGAATATAAAACTCATCCAAACTCTGGATACATGCAAATAAAAGACTAATATAAAATCATGCATTTATAAACACCAATAAGGAAAGGAGTCTTCACTTCTACGCTGTGACTTTGTTATTGCAAGGGTTATTGCTGATAATGTGATGGTTCAAGGGTGTTCTTTCTATGTTTCATGGACACTCCATCAATATATATTTCATTTGTAGCTTAGCTCATATGACAGCTTTTCCAGTCCAACCAAGAGAGAATGTCACCATATGGATTCAAGGTGTTTGCATCGCTGCATCTCCACCTGTCCTGCTTCGTGGAAAAGCATCCTCTGGTTGCAGCCATTACAGTGAGTGGCCTCACACTCTCTTCTCAAACTACATTTATTTGTTATATAAAGCAATCATCAATTGATCTTCAGATTTTGTAAGAACATTTTGAAAGGGGAATTAATGACATTGCATTTGATGGCATTACAACATCATTTAGGACCTACTGGTGTAAAATCCATTAAAACCATCACAATGATAATTGATTTAACATTGTGGGTAGATGTCTGGAGCAATCCATCTGCCCACACCTTTTATAATCATCAATTCAGCCTTGGAATTTTCAAATGCACCACAGCTGGTCACCATATATATATTTTGTATTTAAATATTATCCTGGATATTTCTATTTCATAGTTGTTTTTAGCCAATTTATGACTCATTCCATTTCCCTATTTTGGTACAAGAGTGCTCTATCATTCAACCTCTGAGTTCTGAGGTTACTGAATATTTTATTTTTCAAGTGAGCTTAAATATATAGATGAATCAGGAGACCTGTATCCTTCTTCCGTTTGGTTTTAATTCTGTAAATTAGAAATGGGGAGTGTTGAATTTATTTTTTGAACAAAGCATGTATTAAATATTTTTTTTGTGAATAGATTTAAACAGTATTCCTCTATTGATTAAGATGTCAGCTTTAACCTATTTAGGTCAAAGGACTCTTGTGTATTAAATATAGGTAGGTATATAAGCTGGCATCACATGAAACATGATGTTATGTAACTTATATACTGTATGAGGTGCCTTTCTTGATTCCAATATCCAAACAATAGCTGCCACGGGAGCATTGTCTAATTAACAGTTTTAGTTCAGCATTAGATAATTATGTATATCTTGGGAAAAAGTCTTTTCAATATGGATTCGACATTATTAGTAGGCTTACATCTATTTATTTATTCCCTCATATTATGGATGTAAGCGCTGCCAGAATCAAACACTAACCTTCAGCGCACAGAGCAAGGAGAGAAGATCCCAGAAACATTCTGTACAAATGATAAATATCTGCTTTATTTGCATGCCAGGCACGCGTACCCGATGATAACAATGCCAGGTCGTCGTACATCAAAGCAAAAAGTCCTTAGAAAAGAATACAAGTAAATGGAGATGTCTGGGGTCTTGTTGGTGAGGCATGTCAGGTTTCCTGCTAAGTATAGCAAGCGGGGAGAAAGAAATGACTATGCAATGAGCAGGATAAATCTCTACCTCCGAGCAGAGATTCAGCGGATGTTGCTGTGTCTGCAAATAAAGTCTAATGGTTAAATGGGTCAAAATGATGGCATTTCAAAACATTAGAGAGTTTACTTTTTTTTTATCACCACATGCAGTTATATAATGATTACTGAGCAGGACTGAATATTGACAGAGAGATTCATGAGTCTTGATTAAGCATATTAAGTCTCAAGGGCATGTAATGCAAAGACAACACATTATTGATATTATTATCGATCAGGATGTCGACATTCTGCTGCATCTGGAAATTATGTTATGCTTTAAATAATTCACTTTTCAGCTACAAGATTTGTTGACCCAAACATTTGGTTATACATATATTCAGAGATAAGAATACAAATACAGACCAAAAATAGGGAGCCGAAAGAAAATGTCATAGAATTTTCACACAAAAATGCCTGTTGCATTATAATCTCGAAACCATTATCTTTTAATTTCACACCATGTGTTTCTGTATAAGTAAGCATACAGCTATCCTACGGTGCAGAAACAACTTCATGTGAGGAACATTTCATATATGGTACCAAGGGAAATATAACAAATAACCTGCAGCCCCACAATATAGAAACGGGATATTACATCTGAGGAACCAGTCTGCTGACTCAGGGAATTTCCTTGGCGGACAGCCTCTCTTGCCTCACAGATGCACAATCCAGGCAAAATTGAGCCATTCCAAGCACCTGGATGAATAACCAACTGAATGCAGTAAGTAGAATGCAATGCACCACTACAACGAAGAGATATAATAAAATTATCAGAAAAGGTTGTTGTTGCTGTTAATGGTTCATGTTAAGAACTGCTCTGGTTTTGCTTGGATTCTGAGGTTAATTTGCAAATACAACCATATATTATATATTGAGTTATTTCTGTGTATAGTTGTTTTTCCATTTCTCATAATTATCCAGTATGCCAACTGCTGCAAATGCAAATGCAAAAAAAATAAATAGAAAAAAGTCATCGAAACAATGTTGTATATTGATATTGCAAAGCATTACACATTTAACTTTGGTTATCAATGCCAGCAAATGACCAAAAGATTCCATTTGTCTGTCACAGATAAATAAATATAAATATAATTCCTTAAGTGAGCAAATATAATGCTGTTCGAAAACACTAAAAACAAATATGATGGATCAAAAAGTTGTAATTCCGGAATAAGTGAAGGTAGAGATTTGAAAAAGACACAATAATTAATATTGAGAATATTCTGCCGTTGATCCGAGGTGAGGTCGCGCAAGCAGCACATCAATAAGGAAGTTCTAGCTGTCCCTTTCCCCAATAAGACTCTCCAGCTCATCCTGGTGGATCATCCTAATCAGATGCCTGAAGGCTGAACCAGGCCATCCCACAAATGACGGTAATTTCAGCTGCTTGTATCCTTTACCTCATTCTTTTAGTCACTACTTCACCATAAGTTAATGATGGAATGTACTGTAGATTGACTGGTAACTTGAAAGCTTTGCCTGATGACTCAGCTTTCCCTCAGAACAACAGACTGATACAACACCCACATTACTGTTGGTGCCGAATTAACCCGACCATCCATTTCACAGCCATTTCCAATCACTCTAGAACAAGAAGCCACGAAACTTCAACTCCAGTGCTTGAGATAGTAACTCGCCCAAAACTCATAGGGGACAATCCACCCTTTTCAGGGCTTCGAGTTGACTCTAATACCAGCTGTATTCACGCTCAGCTCTAAACCGATCCAGAGTGCTAGGAAGGTCATGGACCGATGAAGCCAACAGCACCACATCATTTGCAAACAGCAGATAGGCAATTCTAAGTTCCCCAAACTCGACATCCCCATAACCTTCACAGTGAGATTTAGAATAGAAATCTAAATATAGGATTTCAAAGAAACTTTGTGAAAAGGTGGACACAATGGAGTTGATTAGATTCAGAAACGTATCCAGTATAGTGCCACTTAGTAGAAACAGGAAATTTCATTTTTTAGTTTGACAGAGTCCTGATATGGTCATAGTCAGACATAAACTGTTCACCGTATTGACCTAAAACTGGGTCAAACAGTAGCAAACAGTTTGCCTTCCTCTTTTTAAAGCCAACAGCACTTTTACAGCTCATTAAATAATGCAAAACCTATTTTGTCTTTAATCTGAGTCATATGTACAAGGCACAGAAATATTCATGTGGTGGTTTAATATAGGTTTTGTGCCTGACTATTTGCCATGCTTATATAGACAGAAGAGTGGTATTGATCTTCTCTCAGCAAGAAAATGATTACACATATTCCCCAAGCTAATGAATTTCATTGTCTGTGTGCTCAGCAGTAGATGGAAGTAAAATCTTTGGATATATGTGCAACAGAACCTTGGCTGCCATTTTAAACCATATGAGTTAATAAACGTGGTCAACATCTCTCTCTCTCTCTCTCTCCCTATCTCTCTCCGTGTCTCCCTCTCTCTCTCTCCCTCTAACATTTTGCACAATCTGCCAGCACACAGTTTGTCACCAGCAGCATTATGATCATTCAGCACATGACATCAAAATTGAGGTGCCATTGCATCAGTTAAAAGTTGAGAGCCATCATCACCTATCAAAAAGTAAACAGTGTTTGAAGATTCAAAGAATGATAACCTCTTTGATGCCACTGAGAGAAAGAAAAAGCACTGTCCAAAATGATTCATCTTCCGGCCACTCTGAGTCATGGCTATTCCCAATCCAATTAGCATCCCATAATATATCAAGGCAATTACAGTTAACCTGAGCAAAGGAAGACATGTGACACAAGAAGACACCTGTGGGTTATACAGTAGTGGTCTCTGGATTGGTTCACACCACAGATGTAATGATTCAATTGGAGGAACACATGAGGAACTGATAACTAGGGCATATGGCAGTTTAGACCAAGGATCTGTTTCCCTTGATGCAAACTACTTTCAATAATTTTTTCCCCTTTTAATGGAAAAGCACAGGTGAAAATCTATTTCATCGGTAGCAGAGAAAAGAGGTATGTTTATTGAAATTCAAGGCATATCACAAACCTTTCTCCGTTCTAATCGGTTACATTAATGAATATGCACAAGTGAAAGTGAACTACAAATGCTTTATGGGATATGCAGGTCAGAATATATGTGTCAGGGATAATTGCTTATGGATGTGTTAATTATACGTAGCTCTTCAAGTAGACTTCATTTGGCTATATGCCTCTGAGGAGAGATGTTATGGACACATTCAGATGAGTAGAAATGTGAATTCTTGTGCAAGAATCAGCAAGTAACTACATTACAATAGTCAGCCACAAAATTATGATATTTAAGCAGGAATTTAAGATGTAAATGCCACCTACTGTCTCTTGAAACAAACATCCTAGCCGTCTGAAAAGATATCATCAGACACTTCAATCACTTTAAGAGATGGAGAATGACGGAAATATGAAAGATATATTACAACAGATGATATGTGGTAATTAGTCTATTAGGACGTCGTTGGCACTCAGACCCTTTAGGGAAATCGCAATCGAAGGGTCTCTACCCTGAGCAGCAGTAAGATATTTAGTCCTATATTTACCCCTTTTTGGAGTCTGGATACTGTTGGTGGTGGCTGATGACTCTTCTTAATTTGATAAATGATGAAGCTGATTTATCTGCAAGGACTAGGCACAGATGGGGAGATGGAGCGTGTAAATGGTAATTGGACCGTACTTATATAGCGCTTTTCTAGTCTGCTCGACCACTCAAGCGTTTTAACAAGAGTCAGCATTCACGTAAGCATTCATATGATTCACACACCCATTCATATTGTAATGATAGAGGCGGTTATTCAAGGCACAACATGCTCATCGGGAGCGGTAACCATTCACAGTAACATTCACACACCAATGGAACAGCCATTGGGAGCAACTAGGGGTTCAGTATCTTGCCCAAACACACTTCAACATGTGGACTTCAGTGGCCAGGGATCGAACCACCGACCCTAGATAAGTGGACAACCGCTCTATCAACACTGTCGGCCCCAACAATCTTTAATGCTGTGCGTTTGTGAAAGGTGAGAATAATAAATTGGTATGAGCAGTAACTGTGACCCGAGTGTGCAAGGTAATAGTCTTCCTGACTGATCTTTCGATCATCAATAAACTAAAAGATAATATACTTTCACAGTTCTTCAGTTATTTGAAGCTTAGGTGAGGTTTTTATAGAATTCTTGAAGACAAGCATGCAGCAAGCATACATCATGCCAGTGGACCCCCATTATGATCTTCTGGGATCCAATGTAATTACTTGGAGATCCTGAAAAATGCCCCCATGTACTGCAAAACTTCAAATGTAGAGTATATTCTTGCATTCAGATCGCCTTCCTATCCAAATTCACTTCAAATATTTTCAAAATGTGAAATGTGCATGTCTGAACTACCTCATAGCTGAATAAATTATCCTCTCAGAGCATCAGTTAAAGATGAATAAACAATGCTGTTATAGCCAACAGCTAGAAACACATCCTGTGATAACAACATGGTGCCTTTTATGGATGACTAAATACTTTATAACATTTCTGCAGTTTAAAAACTCCAAGTTTACTTTTCAAAGTTTGAGTTCACTGTTGAAGGAAATGGGGCAAAACAGAGGCACAAGACAGTGAATAGCCCCTACAGCAAGACAGGAAAGAGAAGGTACAACAATGTAAATTCAGTCGGCGAGCTCTTTGAGGTTACAGGTGACTGCGGCTTTACTCTGTTGTTGTACTGAATTCCATTAAAGGAAAGTGTTTTTTTGTTGTGCCCCGATCCCATTGCCATAATAACAAACGAACCATCAGCTCAAAGCTGGAGCCAAAAAAGCTGTTTGCAAAGGTTGATTATTAGAATTGAGGATTGAAATGACATAATAGTAAACACAGTTGTATTAAATGTGTTTCTTAATTGATAAAAAAACAATTAAAAACAACCATACATGCAGATAGATAGTGTTTAATACAGGCATGGGTGAAACAATGGGTTACATTTTACAAAAACAAAATAATCTGCTTCAATATTTCTTACATTTTATGGAACAAAAATAAACAACAAAGGAAGGAACGCTTTGTTATTTCTATATTCTGAGATCGGCTGCAGTCATTTAGATGACAGGAACTCCATATGTAGGATCAGACATACCAATTGTCTTTAGGAGCTGCTCTTATCCCATTTTAAACATGGCAAAAGAAGTATATTACCTCATACCTCACTATAGAAATACTGTGCTGAAGGTTTAAATCGTATCCTGTTCAAGCTGTACCTTACCACGTGATAACCATACAAAATTTGTTGTTATAATAAATAGTTCTTAATAAAATGCATGGATGGAAATGTTGCATTACATTATACGCTTAATAATTTTGTCAAAATTATACGATAAACACAAATATTCACTTTTCACGTTAATCCACCGGAAATATCAAAAGCCTCTGAATCATGTTGAAATAAGAGATAATCTGAGTGGATTTATTAAGTTATGTAAAATTCAAGCCTCCAGAGACAAAAGTTTTCCAGACTTCTTGAATCACAATATGTGTAAAACTTTGCTGTATTCACAATAGAAGCGAGGCTAACTTTTACATAGAGCAAAACAGGCAAGGTAAAGGGAAACAAATTCCATTTATTCATTTGTGTTTAAAACGGCAGCAGTGTGTTTTTCCAGCAGTGGACGACAAGCTAATTGCAGCGTTACGTGGAGATCTCTTACAGATATTACTGTAACGCATTTCTCATCGGGATCCCTGATAAAAGTCTTCAAAGACTTCAGTATGTTCAAAACAGTGCTGCAAGGATCCTTATGAGAGTTCGTAAACACGAACACATCACCCCCGTTCTTCATTCCCTTCATTGGCTTCCCATCTCCACCAGGATTGATTATAAGATCTCTCCCCTCACTCACCAGTGCATCCATGGTAACGCACCCCCCTACCTGAAAAAACTACTCATCCCACTGACCTCAACACGATCCCTCCGTTCTACACATTCATACTGCTTCCTCTTTCCCGGGACAAAGCTCAGCACCATGGGTGATCGGGCCTTCTGTTCTGCTGCCCCTTGTCTGTGGAATGCCCCCCCTGACCATCTGAGGGCTCCACAGATGACAGACATTTAAAAATGGACTTAAAACTTTCCTTTTTAGCAGAACCTATAACTTTTAATTAACATTGCTGCTTTTTTGGTCATATTTTTATATAATTATTATTATATTTTTTATTGATGCTTTTATCTGCTTTTACTTTGTAGCACTTTGAGATTTGATCCAAATGTAAAGTGCATTATAAATTAAATGTATTATTATTATTATTATTATTAGATCTGGAGCCGAAGGGGTCCGAACTGAAACCGACAGGAATGCGGACCCAAATGCACGTGGAAGGCAACAATGTAAAAAGTGCTTTACCGAAGTCAGAATCAGGCTAAGAAATGCAGTACGATTAAGGCAAAGTTCAGGTCAGATACAGGCGAGCTCAAAAACCAAAATATCTATATTTTAAAAAAGTCACCAGAACACACGAGGGAACGCTGGTAAGGACAATAAAGATGAATATCACAAACAAGCACAGAAGACTGACTGATTATACTCGGGGTCAGGTAAATGAGACAAAGGTGGAGACACTTAGAGAGAGGAGACACAAGAGGGGCGGGGAACCTGAAGCCAGATGGATGTGAGTGACAGAACAAAACAAAGCAGACAATATAAATGTGATATAAAATGTAAAACCATGATGTAGTGGATTTGGGATGTGACAGTCTGGGTATCCTGCTGAATAGTGATGTAACCATGACATACAGTGCCATTTGTTTAAATGATCTATTTGTGACTTCAATAAATTATTTACTTATGGAATGAGAATGTAGTTGGATTAATTGGTTTCACAAGACTCTTCTTCTTCTTCGTCTTCTTCCTCTACTTCCTCTTCTTCTTCTCCATCTTCTTCTCCTGCTTCTATTTATTCTTCTACATGCTGTAGGATGGCTCTGACTCAGTAACTTTTCTGTAACTCACCTGACATTCGTCAGCTCGCCTGCTAGAGGTGTTTAAGAAAACGTGTTTCTCCTGCAGTGGTGCTGCATATACTGGAACATCCTGCCATATTTAGCGCAAACAGTGTTTAAAAAGTGCTTTGATTTTTTTTTATTTCTCTTCAAAAAACAGCCTTTTTGAAGCTTATTCATTCACAGTATTTGTTGAAAAAATAAAATGTTAGTTTTAAATGTGAATCCAAATGTTAGATGTTATATCAAAATTTAGGTAAACCTTAATAGTGACTCAGAATCTAAATGCAAAACCTAAATTATTATTTATTAATTATTATTAGTAGTCTAAATATTAAATGTAAATGTATATCAGCAATATTTAATGAATAGGCAAATTCACACTGTAAATCAGCAGGAGTACCAAAATAAACACCAATAGTCACATCAAACTTCAACAATTGTTGGAAATATTGGCAGAGCCATTTTATTGGTCATTCAATCTCAGGAAACATGTTTGTTGGCATTGTGCATTCACATTGTTGTGTGTAACTGCTTTAGTCCAACTTTGGTAGATATGAATTGACCAAAGGAGATCTGTCTTTTATATTTTACAATAATAATTCATATTTTACTCAGTGGGGCGACATAACGTCACATTTAGTTTGAGGAATGAATTACTTGTACAACGTAGAGTATTGGGACTTTTCAGGGATATAGACTTATCCCAGGCTTAGTTAACACAACTGATATCTTTCTCCTGCCCTTTAAGCAATGGACTGGACCTGAGAGAGTGGAGTCTGACAGAGAGACACAGGAAGCTGAGGAGCTGAAAAGGTCAGTGAAAAGTGTGAGTATTGTGTGTGAATAAAATAATTAAGACTGTTGTGACTGTGTTAAGACTGTGTACCCAGAGGAACCCACAGAGTAGCACCACCAGTGTTTCATGCATTTGTCCCTATTTTGACTGACTGTGACCTTTGGGAGTGTGTTTGTGTATGTATAACAATTCAAATATAATAAAAAAAATCAAAAATACGAATAGTAACAATATAAAAAATTATATATATATAAATATGTATATATTTTCATATAAAATCAGAAATGTAAGTTTACATTTTAGCTATAGGGAAGGCAGCATTGGCCGACGTACTACAACAGCTAAATATTTGTACCCCCGATCAGGAATAGATTCAAGAAAATCCAGCACATCCAAATACGGGACACAGAAAGGCAATTTTCATTGAGGAAAAAAACGATCAGCATTGTAAATTGATCCGCATAAACAAAACTACACAGACCCAACCTCCCATGGTCAGAACAAAGAGAAGGTTGAACTAATGGTGAAAAGTAATAATAGTCAGTCTATTATGTAACAAATGAGGTGCTGTGAGATCTTGTTGAACTGTTGTTCCCTATCTTGCATGGAGTAACTTATTTTACAAGGTGAAGGGTTCTGGTCGGTTTATTAGTTTAGCAGTGATATTCATCATTACATAGTTCGATAGATAAAAGATCACAATCCAGTGTCCTTTAGTGCTGGTCCCAATCCCGGATAAATGGGGAGGGTCGTGTGAGGATGGGTGTCCTGTGTAAAACCTATACCAAATCAATATGCAAAACACAAAACTGATTCCAAACCGGATCGGTCGGGCCTCAAGTGAACAAATGCCATCAATGGTACTGGTAGTCAGCAGAGTACTGGCCTTTGGATTGAAACAGATGATCCACTGTGATCCGCGAAGGGAACAGCCAAAAGACGAATAAGAAGAATCATCATTAGATCATCCGAGAAGTTATTGCTGAGTATTTGATGGTAGAGATGTGGAATCTGTGATCCCTTGTTCAATTGAGGCAGTGTCAATTTCAATGTTGACATTAATAATTATATCTAATGAAAACAAAAAATTGGGGAGATAAGGAATGGTTTATCGCAGCAGCGTCGGAAGTTCCTTCGTGCTTATCTTTGTGTGACAGTGCTATAACTCAAAAATGATCTCATGGATCATTTTCAAATTTTAAACCTAAATAGTCCGTAATACCAGGACAAACTGGACATATTCTGAGGAATGTCAGTTGTATAGTTGTGACACTATGGGGAGATGTATCACCAAACATTTGGGCCATAAATTCTCAAGCATTGCTATAAAATTGTCCAAATTTGGTGCATATGAATTGTCTCGAGGAGATCTTTCTTGAATATATCATATTTTACTCCAAAAGTTCACATTCAACGGGGAGCGTTTTTATGAAAAATACTGTTTTCCAAACATACCCCAATAACTTTTATGGATCATTTTCAACATCATACCCTAATAGACCTCATAGCGAAGAAGAGCTGCATGGATTTTGGCAAAGGCCAGTTGTATATTTCTGGTTTCTTAACCGTTGGTCTGATGTGGTCCAAATACATTACTCCAAATACAATAATTACTCTAGGAGATCTATCTTGTAAATATATTTTACTCACTAGGGGGAGCATTTTTTAAAATGTATTTATAAAAAACATGGACATAACTCACAAAATGTTTCATGGATCATATTCATATTATAATAATAATAATAATAATACGTTTAATTTATAATTCACTTTACATACATAAAGAGACCTTAGTGCGAGAATAAACTGGGTAGATTTCAGGAAACGGTCAGTTGTATACTTCCAAAAATAGGGAATATTATCCAAGTTTTTGGGCCATAATTTCTCAACTACTAGTCCAAATTTTGTGCATGTGAATCAAGTCCCGGAGCTCTATACAAATTGTGTTATAGTGTTCATATTTTACTCATTAGGGAGAGAAAAACATTGTTTTTCGTACATAATTTCCTAATTATCTGTCGGAATTTGGTGCACATAATAATAATAATAATACATTTAATTTATAATGCACTTTACATTTGGATCAAATCTCAAAGTGCATGGATGGAGATCTATCTATTATAGACTGTGTTTTACTGTAATGGGACATATTTTACTCACTGTGGGAGTGGGCTTTCAACAAAATAATACTGTGGACACAACTTTACATTTAATTTGTGTTCAATGAGAGGGATTACCTTGTATAACGCAGGCGATTTGGGACTTTTCAGGGATACACCTTTACTGTCGGTGACGACAGCATAGGTCTAGTTTCAGAGAATGTTTTACAAATATTTCCCCCTATCCTGGGACAGAGAGCCAAGCTGTGGAGGGGACTGGCCTCTATTGTTCTCCATTTGTGGTATTGTGAGGAAATATCTTGTAACATCTTGTGGGGCTTAGATTTGTAATAATGGAGTCTATGAATAACCTGAAATTGGATGAGACAATGCCTCAGGCTGGTAGAGAGAGCATCAATCTCTTTAAGGCTCTCTATTCGAGACGTTTGTAAGTCATTTGAAGCCTGAGGACAGTAACATGCACATATTTATGTCGTACACATTCATCCCATTGTGATTAGTGGATTAAACATAGCAAGGTAATGCAGGAGATCTATTGCCTGTGGTCAATGGATCCAGTAATTATGCAGCCCCTTTGACCTGTTAAATATTCAATATTTAATTTTATAAAATGTACTTTAAATTAATACCATATTTAGATTTAGATTTAAAATTTCAGGTATGGCATTCAGGCTCATGAATTATTGAGGTTCGACATTAAACATTTTGATTTTGACAGACATTATGTTGAATATTTTTACGAGTGAACATGACAAAGTTCATAAATATTGCTGTGATACATGATAAAAATCAAAATGACTTGTATTATATTTATATCAGAATATTCTTCACAATAAACTTCAGCATGTGTCTCTTAACAATCGATACACCCTATACTGCTGAAGTGTCCAGGAATATTACGCATTTAATTCTAGTCATGAAACAAAGACATCAAGAAGTTTTTATTGAAAGCTACCCCTTCCCATTGTAGGATTGACTACATCTCAAGGCTTATATTTATTTATTTATTTATATATCATTTATTTAATTTCAAAAAAGCAGTTAGCCTCCAATAAAACACTTAACTACTTTGTACTATTGTAATCTGTAAAATTTCAGTGATCAGTACAGAGAAATGTGCTCTCATATTAAATGCTAGTCCCTGTTGTAAAGCAGGAGGATATAAGCAAAATGTTTTGTTAATGCCGTCGTAGAGATGGCCATAAGCAGAACATAGAAGCTCTTCCTTGTGGAAATGTATTTTGTTACATGTCAAAAATGCACATAATATATATAAATACGGTATCAGCACAAAAAATAAATGGAGTGCATGATATTTGTTTTCGGGAAAAGCTGAATATGTAGATTCAAAGAAAACTCTGGTTTGTGTGAAAGTTTTAATCTTCCTGCTGTTGTGCAGTTGCCAGTAATAAATTTGACATTGGCTCTTTTCCTCCTGTGAGATTGTAATTTTTACTGCCTCTTAGTAGATTGACCTCTGAGTATTGATTTTATTGTCATTTTCAAAGAGCTACCATATGTGGCATAATTGTGATTTCTTCTGTTTAAACAGTTCATGGTGATGCTAATGATAAGTGTAATAAATGTAATTATGTGTTATTTGTAGCCCTGGAGGCGAGGCTCACTGAATTGGAGACGCGGCTCCGCACCACGGAAAATACCCCGTTAGCCTCTGCAGCTAGCCAGACTCCTGTAGTCGGTTCGGACCGACCTGTCTTAGCTCCTCCTAGCCGCCCCCTAGCAGCTCCCGAGCAGCCGGGAAAACAGGGAGCCTGGGTGACTGTGCGAAGAAAGCATAGCCCGAAACACCAGCCCACAGTTCACCACCAGCCTGTTCATATTTTGAACAGGTTATCCCCACTCAGCAACACACCTGATGAGAAACGGACTCTGGTCATTGGCAGTTCTATTTTACAGAACGTGAAGTTAGCGACACCAGCGACCAAAGTCAAATGCATTCCTGGGGCCAGAGCGAGCGACGTGGAAGGATATTTAAACTGCTGGCTAAAGATAAGCGTAAATATAGAAATAAAGTAATTCTAGTCGGCGGTAATGACACCCGATTACGCCAATCGGAGGTCACAAAAATGAATGTTCAATCGGTGTGTGCTTCTGCTAAAACTATGTCAGACTCCGTAGTTTTCTCTGGACCCATATTCCGAGTTTTTAAATGAGTTCTCTGATTTTCTATCAAACCTAGTCCTTAAGACAGATAAAATAATTATATTAGGTGACTTTAACATTCACATAGATGAAGACAGAGATAGTCTCGGTGCCGCGTTTAACTTAATATTAGACTGTATTGGTTTCAGTCAGTGTGTAAATGAGCCCACTCACTGTTTTAATCACACCTTGGATTTAGTCCTGACTAACGGCATTGATCATGAAAAACTAGTAGTTCATCCACAGAATCCTCTGCTATCGGACCACTGTTTGATAACTTTTGAATTTGCAATGCTAAATCACTCGCCAATAGAAACATCTTTCTACCCTAGAAATATATCTGAAGAAACTGTAACAAAATATGAAGAATTTATTCCATCAGCCTTGAGTTCAGTTGCATATCTCAAAGAATCTGATTCTAACGTTAGTCCTGGGCAAATGAATTATTTCGTCGATAGGGCTGTAAACTCACTGAGATTAATCTGGACACTATCGCCCCCTAAAAAAGAAGAGTGTTAAAACAGAGGAGAGCAACTCCATGGTTTAACAACCTGACTCAAAACCTCAAACAAACAAATCATAAACTAGAAAGTAAATGGCGTCAAACTAAACTTGTTGACTCCCGATTAGCCTGGCAAGATAGCATTAAAAAATATAAGAGAGCCATCCGCAGTGCCAGAGCGGTCTATTTCTCTGCACTGGTGGAGGAAAATAAAAACAACCACAGGTTTTGTTCTGCACTGTAGCCAGGCTGACTGACAGTCAGAGTTCTATTGAGTCCCGTATTCCTAGAACCCTTAGTAGTGATGACTTCATGAGTTTCTTTAATGACAAAATTGTAAGTATTAGGGACAAGATCCATAACCTTCAGCCTTCGATGGGCTCAAGTTTACACGCCAGGACTACGTGCTTGGAAACAAAAGATAGACCTGGATCAGATCTAGACCGCTTTATTCCCATTGATCTGAAACAATTAACTTCCCTTATTTCCTTATCCAAAACAACAACCTGTTTCCTAGACTCAATCCCAACTAGTCTACTTAAAGAAAGTTTACCCTTAGTCAGCAACTGTCTATTAAAAATCATCAATCTGTCTTTAAATTCGGGCTACGTACCGAAGTCCTTTAAAATAGCCACAATAAAAACAACTGCTTTAAAAGCCGACACTTGATCCTGAGGCTTTATCAAATTACAGGCCGATATCTAACCTTCCCTTCCACTCTAAAATCTTAGAGAAAGTGGTTGCCGAACAATTGTGGGATTTTCTGCCTAAGAATAGTTTATTTGAGAATTTCCATTCAGGTTTTAGAGTTCACCATAGTACAGAAACAGCACTGGTCAAAGTTACAAATGACCTTTGAATGGCATCCGATGAGGGACTGCTTTCTGTTCTGGTCTTGTTGGATCTTAGTGCTGCATTTGATAAACTTGAAAACCTAATTTGCATCAAAGACACTGTATTCAATTGGTTTAACTCATATTTATGTGACAGATCTCAGTATGCATCTTTTTACAATGAATCCTCCATGCATAGCAAAGTTACCCACGGAGTTCACCAAGGATCTGTGCTTGGGCCAATATTATTCATACTATATTTGCTCCCTTTAGGCAACATTATCAGGAAACACTCCATAAACTTTCACTGTTATGCTCATGACACACAATTGTACTCATCCATGAAACCAGGTGAATCTAATCACATATCCAACTTAGAGGCGTGTCTCAAAGACATTAAGACTTGGATGACCTGCAACTTTTTACTATTAAATCAGATTAAACTGAAGTTATTGTGTTGGGACCCAAGTACCTCAGAAACGATTTATCTGATGTTATATCTACCCTGGATGGTATGACCTTGGCCTCCAGCACCATTGTGAGGAGCCTGGGAGTTATCTTTGATCAGGATATGACCTTTGACTCCCACATAAAACAGATTCCTAGGACTGCCTTTTTTCATCTGCGTAATATTTCTAAAATACGTCACTTTCTGTCGCAGAAAGATGCAGAAAAGTTAGTTCATGCATTTGTTACTTCAAGGCTGGATTACTGTAATGCCCTACTAGCAGGTAGTCCCAATAAGTCTGTGAAGCCCCTCCAGCTGATCCAGAACGCCAGGTTAACCAGGTTAAGAGAATATATCTCTCCTGTAACAGCTTCCCTTCATTGGCTCCCGGTACAATCTAGAATCAAATTCAAAATCCTTCTGCTCACTTACAAAGCCCTTAACGGTCAGGCACCAACATATCTGAAGGAGCTCATAGTTCTATATTGTCCAATCAGAACTCTTCGCTCCCAGCATGCAGGGTTACTTGTAGTCCCTAGAGTCTCCAGAAGTAGAATGGGAGCCAGAGCTTTCAGCTATGAGGCTCCTCTCCTGTGGAACCATCTTCCAATCTTGGTTCGGGGGCAGAGACCCTCTCTACATTTAAAAGTAGGCTTAAAACCTTCCTTTATGATAAAGTTTATAATAAAGGCTGGCATAAGCTAGCTCTTAGCTATGCTGCTGTAGGTTTAGACTGCTAGGGAACTCCCATGATGCACTGAGCTCTCTCTTCCTCTCTCACTGTTCCCCTTATACATCCCACTCACTTTAATGCATGTTACTGGATTAATGCATCTTAACCCTCCTGTTGTCCTCATTTTCTGTATACACCCTTTGTCCTCCGGGTCAAAATGACCCGTCTTCACTAAACCCCCAATATAAGCAGCTTAATTGAATTTAAACACCAAATTTCATCTTGCTTGAAGAAACAACTTGTCATTCACCACAAAATGTGTGAATACCTGAGTTTTCCCTCTTCACTTGTATTTCTATAGCTTAAGAAAAGACCAGTTGCTCATCCACTGTTACGTCAGGCCCTGGATTGTAGAGGTAGGGCAGCCGCTCCACCCACTTGTCCCAGACCTCTCTTATGGCTGCAAGTTTGTCTGTCACACGTCTTGCTGGTCTTGACTCACGGTCATGAAATCGTAGCAGTCTTGAGTAGGTGTGAAAGAGTTTGAGTGGCATTGTGGCTCGGAAAATTGGCCTTCCACTCTCTGCATCCCATAGACTAGCTGCAGCCTCACCTCGGGACCTGTATACACTGGCTAAGATTAGCAGCCCTAAGTAGGCCTGCAGGTCAGTCTCATCCATCTTTTTCCATCCGTCTCCATATTTGCGAAAACCCTCCAGATTTGTCATCTCCAGGATTATTTTTTCTATCGCTGGTGTGATAAACAGGTAAAATGTAGAGACAATGTCATGGGCATGAGAAACGGCATACCTTGTGGGTCCTAGGGTAATAATAATAATAATACATTTAATTTATAATGCACTTTACATTTGGATCAAATCTCAAAGTGCTACAAAGAGAAAAGCAGATAAAAGCATCAATAAAAAAATAAAATAATAACTATATAAAAACATGACCAAAAGCATTAATGTTAATTAAAGTTATAGGTTCTGCTAAAAAGGAAAGTTTTAAGTCCTTTTTTAAATGTGTCAGTCATCTGTGGAGCCCTGAGATGGTCAGGGAGGGCATTCCACAGACAAGGGGCAGCAGAACAGAAAGCCTGATCACCCATGGTGCTGAGCTTAGTCCGGGGAAGGAGGAGGCAGTATGAGTGGGTAGAACGGAGGGATCGTGTTGAGGTCAGTGGGGTGAGTAGTTCTTTCAGGTAGGGGGTTGTGTTGCCATGGATGCACTGGTGAGTGAGGAGAGAGATCTTATAATCAATCCTGGTGGAGATGGGAAGCCAATGAAGGAAATGAGGAACAGGGGTGATCTTTATGACGTTGTGTTCTGCATGCCTGCCGTGTTGGTCATATGCTGCTGAGGACCATGTTATTTTTGCCATTTTTTGAAAGGAAAGTCTCTCTTTCAGCTTCAGGGTTTTCTTCTTCTTCTGAAGATGATTCATCATGCTCTGGGTTGTATTCCTCCCAATCTTCTTCTTCTGATACATCCTCCACTCCCTCTTCTGAATCAGAGTTGTCTTGCTGGACATCTGAAAAAATCTGCTCTAGAGCCTCTGATTTGTCTTGTTTACTTCTGCTACTGATTGATCTGAGACACAACTAAAACATTGTAACATTCTGTGTTATATAAATAACTCTGTGACCTTGATTTCAACTCTTTTTGCCTCACGGGTCATTTTGACCCGAAGACCACCTTTGTACCTTTTTTTGTACAGCTTACATGGAAATGTGAATAAAAGCAACATTTCACTTTTTCTACTGTTGGTGCCAATCTAGGAAAAGTCATAAAATTTCAAGTTAAAAAAATATCGTTTAGGGGATTTTTTTGTGGTTTTTAACACAGTGGCGGGTCATTTTGACCCGAGGACAACAGGAGGGTTAAATGAATTAATGCATTTAATGGATTAAATGCATGTTACTAACTTGACTTCTTCCCTGGAGTCTTTGTGTTTTCTCAATCTGTGAGGTCACATGGTTGGTGACTGGTTCTGCTGCTGTGGACCTGCTCGATGTCCACTGATCACAAGATGCTAATGATGATGATTATTGTTGTTATCATTATTATTATTAATGTAAAGCATTTCCCCATAAGCTATCGCTATATGTTACATTAATATTAATGTTATTATAAACCTGGGATCCCTGTCCGACCATGGAGCGGTTGGAGAAAGTGAATTATAGCTGATATCTTTGCTGCTTTTCCCCCCGTCTGTATATCTCCTTCCCCGTGTCTCTCTCTTTCTCTTTCTCTCTCTCACTGTCTTTTTTTTCAAACCCAACCGGTCATGGAAGTAGGCCGTCCAAACTGAGTCTTGGATCTGCTCGAGGTTTCTGCCCGTTAAAGGGCAGTTTTTCTCGCCATTGTCGCCAAGTGCTTGCTCAAGGAGGAATTTGTTGGGTCTATGTAGATAATTATATAAAGAGTCTGGTCTATGAGGCCACTGTTGTTTTGGCCCTATATAAATAATGATTGATTGATTGATTGATTGATTGATTGATTGGTTAGTTGGTTGATTGATTGATTGATTGATTGGTTAGTTGGTTGATTGATTGATTGATTGATTGATTGATTGATTGATTGATTGATTGATTGATTGAAGCATCGACACATGAAGTGCTTAAGCCAACATTGTATTTATGTCAATCACACATATATTTGAAACACGCTTATTAACCTCAAAACTGTCTTCAAACTTAGTAGTTGCTTTGAAATACATGCCGATTCGACAAAGCTGCATTTATTTCAGATGCAATGAGCATTTAACTGAAAAAATGGTGCACATACAATTTTAAGATGCAATCCTATGTGCTCTCAGTGCGGCTGTTTATACAATTTTTTTGCAAGTGTTTTTATTCTTATTTTAATCCTTTGTGCTTCTTAAATTATTATGAATTGATATTCATTTAAAACTGTGATGATAATTAATATAATAAACTAACATTTAAAGACAAAACAGATGCAAAAAAGATGTAAATGTTATGGCTTGAATTTGAAAACCTGATAAAAATGATTTTAGGCTGTGACTGATTATTTTAAGTAAGAACAAACAGCTCTCTATTGAGATCCTTTTTATACAGTAACTCATATGCCTCATAAAGAGTCTTCTTTTGTTTGATAGAACCTGAAATCCCAATAATATGTGACACAGTAAGGACTCGATGGCCCTGAATATCATTGCTCAAGGCAAGGTGACGGGAATAACAATCTGCCGGCCGTTAGGTTTAATATTTAAATCCCAGAGGAACAGTGAGAAAGATGGTGGTGTCCTTTTTTTGAAAGTCCTGTGCAATCACAGTTCACCTTTTCTAATACCCATAAGATTAATTTCTGTTACATTGATATGAAAATCAACGATGTGTAGAGGTAACTGTGGTGGTCGGACCAGCGGCTGCCCACCGGTGTTTGTATGGTTTTTTGTATTGTTTTTTTCACATTTAAATTAATTTCTCAATATCACACAGTCTTGGTTCTCATTTGACATATATTGGAAATAATGCAATCTTGGATTACACATTCTACACTTTATTCAAGGTATGATAGCTTGTTTGCTACATTGTTGCATACATATCAGCTACATTTTATCACTGGCCTTTACATCACCTGTAGTAAACACGCTGTGTTTTTTCCGGCAAAAGACCTGCCCAAAGGAGAAGATGGCTTTTTAAACAGCACCTAAACAAAGGAGAATGTGACATTAAGACGAATGAAGAGGGGGAATTTCATCTTCAGAATGCTCTCTAAATGTTAAATAAACCTATTGTTTTTGTTTAAGTTATTTAAGAAAGTGTTGATTTCCTTTTAAAGGTGTCTTATTGACTAGTTATGTTTGTTAATTAATATGTTTCTGAGGTAACTGTTTTAGATGGTAAATGTTTATGTTTCCCCTGCATGTGTTTTTGGATTAGTCCATGTTTTTTATAATATAGTGTGTCAACTTTTCTTGGAGTTCTCATATAGTAATGTTTAAATAAATGGAGCTTTATTTAAGGGCCCTTCTTTTTGTAGTTTTCTTATCTCAGACTTCAATTCAATTTCCATACAGCATTCTCAGTATTGCTTTAACAATGTTAAATATTTATATGTATTATATTATATATTTAATATTGTAAAATATTAAATATCATAATTAATTAATATCAGTGATTACATTAATATCATATGGGTTAACTTCACATATGTTCTTCCATTAACAAAAAAGTTCAGGCACTTTTGAATTTTTGTATGAAATGATTATTTGTGTTTGGTGTGCAGCTGGTATGGTTTTCTACAGATTTATTCCTCTCTGTTTGCAATAATTACTTATATTGTACATGGGTTCTCCTGCCACACCTGATGGGAATACATTCTTTGTGGGTCAATGTGGGGAACTGCAGGATAATATATTGCATTTGTATTAAATGAGCAGACGCTACAAATACCAGCATTTACCCCAGAGCTCTGCTGTAAGCAGTTAAGAGAGTGGAAAAGGTCACAAAATTCGGGGCAGAAGAAGCACTGCTACGTGTAAATGTTGATTAATCTACTCAACTCTCAGGAAAATTTATGAAAGGTAATATTTAAATTTTATCACCTGAAGTATTAAAGTTTCAAGGCAATTATGACATGGCATTTGGCCTGAATCAAGAATTTATTACTGTTTTTCCGTGACATTTTAAGAATGTGTCTCTGCATTCATTAGTTCAACTTTTCCGTGTCCGTTTAAATATTTGACATTTTGCGGAAAATCTTACAAAGATGTTGGCTGTTTGAGGTTGTTTTTACATTTATCGTTCTTATTAAAGTAAATTGCAGTAATAGTGGTAAAAAGAATATTATTTGACAAATGTCAATACAGGAAAAAGTTTGGGGTTTTCACATCATCAGACATTTACAAGACAAACTAGGCACAACATAAGAATAGTGAACCTCTGAATGTCAAATCTTTTGTTTTACACTCCATTGATTTTGTTTAGAGTGAATACTGCATCATCACTCATTACATTCTGTCAAGAAAATACACACTGTGGGCTTGAGTTCATAATTCAGCCAGCAAGATCTTGTCCAACAATCTAATTTTATCTATATACAAGAAGGATCCGAGTATTTCTCAGCGGGCTCCATGCAGCTGACTGTGTGCGCATAGCTGCAGGGTTGATTAACAAATAGTTGAGTCAGCATGTACTGCACTAAAGTGCCTCAAGCCCACAGGCTTTCTAACCTAAAGCAAGGTGATAAAAAGTGCCAGAAAATACGACCTATCAGCTATCATCAGCTCTTGTTTGTCCTTCTTGTGAAATGTCACTATATTCTTTTCATTATTAATTAGGCTTTCATTTATTAATAATTAATAAATAAATTTACGTAATTTACTTTACTTTAATATACAATATATTATATCATATTATATTATATTAAATTATGTTATAGTATAGTATTTTATATTATGTATAATTACTGCCACAGCATTAAGTCATGACAACCCAGACCCATTTTTCCTCAAAGGGAAATTATTGGAGGCAAAAAAATGTTCCAATCTAATCATGTTGGACACAATGATAAAATTATTTTTGAAGTTGTAACGCTCGTCAGGGATCTGTAACGTTACATAAATATTATATCATTGCTTGATGCCTTCCTTTTTCCCATATAAATTGGCTAGACAGTTTTTTTAAAACACAATTATTTTTTGCCTTCTTACCTACATGTTTTATACCAAAGTTTTGACCCGCATAGACCTTAATGCGAGAAAGAACTGGTGTGTTTTTGGGAAAAGGTCCGTTCTTCATATCTGACACTAGGGAGAGCTTTATCTCCAAAATTGTTAGGCAAACATTTCTCAACCTTTGGTCCAATTTAGTCCTGCTTTGGAGCATATGAAACTTGTATACATTCAAATACATTTCAAATATGTGTGAGGGTTGTAAATTAACTGCTATAGTTGTAAATTGACGAAATTTCAAAATAGGAATCAAATCAAATATAAAGTATTAGCTATGGAGTACCAGAATAGATACAGAATGATGGGTAGAGTTCGCAGGGCTATGTAGAGAAATGCTTGTTTTTTCTCTCAGAAAAAGCTCTGAAGGTCAATATTTTATATCTAATGAAGATACCCAAAGCTGCAGGAAATATGGGCAAAGCTACAAGCGAAAGGGCAGCTCGTTAATCTAGTCACAGTGGGGAAGAAAACCTAACATGAGAACTTAAATGTCGTTCACCAGGATAAGCATAGGAGAGAGAATATGTCTCTGCTGAAGGTCAGACAGGTGCTTCATTCTGATTTGTTTTGATTGGAAATGTCTGTTTAAAATTTATCCCGAAATTAAACTGACTACTGGATAGACTTTCTTTTGCAGAGTTTCTGTAGAACAAAAGCTACCAGAGTGCAGAACATAAAACCAAGAGTAATGTATAAAAATGTGAATCCTACTGTGAGCAAATAATAAAGTAAGATGTAATAGTAGCCGGTGACCTTTTTGAAAACATCTGTCATCTCGCTCAGTATTTCTCAACCTGTGAGGCTTAAAAGTGGGTCAGACAGTCATGTCAGGGCTACAGACATCTACCTTTGAAGATTTTGGCTTTGCTTTTGTTGCAGGAAAAAAAAAACATTTATTTTCAAAATTCAGATCTGAAGTCATACCAACGTACTTCATGTAAATGTCCCTATCTAGGCTCAGCATTACTGCAAGATAGTACAGAGCCACCTTATATAATCTAGGTCTTACTTTCTCCATGAAATACAAAATAAAATCGAGCCTATCACTCCAATCAATATAATTTGTCTCACTGCATAATTAAATCTTTTGTCACACTGGTGTAGGTTATTTCCTGGAGAGACAGTGGTGGCAGTCCAGTAACAGGCAGCTGGAATCTGGGCTGGGAAACAAATCTTCAACTCTTTGCTCCCTCGGCATGAACCACTGAATTGACCAGGAGCAAGGCACTTAACCCCTTAGTTATGCTGCTGCTCAGCAAACGCCAGTGACTTATTGCAGTTTGGCTCCCTACTGAGTAGCCAAACAGGAGCGGGAATGTGGGTCACTGCAAGAAAAGCACGACACCCGCACTATCAAAACATTCCCATTGCAAATAAACATAAAACATGAAATACATACCATAGAAATATGGCCTCACTCCCTGGCAGCCTCTGTTTCTGTGTATGTGTGTGTTCAGAAAGAGAGAGTAACTGGAGTGGTGATGTTGTCATTCAACCCTCAGCTGACCTGTCTCGCCCTTCAGCCACTGATGAATCCCGTAAAAGCCCAATAACAGAAAAGCAGCAGCAGATTGTAATCATTTGGATCAATCTTCTTTAGAAACCAGAATTACAGTACATATGTAGTTTAATACCTGTATTATGATTGGATTTGTTTTTATACGTCCTTGGACAAATGAGCAGCTGGGCCTTTTGGTAAACAACGTGTCATCAACAACTGATGGACTCGTCTAAAACTATTATTTGGGTGATTTGATACATTATAAAATAGGGGCAAATTAGATACAGCTCATTTTGTGGCCTGAACAACAATTTTAATTGGCTGCTGATGTGTTTTTACTCTATCTTTGTGATTTGCATGGAATAATGTGAATAATTAGTCTTGTGCCAACAGTTCCTGCTGCTTTTCATTCAAACCACTCTGTTGTGCTGTGTAATGCTATCTCTATCTCTTCCTCTGTGTGTGTGTGTGTGTGCGTGTGTGCGTGTGCGTGTGTATGTGTGTGTGTGACAATGAAAATTAAATAGCATTTATTGTATTTCTTTAACTCAGAAATGAGGATGGAAAAAAGGAGCCAGCAAAATCATCTAATCTTATTGTGTGGGACTCTAATATGTGGTATTTGTAGCTCTACACACACAAACACTTCTGAGATGAATCTGGCACCCCTGTGATGAATATTGGATCAGGATTGGCTTCTAAACTATTTGTGATGGCACAATTCATGCCCACCTTTTAAAATTAGATTTCCACTGAGCAGAAAATTTATACCTAGGTAATGACTGTGAAACGAGCGTTACAGTATCAGATTCCACACAAACATCATTCTGGAAAGTGAAGCTTAAACATGTAATGGTAGTAAACGGAAGAAAAGCAGCTTTTTTTTCGACAGGAAGATGGTTTTAAAAGCTGAAATATCCTTCAGTGTTTGAACAATTACATTGGGAATAATCTTCATCTAATTATCAGCTCAGGCAGTTGTGATAGCTCATCCATGGCAAACTATTACAGTAATGTGTATTTATTTGATAGGCAATGCATGAAAGAGCCTTCAATTCCCTGAATGAGGGGCCCTAATAGTTTTTACATCTTAGTTTTTATTGAAAATATTTCTAAATCCATATCTGGCATGGTGTAATTATGTTTATTAGATGTTTTCTTTTGATTCTTTTTTCCACTCCACAAATACCATATACAATAATTTTGTTTCACTCGGAGAGCTTTAGTTGTTTAAACAAGATAATGACTAGGCTCAGCTTATGAATATTTAGTTAAGCCTAATTAAATAATCAATCAGGCAAGCTGTATCCCCGCCCTGCCCTGCTCCAAAAGGCCATCTCCTCTGGAAGCAGGCACGCCTTCAGCCCGGAGCGTCTGATCACATTTCCTTGGCAACACGTCTCCCCCTGTGCGTGTGAGACGGCTCAGCTCTGATTTTCCTCCTCCTGAGAGAGACAGATCAACTCTGAATGATAACCACTTCAAAAGGGATGTTAGAAGTCAACGTCCCAGGGCAGACCAACTCCTCTTCTCGACGGTGAGCATGCATCCCACACGTGTAGGTGTGCAGTGTAATTGTCAGAAAGCAGAGACATGGTGTAACAGGTCTGTGAACAGCAGCAGATGGTCCATGTGTGATCTTCCTAGTCCGATTATCCATCCACAGTAAATCCTGGGCCTTGCTGAAGAATGGGGTCAGAGCGACGCGTCGACTGATTTGAATGCTAAGCCGTTGTTTTAGGCAGAGCCTTTGGTTGCAGGCCTGTTCAAGCCTAAAGCGTGTGAGAAGCAGCCTACCGGCCAGTATATCTATTTATCTGTCTGTCTGTCTGCCTCCATCCATTCATCTATCTAACCTACCTTCCACCCGACCAACCAGTCTATTGATCAATCTATTGACCAACCAAACGGCTTGTCTGTCTGTCTACTGATATAGACAGTTAATGAGGCCGTCTACTCCAGTACCAGCCAGGATCGTGAAAATCCAACTCTATTTTTTGTAATAGAAATCTATTATACTAATAGGAGTCAACAGTGAGACACAACATATTGTATTTCAGGTTTTGTTAGCAAATGTATTTGGAAAAAAAAAAAAAAAAAAAAAAATCTTCCAACGATCAAACGATAGAAACGAGGTTCTACCAGCAGCAACATTGGTGGTTGCTGATTTTAAGACATTTGTAATCAATGAAGGCTAGGTGTGGACAGAAATGAATACATGCATCAGGGGCCTCAAATGCAGTGGTGACTCTACCCAGTGGTGGCACAGGTCTGTCAATGTGTATATTTCATATATTTATTTATATTTAAGGGGAAACTATTGGATCCAAACATTGGACTGGTGGGCGGTTTGGTGAGGTAACGTTTGCCTGATTGAAGAGAGGTGAACCATTGGAACTCCAGTAACTGCAACCGTTGCACCGTGGTAAAAAGAAACAAACAAACGCAATAATTCAATGCTTACATTAAATTATAAAGCAGTTTTCTGGTCTGAAAGATGAACCCCATACCAATCTGCCGCTGGACACTGATCATGTTAACACGCCCCCTCACAGGGCTAAGTATATGTTGCACGTATTTTTCTCCATGTGATCCAAACAACAATGAGGCCTGACTGAGTTTTGCTTCTGGAGCATCAAGTAAACATGAAACACTGATCTACTTTACAGGGGCTGGTGACTGATTAAGGTATCGCCTCAAACCAAAATTTGCATTCAACTTAAATCAAGTCACGCTGGCGAAGCTGAGCTCCTGCTGGTTCTCGCCTTGGTCGACCCGTGGCTTTATCTTGGAAGCATCCTGCAGTTCTTTCAAATGTTTCCTGATTGAAATGTTCAATCAGGCAATAAATCCAAATTATATAATGCCCTGGTTCCTATTATCTAATAAACTTAATTTGAGTTAATATTAGTTGTCTATTTGAATTAATTAAAGTATTTAGAGAAAGGAAATTGATGTGGGGATTTGCTTTGAAGGTAGCAGGGCCCCGGACGCTCCTCGGTGTTATAATTGATTAGCAGTTATCCAAATACCAACCCAGGGAGCACAAGTCATCAGTGCAGCCGCAGCTGCCTGCTGGTGTTTGGCTAATCAGTCCTCCGGTGGCTCTGCAGTGACATCAGTGCCTCGGTGCTGTTTCAGTGACATCCTGCTGGTTACAGAGCACTGCAAAGTAAACAGGTTTTATAGTTCTGAAGTTTACCTGCAGGACAGCAGAGCTATTTCATGACACATGATCAAGTAATGATAATGTTTTTTTCCTGCTTTCATTCATATGCTGCGTTCCGCCACACTTAGGGATGATGGCAGCTGACCTCTTTAAGCACTAAACTACTTAGAAATGCGACATCATCAACTAAACCCATTACTGAAGCTTTTCTCCGAAATAAAATGTTTAACAGGGAGTGGACAGAGAAATTAGTTCTCTGCCAATTGATTAAAGCCTATTTGTTTATTTCGCCCTGAGGTTTATTTTAGGTGAAATGACTCTCGCATGCTGGTGACAAATGACGCTCCTGCTCCGCCAATTAATTGCTGAGATTGAAAGAAAGTCTACAGAGAGGACGAGAGAGAGAGAGATGATTGGCTTTTGCCTTCACATTTAATCATTTCAGCAGCTTCATTTGATTTGTTCAGATTCGTAATGGGCTCCGTCTTTGTTGACGTTCATGAGGAAAAACAGCCGATTTCAGCCTTATTGACCATGCAATGTAAATACAATCTTCCTAGAGGTCCCTGAGTAAGCAAACAAATGTTTTGTACGTTCACAGTATAGCAGGAAAGCAGACAGCAGCAGCAGTCACTCACTGCAGCTGTCAAGATCTAAAATATTCTGAATCATGGAAATCATAATGAGAAATTACCATATGTAAAGAGGCTAGCACTGTTTCTCTTATGCAGCGTGTGCTTCGACTTACACCTGTGAGTCCTCATCCATGCATAAGTGTCATTATATTGTAACTAGTCGTTGCGCCTCGCTCACTTGCCAGCATCTTCATCAACATTTGTGTGCTACTTCAACGGTCTCATGAGCAAAACTTTGCTACTTGTGCTGAGAGAAAATATTTTTTTTTCCTCATTAGATGGCAAGTTAGCGATCGTTTTCCGCTGCGTTCTGGATTCTGATGAAACTGTTTTTGAAGTCTTTGGTCCGTTTAGCTCTTATGTTTTAATTGAGTGCAGTCTCAGACAGCTTCAACCAATCTCTCCTATCACTGAAGATTAATAAATCAAACTAAAATTCACATTTTGGTCACTGAGCTATTTCATTTTCTTTGTTACCTCATCCATTCATGCCTTGTTCTGTTCTGTTATAACGGACGATATGTGACATGCAGACGTACTTGTTTTATGTGATCATTTGTTGTGTCCTCTCCATGTTTCTCTCAGTCATCATCAGCCAAGCAAAGATTTACACTGCTCCCCTGATCCATTGCCCTCTGCACATATGCGTGGCTGGCATCCTAAAATGTGGATTGAAATAGGCTATAATGAAAGCAGGCGACTACGGGAGGCAATTAATTGACCCTCCCATAAGTGACCTTGCTTCTGACCCCATGGCCCTTATTACTTGAACTACTTCCCTGTGTGGCTCTCAGTTTAATCCTGACTAATCAATACGTAGGTGTCCTAATGTCCCACAAAGCCTGATGGTCTGTTTATTTAAGTGGAGACCGACAGTATAGATTGCTTTAAAAGTGTGAATTAATATTGAGTGTAATTCAGATTGAATGAATTTGAAACACTGCAGAATTAAACAGGGATGACTGAGCGTCAGGATCTGAGTGGATTTCATTATGCAAACTGTGCACTGTCCAAACAGACTACATTAGCAGCACTGTATTGGAGATTATGTGAAAAAAGTAATTTTAGGGCAAAAAATGTACTGACTTAAATATATCACTAGGCAATTGAACGCTCTGTGGAAATAAAAGAAAAATCGCTTCTGCAGTTTTCTCCAGCACACAGCTCTTCCTCTTGCATCGATCTATTTCTCCTGCTTCTTGCTGACACTGTCAGCGCCATGCATGTTGATGTTAGATGTTTGTGCCAGCTGTGTGTGCCCATCTTGGTGAGAGATCATTGTCTTGGGGACCATCAAGGTCTTGGAGTTGTTGGTAGATGAGCTGAGAATGAGTGCTCTGTGTTATTAGGTACATTCATTTACAGTGCATTATTGAATTTGGCAGCTATTATGAAAGTCAAATACCGAACTGCACTTCCTGTCATAACCCAAATGGCCTCGAAACTGCATTATCAGTGAAAACTGGAGCTACTATTTTACTACCCATAGCTGTAAAATCTGTTCTTGGTATTATTGCTCATGGGAATATCAGGGTAGATTTTTGTTTATTAGTAAATCCCTGAAAAGTCGGGGATATTATGGAATCTCCATCACCGCTGTGTCCGCGTCCGCAGATCCTCCAGGTTACATGATACCTCAAAAACTATATCATGGATCCTTTTCAAATGTACATTTTGTCCTATGAATTGACTCACGGAGACCTATCTTGTTTTGTATCAAATTTGACTCTAGTCTTTCATATTTTACTCACTAGGTCTTTTTTTTATGAAAAACACTATTTTGCCAAGACATACCTCAAAAAGGATCAAAGAACTGAGGAAGAACAATCAGGTTGATTGCTACAAAGGAGTGATTGGAGACTTGTGTAGGTCGAGTTCATGATTAACTTGTATTGGGTTAAGCTTAAGGCTAAATGATGCTTTGGATTGTTCCAGTCACTTACAGGTGACCAGACATATTAATTTCCCTTAACAATTTTTATTTACGGCCTAGGAAAGGCGTCCTCATTTTCTTTATGTTTGAGCTGAAAATGTGTGGAGCAGATTCTCAAAAATACTGAATAATTAGATGAATAAATAAAAGGCTAAATAGCATATTATTTTCACCCTCTTAGAAAATAATGTCATTTATAATAAGCTTATATTAGTATGGGCAAGACCGGCTGATCTCAACTTCGTCACTCTCAAGTAGCGAACAAAAATGCTTCTTTAATTTTAAAGTCAACAAAAATCAATCCAAGTGAGATAATTAAGTG
Source organism: Lophius americanus (assembly GCA_037951165.1). NCBI lineage: Eukaryota > Metazoa > Chordata > Actinopteri > Lophiiformes > Lophiidae > Lophius > Lophius americanus. The sequence goes on along the minus strand of JBBDHG010000019.1, from coordinate 19,762,822 downwards.
GTTATCATGAGAAAACAAGCGTCTCATGTCCTGAGATAATGAGTTAATTATCGAAAAAACGTTCTTGCATAAATGAGAAAGAAAACGGGCTGTCTACTTTTATTTTCTAAATGTTCATCAGAGATTGGGAGTCTCATAGCTGTATTCACTGATTGAAGATTAAACTTATCTGCTGTTTCTCAGCAGTTCTCATATTTGTTAAGTTTATGTCAAGCTAAGTATATATGTTATGTTTAGCTTGAGTTCCAGGTCGTGCGATCATGTGAATAAAACCTGAATCAATATCAGGAATACATAAACATTCTTAATTTTGACGAAGGAGTTTAGATTATTCATAAACCAGTCTAACCCCATCTGGCTTAGAAACAGGCCTAAATTGCCTTTGTATCTGTTCTTTGACAGGTGTGTAGACGTCGCCATGGCAACACAGGAAGTTGATTTGAAAGAATTTACATCGGTTGGATTAGAGATTTCATAAGCAAGAATAATACACTAAATTGTTGTGGCTTTGAGTGGCGTGTATGTTTAGATTATTATTAGGTTGGTTTCGCTCACATTTATGTTGCTTTGCTTCACTTCCGGTTCGTGTTTGCGTGTCGCCATGGAAACAGCAATATACAGTAGCTGCCTTACCTCGAGAGAAAAGAGGCGGCCTGTCTTCTTGTGATAATGAGTTAATTATCTCAAGATAATGGCCAAAAAAAATTATACCACCATGGTTGTTTTCGGCTTCCATGCTATAGTTTAATAGACAAGCTTGATGATACTCATGGAGCTTTCTCTTGTAGTTTCGTCCGTGTGCTGCTGTCAGCTCCACAGGATGGCCCAGCAGGAGGTTTTCTGCTGGATCAACATTGAAGGGATTTATAAGGGAATAAACTAACACTGTAAAATGGATGAATTATGGACCATTTGGGTTGTGTCTAACGGTGAGTAAGGTAATTGATTATAACTCTCAGGATTGTCTGTGCCTCCCTATGTTAGAAAGTTGACATCAAGAAAAACGCACGTAATATTACATAAATAGTTTTTTAAGAGGGAAGTCATAACAGTGCAAGACAGCAGTTTCAATTTTACCAGAAAATAGTTGAAATTTTGATATCAAATGATATTGCACCCACTTATTGAGTAGTCTGTGATCATTTTGGGATCACAGTGTGTGGTAAGAGCCTCCATCCATCAATGCTGTCATCGGTCCAAATACTATACAGCACTCATTTATCATGAGAGCCTGTCATTATTATGTCTGCCATTTTACTGTTGCAGCAAAGATAGCATGGACTCTTGAGTCTGAATCTTTTGGTTTCAAATATTTTGATTAGCATTCTCATTGTTAATCATGAAACTAAAAACCAAGAAACTGGAAAAACTGATCAGGAAGGCCAGTTCGGTCCTGGGATGTCCTCTTGACTCGGTGCAGGAGGTGGGAGACCGGAGAATGATGGCCAAGCTGTCATCTCTCCGGGACAACGTCTCCCACCCCATGCAGGAAACCATCTCTGCACTGGAGAGCTCCTTCAGCGACAGACTCCTTCACCCCAAGTGTGTGAAGGAGCGATATCGCCGATCGTTCCTTCCTGCAGCAGTCAGACTCCACAACCAGCACTGTTAGCAACACACACACCTACACAACTACACACACACTTACACACACATCTACCTTTTAATTTATTTTAATTGCACATAACGTTTAATTTTAATTAAATTTATTTTAATTTATTTTAATTGCACATAACACGATGTTATTCTTACTCTGTGTTATTCTTACTCTGTGTCATTCTTACTCTGTAACATGCTCTGCTGCTGTAATATTGCAATTTCCCCATTGTGGGACTAATAAAGGCTATCTATCTATCTATCTATAAAAACAGTGGGTGGCACAAACAATAGCCCCACCAGCAAAATGTATCCACCACAAAATAGTCAATCTGGTTCTTTCTGCCACCTGACAAATTTAAAAGAGTATATAAAAGTATTGTTTGATAATATTCACCACATTTCTCATTTCAATGCTGATACCACTCTTCAAATATTTCTCTGCTTTTATTCTTGTATTACTTTATCTTGAAATTTGATGAGAACACTGTGTCTGTGATCCTTTGTGCCTCACACTGATACGTGGCTGGTTGCCAATAAGAAAATCATCATACTCGTTGCTTCCAGCTAGTAGATCATTTTGTTAGTATCTCTCAGAGAGATTCAGAAATGTATGATCCTGAGGGTCCTCCTGTGGATCTTAGGCTGTCTGACCCCATGCTTGCATTTCAATGTGAAGAAAACGGTCGCTGTGCCAGAGCAATCAAACTCCTTTACTAGAAGCAAGATAAGGCAGCCTCCTGCTTGGCACTGTATCAGGCTTATCTGCCGACAAGTTAAGATGTTGGCATTCCAGCTTTTAGAATAGTTGTTTTATACAAATCACCTACTGTGACTTTGATGCTTTTTTACATTTAAAACGTTAGACCGGAAACTTTTAAGTAAAAAATTCTTTAAAATTATGTTTTCATTACTGTAGCATTGAACATTCATCATTTTATTTTAAAAGTAGAAAAAATTATCATCCTATCTTGAAGGGATAATATGTTTGGTCTCAATTCAGTGGACTATAACAATGGCCTTACACTGTCCTCTTTGATAAAGACTTAAATGAATATACTTTAAACAAAGCCAGCTACAATAAGTGCTCTATTGCCAGTTGGCAACATATCGACAAATTGTACAGCCCTTAACAAAGATTCTCTTCTGATATGTACACTATAATCAGCTATGTGAATTTGTATATTAACTAGATACAGTATTTAATTTCATATTAACATTTAGATTTAATGAAATTGTAAAATTGATCATTCGCATCAACAATTGCAAAGTGTATAGGGGTACAAAATTTTGTGATCATTTGAAAATGATCCGTTACATAATTTTTGAGCTATAGTTTAATACGAAGGATCTGTGGCGGCGGACGCTGCAGCGACAGATTATGATTCCATTATATCCCTGAATTTTCATGCAACAAACTATGTTCCATTGATGTAAACATTTCGGTGGTGAGCTGTCGGACTAAAATAGGTGGTCGTCGACTTTATTTGTCTCCTTCATCGACTTGAAGAAGACAAATAAAAGTTTAGTGTTTGGGCAGTGTTTCAACTCGTACTGTCCTTTATGATGCTACAAATGGAAGAGAAGTGAATTATTATCTTTTGAGTGACCAAAAGTGTTACAAGCATTATCGTCCAGACCTCAGTGTTGTCTTCCGAGTACTGAACACATCTGACATTAGGATGAATGACTCACTGGACATTACTATGAAAAAACTGATCAGATTTATTCAATTTTTATTGAAATCGCTGCCGTTCCAAACTGTTCTAGCTTAGAGGAACTCTTGGCTGAACAACTTTGATAATACAACAAACCAGTAATGTCAATGCAACCTGTGACCTACTGACGCCTGTAGTCTCTGTTGTTAATATCATGGGGCTCCATCGATTTTCTTTCCCATGGCCCTGCAGGTTTTACAGGTGGTGTCCAATGAGTTTGTGGAGCTTTTTAAATGAAACAGCTGCCTCCTAAAAAATTATGCTGCCAAGACGACTGACAGCAAAACTAAAGATAAAAGCTCAGGGCCATGAAAATAAAACAATTCATACCAGCTAATGTTCTTGAGAGGTTTGTCACTACATGATACACATTTTTTACATAAACATTTGAATCAAAGGCAATGTGAAAGACACATTGAAATCACATTATAGGAATAATAGTGCTATTTTTCCAACGCTGATGATAATGAAAATCTTTCAAAAACCAAGCACTGCAACCAAATACATATGTTGTTCCTTTAATTAGAATTTGAATGCATTTCTTTGAACCTCTGAAATCGGGAGACAGCCTCCTGATTCCATCAGCCTAATCTCATGTAAATTAAATCTTCTGGGTGCACAGATAGCCCTTTGGAAAATACTTGCAATCTCATCCACTCTGTCACCCCCTCCTAATGATAGTGGTGTTACCATATTCAGTCTTTCATTACTGATCACCTGGCAGCTTTTCGTATCATCCCATGTGAGCTGATCGCGGACCGGAGTTCCTCTCTTGCAGGGAAGCTTCTCAGCTTTGTTTGTTTTATCTTGTGCACACGTCTGAAAGGGGCCTGAGGGATAAAGACAATGCTGTCTGCTTCAACTCGTCTCACTGCTCGACACTGAGGCACTGGCAGGGAAGAGAGAATATTTTATCTGACACTGTCACTCTCTGTAAGAACCTTAGGGAGGCCTAGGCTGTTATGACACACCCGGTGGTCAGCAGTCCTGCATATGATTACGACAGCTTTGCTAGACTTGCCAAAGTGTGTTAAAGTGAGACAAAGTCTTCATAATCAACTTCAAAGCGCTAATGCCTCTTTCTGACCACACCATTGCAGCAATGATTTTAATGCGAGATGGTGGTTACCGACAAAACTCATTCCATCTGGCCTGTACGTGGAGCTGGCGTACGCGCTCAGATCTTGAAGCGATGTGTCGTCTCAGGCGCTTCACGTCACCAGTTGGAAAAGTCCAGCATGTAAGAATTTTTTCCAAATCGCTCCCGATCCGTTCCGACAGGTTAATAAAAGACATTGTTGGCGAGAACAGAGCAATGACTGACCCGCTTCCTCACTGACATCACATGACTTGACTTGAATGAACTGTCGGGGTCAACAATGTGTGTTGCCATCCATCCAACCAAAACATGGCATTAATTTATGGGGCTGTGATTTCCTGATCTGATATGACGGGTGTCAAGACTATCGTTGAAGACAAATATAGTGTTGTTTGGAGCAGGCATAAAATAAATTCAAGCCACAAACAGTATTGGTTTTGTAGAAATCAAGTTGTTTTTGTAATTCTTTGATTTTTTTTTGTCTCGACAGGTCTTAACAACCTATGTGGACGTCTTGGATCTCATGGGAGAACAATTCATGAAACGTGCTACAATTGTTTCATCCACTATTGCTGCAGATTGATTAAATTAAATAGAGTGTGTAACATGGGGCCATCATTGCTTCACTTGATTGCTGTCTTTGTTGCTGCTCACATCATCTACTGTCAAACTGTTTGCAACAGAAGTGCTTCTCTTGAATGGCACCTTAAACAACATACCATCCAAATGAAATGGAGTCTCGTAGGAAATATCTGCAGCAGTGCTTCTGAGTGTTGGGACTTTCAAGAGGGACTGGACTCACATGGACAGCTTTTCAATTTTCCACAGATATGCCCACTTCAGCTGCAACACGGAGACAAACTGCTAATGTCTGCTGATGAATCACTAAAGTCCTATGACATCAGACTCCTCAGTGTGTCAGAGGACGACTTTGAAAGTTGTTCCAGGAATGGAGAGCATGAAGATCAGTTTCTTTTCCCCCACAATGTAAATGAAAGTGAGCAGGTTGGTGCCAGGCGGCTCATCCCGGGTCACCACTACTTCATCGCCGTGCATGAGGGAAACACGCGCATGTGCAAGTTTGGCTTAAGGCTGAATGTGACTGTTAAAGTGCAACTTTGTCAGGCGTCTGCTCTGCTTCGACTTTGTTCGGGGAATGGTGTTTGTCAAACTGGCCTCTGGGAGGGTGCATATCACTGCCGATGCCACCAGCACTATTCTGGGAAGTTCTGTGAAGAATCCGATGTTTGTTTGGACAACCCTTGTGAAAATAAAGGAGTCTGTTTGAGCAAAGGATCCACAGATCCAAACCCCAGAACATATACATGTCTGTGCCCTCCATATTTCACAGGTAAGGACTGAGGCAGTTGCAGAGCTCTTACTTGATTATTTTCATTCTTTTGCAAAGATAAACATCATGTTGAATAGTAGGACTGGATTTTACTGTCAGATTAGCTCAAAGCAACTGCATCTGACTGTGTATAATAATAATAATAATAATAATAATAATAATAATAATAATAATAATACATTTAAGTTATAACGCACTTTACATTTGTATCAAATCTCAAACTGCTACAAAGTAAAAGCAAATAAAAGCATCAATAAAAAATATATAAAAACATGACCAAAAAGCACCAATGTTAATTAAAGTTATAAGCTCTGCTAAAAATGAAAATTTTAAGTCCTTTTTTAAATTTGTCAGTCATCTGTGGAGCCCTCAGATGGTCAGGGAGGGTATTCCACAGACGAGGGGCAGCAGAACAGAAGGCTCGATCACCCATAGTGCTGAACTTAGTCCGGGGAAGGAGGAGGCGGTATGAGTGGGTAGAACGGAGGGATCGTGTTGAGGTCAGTGGGATGAGTAGTTCTTTTAGGTAGGGGGGTGCGTTACCATGGAAGCACTGGTGAGTGAGGAGAGAGATCTTATAATCCATCCTGGTGGAGATGGGAAGCCAATGAAGGGAATGAAGAAAGGGGGTGATGTGTTCGTGTTTACGCACTCTCATCGGGATCCTTGCAGCACTGTTTTGAACATACTGTAGTCTTTGAAGACTTTTATCAGGGATCCCGATGAGAAGTGCGTTACAGTAATCCAGTCTGGAGGAGACAAACGCGTGAAAAAAAACGTTTTCAGCATCACTCAAGGTGAGTGAAGAACGGAGTTTGAAAATATTTCTGAGATGGTGAAAGGAGATTTTGCAGATGTGTTTGATGTGGGATTCAAAAGTGAGTTGAGGGTCAAATCTTATGTCGAGGTTGGTGACTGATGAAGAGAGGGGAATGTCGTGACCAGAGAAGGTAATACTGGTTATGGAGGAAGACTGGGTGTGATGTGGGGTGCCAATTAAAATAGCTTCGGTTTTGGAGCTGTTCAACTGGAGAAAGTTGTTTTTCATCCACGCCTTTATCTCCTCCAGACAAGCGCGAAGAGTTGACAGGGGAGATGATGATGACGATGAGGATGGAGAGGCTGCGGAGGAACATGTGTCAGTTTTTATGTAGATTTGCGTGTCATCAGCGTAGCAATGGATTAAGAGTCCATATCGACTAATGACATGGCCAAGGGGGAGCATGTATAGTATGAAGAGAATTGGGCCAAGGTCTGATCCCTGGGGGACCCCACAGGTGACGGTGTGTGTCCGGGACCTTTAACCTCCATGGGAAATGTATTCTATTCTGTCGGGGAAGTAGGATTGAAACCAGTTTAGGGCGGTGGCAGTGAGTCCAGTGGTGTGATGTAGGCGGTGTAGGAGTATTCCGTGGTCAACTGTGTTGAAGACAGCAGACAAATTAAAGAGAATCAGGAGGGAAGGTGAACCAGCATCTGCTGCCATCTGTAAGTTATTTGTGACTCTAAGCAGAGCTGTTTCTGTGCTATATAATATAATATATAAGTACTGTAATCTAATGTTTTTCAGTACAAGCCTCATCACTTGCATGATGTTTGTTTTAGTTAAACAGAAGTAATGCACACGCTGCCTGCAAGTGACTTATTTTTAACTTATCTTTCTAATCTTTATGTTTTATGATTTGTTACAGGGGTTAACTGCTCTGAAGTGATTGGGAAAGAAAACTGTGACAAAATGTGTGAAAATGGGACGTGTGTTCAAGTGTCATCTGCGTCCTACAAATGCTTCTGCGGTGATGGATTTTCTGGTAAGAGGCACATATTTGGCTTGTTATTTGTTTAATAAAGATAGGTCATATTTTGCTGCAGTGACAATGATATAATCAAAAATGAAATCGTGAAACAGTTTTTCATGATGATTCTCAGCAGAGAGTTGGCTGGATCCCACTGTCATATGCACCACTATGTCATTTTGCCTCTCAGGTGAAACTATCTCTTGAAAAGGTCAAAGCTGAAAACTACAAAAGCCATATATCTTTTAAAGATCAGAATCTCCTTATGGGTTATAACCTTATGTCACTATATTTTGTATTTGTCAGCATAATCTACCAAGCGGCCACTTCAGATCAAATACCCCTCAGCAACATCCTGATAAAAACAGTGGTTTATAGCCATCGATTAAATGGTGATTCATTGTTCATTGTTTCTGGTGGACATATTAAATCAGAAATATGATAGTGACCAGATCTATAAAATAATGGCATGGGTGAAAACACACAAAAACTTCTGACTATTGTATGTATGATGGTCAAAGCTAATCTAGTGTTTAAGATAATTTGATTTCTATTTTTTTCCCTACTGACTTCTGTATCATCAGTGAGTCATGCTGATGATTGGTCTGTCAGTGTCAGTGTAGTCAAGTCAGTGCTAACATATGCTGTTGCACTGTTACGGGTCCCAAGAGTGGCACCACGGTATCAAAGACAGTGATCTGAAATATACAGGTAAAATGAATGAATGAATTCAGTGACACGGTGCTTTCAGTTACTCTCTCCATGTAGCGTCTGAAGCGCATGCGCAGGTACGTCCACTTAACCACCAGGGTGCAACTGCTCATTATGTCAGAGGTTCCTACCTGCATTTTTAAGATGGAATAAAAAATAAAATAAAATAGAGACCAATGTGGTCAACAATTTTAGATGCGACACACTATTATCCTCCCCATGATTCGTTAATTAAGAAATATTTTTTTATTGTTATTCTTCTTGTTTAACTTCTGTAACTAACAAGTTTGGGTAGTAGTAGCAGTGTTTTGGTTGAAATCCAGACCACTGCAACCGATCATTCATCTACTGTTTATTTGTATATATGTGTATATACATATATTTGTACGTATACAGATATACATATAAACATATAAATATATACAAATAGGCTGAAGAGTGTCACAGAGAAATGGGTTACAGGACCCACATAGTTCCCTGGTTGCCCTGGATATCACTGTCTACTGTAAAACAAAGCCTGCAGTCAACTTTCTGGAGAAGAAAGTCCAGGTGGCTCCCTACATTGATTCATTGTTTTTTTAGAGCACAATTTGTCCTGGCAGCATTCTTGAAGTGCCATAGCTTTGCCTTTTGAGTCCAGCCCATGCTTTCAGCTTATTGTTTTGGAGAAGTGGTTTCAAGGTTACTCTCGGGCGGTCTCGCATCCAGAATTGTAAGAGGAGATGAACAGTGGTGCAGGGGTGAAAGGTAGGATGAGATGTATTAGAGCACAGCAATAATCTCTTTTTTTTAATAATAATTAAAACAGAAGACGTCAAGATATGAGCAATGCCACTTTGCTTTCATCTTTTAGTATATATTGAAAGCCAGATATAGTCTGGAATGAATGCCGGTCTGAAATTGGGGCCTTTCTGTGTGTTATTTAAGGTTCTTAGCGGGAACTCCAGCTTCCTCCCTCAGTTAAAATAACATGTTGCGTAGCAGAATAAACGACTCCAAAATGCCCCTAGGTGGGAATGCGACGGTCTTTTTGTGTTGGCCCAGCAAGGTCGGATCTAGCAAGGTGGCCTAGAGCCCCCTTAGATGATGACTTGCCGACCCAACTGCCAGCACAGTTTTGGATAATCTCCCACTCTTCAGATATTTACAAGAGTATACATGTATCCATATATGTTCATAAATAATATACAATGCCAACGCTCAAGGCCGTACCCTGCCCCTCACCAGTCTCAGCTGACAGGCTCCATTCGAAGCATGTGTATTCTATTAAACAGTTACAAGATTGGAAGAAGATTTATTAATCTAAAAATTTTTGAATTATTGTCTTGTTTTTTTCTGAGATGATTCTGTGAAGTCTATCTACGAGATATTTACCCTTCCATTCCTATGGATTTCTTCTCCCATCCCCTTTAAACATCTACTGAAATTCGTATTTGCTTAAGCACAATAAAAAATGTAAATTTATTGATGGAATTAATGGACCTTTGAGTATAAGCTGTCAGCAATAACCTCGCATTCGGCTGATAAACTACTATATTGTAGATAACTAATACTATAAAGCAATTGTTGAAAGACTGCAGGTAGTATTATGTGCCACCTGTTTTCCTTGTCTCTTTTTGAATTGACAATTCAAACAAGTCACATCCGAAACAAATTGTTGAGTTACACACACCCTCTGGCTTTTCAGTGTCTAATTTGCTGTAATTGCTGCCGGTCGCAAAAGTAAGCAGGCTCCACTGGGTGGTTTCGCACAGTCATGGCGTCCTGCTGTCGCATCATCTTCTTGGGAGTTCTGTGGAGCTTTTGCCTCCTCTACCTCCCTGCTGCAGTTGCCTCATTAATCAACTGGAAGTTAGTGGCTGCTCCAGCTCTGTCTGCCCTCATAGGCCAAAGTCTATGCGACCAGAATAATGAGCCAAACTCAAGGGATGTTTCAAATGAGATTTTCTTTTGATTTGACTCTCCTCTGTCCTTACTCTAGGGTATTTGTTGCAAGATATTATCATTTTTCTGGGGTCATTTCCATTTGATACAAGGTGTTAATAGTTTTTTCAATCTTGTTGGTGAGAATATCCATTTTTTTTCGAGTAGAATTTAAATTTTATACACATTCATCGCCCTCTCCTTAAACTTTCTAATTGAATACTGACAATGAGTTTTTCTTCATGTATATTAGATTGCAATGGTTCATAATCACTGCAGATATAACTTGGTTTAACATTCTAACATTCAACATATATACCAGCACAAATACATATGATCATGATATGATGATTGCCACTTTTAGTTGACCTGTAACGGAAACTCAATTTCTGCTAGAAAATGAGTTCGGAAAAAGCCAGCCCTGAAGTTTTACACAGTAAGATTGATGCCCAGAGAAGAGGCTGTGAGGAGCCTCTGGGACATGAGCACTTGTATCAGCAGGGGGATTAAAGAAAATATGCAAAGAAAGAGTCACTGGAAAGATAAATGTGTAGGCATCTTGTGAGGAACACAAAAATGAAAACCCTCCCTTGGGAATAACCTTTTTTTTTCACCTTGAACCTCTAGTGAATTCAGTCTAATTTTATCCTTTGCATACAATGTCACTTCAGCACTGCACTTTCCTGTTGTGGTTCGGCGATATGGAGAAAACTGATGGCTACAGCTCAGCTCGGAGTAACTTCATCTGGGAACTTTTTTTATAAAACAGGCCTGCAGCACACAACAACACTTAGTTAATACTTCTTGGAAAACTCCTCCGTTTATATCTCCTACAGTTGTTTCATTCTTTTTTATTCAGTGTGTACATCCTCTATGGTTGGAACTCTACCTATATTTCAAATAGTTATGAATTAATTTATTTTAACCCTTATTTTGAACCAATTGATATCAAATTGCTGCATTTCAGTATAGAATGTAAAAAAAAATTGCAAAGCATAAGTGATTAAAGATATAAAAAGTATTAGTATCTGTCATTAATGATTTGTCGTTTGAATAAATACATGTTTTGTGTTTGTTGCTGAAAGCACAAAAAAAAATAGAAAAGGAGTCAATAGTGACTGTAAGGTCACATGACATGTATATAGATGTGTATATAGATATCAGCTAATGGGTTAAATGTCTGGAACAAATTTGTAGTTAACGATGTACATTTTTAATGAAAGTTAAAAAATAAGAACTGAGGTATAACATTGTGTTTAATGAAGTATTAAGAACTGTCTTTAGTATTTCTACACAACAAAGGTTTAAAATAAGACATTTTAAATAGCAGTGGTATAGAGTAACAAATGCAAACCTGTTTTTGTTGTATGTTTTCATGTTTCTTTTGTGTGTTAAGCGTTCGCTGGTGAAATAGGGTTGGCATAAAAGCCAAAGCTTCAGCCTACATCTTTTCAGTAAATAAAAAGATCATCCCTCATCTATCTATGTTAAACGCATTCAGACATAATGATGCTGTAATTGTTGAAAACCACAGATATATTTTCTGGAGTTTTAGTGTTAAATTTTAAATTTAACTGTAATGTCATTTAAAAATATTTAACTTTTTGTAATAATACGTGTTTTTTTTTGTTTTTTCTACATCAAACGAGATTAATAAAAAGTTAAACAACAGCCTGGCTATAGTTGTTGTATAAAAGTGTGAACATGCAGATGAAGAGTAGAAATGGAGTTTGTCGGGACCAAACTACTTTATTATCTTTCTGTGATGTGTTTAATTGTGAGAACATTTTCTTAAACATGGACAGTGACAAGAAGAAGTGTCCACACCTTGTAAATATTGCAAAAACATGTAATTGCTCCTTCATTTATGGAGAATAAGTCACATTCCGTATATAAAATATAGCTCTGAAGTAAATATTATACATGTCCCATGTCATTCACCATTTTAATAGTATCCTGTAGAATGTAGAAACATCTGCTTGGCAAAGGACACAACTTAAAGGACTGTTAGATGTAATGGATTGTAGGTATGAATAGTATTCACTCACTCGAGTAAAAGAGCAGGCAACAATTTTGAATAAAACTTCTGTTGTTATTTTGCAGAACCCCCTTGCGAGAAGAGGAAAGCCCCATGTGATCCAAATCCATGCAGGAATGGCGGCATATGTGACGAGAGGACCCAAGGATTTGTCTGCCATTGCCCGGCAGAATTTGCGGGTCTTTACTGTGACTCACGAATTGAAAACGATTGCGTGTCACACATGTGCCAGGAGGAACATATTTGCACCGCAGGGGTGTGTATGAAGTCTTCACTTGGCCTTTTTGTTTTATCTCAGGGGGACTTAAACAAGGGATGGCAAATGGAAATGAATATAGTTTCATGAAACAAGAGCAAATGCTTTCATTCTGAGGGATGCAACATCAATTAATATTTCCCGGGAATATGCGCTGGTTTATTCTTGCATTTTGATTGAATGGTCTGGTACATACTAGAGTACCCGTTTGAAACTGGTACTCCAGGCTTTTGATGAAAGCCTTTTGTAGTTGGATGCCTGCTGCAATTCGTTTCTCACCTTTTCATTGCAAATACTGCTCTGGTCATAAAGTCTGTAAAAGAACCTGGGAAATGCAGTATATTTGGTATGATTGATTTCCTCTGACCTTTGTTTTGTTTAATAGATTATGCTTGGTAAACATGTTCACAACCCACCTAAGAATATCATATTAGCATTTACTAAAAGAACATTTATTGAAATAATGCTGATCGTACTGCAGAAACTAATCCAAATGTCAAATCGCTTTAATTATTATCGGGTCTATAATAATTAGAGCCTGTGTAATTGCGTTACCATTATGAATTATAAGCTTAATATGATGTTGTAGGCTCAATTAGAACATATGTGAAATACATTTTAATTTCCCTTCTACATATTATTATTTACAAGTCTAGAGATCAATTGTAGAGTCAGGCAAGGCACTAGTTTACCCCTTCAGTGCGTCTTTCTTCCAATGAAAATGTTCTGGCAGTTGGTGATCTGATGTTCCCTTATGTAAGCTAATACTGTTTTCCCTGGCTGACGGATGACCTGGTTTGTTTTGCTTTCCTATACAGGCCTCAGAATGTGTCTGTACAGATGGTAGTTTGGTCTCGGCATGCAGGAGCCAGCAGAACCCGTGCAGCCCATCGCCGTGTCTCAACGATGCCACCTGTGTGTCCAGGGGAAATGATCATGTCTGCAGGTGAAAGACACACAGGTTCTAAAAGAGGGCACTCCCGCTGTCCGCTTTCTACATGATTGAATTGTCTCTCACACTGAGTGAGAGTAAAATGCTTTTTTTTCTCACTTTGTAAAGTGATTACATTTGACTTATAGCTGTAGGACTGAGAGAGACCCGCCTAGAAGAAATCAAATACTCTTTTTCCAATTATCAACACATGCCCTGAAAAGCTAACAAAAATGAATTGATTTAAGGATCTATGTTACTGTCCAAAAGTACCCAAATCGATATAGGAAAACACAAAAACACACCAGGGGACAAATAAGTTTTGGAAATCCATTGCTGTTTGGGTCCACTGACAGGCGCTCTAGTAATGACACAATCAGTGGTATTCCGACTAAACCTTTCAGTGATGGTACTCACACATGTCGTCAAAACATTCGGCTAATATTAAACACAATGTGCTCTAATTTTCCTTGCGTGACATAAAATCACCGAATAATTTGGAGCCCGTCTAGTGTGTTCCATAAACCAAGTCTTTTCCATGATTTAGTTCAGTTTCTTCATATGTGTTGACCTTCTCCCTGCACTACATGGATCATTTACAGATTGCTCACTGATCCGCTACGTTGATTTTCCAGTGTCATCTGGTTGGGAAGTACTGCGCAGAATCTGTTGAAAGCAATGTCAGGTGACTACGCATCTTCTGGCAGTAGGGGGTCCAGCCGTTGTCCCCAAGGTTCCAGTTTGGCTTCAAATGCAGAAACTTTATCCATCAAGTTGAAGACAGTCGCCTTTGATGCAGTTGTCAACAGTTGGTCCACCTGAAGGGAGGACTTGAGTTCATATCATGTTCATATCCCTGCATGAGTCTGTGTGGACAGGACATGGCTGGGGAAGCCAAAAGTTCAGTTGAATTACTGCAATAGTAAGCCTTTAGCCTAAGACTGTTCAGAATTCACCGTTGTCTTATTATTGTTGTTGTTTTTTTGTTTTATTTTTTGGAATCATATCCCGTTAACGGCCACAGCCAGGTTGTTTGGGACCGTGCACTCAACAGCACACAAAGTAGTTAAATTACTTACTACCTGCAACATCTACAGCAGTAAAATGTAACAAAGGCCGTCTGCACATTAATGCAGCAGTAATATTATATATCCTATGAAATATTAAAACTCTAAAAGGAACCATTTTACTGCACAATGAGTACTTTTGATACTTGATACAATAATAATTTTACTGATAATATAATTTTCTTCAACAGTAACAATATTTTTACTGAACAATATTCATGCTTTATCCATGACTATTTCTGTTCAAATCCAAGGTTGTGTCTAAGCTGAAGCAACACAGTCTAAGAGACACCTTGCAAAGAGGCTGGATTGTATATAATTAACACTAACACCCACCTGTGTAACAGACACATGTGTGCCATGAGTGTTTGGTGGCTCACTAATGGGATTGGGGTTTCTGATCTACCAGTTATATGCACCACTGTATCAGACAGCTGACTGGTACTGACTAGCTGTCCAATACGATTTTAGCTCTAAGACTTCAGTTTCTTTATAGTTCTCATTTCAACAGCTCTTTTACACTCAAGACATCAACATAAAATCAGAAACATGTAAGAGAAGCTTATAACACTGAATGGGCAGGTGGTATTTGTTATATCACACTGTACGATCAGCGAAACAAGGAGGGATTTTCTCTGCACATTTATGACATATCATCTGTGATTCATTATCAATCTTAATTGTCCCTATTAGCGTTACTACGCTCTGTTTCGGTTCATACAAAATGGAGCAATAATTTAACCACATGGTCCAACCCATGTCTGCATCACAGCCATGTTGTGTAGAAAACAAAATGATTACACTCTGTAACTTGTAAGATTGGAAATGAAAAATCAAAAAAGCTTCACATTGGTTTGGTTAGTGCACAGGGCTGAGGGGGAATTGATTCCTATGACACTGACCTCATCTTCACAGATGTCTGAGAGGGTTTTCCGGGAAGAATTGTGAAGAAATAATTGACTACTGCAGCCTGCTCAATATCAACTGCCTGAATGAGGGATTGTGCTTGAGGATAATTAGCGGGTATCAGGTGAGTAACCCAGTGTTTCAGCCTTAATGTAATAGTCCAAAGAACAACAAAATAGGACTCCTGCTGCAGCATAATGACAATATGAACAAAATATGAACACGTTATGTACACGATATATACTGTGTGTATATATATATATATATATATTGTGTAGAAAACATACACTGATTGGCCCGTTTTCTTTACTCTGGTGTAGAAAACGAGCAGACTGCAGACAAACAGAGATTAAAGAAACAACGACCAGAACACAAATGTCAAGGTCTACAAACTGTAATCGAATTCTAACCCATTCATCAGAGTTTGCAGACTCTTTGAACGTCTGAATGTTAACATGTTAGACAGCTGCATTACAGCTCCTAATTACTCCCCATTAGTGTTGTTCTCCAGATCTAGCTTAGGATCCAGATGTTGCTCCATTTGCAGATAGTGGTTGAACATCGTTAGTGGTGTATTTTAGGTGTATTTCAGGTTACTTTAGATGTATTGTTGCATTTTCACCATGGAATTCTGCAGCTTTGGAAAAATGATTTTGAGGATGTCAGGCAAGGTACAATAATGTGATATAACCTAGTGAACTGTTGTGAGTGTCACAAAACCTTATATCAGAGGCAATACATGCACAGATCTACGCCTGTTGCATAATAGACTTATGACTCCCTCATAAGTCTATGACTTCCTCAATCTCCCCCAGCTATCAAACACATGCTTTTTATTTCTATCATTATAAAATGTAGCTCCAACATACGTTTATTTCCCGTCTGTAACTGTCTGTGGTATTTATTTATTTTTATGAAACAACTGCAATAAAACAAGGTTTATGCTGGCATTGGTTTGCCCATGGATTTTAAATAGATGCCCAAGGGGTAATTATATCCTTGAAAAGTCTGGGATATTAGGGAATTGTGATAGCAACCGCAGATCCTTGTATATTCTGTTTACACAACAACTCAAAAACAATTTCAGAGCTGCAGCATATCTCTACAGCATATAATTTGTCAATCGTTGGTCGGATTTACTCCAAATCTGCAACTGATTTATTTTACTTCAGGAAAGCGATCTATTATACCTTGTGCTCTACTCTAATAGTTCAGATTTTACTCATGAGGGGGAGCTTTTTTACAAAAAAATACTGTTTTTCAAAAATAACATTGTTACTCTCAGCCTGAGTTAGTCCAAATTTGGTGGATATACTGTAAAACGAGTAAAGGAGACCTATCTTGTGCGTACATTTAATTTGAGCGATGCAATCAGTGGGATCGCTTGTGCAGTGCAGGTGAATGGGCATATTTCAGGGATTTAGCCTTGCTGTTGAGCCTGACAGCATAGGCCTTGTTCTATTCTAGGAAATAGTTTTTCACTAAGGAGCCAAACTGTCCACACTCCTCAACTTCATTTAGTAGTGTGTGTCAGTAAAACATTGCTAACAAACAAGGACATGAGATGTATTGAATGAAGAGGACGACAAATCAAAGTTTGGAATGTATCACCGGGATTCTATTGGATAGCATTTCTTGCATTATAAATTAAATATATTATTATTATTATAATACAAATTAATTAACCCTTTAATGAACTCACCAAAACAAAAGAAATATGAGAAATTATTCCTTTTCAATTTTTATATTTTATTTCTTTGGATAACTTGAATGTCTTAGACCTTACACACACACACACTGTATATTTGCCATAAAATGACAAATTGTTTGATCAAGCATGTTATAAACATTAAATAAAACAAACTAAAAAATGTATAGTTGTATGTATCAAGTTTCATAATTGTGTTTGGTAAGTCCTCACATGCTTTAAGGTGCCAAAACGTTTATCGAACAGAACTTTGTCAGTAGTAATGGTTAATGCCTCCTCCATGGTGGATCTTTTGAGTGGTGTGTGCCCCAGGGATTCATCATTGGCCCTTTACTCTTTTGCATATACATGATGCCACTGCGTTCAGTCAAGTGGTACACCTTTTTTAAATAAGAAATAGTGACTCAAAATGTTCTGAACCAAACGATTGAGCAGGACATTATGGTTAGATAATATAATAAAATGATCTAAATGGATGCTTCATCAATCTGGCTTTCTTCTAAACAAGCACCACTGATATAAGGAGGTGCATGACATCTATAATTTGTAGCACATAACAAATTACTGATACTGAAAGTGTTTTCTTATTAAAGTGACAACAAAATCTGACAAAAATCAAATAAAACATGAGAAGCTTGGCTTCTCTTGGCTTCTGGGAGAGAGTATCATGACAAATAACTAATTAAAACAATGCGTATTAGAGAAGTAAAGTCTTCAGAATACATCAGTGTGAAAAGAACTCCCCAAAATGACGGATTGAAGTGTGCTCTTAGTTTGGCTGATGTCCCATTTGCTAACAGTGGGGAGTGGGGATTGTTTACTTTACTGAGAAACACTGAAGGTGATCACAATTTTTTAGCTTCACTTTTAAGGAACTCTCAGGGAGGCAATAGTAAATTAATGTACAGGCTACTGTACTGAAGATTGACTTTATAAATGTTTTATTTTTTTCTGCAGTGTCTTTGTGCCCCTGGATGGATTGGAGAGTTCTGTCAGTATGTAGGCAATGCCTGCCTGATAAAACCCAACAGCTGTTTGAATGGTGCCACATGCATTACAACCAGTCAACCAACCTCCCCTCCACAGTACTATTGCAAATGCCTCAACGGTTTCACAGGTGAGATATTCGCGCTTTATTCCATCCGTCTGTCCCTGGGTAGTATATTTCAAAATATGGATTGATTTATAGATGAAAAGCCCTGTGGGAGGGTGGATAGAGGGGAAGGAATGACTAATTGATGTTTGAGGAAAATTTGTGGTTAAACCAGTGTAGCTTGAAAGATGCATTGTTTTACCAAAGGTTTGTGTCCTTTCATGATACGTTGTGTATTTCTTCTTATGAATACTACATATGAAATGCATTGCATGCACAATGCAATGCAGATTTAATGAGGACATGTAACACAGGTGGTCGTTTGAACATGAATATTTTACTACTTGCAGACAGTAAATCTATAGTCTCATTACAATATGGCACTGAGATCTCCTGCTGAGGGCAGTGAAACATGATAAATGTGTCTATTTTAAGTCAGTGTTTCAAGGTGTTTTGAATAGAATTGCCTTAAATATACAAAAAGTCATGACAAATTGGTGTATTCCATCAAAAGTAATTTGTATCATACTATGGTATGATTTTGTTGGGGAGTTTTACAGAGCAACACGGGAATACTAGAAGGGTTCACTTTGGGAGAATGGGTCACATTTGATTTCATTCAAAGACCTTTGATGCTGTACATTGATTGCACATGGGTCAGGAGGCCAACAAATTGTTCGGGAATGTTAGGGGAGGCCGCCCAAAGAGTTTTAGGTTCAAGTTTGCAAGAACTAATCTGTTCAATGTCTCACTGACTCACAGCCAGACCAAGAGCTGCTGCTCCATAACCTCTGACCCCTGACCACTCTGAGGAGGTGCTCAAGGATGAACCGAAACTCTCCACAGGAGTCATTGTTTATATATACATATACATAAATATATGTTTTTGTTTTGTTAATTATTAGGTGCATGAGTAGCTGCTGTTTTTGCTTTACTCCTTTTGCGACCTCATGGCTATCACCAAGTTTACAACTTGAGGCCAGAGATATACGCTTTGTTTGTAGTTTGTAAATCACGAGACAGCCACAGATTTGAAGTTAAGGCCAGTTCTCTTGATGAACTGATTTTAAAACTGGAAGTTTATTTGTTGCCTCGCCTGCCTGACATTTCTAAGGCGGGCTGTTGATTGCATTTAAACCAAGAATTCTGGCAAACTGCTTCATTATTAGATGCCAGCTCAGACCATGGCCAAAACTTGCAAGGCAACCAATGACAACGGTTTGAAGAAGTTTAAAAAAAGAGAGAACAAGGGAGATATTAAAAAAGGAAGTGATAAAAGGCAAAGCAGGGAAGTGTTAGTCTTTAAAAAAAAATTCATACTTTAAAAACATGAATGAATTCACTTAGAAAACGGGTGTAATATATGTGTATATACTGTTATAATCCAGTAGTGCCAGGTCTTCAATAAGAAACATTAGTCCTACCTATAGTCCTTAACTATAAATAAGGTATTTGTTTATATAATGTTTATCTATGTGTACATTTAAAAAAAACATGCAAGGTTATCAATGGAAGATCGCAGCATGTTTACGCCGATGTTTCATTGCTTAAAAATCCTGTCAATTGGATTTTGTGTGTGACTCTTATTCCCCTGTGCAATCTGGTTTTGGTATAAAGTATATTTCCCACTCCAGTTTTAACACCTGACACACTCACCCGTCAGTCAGATAAGCCCTTACATAGTACCACAGGACCCAGGTTCTTTCCCACTGTTCAAACCTGAAATCTGTCGCCACCTCAGTAATGGAAAATTGTCTCTTACGCCATGGAGGGTCTTAAAGACTGATAGAATTCATCTTTTCTGCCAACCTGGGATTTCTGCTTTGGAATTTTGAGCCACGCTGAAGAGAGAGGCCTTAAACCTTGAAACTCCACAGCAGTTAATTATAGATCAGAAGTCAGGATATATTACATAAACCAAATCATTCTGGTGCCTTATTTATCACTGAACAATGGACGTATATTTCACCAATGTTTTTCATCTTCTTTTTTTTTTATTATGTGGAGTAAATACATTTTTGCCTGGGCCGATTATATGATTAGTTTATAGTCTGACTATAATTTTTTTTGTGTCTGACTGTTAGAAAATGAAATGATATGAGAATGATTGGTTTAATAGATGTACAGGTTATATAAGAAAACTCTGATGAACTGAGCGGAGGAAGCCTCTTGGATGAGAAGTGAATAATGTTCAACTTTAACTGAATGATCAATTGCTTCCAATTAAAACCTTCAAGGATTATTATATTTTTTATGAAGTGTCCAACGCCAGGGCCAAACTTGTAGTTTAAACATTCACGTTTCTAAACCAAGTAAACACATGAGATACATGCTAATTACTCACATAAGCAAAAAAACATTTGTTTACCAAGGTTTCATATGTTGAACCGCGGTAGATTTAGAAGATAAACATTGGAGAATTTATACCCTGTGTTTTGCAGATTATTTTCTATACTGAATAGAGAAAAAAAATTGTTTGTTTGGATTTACTTCCATTCTTATGAGATATGGGGCTTTTTGGCGGTACAGTTGTACATTTCAACAAAATGCTTACGTGCTGCCTAATATATTGCACTAATTGATTTAATCTACAGCCTTAATGTTACCATACATTTCCAGTTGGATAAATATGTATAATTTGCTGCTGGGTGGCGATGCATATTCTGTATATAATGACCTGTAGCAACCACCGCGCAGATGAGATCAATCAGTGTTTGTGCTGCAGCATGAGGGTGCTGCAGTCGATGAGGAACTTTCTCTACATGTCATTGTTGCTCCGTTATTGATGATAGTACATTTTAAATTAATAACCTGTGCCAGAATACACCCACCCCCACCCCTGACCACGGCTGTAAAACTAGCAGCTGGTGAGGCAGCTGAGCGCTAAGCAAATCTCCCATCATGCGCCTCAACCCTCCTCAGCCGGAACACAGATTATTAAGTGTCCATTTTCTTAACAAGAAAGAGGGCCTATTCAAACCGGGCTTTCTCTCACATATCTATTTGTGTTTTTTTCCAGGAGTTCTGAAGTTGAGTCCCACAATATCTTATTTAAAGGGTGTTAATGGATAATTATGATTTGGGGACAAATTATCCTTTTTTCTTTATCCTTTCTATGATAATTAAGGCATGTATAAAATAAAAGTATTATTTTTCTTGGGATCTCCTAATGGGATAAGCCATGAGTTCCATATTCAATGTGTAAAACACACAAGATGACATATATAACATGTTTCAGCGTTGGGGAATTCACTGTTAGTATCGAAAACAAATTGAAATGCAAACTTTTCTTTTCTTATTTCCCAGGAGCAAAGTGTGAGACTGAGGTGGACGAGTGCAACTCCACACCCTGTCAACACAATGGCACTTGCACTGACTCTCTCAGTACCTATGAATGCCAATGTCCGACAGGTATGTTGAGCTTCGGCCAAATCTAGAACTTTAAAATACCATTTAGGGATATCTTTATTGGTGGTGGCTGTCATCTTTTAAACTGCAACTGCACGACCCCTCCAGTCATCTCAGTGTTCACTGTAAATCAAAGGTGATTAGCCTTTGCCAATGGGGTCTTGGGACTGTGACACATTTTACCCGAGGAACCTGAGCCAGAGAAGTCAGTCTGATTTTATTCATAAAGAAATACATGAATTATGGTGATTTGCTTTATGCAAATTCTGTCTTGTTTTTTTCATAGAGACATATGTCATGTCTGTTTTCATTAATTCCTAATGCTAAAATTGCACTGTAAAACCTTTTACTTTACATTCAAAGTAATTTACATTAGTATTTTTGATGAAAACATTGTATATCTTGAAAAAGATACAGTTCATTATTCTTATCTGGAAAATCCCCTCACATGACTGGCTGTAATTTTTCCTACTGTATGTAAGCTGTATTTGAATCAACAGTATATATCCCGTGTTTAATGGCAATGACAGAATATGGATAATGTAAAACTGACACCAAAATGGGAATAAGACTTTTACTTATGAAGCACCTTTATCTGAATGACCACTGAAAGCACTTTACAACAAAAGGCAGCATTCATCCATTCACCATGGTCACCATGATAAATCACCACTGAAGGCAGGGATGCACCACTGACACAATCACACACTGATTGAACACAAAGACCACAGACCTTTCAATAGGTGGATGATCGCTCTGATCTTTGAGCAAATCCTGCCCCCACAAAACTACTGATAATGACAATCACACACCAATGATACTAACGACAAAAGATTATTAATTGAACAAGATAATAATTAGGATAATAGAATGCAGCAATGTACCCTGCTCTAACAAAAAATCAGTTTGTACTGAAGTGAGGGATGTAGCAATTGCTAGCTTTCAACTTTGTTTAAAAGAAAAAAATAATCAAATTGGGAAAAAAGTGATCATCAGCCCCTGCAAGCCATGTGTGAAATTGTAACCACACCTGTTACATATCCTACATACATATATATGTATACAATATATATCTATTTCTATAGATATAGATAGATAGATATATCTATTTATAGATAGATAGATAGATAGATAGATAGATAGATAGATAGATAGATAGATAGATAGATAGATAGATAGATAGATAGATAGATAGATAGATAGATAGATAGATAGATATACAAACACACCTTGGCCTGTGATTCACAGTTCATTATAATCATCGAGCTCATTTCCAGAGGACATTGTGTAAATATATATAAATGAGCGTTGCATAATGTTATACAGTATAATGAGCCTAATCAAAGTTTCATGAAATCACTTATTGTGACTGATGGTGTTGCAAGAATTTGTATTCACTCAATGCAAATTTGCAATGAAGTGACTAGATCGTAGCAGAGTGACGTAGCACTGAATGAAAGTTGATGGTACAATCCCATGAGCTTTGTGATGTTGGGAGGGTCGGTGTTGCCCAATTGATCGAAATATTTTCCTGCATATACAGGCTGAAGAGGCTGTACATGCAGGAAAATCTCCTCTCTATGACGGCATGCTGCTTCCCTCAGTAACACTTTGGCGCTTTTATGTTTTCTCAATTATTCCCAGCAAATGCTTATTTGACGGGAACAATTCATGTTCAATTCGACATTAGCAGACAATTGCAGTGGTAACGACATATAGATCCCGGTCTGTTCACCACATCAGTCTATGAGGTAAGGCACATTCGTGTCACAGTGTCTCATTTAGAGCTGGCATTGTTTCTTGTGGTCTTTTTCTTTTAATTTATATCATACGATTATGTCAGCTCTTACCGTGTGTAACACACCATAGATAAACAGATTCCGGATAACAGTTTGAATTGTTAATCCACCCATCCAGTCATCCATTCATTCATTCATTCAGATCATACAGCATACTGATGATAGTTATGGGCATTGCAGTGGGGGAGAAACACCTCAGGACTAACACACTTAAAGACAGACGTCAAAAAGTCAAACCAAGTGGGAATTTCAAGTTTCCACTTCACTTAATTGAATGTCTTGGTGTTTTGGGAGAAAAAAACCTGAGGCCACCAGAGACAAGGAGAAAAAGTCATTTTTCATTTTTTATAACAAGAATAACAATTAACATGCTACAGCAATTTAGAAAGCTAATATAAAAAAGGTCCTGGCAAGCGTTTCAATCTGAGAATCTCTTGCGGAACATTTATCCATACTACTTAGCTATTAAACAGCCTTTCCCTTATGAAGTGTTTATGAATGGTGTATAATTAGTTTATTAATTAGGCCGTGAACATTTCTTAAACCATTAATAAGCAGCTCTGATAAAAATGCTGATAAAAATGTGTTGCTCTGATAAAAATGTGTAGATAGATGTGATTATTCCTACATCTATCCAGAAGTTCCTTTGTGTCTAATCTTTATGTGTTGATACATAAGTGACAAACATAACTTAATTTTAAAGTGTGATATGCTAGCAATGTTGTAAAATGTAAAACATCACCATTTTTGTCCTTTTTTTCCCCATCAGTTATTAACATCCCCAATAACAGATGGCACATCAAACAGTAGGATATTCGATATCAGGAAACCCTCTTTATTTCAAATCTAGTTAAACTAATCATTGTCAAATCTAATGGCTTTTATTAAATGGAGAAAAACTAGTTATGTTCTTTCACGTTTAGATGAAAAAGATTCAATTACTTCTGTTTGCATGAGTGTGTATGTGTCCCTTGAACCCGCTCTTGCCAAATAGTAAACCCCTTTTTGCTGTTGAAAACTGTATTATAAGTTGCTTATGACTGATATCATTTATTTATTTAGTGTTTATAACCTAATTATAAACCATTGAGGGATTATTTAAAAGGGTACTCTTATTGTTAAGTGGTCCCAAATTAACTTTTAAGAAGTATTGATAAAAATACTAAGGTGCATGAGGTTCTCATTTGCGTATACATTCTAATTTTTGGGTCAGCATTTATGTGGAAGGGAAATGAGGTTATGTGCTAATGGATATATAAATGGGGCTTCCAGCGGCAGATTGAACAGAGGAATTTGAATCGGGGCCAATATCCCAGAATGCTCAAGATTTATTGCGATCATCCCATTTATACTTACTCAGAGATCACAAATGTATTCCTTGTAACTAACGAGGAGTAATCCTGAATTTTACTTGGTGGCTCTACTCTAATTAAAAAACGTCTTGACTGTATAAGTCGATTACAAAGTGAGCCTGAACTCTTGTTTGACAACAGACTTGACACACAGCAGGAAGTGTCTTTTCTTTTCAGCCAGAGCCCTTGCCTGCTCTTTGCATCTGCCTCTGAAGCTGCCTTTGAGGCCTACTCTAATCCCTGATCATGAATCCCTAACTCCCTGAATAAACCGCTACTAGATGTGGCCACAGATCCATGGTAACAAAAATCCACAGGGCGTACCCTGGTTATTCAGCCTTACTAATAAATCTCATCTCTTATCTCAGCAAACCTAAGCCTTTTCCTCTCATATGCCTCATCTGCTGCATCTTCTCATGCACAAGTGAGTCCCGCAATGTTGGAAAATAGTCTGCTGAGTGTTGGATCACAGTACAAAGCAAAGCTGTGAGACATGGCTGGAATTGGAATATGATGGGCTTTGAATGCATACACTCTGTAGCCCTACTCTGACCTCCTGTAATTCATGCAGGATATAACTTTTCCTCTTAGTTTGGAAACAAAGCATAGAAAATGTATGATTATATCATAATTATGTGATATTTATTTTATTACAGAGGAACAAGGTAGAATTTTATCTTTCTTTCAAATGAATAATTTCTGCTTGTGCAGAAAACAGAAGCAATGGAACGGGAATATCACAGTACGCATTATCTCTGCTGGTGTCATGATGTAATAGTGACGACACCACCGCCAGCATAACAGACCACTGAGAATCAGTTCAATTGCATATTTCCAACACTAGGGGAAGCTTTATCTCCAAAATTGTCAGGCCATAATTTCGTAACAATTGGTCCAATTTAATCCAGATTTTGTGCATATGAATGGAATTTAGGAGCTCTATCTGCTCTTTAACGTGGTTGTCTTTTAACTTAAATATTTAACTCAATAGTGGGAGCATTTTACAAGAAACACACATTTTCTGACATAACGTGCTTAAAATTGTTTCAATTTTGTCCAAATTGGTACATATGAATCAACTTGTGGAGATCTTTCTTTTAAATATCATGCTTTGCTCTAGTAATTCATATTTGACCCACTAAAGGGAGCTTTTATGAATAATGTTACCCGGACAAACCTCAAAAAATATTTAATTTATCATTTTCAATGTTGTACTTATATAGACATTTGTGGGAGGAAGAACTGGATTGATTTTGGAAAAGATTGATTCCCTATTATTGGAATGAGGGCGGAGCTTTTTCTTGAAAAGTTTTCAGCCACTAGTTTCTCTACTGGCTTTGGTGCTTCTTTTTTTGTTTTGTGCTGAGATCAGATTTTTTTTTAGTGTGGTTGTTCACATTATAATTTAAATTCGAATGCCATCAGACTCCAGGGTGAACAGTCTATGGACCTGAAGTGACCCGCATGCGCAGAGAAAGACGTAACGTCAATTGCAGCACGCTGTGTTCTATGGAAGTAAATGTGGATGCTACACATGTCAGCGTGTGTTTATCAATTTTGAAATTGTTGTGCAATCACGGGCGACAAAATTTGATCTTGCCACGTCCCGCCTCCTCCAGCGCAGAATCGATGACGTAAAAGTCCGATGAAATGCGACATGACCGTTCAGACTGCTTCTGAGGTTGCTTTGAAAAACATCAGATATGTATTTAGGACCACATATATAGCCTTAGTTTACTTTTAGTGGTTCATAATTTACTCACTAAGGAGAGCTTTTTTATGAAAACATCAACAACAGTTGGTCCGATGTAGTCCAGACTTATCTGACCTATCTTGCGTTTATCAAAAGTTTTGTCTAATATTTTATATTTTACTCATTACAGAGATCTTATTTTTTTGTTTTTTAAACATAAAAAATATATTTTTTCGGCCTTAACTTACCTATGTTCCAGTTTAGTCCGAATGTGGTGACTATGAATCGACAAGAGGAAATTTATATTACATATATCATATTATAATCACCAAGGGAAGCTTTTTTTAATGAAAAACTCAGTTTTGTCATAAGGTCCCATTTAATTTGAGGAGTTCATAAAGGAAGATTGTTTGTACAACGAAGGTTGATGCGGTGATAAACCCTTACTGTCGCAGAAGACAACATAGGCCTTGTTTATTTTAAATATGTTGATCAATAGCATCAACATGTGAGTGTAATGCATTGTTAGAGATTTTAGAATCATAATTTTGAACTTGTCTTACTGTGTTTGAACTAAAGTGTTGAAAGGGAAATATATTAACTATATTAAATATTTTATTTCAGGTTTTCTTGGAAAGAATTGTGAAGTTGACGTTGACGCTTGTGCTTTACAAAACAACACTTGTCCGCCAAAGACCCAGTGTTTTGATCTTCCACATGGACTTGAATATACCTGCCGTGTGCCGTGTCCGCAAGAACTTCAGGTGGGTGAAAACTATTTAGTGGACAATTTATCTTTAACTTCTGTTCTCTAACCATTTTCACTCTTCATACATCTTTATTTGTCATGTGTCGGATGCATCTCCCTACATGCAACACATGACCTCAACACCAAACCAACATTATTCCAGAGGCTGAGATAGTAGCAAGTAAAAGATCTGAAAACTGTAAAAACATAATAAACCATAACAACGAGGACTTAACTGAGAAGGTATCACGTATCAATATCACAATCTTATTTATAAAACGTGGCATAATCCTCCGTTGTACACAGGGATAACAATAAGCACAGGTCCCACAGGAAGACTCACAGCATATATAATAATCCTATAATAATTCCTCAGAAATGGGAAAAAGTAGTGCTTGCTTGTGACTTATACATCTCATACATTTGGGCGGCTGTAGCTCAGTTGGTGGAACAGCCGTCTCCCAATCGGAAGATCGGAAGGTGGCCGGTTAGAGACCCAGTAAATCTACATGTCGTTGGGTCATTGAGCAAGACCATGAAACCCCAGCTCTCCGGGCGTTTCAAAGGGGCCGCCCACTGCTCCTCATGGGATGGTTCGAATCCAGATAAATAATTTCTCCATTTTGTACTGTGTATGACTTTATGTGATTAATATAGGATAAATTATTATTGTACAAGAATTAATATTTATAGTTGCTTATAGTATGTAAGAAACATATTCTCGCTCATAACCTGTGTCCCTACAAAGACCATGCAATTTAAATCCGTGTGTGTCTCGTCTTGTCTGCATATTTGAAAAAGAATGGATCAAATTTTTTTGCATCCCTTTTCTAAAGAATGTGGTTGCACGTCTTCCTGGTCCTGATCGTACGTTTTATAAGGGTTTCTGCTCACATAATTTAAAGTGATGAAAAGGCCCGCGGCACTCAAAGCTGGGTGCTACTAAATATTTGCCTAAATGTCCGTATTTTTCCAATGCACGGGATTTTGTTTACACGCGGATGAATATTCCCTCTGTGTTTGAAAGAAGCAACCAAATCTGAAAGGAAGAGCTTGTTCAGATGACAGATGAAGATGATCCCTCATTGAGGAGAAAAGCTTGTGTTGGCCATCTTACAGAAATGCCATGATGTCTGCGTTTCACGCCTTCACACATGCCCTTTTGTAGAATCTTCACTTCTGTAAGACAAAAAAATTGAGCATGTTGGAAAAAAATAAAAATCCAAAAACCAATTAAATTGAACAGAAGTGAAAATGTTGTTTTCCATCACAGTTTTTCAGTCACTTGCAGCCTCTGCTTCAGGCATTCAGAACTTGGGAACACACAAAAACACACAAACACACATACACACACACTGTAACAGGCGTATCTGTTTTCTTATACATACTTGGGAGCTTTTTCCCTTAATGACCATCGATCTCGTCTTGTAAGACATGATGCAGACGCTACATGGATTACTGATTGGGCCCGTTGTGAAGCCTGAATCAGTATTCATGAGTGTGTCAACTGGGTGTAATGAGGCTCATTTGAGGAAACCAGTAGCAAAAAAACAAAAGAGATTGTAAAATAATGGTTTTATTTTTGTGTAGACCAGTCTCAGCCCTATCCGAGATATTGAAGATGGAGTGTTTTTGTTTCTGTACATAATGCAAAATTCATTTCATTTAATGACTTAAAAGGTCTTCCTTTTTATCATCAGCCATGTGCAAATGGAGGACGCTGTGTTCAGAGTGATGCCGGTAGCTACACCTGTATCTGTTTGCCTGCTTGGTCTGGTCCGACCTGCCACATAAATGTCAATGACTGTGTTGGACATTGGTGTCAAAATGGAGCCACCTGTGTGGATGAGAGTGATGGTTACAGGTAATCTTTCAAATCTCAATTGCCCTCAGGCCATTCAGGCACCGGAATGTCAATGATTTTAAAAGTTGTGACTTTTGCTGTTCTCTTACTTCAATGCTGAAAGAATTCCTTTCACTCCACAGAGTATTAAGAAATTCTATTTAATCTCTTGCTAGCTGCCTTTGTCCCAGAGGATTCACTGGCCTCCACTGTGAAGAGGACATCGATTACTGCGTTGACCACCGCTGCTCCGAACATGGCGTTTGCCTGGACCAGCAGTTCAACTTCACCTGCCGCTGTATGCTGGGGTATGAAGGGCCGCTCTGTGAACTGGAAATTAAAGAGTGCAACAGCTTCCCCTGCGCGAGCGGTGCCACCTGTGTGGACCTAATCAGTGATTATCGGTGTCACTGTCCCCCAGGGTTTGAGGGTAGGCGACCATCTGATACTAGCAGGAGCCTGTTTACCGCCATTAGTGTGGCCAGACACAAGGTTATCCACATATAGAGATTGAATGTTAAGATACTGAAAACAGAATTCACCCAGAAAGTTCATGAGAATTTGGTCACAATCATTAAACAATAGGAACAATTACACATTCAAATAATAATATGTGTACACAGGGAACATGGGGCGGTGGTGAATTACGTAAAAGGGAAGTAGATCGGACATTACAATAAATAATAATTATAACGTAAAATTCATAAAAATTCATGAATGAAAAGTTGTTTCTTAAATGTCATAATGCTCTTTGAGAGTATTAGAGTATTAGGGGATGTAATTGTGGAAATCATTATGTTTTAGAAGCAGATTTTTTGCCTCTGCTGAATTTCCCTCAAATTATGAGAACAGTAGAAATGTAATTCCCTCATTATTGAAGAATTATTAGAAAAGCTTGTCACTTGAAGGTATGTTTCCAGTGATCACGTTAACTAAAAATTGCAGCTTAATGTGGGTTTGAATAATATCGTTTTATCAGATGCTAAGTAATATTCACAAAGCTTAAGTAATCTGTTGTAACCAAGTAGATAAGGACATGTTTATGTCAAACCTTGCAGGTGATAATTTAGATTTCTTTTCAAACATTTGTCATTATATAATTATAGTAGATATATAGTCCTTGTCAGTCTCCAATGTAGTAATCCATAGTCAGGAAATACTTTGTTTCACTAAAGTTTGCAGGCATAATGGTAAACCCCAAAAAGCAGACGACAGACGAAGTACAAAATACTATAAATGATAAAGTTATAACTGAGAGATTGGCTCCAGCCCTGGGACCCTGAACAGGAGAAACGGTAACAGATGATAAATGAATGAATATACCTGTTAGTAACTACCTGAATTACATGATAACATTCAGAGGTGCCACAAATATACACATTCCTTGCTCAAGTAGAAGTGGAGTCACTTGTGTTAATAAAAAAGAGTGATATAAGTAGAAGTACTAATTTATTTTCTATTCTCAAGAAAAATGGAAAAGCCCAGGCTCTGAAATGACCTCAAAGAGTAGTTGTTAACCGTAGCCCTTTGAAGGACATTTCTGTTTTTGTGCAAACTTGAGAGATTTCATGTTAATATATTACTAATTTGAGGGATTGGAAACTTTTTTTCAGCTAATGCTGCTCACTGGCAAAAAATACGTTCAAACCAGGTTGGTGAAAAAACAGACGGTGATGCCAATTAAAAACAATACTAAACTAACAAGCCTGCATTGAGAATGTAAGAAGTGGATATTATGGATATGTGCGATAGTCAGAGAAAACATTTTTGAAATAAATTAAAGATATCTGAAAAGTCAAATTATGCACAGCCACAAATCATTTTTTGCTTCTAATTTGCCAAAGTATGTACGGTGTCATAAAGGTAGATGTAGAATTACCTTTGGTGTTGGAAACAATGCGCACAGAAGAACCTTGGATGTATAGCTGTGAGTTAGAGTTCTTGGACTCATAAAGAACTAAGAGGTGTAAAATACCACCAGGTCCAAATCTAGTGGAGCTTTAAGTTTGTTTGTTTTAAATCAAGTCCATATCTATGTCTTTCCAAAAATGGAGTTAAGGCCATTTTTGCATGAATAAAGACAAAAAAAAATGCTGAACACATAATCATCCAATCAAATCTGAGCCATTTGAGTTTGAGGTAATTATTTGCCTCATGAAATCAAATAGTGTCTACAATAAACCAGGTGCTGCTCCTGGTTCATAAACAGACACTTGTGCTGCATCTGTCTTATTTTTCATCCATTCACAAAACCGTATAAGGATTAAGTGTTCGGTGTGTCAGCATAATGTATTTGCTAAATGAGGACATGATATAGAGTTTGGTTCTCCGCCTTCATCCTGCAGGAAGGAGCTGCTCTGAGAACATAAATGATTGCTGGTTGCAGCCATGTCTGAATGGAGGCTCGTGTATAGATCTGATAAATGACTACATTTGTCATTGTCCTTTTGGTAAGTAGCGAGTGCTTGGTAAATGTTTACAAAAATATCATGCCATTAATTGTCTTTTTTCTGCACCACGGGAATATGTGACAGGATTATTGCTCATGCATACAGATGACTGTTCACTTTCATCAGTTATTCATTTATTTGTTCAGTATATGCTTCCAAAGATAGCAGACAGGTTTAATCAGTTACTCTTATCTTTTTGTTCAAAAAAGCATCCAAACAGGCCCTGCACAGAAATGTGTAATGGATTAATATTAGAACTAGGCCTATTCTGTCGTCCTCAACAGCAAGGGCATATCCCCGAAAAAGCCTCCTGTCCCTTCCTTCTCCTGCATTGTACAAGCAATTCCCTGGATAGAACTCCTCATCTTAAAATTTTTTATTTTTTGTTAAAAAAAAAACCTCCCTAATTAGTAAAATAAGATAGATCTCCTTGTCAATTCATATGCGTAAAATTTGAACTAAATCGGACCAACTGCTGAAAAAATAAGGCCTAAGAACAGTGAGAATTATTTTAAACTCCCCATAGTGATCAAATATAACACCTACAAGCAGTCCACCTGATTGGACTCCTCATGCTAAATGTGTGAAATAATGTCCAAAGGAGTGTTTTTGTAAAAGAAAAAAAGAAAAAAGACGTCCAGGTAGTAAAGTAATGAAGTAATGAAATATGAACTTTTAGAGTAATCTCATTAATACAGGATAGATCTCATTGAGTCAATTCATATGCACCTAATTTCGACTAAATCGGATCAACAATTGTGAAATTATGGCCCCAATATGTTTGGGGATAAAGCTCCCTCCCGTGTGCCCTAGTGTTGAAACTATTAAACCAACCTTTCCCAAAATATATCCAGTTCTTCCTTTCACAAAGGTTGATATTGGTATAAAATTATAAAATGTTTGCATTGTCGTATTAACACAAAGGATGTGCAGCAGCAGACACAGAGAGTGGTCATGATTCAATAATATCCCTGAGTTTCAAAGATATATTAATGAAAAGAATCAATGTTCAAATAAACATTAGCAGACTTTGCTTTACGTTCAAAGATACAGGCATGTTAGACAGATATTGTTTGTCAGTTTTCAGCATTGCCCAGCAATTGTGATAGCACTTTTGAGACATTTACATCACACAGCTAAAACATGTTCCAGAAAGGAACAATAATCAGTCCACAGTAGAAGGTGGTCATATTTATATGAATATAAATATATATATATTTTTCAGCAGTATATATATATATATATATATACATGTATGTATGTATGTATGTATGTATGTATGTATATATATATATATATATATATATATATATATATATATATATATATATATATATATATATATATATATATATATATATATATATATATATATATACATACATACATACATACATACATACATACATACATACATACATACATATATACTGAAATAAATTAAGGACACTCTTAATCGTCACAGTATAACATCATGTCAGTTAAACATCCGGGATATTGTTCTGTCCAGTTAAGTAATTATAAATCGGTTTCTGCTAC
Source organism: Lophius americanus (assembly GCA_037951165.1). Taxonomy (NCBI): domain Eukaryota; kingdom Metazoa; phylum Chordata; class Actinopteri; order Lophiiformes; family Lophiidae; genus Lophius; species Lophius americanus. Next base: position 19,729,800 of record JBBDHG010000019.1, on the reverse strand, counting down.
TTTGGTGCAAATGAAAGCCTCACCTGCAGGCTGCAGGACAACCCCCAAAATGGAATTGTTCTACAGGTGATTGCTCAAGACAATTTGTCTCTCCTTTTCCTTCCTGATGGATATTTCTCTAGTTTTGTATTTTGCTGGTGTCAATGTCTCTACTGGTATGGGAAATCCGTAGATATGTCACAAGAATTCTCCCATCGCAGGACAGTGTCTGCTCCTCTGGAATGCTGCCATATCCCTACAAAATGACCTCCAGTAGCTACTGGTCTGCATGTTTCTTAACAAAATGTCACATAAGTAATCTATGACAGTTACGTAAGGACCCAATGTCCACTAATGGGACCTGTGCTGAAAACCCAGCGCCATGGAGCTCAATTTGTTGTTCACCAGTGAACACCAGATTAGGCATTTTCACCATTGGTGCCTCGTTCTCCTCACAGATTAGAGCAGGTTCACACTGAGCTCATGTGACGCACGTTAATGAGTGTGGAGACACCATGGTGAATTTGATGCTCTCTTTACATCATCTTACATCTTTTTATTCTTGAATGTCCACTTTGGTGCTTAGAAGGTTGTTTTTGATGTAGTGGAACATCATGCCCGCTCTTTTTGGTTGTCCTTGTGAATCCTGTTTTTGGTTATTTGTTCTGCCCCTAAGCCAAATACTGTATGTTTTAAACATAATAATTCAACAGAAATGTCTGTGAAATCATTAAAACATTTAGTTCCTTGAAACATGCTCTCCACCTGTTACATGGTGCGTTTTTACTACATAATGGCTTTGGCAAACACAGCACCGTAAATAATCTGCTCTTATTGTTTCCCTGCCTTTTGCTCAAATTAGATTTGGGCAAACCAGAACACCAATGTGTCTGCGAAGCCTCCATTACTCTTTTGATATCATTGACAGATATATAGACAGGTGTTTTTGATTACTTTATCTTTTCAGAAATTTGATTAGATAAATGGCCTGTCAGTTTTGCTTTGTTTTGCTTGTTCCTTGGGAAAAGTAGAAGAAGCAAAAAAAGACTTTCTCTGTTTTGCGAATCTGTCCTCAAACTGAATTTGCTACTTACTCCCGTTTGCACCTACTGCACAGTGAATCATTGTATTATACTTTCATTATTGTTGCATTTTTATTATTATAATAATTATTCCAATATTAGCACTGGGATTAAGTCTCACAGATACTGTAGTCAAAGCTTCCAAGTATTTTAAATGAAATTAATTGTTTTTGATAATGCTGCTATAATGCCATCACATTATTCTCTACTTAAGACACTGTGCATGTAATTTAAATTTGTTAAAACTGCAGAATAAACAGGAAGTTTAACATTTTCAGCATACCGTCACAAGAAAATTAGAACCGATGCAAGAAGAGTTATTTGGTTTGACAGTGCAGAGAAAAAAATATGGATTTCCTCTCTTTTTATCAGACAGTCAGCTGATATATAACTTTAACCAACACGTATTTCCACCCTTTTCACGACACTAAATCCCAAACCAACCTGCATTACTCAAAACACCAGTGTAATAGCTAAATTGGATCCCTAAGTGGAATCTAGTCATGGTGTCTCAGCCTCCATGGCTGCACGTATGTGTGGCTGCACATTTGTCAAACACAAAAAGGTATAATATGTCTAACATGTACAAATTAATGAATAAATACATCCGTGATATATAACACTGAGTCAAAAATTAAATACATGTTTTAGTAAAAAAAAAGAATACTTTAACCTGAAATTTAAATAAATAAATAACATAACAATAAAATAATAGCAGCTATTCCTTCAACATAAGTACCTTAATTCAATTCAAGTTAGTTTGACCTCAAGTATAAATATTATGGTCATCAACCCACTTATATAACAGAATCAGAAATACTTCTATTAACATATAAAAACATAGATATAAAAACATATTCATATGTAATCCAGCTGTTTTGGTTTTGTTTCACTTGTACCAATAAATTATTATTTAATATATTTTTTTTAATTCATAACAAAAAAAACAGTGTTATTATCATTAATGAATTTAATATCTGATCATCATTATCTACAAAATAGGAAAATGAAATAGTAGTATGTAATAATGATTATTATTTTTAATATTATTGTTATTGCTTAAGTGTTCTTTAATGTCAACATTTCTCTGAGCACATAATGTATTTTACAACCAGGGCGGCCCCTAGCCGTATATTGTCACACCCCCTCCAACCGAAATTAAATGACATGATCAGAAACTCTAAAAATATATATAATATAGCTGTTTTTGTTTTGTTCACTTATGATAGTGATCTATTATTTGTAATAAAAAAAACGTTGACTGTATAACAAAATACTGTTATTATCCTAACAATAATTAATGTAATATTTCATCATTATTATCAAGGAAACAATAAAATAATCATATCCATAATTCTATGATTATTACTTTTACTGTTTGAGTGTACTTCTCTCTGAACTATTCTCTGAAAATGTAATGTGTTCTACAGTCTCTGGCAATTATGCACTCAAGCTAACAACTGATATTAATATAAAAAAAGATCCAATTGTAGACATTTGGCCATAAATGGCAACATTTATGGTCACCAGCTGGTCAGTTTGCTGCTGTGTCATCAGAGATGAATGCACAGTGAAGGGAAACATATAACCAGACATCAATGAATGACAATAAAGAATGTCTCTGAAAAATCTGCTGAATTTATGTCCAGTATGAGCGGTTACAGAAAAGAATGAATGACTGAATGAATGTCCAGAACAAGTTGAGTCAGGGACTCTCCTCCTCTGTCTGTCTGGTTCTGTGATTGAACCTGAGGTGAATTATGTGATTACTCTGACTTTCAGGCTTTTACATTTACACACCTGCAGGTGAAGCTCTCCATCCCTCTCTCTCTCTCACACGTATGCTCTATCCCTCACTCTCTCTGCCTCTCTCTCTCTTTCTGGAAACAGACAAACGGCTCGTTCAGATTGTTGGGTGTGCGCTGTGTGCTCACGGATAAACTTTTGTCGACACAAAACCGGCGGATGCCCTACTCAAGCGCATACTCTGCGTGTAGGAAAGGGCGGGCTGCTTATCGCCCAGTGAATCACAATCAACAGACCATTTCCAGACGCATGACGTTAGCGCATGGGTCACTACCAGTAACACACTATAACAAAATGAAAAGAAATTCAAGAAGAGAAGATATAAAAGATGATCGAAGTACAGGCTGGGAAGGTTTACAAAGCTATTTCAAAGGACTGGGGACTCCACCGATCTACGGTGAGATACATTATCTACAAATGGAGAAGACTTGAAACAATCTTGAACCTTCCAAAGAAAAATGTAGTTGGGCGTGAAAGCAAATGAGCTAAATTGATTAAATAATGAAAATTTAACAGAATTCTTTCAAGAATTATTTGACCTGTCAACTTAAACACAAACCAAAAAGGGGGTCAGAACCATGACGTCCTTAATGAAGATACAAATTGTATAATCCTATAGAGGATTTGGTGATTTAAGACTAAAAACATGATTTTCAGTTGTTCAGCTCAGTGGAGCAGCTAGAACGTTGTTCATGGGGAAAGAATAAAATGATGAACATCATTTGTCCATTCAGTGAATCATTATGAGCGATTGTTATTATTAACCACTGCAGAAGAGTACATAAGTTTCTTTGAGGCATTGAACAATATATCTTATCACTGGTGAGTATTTGGAGATAAACTGAGTAACAGATTCACTTTTTGTCTGTCGCCGTACTGGAGATTCGAGCCGTGCCACTACCCGCCGTCAGGTAGACTAGGGAGTCCCATTTGGAGATGATGACACTGTAAATGTGACATTCCTTCATGCAACATTAACCTCAAAGTGAATTGCACGCACAATTGGTTATTACACACTTGGTTGGAGGCAATAGCTGTTCATTAACAAGTCAAGCCAATACATAATATGATCAGAAAAGGGGTATAGTTGGAAGGTCATCAAACATGTAGATAGACGTGCTCAGGTAATGTCCGTTGCTATGGATACAGGTTGCAAAGTATTAATAAAAGAGGAGAATTGCCTACAGTAAGAGTGTGTGTATACAACAGTGTGCGAATTCAAATTTTGATGAAAAGGATCTGCATTCGGACATTATGGTAGAAATGTCACTCACTTCCCCATTTTGTCCAACATACTTTTGCAGATTAATAAGATTGGAAATGTGTTTGCTTTTATCCTGCACTGTAAACAAATCACTGCGAAACGCAGAATTCACAGGAAGATACTGCGCACCATTTCCCTCCAAGAAACTGTGTATTTAATCAGATACACTAATCAGACAAAATCACAATTATTCCTTAGTGAAGAAAATAATTATATATTATAGAAAATAAAAAAAACACAAGCGAGAACTCTTTGAGTCATTTCAATGTTTTTCGTTAGAAGTAAGCTCCCCTAGTGAATATGAATAGTAGAAGTATGAATTATTAGAGTAACGCATGATTAATACAAGATAGATCTCCTCGAATCAATTCATATGCATCAAATAGTACAAAAAGTGTTTATTGCAATGAAGCTCCCCATATATATATATATATATATCCCCTATATGTAGCAATAACATATTAATGAAAATCACAGTAACTTTTAATGTGTTGTAGAGACCGATTGTAAACAATTATATACATTGAGATGTACAGCTAATGATTATAATTCAGAAAATGCTGGTAGTTATTTTATACTGTTGAGAATTAAAGTAAATGATCAAATCTTGTTGAAAATCACAATGACAAACATCATACTGTAGAAAAATATGATAAACATGTGCTGTACAAAATTACATTATAAATGATCAAATACTGTACAAAAGATGTAATCAAAATAACCAATAACATAATGTCGAAATTCAAGGTAAACAATTATTTACTGTTGAAAATCACAGTAACCAATAATCTATCCTAGAAAATCACAGTAATGGAAACTAAACTGCAGAGACTTACAGTAAGTGATCACATGCTGTATAGAGTTTTATTAAATGATCTTGTACTTTAGAAAGTCACAGTTGTCATTAGAATTAAGGTAGCTCCCTTTTCAATGGCTGCCAGTTAATTACTGTAAAATTATTTTACAGTGAGTGTATTCTTGGTTAAATGATTACGATTTTTTTTTTTTTTCTGGAGGCACAGGTTGAGCACTGGGATGTTACAAAAACAAAACAACAATAAATTAACACAGTATTCCATTTGTGGACTCTCCCTTTGAGTCATCTTTATTAGAACATGCACATGTAACGAGTATACGTCACGCCATCTGTCTGTGGTTTATTTACAACAATAGTTATTGACATGGACATCTATCAGTGACATGCAGACTTGGGTTTGGTGGAGCAGATAAATGTGATATAGATCAGTTTTGCGGGGTTGGTCAATGATTCACTCTATTAGCATACTGCATAGCCTGTAGATTTCAAGGGGACAAATCAATACCCCCATTAATCAGGTAAAGAAAAGGTGTCTTTGTCTAATAAAAAATACAGCCCCATAAATATGTGTTATATAATGTGTCTTACTCTTGTGTGAATTCAGTGCTTGGCTGACTTATACCTCTCTTTTAGTAACTCTATTTTCATTACAGGATTCAAGGGCAAAGATTGTTCGGTGGATATTGACCTTTGCTCATTTGGAATTTGCAGTGAGCACACCTTAATATGTGCTGAGACCAAAGGTGGACACAATGTCTCTTGCACATGTGAAGAAGGTGAGCAAGTGCTATATTTGTCGTGCAGGTGGAAAATGAGCCCACGGAGAGAATGTTGTGTGTAGTTAATACTGCAGCTTCAGCTACTATACAGTTTGATAATGAAAAACTTCCTTTTTTTTGTTTTAGCCCATCAGGGCTGCACAAGAGTTTTTGCCAAGTGCTGTAGTCCCAAAATTAGTAAATAGTATGTCTATGTCTTCATAATCTTGATAATCCTTGACAAAAAATAAATAAATCAGCATGTCAGCCATGCCCTCCTAAATCACCTCTTTGAAGCTGGCAGTGGTATCACAGCAGCAGATGCCAACAGTGACATGGGTAACACAGGAGTCAGTAGAAAAGGGACGACCTGTTAAATACTTTGAGGCCTGTCAGCTTAAAAAGCAGACTTCAGGTTTTGGGAAGTCAAGGATATACAGACAGGCACAAGGTGCCTGTATAGTACTGTATACACATGCATGAAAAATTGTGCAGCTTATACCTGGATAAGGTTATGCCATTTGAAATCCAAACATTTTTTCTTGCCAAGCCAATCATAATTTAGTCGACACATGCTATCTCCTTCCAAATGAATGGTTATTACATAGAAGTTCATGCAACCCCATCAATAACTGTAACTCTATTACTCCTGTTGCACTTACGCTCAGCAGATGTCAAAGTGAAGGATTGTGAGTGATTTCTTATGTAAATGGAGGCAACCCACAGTGAGCTCTCCTCAAATCACTTCTCAAGGGCAAACGAGGAGATTCTGTCTTGACTAAGTGTTTCAGCTATGATTTTCATACCATCCCTTACTGTATTAGATAACCCACTGTGTTGACCTTTTGACCTTTAGTTCCAGAATCAGAACATGTGCTGGAACAAATTTCAGCTGAACTTAAAATATATCATTTATGTTTTTTTTTACATAGATATTTCTAATGGATTAAGTTTTGTGCAAAGAAAAAAAAAACAGGGAGAAATGGGAAAATAGGTTATTTTAGTTATAAAAACAGTAATTGAGAATTTGATCCCTTATTTCAACAAAAAAATAAAGATCAGCAACATGTTTTGTATTACATTTGTATTTACATCACAGTGCAAGTGATATTTGCCACAAGATTATTTGAATTCCTCACTTTGTTTAAAATATAACTATTACATACTGTAAAAAAATCAGAACATCACAGAACATTAGAGGTGAATGATCAGAAAATGTAGAAAATCATGGTAAACAATTATATATGTCGAGTAGTGATTGTCAACATTTTCCAAGCTGGGATCACTTCATGTGTCAATTACGGTAAAAGGCAGAAGGCAGAAATTAAAATATGAATTGTAGTTGTGTTGTAGTCCGTGTTTTGCTAGCTACTAGTTTTAAACTGTATCAACTTTCTACGAGGCGATTTATAAATTCAAGTTATTATTAAAATTATTGAAGGTCACCTTATCTCCTCTCAGTTTTCCACCGGACCTACGTCTCCCAAGAGAAACACTTCACCCCGCGAACGGAGGTAAACGAGGGGGAGTGCGAACAGATGCTCACCCTACCTCAAATATCGGGAGGTTAAAAATTCAGACAAAGACTGACAAACATTGATGTTGACTTTAGGGGTTGGTGAATGTGTGTTTGAACTGATTCCTTGGATTCGGCACTGCCATAAACTGATACATTAGGTGGATTTACATGGTCCCTTTATTTTGGATAAAATCAGAAGAAATGCTCCACGTAGACACCTTTTTTACGAATTAGAAGGGCCTTTCCATTTGAGATCTAGACCACAGCAGAGAGTTTGAATTTAATAGAAACTATCAAAATAATAAATGGGAAAGTGAGAAAAAATGAACTCTTGAACCACGTCCAAGAAAAACCACCAGGAGCCGTGATAGACTGATGTTGTGAACAAATTAAAAAGCGCTGGAAAACATTGCAAATCCTAAGGATAAATCTAGCAACAAGAAATCTCATTTGTTATTTTGGCTGTTGACAGTTATTTGTCAATATTTCAATTTAATTCAAACAAAAACCATGTTGTTTTTTTAAAAAGGGGGAAAAATTGGTTGTTCGTTCACTAGACCTGTCATATTTTCTATTCTGTGTATTACTACTGCTCCTGAACAAAGCAAGTGATTTAATTTTTTTTAAATTGCAGAGTGTGCAATATTTCTTATTCGATTACTCGATTAATCTCCAGAAATAATCCATAGAAAACTTTATTATTAAATTAATCGATTAATGCAGCCCTAATGTCTCTGTGTGTGTCAAATGTTTGCTGCATCCAACTTGCAAACAATTTAGCCTAATGTAGTTGTTTTCTAACCTTGTATACTTTCCAAAATTTACATGGATGTTTTATTTGATTTCAGAGAAACTGCTGTATATGTGTATATATGTATATATATATATATATATATATATATATATATATATATATATATATATATATATATATATATATATATATATATGTTTATATATATACATAAACACATATTTATATATACACATATACAGCAGTTTCTCTGAAATCAAATAAAACATCCATGTAAATTTTGGAAAGTATACAAGGTTAGAAAACAACTACATTAGGCTAAATTGTTTGCAAGTTGGATGCAGCAAACATTTGACACACACAGAGACATGTACTCTCTCCCCATGAGCAAAGCAACATGTATGATATAAATGTTGTGGCACATTTTTAACGTGAACAGTATCATCGTGACTTAATAATAATTATTTGGCACTGTCAACGAGATTAACAATTCACCACATTTCAAAACCAGAGATGTGAAGTTCATGCCTTTTAACACTTAGCTAGCTAGCTAACTGAATAGCTTTGTAAGAGTAGTCTTCATCGTCCATCCATCCATTACTGACGTGCTCCATACCAGGACAATTCAGCTTTGCAAATTTTGCAGCTTAAAACTTTTTTGTTGAAAGAAATGTTCCCACACCTTGGATGTCATTTCTCGTAATGGTGTTGCCATGGCGCTAATGTTTACTTCCTTTTTATTACGCGGTGTCAGAGGCGGTGTCCGATGACGTCACGGACTAATCAACAATCAAATTCCTCATCGACAACTAATTTCATAATCAATTGTTGGTGTGATTAATTTCATTATTCGTTTCAGCACTATTAACAATCATGCCAAACATCAGAAAATTTGGGATATAATCAGATCTCAGATTTCCAGAAAGATTCCACCAAAGCCCTTTGGTTTGTATTAGGGATTTTATAAACAGTTTGCACAAGTCTGGCCAGCTAAATCACTAATGCTATATTCAAAACCATTAATCAGCTTTTGCCAATTAGTATTCCCTGCTAGGAGGAAATATATAGACAGAAAAAAATCATAACAATGTGACAGAGCTGACTGCTCTAAAATACCATTTGATAAATAGCTGCTCCTACAGGTGTTCAACCATGCTTCCTGCAAAGCTACTTAAATTCCTGATCAAACTCTATTAAAAAGTTCTTTCTTGGACCCAAAAGTGCAGAACTCAAACAACCTGGAAGCCAGATAAAAGAGCAAAATTATCCAATAAATAATGACTCTAGTTCAGGAGAAAGACAGACAGCTGGGCAGATCCAAATCTTCGGACACTAGACATGATCGTTTCCAGAGCAGCAGGTTAGTCAGAGGAGCTGGAACGGTGAACCTGGGCAAGAAATACCAGGAGAGCAACATCCAAAAATGGGTTTGTCAACATCTTTTGATGAAGTCAAATCCTTGTTATCACTAAGATAAACGAACGATCTGACGAGGAATGGAGTGTAGAGCCGGGGTTTTATGCAGCAGTTTTCAGTTGTGAAGATGAACCAGATAGGAGCCAGGTGTTACGATGTCATGGTAGGTGGAGTCAGGTGAAGAGAGAGTGACAGGTAGCCACACCCTGGTAACAGACAGACTGGAGGAGACAGACAACACACATAGAGGGCAGAAGGAAGACGATAGACACAAGAGGGAGAGGATGGTGTACTGCCAGATCCTAACAGTAACTACTGCTTTTCTTATCTCAACTGACGAAACAACCTTTCAACCCACCAACCTTTCAACCCTAGAACAGGCCCTCTGTATGCTCGAGGGAAAACGTTGATGCGCGTGCTCTGGCAGGTCTTGCACTCTGCCACTGTATCAATCAATCTGTTCAGCCAGTCATAATTAAAGGTATGATGCAGCTTGACCTTCTCTGCAAGAATCGGTGCCAGTCCGTAATAACCCTGCAACATTAGATATTCGTTGCCAACTCCAACACTGTCTTGTTCTCTGGTCCTTCAATGGACCAAACCAACGATGAGTTTCTGATGCACCTTAATGCGGCGTGATCTGTGCTCGAGCTGTGGTCTACCAATCTCACAGTACCTTTGCTTCTTATCATCCTCTACCTCCAAACTCTTAGTCAAGCTTCAATAGAATGACTTATGGCCTGTACAAGAGCTCTGTTGCTCCCTCACGCCACTGGATTGAAACATTGCTTGATTATTCTATTGCATATCAAGTGGTTTGATGGGTCTGGAGTATTTATCCATTAAAGAAACCGAAAGCAATTGTACAGAAGGATAACAGTTCGAGGTACAATATCCCCCTTATTTAGTTCCCTCTGAGTTCATGGAACATTCCATAGCCTCTTGACGAAAGTCGCCAAGGCTCATACATAGAAAGTCCATTCTCAGCAGCGTCAGGCTCCGACTTCTGTTGGTGTTGAGGGGTTCAGTAGTTTACTCATCACTCTTGCAAACAACCTACATGTTAAAAAAAGATCCTGTGAGCAGTGATGAGGTCGGAGCTCGGACGCCAAACTCAAACTATGTTCCATCACTATAATAATATTAATAAAACCTTCAAATGTGGGTTGTCCCGCTGAAATTTGTTATCTACAACAAAAATATGCTGCTGTTTTCGACAGCAATGTTTGGTTTTACATCAGCATTTATTTCACATTTCAAATGTTTTTGTTACCACAAGATTGGGTTCTACAAGTTTCATCTAAAGCCACACAGCCTTTTGTTTTTCTGTATTACTATTTCGGAGGAAAACTTTATCTGGCTGGTGTTCTTTAAATTTGTTTTCCATATTCCTGGGCATGAAGCGCATCTCAGGATGCATGCCTTGAAAATTCACATTGTCCTCTATTATATGAGAAACGCTATCCGGTAGTGTTAGATGAACCCACACACAGTGTTTACACCAACAGCAACAATCTGCCTTAAACACTGACATCTCTCTTCTTATAAATAGCCTGTGTGGGAATGTGTGCGTGGTTGTGTAGTGTGTTTGTGTGTTGTGTTAGTGCATTTTACACATGTGCATTGATGCTTATTATTTGTTTCATGTGGTTCCCTTTGTGTATAGACCGGCTTTGATCGTAAAAATCACTGGTTTTGACTCGTTTAGTATGAGGAATTAGAAGGCCAATGACTGGCTCTTATTAAACATGATTAAATGATCCAGTGAGTTGAGTCTGCGTGTGCCCATCAAGCGTTTGAATCAATACAAGCTTTGAAAAGCAGCTTTTGTTTGTGAAACAAAGTCATGCTGATCGTAACTGGGTGAGGAATGAAACCTGGCATAATTATTTCAATAACAGCATTTTTTATGTTTATGCTGAAGGGTTTGGAGGGTCATTTTGTGAGGTTAATCTCAATCATTGCGATTCAAAGCCCTGTCAGATCGGTGGTGTTTGTGTGGCATTGACCTCTATAAATGCTGCCAGTAATCAAGATTGTATGCTAATGGCACTTTCAGGCCTTTGTTGGTTTTTTAACTTTGCTACTAACCAGTTTCAGCCTTAGAGTTATGAATCTCGCTTCAATGTAAAAGGCACCAGATTAATCTGGTATTTCTCTTATTCTTGTTTAATTTATGAAAAAAAGAAATACATTGTTATTGCCCCACACATCTACAGCTCACACAAACTCACAAGGCCTCCTTTCCCTTAATGCATATAAGGATACAACAAAAAGTCTTCTTTCATTCATTCAACAGAATCAATGCAGCCAGGGTGCTTTTTATTCCCCTTTTCCGAGTCCTTAAAGTTAATAGATCTATAAATAAAGAGAAGAACATTTCCAAATTACCAAAAAACACATATCATATTGTAGTTTGTTTTCAGATTTTGAGCACTGTTGCTAAAAGCACTCAATCCAGTCTTTACCTCCACTATAGTCAAATAGTTTATTTTCTTAACTCTTAATTAGAGCTTACTTTAGAGTAAATTAACTTTTAATTAATTACAATACTTAAAATCAATCAAATTATGGAATTCTTTGATAATATATATTTTTAATGTTAAAGGGGGTAGTTGTTCAGTTATGGCAACTATACACAATCAGTACATAGACAGACAGGCAGACAGATAGATAGATGCATAGATGGACAGACGGACGGATGGACTGATGATATTATCTATCCTGGGGGAAATTCAAATACCATGTAATACCATAATGAAATATAATTTTTCTGTAAATTTTATGGAAAATTTATTAAATTCAAGACCAACAAAATCCAGATGATACTTCGTTAAATGTATAACTAAATATATAAGAATGTTTGATTCATATAATTTCAATTATTATTTGGAATCTATGATAGTGATAATATTGCAATAACATAGTTGCCTACAGCTGTTTTAAAACAAGATGTCGTTAATCTCTTCATTTTACTGTCCCAGTCATCTGATGTAATATATATATTTTTTTTCCGTCCAAGTAAAAGCATCCTTTTCAAAAATAAATAATAAAATAGAGATTATATATATATAACTACATTTTAGTAAAATTGAGATGGAGATATTGTTATTATTTGGAAACCATGCAGTTCTCGTTCTCGTTATCCTCTGCTTATCCGGGTCCGGGCAGCAGTTTCAGCAGGGAAGCCCAGACTTTCCTCTCCCCGGCCACATCCACCAACTCCTCTAGGAGGATTCCGAGGCGTTCCCAAGCCAGCAGAGAGATGTAATCTCTCCAGCGGGTCCTTGGTCTGTCCCGGGGTCTCCTCCCAGATGGACATGCCTGAAACAACTCCCCAAGCAGGCTTCCGGGTGGCATCTGACTAGATGCCCGAACCATCTCAACTGACTCCTCTCGATGCGGAGAAGCAGCGGCTCTACTTTGAGCCTCTCCCTAATGTCTGAGCTCCTCACCCTATCGCTAAGGCTGAGCCCAGCCACCCTGCGGAGAATGGTCTCATTCTTTCGGTCATGACCCACAGTTCATGACCATAGGTGAGGGTCGGAACGTAGATGGACCGGTAAATCAAGAGCTTTGCTCTCTCTTCACCACAACGGATGGATATAGCGTCCGCATCACTGCAGACGCCTCCCCGATCCGTCTGTCCATCTCCCGCTCACTCGTGAACAAGACCACAAGATACCTGAACTCCTCCTTTTGGGGCAAAAACTCCTCCCCAACCCGGAGTGAGCACTCTACCTTTTTCCAGCTGAGAACCATGGCCTCAGACTTAGAGGTGCTGATTCTCATCCTGGCCGCTTCTCAATCTCTGAGTCCGACAGTACAGACATTGGACGCCCCGTAGCAGTGGGCCATCCATCCATTCCATACTCTCGGAGCAGCCCCCAAAGGATGCCCCGAGGGACACGGTCGTAAGCCTTCTCCAGATCCCCAAAGCACATGTGGACGTCGTAAGCCTTCTGCAGATCCACAAAGCACATGTGGACTGCGTTTACTGCAAACCAGTCCCCTCCAACTCCCTTGAGAGGGTATAGAGCTGGTCCAGTGTTCCACGACCAGGCCGAAAACCGCATTGTTCCTCCTGAATCCGAGGTTCTCATCTCCATTACCCTGGCGTAGACCTTCCCAGAGAGGCTGAGGAGCGTGAACCCCGACAATTGGGATACATCCTCTGGTCCCCCTTCTTGAAAGGGGAACCACCACCCCAGTCTGCCACTCCAAAGTTACTGCCCTTGATCTCTACGCAATGTTTAAGATACTCAGGGAGGACGGACCTCGGACGGACCTCGGACGGACCTCTGACGGACCTCGGACGGACCTCGGACGGACCTCGGACGGACCTCTGACGGACCTCGGACGGACCTCGGACGGACCTCGGATCCTCGCGTGGGACGGACCCATGGAGGAATCCGTGGGTCCGCCAGCGACCCGTGGGACGCTGGCTGACCCACGGATTCACTGGCGGGCCCCTAACCCGGGCCTGGCTCCAGGGTGCGGCCCCGGTAACCCTCCGGGCAGGGTACTCGTGTCATCGATTTTTTTCTCTCATCAGGGGTCTTGACCGCTCTTCGTCCGACAACACAGCTCCTAGGATCACTAGGGTACTCAAACCCCTCCACCACAATAAGGTGGCAGTTGTCGGAGGGGATTATATATAACTACATTTTAGTAAAATTGAGATGGAGATATTGTTGTCATATGGAAAGCATGCAGTAGAGGGTTAAAATAATCCCTAATTCAAATTCAAGTGATTAACCATTAACAAAGCATCATCATATGAAATAAAAAATTTAAAGTCTTATATCTCAGGGATAAGAGATTTAAAAAAAGAAAAATCATAGATTCCACAATCAGGATTTACTGCAAAATGATATATGTTCTTTCATGGCACAAGTACACACAATTCCATCAAAATTTTGATAACTGGACAAATAGTTTATTCATAATTAACAAAAAAATGTGGCTCAAGACGGGGAAAAAAATCCAAAATTGTATTTTCTATGCCTTCCTTCTATAAAATGTCTTCAAAATATATCCATGATAAATGGAAATAGTAAAAACAAACTATCTCACAGTGTTATGGTAAAAAATATTACAATCATGTCTTTTTATCTGGATCCACACAAAATGTAAAGTTCTTCCCTGCTGCATGACCAACCCTTCTATCATGTTTCACAAAATGCTATCAAGTAACCCAGCGAAAGACATTTGTGAAAACCATACCCCAATGAGACATGTAATAATCAGAGTAACCTGTGAACATTCTCTCTTTAAACAGAGCAGAAAAAAAATAGGACCAGATGCATAATTATTGATGCGTTAAATTTTATATCGTGGGATCAAAAAAGAAAATCTTCAGTTCAGCATCACATTCTCATCATCTCTTCAGCATACATGAGCATTTTCTTCATATTCACTTAATACGGACTTGTTTGATGGAATTTGTGATAAAAAAAAAACTCAATTAGTATGTTCATGCTAGTGGAGGATAGAGAAGGATTAAATATTTCACAGCTGGAAGAGATTCATAGTCCTTATCTTGTTTCCCCCTTAGGCTTGATAGAGCTTATCTTGATATCTGTGCAGCCATTAGGGATGATCATTCACAGCGTTGTGTCTTGAACAATCATAACTGGTGATTTTGCTTATTAGCACACCTTGAGCCTTACAGCTCAAAATGAAAGCCATTCTGTGACACAACTGGTGGTTTGCACACATTAGGGTAATTACGACTTGATACATCATGTTTTCTGGCTTGAAGCAAGAAACCTGTTACATTATACTTCCTTTAAATTTTTCACATAAAATCATTCCATCAAAAATCATCTCTTGCATCATTGGAGAAAGAGGGAATAACCTCAACTATTTTTCCAATCATTTCTTGGTCCAGTTGACATCTTATCTGTGAGATATACCTCTGGTTAAACCCTGATTACGGGTGAAGCCTGTTAAGCATTTTTAATGAAGTCGGGATAATTGTCAAATTTTATGATATGGAGAGAGGTGGAAATTGGTTGCATGGTCAGTTTGAGAAATGATGAGAACTTGACCTGCACCAATGGTGCTGATATCCGAGCATTAGTCATGGGCTTCCTGTAGCTGTGCTCTGTTACAGTGCTAATGATAGTCATTTTGTAGCGTGACCGCGCAACCTCTTGGTATTAACCTTTTGTGTTTTTAAAATGTCAAATGTGATGATATAACATGCCAATCAAATCACAATGAATAGTCTTTTTCTTTTGCCTGTTCCCTTTTGGGGTCGCAGTGTATCCTCTGATTCATTCTTGCCCTGTTCACTGCTTCTTCCACTGTCACGCTAACCAACCGCATGTCTTTTTTACCCACATTCAGAAACCTTTTCTTTCGGCTTCTTATTTTTCTCTTGCCTCTTTTTCTACACTCCCTGTTGCTCTGAACAGTTGACCCCAAGTATTTAAACTCCTGCTTCTTCTTCAACTCCACTCCTGGCATGCTCACCATTCCACCTGCCTCACTTTCATTCACACACATGTATTCTAACTTGCTGCGACCAACGTTTATTCGTTTTATCTACAGCACATACCTCCACCTCTCAAGGTTTTCCTGCATCTGCTCTCGCTATAGCTCATAATGTCCTCTCGGGACATCATAGTCCACAAAGACTCCTACCAGACCTCATCTGTCAGGCTGTTGTTCGCCATGGCAATCAAGAAGGGGCTCAGAGCAGATCCCTGGTGCAGTCCCACCTCCATATTGAACCCATCTGTCTTTCCAACTGCACATCTCACTGAGCCATGCTGCTCTTATATATGTCCTGCATCACTCTAACATACTAAACAGTAGTACTACTGTGAGACTACTACACTTCCTGTGTAGTAATCTGTATGTTATGGGTGTCTGTATGTTAGTCTGTCTAACATACTACACAGTACAACTCTGTCACTCTAAATATGGTCATGAAAAATCCCTCAGCATTATGTCTATGTACTTTGTCTGAATCCATAAAGAGGCAATGCAACTCCTTCTGACCTTCTCTACACTCCACACCCACAGTAATATCAAAGCAAACATGGCATCTGTAGTGCTCTGTCTTGGCATGAAACCATACTGCTGCTCACTAATTGTAACCTTTTTGTTTAACCTAGCTTCCACTAATCTTTCCCAGATCTTCATTGTGTAACTCATCAGCTTTATACCCCTGTAGTTATCTACAACTCTGAACATCACCCTCATTCTTGAAAAGTGGCGCCAGTACAATTCTCCCATTCCTCAGGTATGCTCTCTCTCTTCAAAATCCTGTTGAACAATCTTGTTAAATACTTCAGTCCCCTATCTGCTAAAGTTCCCCATACCTCCACCGGTATCTCATTAAGACCAACCGCCTTTCCATTCTTCATCCTCTTCAAAGCTGCTCTCACTTCATCCTTACTGATCCTTCCTGGTTTACAATTCTCACATATTCCAATGTTTTTTCTCTTTCATTTTCCTCATTCATCAGTTGTTCAAAGTTCCCCTTCCATCTTGCTCTCACACTCTCTTCACTTGTTGCTACATTTCTGTAACTGTCATAACTTGCTGCACATCCTTCCCATCTCAGTCCCTCTCCCTTGACAATGAGTACAAGTCCTTTTCTCCTTCCGTAGTGTCCAGTATCTCATACAACTTGTCATAGGCACTTTGTTTTGCCTTTGCCACCTCACTCTTTGCCTCATGTTTAGTGTCTTTGTATTCCTGTACTTCCTTCATGTCTTGCGCTATACCATTTCTTCTTTGCCAGGGAGTAATGTGAACGTCAACATATAAGAATAACATGACATCCAGTTATTGTTATTGTATTATCAACAGAGGCTCAATATTTTACAGTATATGTTTAACTTTGGTCTTTGCTCTCATAAACAATTCTGCCACATATCTACTGGCTTAACGTTTTCCACTGGGTATCTCTTTCCTCGGTTCTTAATTATTTATAAGATCGTGAAAGCAATCAGTGTCAACTACACTATGAGTCCTAACTCTTTGACAGTAAAACAGGATTTTGATGCCGTTATTACCTTAGACTTCGTGGCGTTAAGGCTGGAGAAAAATGTTTGTGTCCTTTCTCTTACCTGCTCCTGCTTACGCTAGCTAGCGGTATATCCTGGCATCCACAGAATCCCTAATGGCCAAATAAATCCCACTAATAATAATAAATAATCACTATTCCTCAAAGCTTACAAATGGTCAAACTTTTGTCTAATGCACTTTCCTTTCTAGAGAATCCAAATGTCTTCATATCTTTGGATGTTGGAGTTAAGTGTACACTTCAATTCATGTCAGCATTGTCAATTGTTGTTATTTTAATTTAACTAAAATGTAACTTTATTTACAAAAACTGATATACAAAAACTGGTTATGGTTTTGTTTTAGCAAACAGTGCAACACTGACATACAAGCTCAGCGCAAAAGCCTTGAACGAGTCTCTCGCTAAGATTGGGAAAACACAATTAGGCTGGAAAGAAACCTATTTGTAATGTTAGAAATATCGACTAAATCATGACGTATTTTCCCATTCCCTGGGCACAGTGTCGGGAACGAAATATTACATTTTTATCTTCGTCTTTAGATTCCTATTCGTCTACATATAATTGACTATCATTTTTGTAAATAATGATATTTTATACATTCAA
This sequence comes from Lophius americanus, assembly GCA_037951165.1. Taxonomy (NCBI): domain Eukaryota; kingdom Metazoa; phylum Chordata; class Actinopteri; order Lophiiformes; family Lophiidae; genus Lophius; species Lophius americanus. The sequence continues at coordinate 19,711,757 of JBBDHG010000019.1, read as the reverse complement.
GTATGTCCAGATATTTGCAAAGGTTTAAGACTATAGAATATTGCACTTCACCTATTCCTATTGTTTATTATATATTGCACATTATATTGCGCTAGTATGTTACCTGAGTGAAGGATGAACCCGAGACTGAAGCATGAACCTGAGATGACATATGTGTTAAAACCATGTCAGGAGTCAGAACTGAGCTGTTTATTTGGTAATGAAAATCAAGTGGGGAGGGAGGACAGTTTGAAGTGGTTACTTCTGTATTTTGGTGTTTTTTAATGTCTACCTGAGAGTAACAGCTGGTATTCTTGGTGCACACTTGGTGTGAAAGGGCGCTTAAGAACTTGCTGGCTTGTCTGACAACAGTTTTTTCATAAATGTGTTAAAGGAGGGCTGTTCCGTCCCACCTACCACTTTCCTCGCTGTTTACTTTGGTCTTAGACTGGACCATGTGGGTGCCATACCAAGCAACAAGGCTGTTTCTAATAAAGCTACCAGAACAGCATTATAAAATGGGGCAAGGATCTTGGCAGCAACACCAAACGAGCATTTACTCGCAGGAGCACACCTGGATGTCACAGGGGATGGTTGTCAAAGTACATTTTGAATGAATCAGGGGGGGCTACAACATTGTGGCTAGCTACAGACTGTTGGAAGACGTGATGTCATGCCGCTGTAAGGTCAGCAGACCCTTTTTTGAGCAGAGAAAAGCCCTGCTAAACAGCAGCTTTAAATTTTATTGACTGTTCACTGTTCACGTGACAGGCATCAGTGGCTTTCAGGAAATCTTGTGTTTAATATCTAAGAAAGAATTAATCTATTTTATACGCTCTGTCTTGGTAGTTAAAGGGGGACAAACTTTTTCCTGTTTTGGGGTAATGTTTGTGATGCTTTCAAACCGTCCAACAGTGTTTTATTATCCATGGAGCTGAAGCTTTGCTCCATTGCAGCGCTGTGGTTCTCCCTTGTCTTCCTCAGGAGGTGGTTTAGTTCTTCATGGGCGGTGGCCACACCCCCGCGGTCATTGTTCATGATAGCCTGCTTGCTTTTGTCGATGCGGGCCTAGACTTCTTTGGTGATAAACGATTTACTGTTTGGATGGTGTAAGACCTCCACAGAAGTTGATAGGCCTATAATTAGTGATTGATTCAGACACCTCATCCTGATCCATGTTGTAAAAGATTGTTCAGTGACTGCAGAAGAAACAGCCTCTAAGTGTTTCCATGCTGTCTTTAGACCACTGCAGCAAAGTCTTGTGTTGAAGCTTGCTTGAATTGATTGAAGGTTTGTATGTGGGCATGAAATGAACAGTAAGGTGGTCAAAGTTGTAGAGTGGTGGGAGAGCTTTTGCTTTGTAGGCCCCTTTGATTTTCCCTTAGCATTTATCCAGTACTTTGTTTTGTCTGGTCTGGTAGAATCCTGTTAGTATTAGTTCAGGTTTGTGATTGAAGGTTTCCTCTTCCTCTGTCCTTCCTTGACGGTGCCATCCTGTCTGGTCGTACACAACTCTACCATAGAGCTCAGTATGTTCTGGTGGAGCCACGTTTCAGTCAGCCGATAGGTGGGTTTACATGCGACACTTTTCTCCTTTCAGAATTAAACTTTTCCGAATTATAATGTCGGTCGCCTGTTTACATGACTTGTGATCTTTTCCTACATGGTTTTAACATGCATCGACTCACGTAATCGGAAACCCTTTCAGACATGCCCAGACAATCCACATTCCCGATCATAAGCTGGCGATAATGCTTCGGTGAGCTTGGTGCCGACCGCCGACAAGCGCCCAGCAGAAGAATATGACAAAGAAGTGACTTTTCGCCCACCTAACTATCCAAAATGTTAAAATATTTCAAAGTTGCAATGAATAAATCCCTCTGATGCAGACCAGTACTGTTTTGAAGTCGCCGTATTTACAATGCATCGCGGCGCTGCAAAAAACTGCGGAGCATTACGTCAAGACGCTACGCATGCTCAGATACAACTCAAACAGAAAGCTTACATTATGTGTTGTTTAACTTCGTCAGTCATTTATGCAGCTTTTCAGATGGTTAGTCAGTTGTGTACTTCATAAGAAGCTATGTAATGATTAAAACCACAATGTTTCATGATGTTAATTCGGCGTTATACAACTCATAAATCATATAAGTCTTGCAATCATTAAAGCCTTGCACATGTACTAATGCAAAAAATGACTTACATTGAAAAGAGTCAAACGCATCATTTTTTCTTTCTGTGGGTGGTTTATTATTGCTGAATTTCTACATTGTTTTTAATGCTTAAGGCTCTGACTAGATAAAATATGTAAATCAGAAAAGGAGGAAAACACTGGCAACCACAACATTACGTGAAATCACAACTAATGTTGCGTACCAGAGCAAGACATGGGCAGGCGGGGGTATACTATACACATTACATCAATTGCTTCTTTGATCCCACCTCTTATAAGAAACCATGGCAATGACGGCTCCTCATCGCCGAAGCAATGTGTGTCAAATCCATGTGACCCTGAGGGCACTCTCCTCTGTGAAGACCTGGCAAATACTTATGGATGTGTGTGTCAACACGGGTACGCTGGGCTGCACTGCAAAAAACCTATAAAGCACTGCGTCGACGGTGTGTGTCAACATGGTTCACTGTGTGTGGATCTATCTAATGTTCAAGTGTGATTGTTTACCAGGTGGGTGCACCATCCACAAGGGGCTCATTTCAAATGGAAGCAATTCCTCGAATGAATTGTGCACATAGAAGATGGACTCCCCGTTTGATGCTTTGCCTTATTCAGCGTCCCTCTCTGTGGCAATCTAATCTCTTTGGCCTCAGGCAACAACACGTAACGGCCTGATGGAATGTGTGGGTTAGGGCTCAGTTCATCAGGTTGTGAGCCTACGTTAAAGCAGTAATGATGCTACGGTATCTGTTTACCTGCTTTGGGTCTGAAAGTCTGCTGTTGCTATTCCTTCAGAGGAAGAGATTACAAATAAAAGACTGTACTGTAATGAGATTAGATTTTACTCATATGTGACAGGTTGCATCTAATATATTTGAGATCATAATTACATGGAATTTGTTAACTGCTAACCATATTTCTTCTCAGCAAGAAGGAATTGAACAGTGTGATAAGCAGTTTCAGTATGACGGCCACATGGGAAAAAAAGAATATTTTTTCTTTATAAGAATAAAGTCCGAATATTACAAATGAAATGAGGATTAAGACATACATATATTATTATATGTATATATGTATGAATAAAGATTGTGACTTTTGTGAAATTAAATTACAACTTTATTCTTGTAAAAATTCAATTCCGATTTTCGTTCTTCATCATGTTGTTTATGTTAGTCAATCCCTCCGTCACTCCAACCTCCAAGCAGAAGCGTACAGCAGCTGTCAGTGTTCGTATTAAGTGTGTTTCCATTAACTGAAAATGAAAAGCAATTCAGTCGGAAAAGTAGAATGGAAAAGATCCTTTATTACAGTAATATGACCACAAATCGGTTTTGAGCAATACAAAGATGTGTAAGTTGTTTTACTTGCTGCAATTGAACTAATTGTCAACTTGAAGCTTTATTATAAATTTAAACTTCATGCATAGTGGAGTTTCAGCTAAAATGTGTTACGTTAAAGGTTCACATGCTGAAATTAACAGCAATATTTTGCCATATGTAGGTCAAGTCAATGCTTAAAATGCCTTGTGAGAATTTCAAGTCGCTCAATTTAAAAAAGAAACCACATTTACTGTAATATCTATGCACTAAGTCATATTTATATTCCTAGGAAAAAAATGTTTAAAAATTCATTCCCAAAACTCTATATCCAAATGTTAAATATAAATGTAAATGCTAAATATAAATGTTGAAGCTGACTGAAACTAAATGGAAATGTTGTATCTAAATGTTGTATTTGAATCTAAATGTATTAATTCATTCATTATCTGTAACCGCCTATCCTGTTCAGGGTTGCGGGGGCTAGATCCTATCAGAGCAGACATCTGGCTCAGAGCAGATTGAACTCTCTGTTGAATTTCTAGTTCATCACAGGCCTGAAAAGTAGACACAAATCACAAATCATGCTCACATTCACATGTATGTTGAAATTTATGTTGACACTCCGTACCTTGAGAGAATCTATGCTGTAGCAGGGCAAAACAGGTAAACTCCACACAGAAAGACCAGGCAGGGGTGGATTTGAACCCCGAACCTTCTTACTGTTTGGCAACTGTGCTACCCTCCGTGCCGCCGTGCCGCATCTACATGTTCAATTTAAAAGTTGACAATTAAAGATAGAGAAAAGTATCGAAGAGTAATGTACTCCTCACTTTCAAGCGCATTTCCATATCTATCCTTAATCACTGTAACTTGCTGCACACCCTTCCCATTTCAATCTTCTTGCCTTGCCAATCGGTATAATTCCTTTTCTCCTTCCTTAGTGACCAATCTCTCATACAACTTGTCATAGGCCTCTTGTTTAGCCTTTGCCACCTCACTCTTCGCCTTATGTCTCATCTCCTTGTACTCCTGCCTACTTTCTTCATCTCTCTTCCTATCCTACTTCTTCAATGCTAACCTTTTCCTGCTTATACTCCTGAACCTCCTCATTGCACCACCTCCTTATTATCCTTATTTCTCCTTATTTTCCAGATGACACACATAGTACCTTCCTACCTGTCTTTCTTATCACATTTGCCGTGATGGCCCAATCATCTAGCAGTTCTTCACTATAACATAGAGCCTGTCTCAATCCCTCCCTGAAGTTCCCACAGCAGCCTTACTTTCTCAGATGCACCATTCGATCTTCGGCTGAACCTTTGCTCTTTTCTTCTTTTGTACTAGGAGAGTTATTCTACATACTACTATTATATGCCGTCTTGCTATGCTCTCCCATGTCACCGCATTTCAATCTCCAATCTCTGTCTTGTTGTATGTCTGTATATGATGTAGTCTTCCGGTATGCTCCTACATCTGCTCTTATATGTTACCCTGTGCTCCTCCCACTTCTTGACATACATATTCACCACAGCCATTTACATTCTTTTCACAAAATCTACCCCCCTCCGTTCCACCACACTGGCCCCTCAACTCCCCATCTCCTCTGTTCCCTTTGCCTTCATGGAAGTCTGTTCCAACCACCACGCTCTCACCGCTGGGAATACTATAACCCTTGTGTGGTGTTCGTATTTTTCTTATTCAGTCAGTTTTCATGGGTCTGGTGGACCCGCTGCATTTTGGGGTTTTTAATTTAACACAATCAAACAATTTTATGTTAAAATGCTCTACAGATGTTTACTTCATCCTAATTACAGGCCATGTAAACAACATATATTGTAATATTTGCCCTTTATCTTTGTTAGATCACATTTATGAATGAAATTGCTACCTGTATTTTTTTGTTTTTTAATAAAATGTAATAAAAAAAAAAAGAATCAATTATAATCAAGATATGAGTAAAAAAAAAACTGAACAAATTTAGAAAATGAAGCAAGGTTTGTCATAACTTGATTTTATTTATTTGAACTTCATTAGAAATTGAACCCATTCAGGTCAGTTTACACAACACAACCTGATCACAAACAGTTACCATGTCAGTCTAGACAACACATCAGCCCCATTCATGCCAGCCTATACAACACATGAGGGGCAGAGTTTTACTGTTTGCACATTGCATATGTACTTCTTGTGCTAGATGCAGGTAGATTGTGTTTTTCTGTCCATCTTCGGTCCATACACTTCATACGCTTATTTTTGTTGCTGCTGGACGCAACCTAAAATAAATAAAAGATCAGGAATTTTACTAACACCTCTCTCTCTCGCAAGGCATGAGTGTCAGATACACTGTATTCTTCAAGAGCCTCATACACTTACTTCAGGCTCTGCAGATGGTGGTTCTGTAGGTCGGGTAGATGGGGAACCATCATTCTCCTCCTGAATCCTCGTCATAACGGCTGCAGAGGCTGGGGTTCTTGGAACAAGGTGTCTACTCTGGATTTGAGGTCTCACCAGTGCCTTTCCCAGTTCTTCGAGAAAGAGGCATGTCCTCTGGAGCTTCCCTCTGTTCCATTCTGGGTTCAGTGCCATCCAGCTGATATGTCAAAGAATGTCTCCAGTGACCAGCGTAGGGTCCTCCTTTTGCAGTTGTAGGCAGTCACCAGCTTGTCCATGTACCAACCCCTCCTTTTGGGGCATTATAATCCATGTTGATCTCTGGGTTTTGATGCTCATGGCCACAGATTCTCTAATCCCCGTGCAGTTTACTCATGAGTACATCATTCTAGCTTTTCTCTGGCATATAGGATACCAGGGACATGTCGGCCTAGTACAACTTGGAAGAGTTGACAGGCCTGTTCTTTGTAGTCAGCAGTTGGGATGGGAGCTTGGACTTGTTTTTCCGTATCTTTCCCAACCATGGTCAGCTCCTGTCCCAGCTTGTGTGAGGTAAAAAAAATTGTTACATGTGATATTGTGTCTATTGAGTCCCTGAGTCATGTCCAGGACTCTAATTCCTTGATTTTTCTCAGGGGCTCCTCCATCAGGTTTCCCTGTGTAGATTTATAGATTTCCAAAAAACTGCATAAAGGGGCAGCGCCCCCTATATGGCATCAGCTGCTAATCAATTGTGGCATTAGGCCTAGGGTTGTAAAACACTTACACTCAGACTTTCACACACACAGACAAACACACACACGCATTTACACATATTGGAGGACGGAGTGAAGCGACACCTAAAATTTCAACACTTTTATTAGCCCTGGGTCCAGTGGACCCAAACAGTCTGTAATATAAATGTGTAGGGGGGTGTAAAGTGTGTGGTCATGGAAAATGTGTTATGATAAGTGTTCTTAACAGAAAATAAGCCAAGGCCAATGAGTCTGAGTTTGAAAAATTAATTTATCGTACCATTTTTCATTTGATAAAAAATGAAAACGGGTCCCAAAGAACCGAATACCATACAAGGGTTAACTCTTTGTAGGACTGTGTGTCTTCCACGTGAATGAGCATCTTAGTCCGATACTGAATTTAGTCCATGAGCACAATTCTGCCTCCCCTGTCCGCAGCTCTCACTGTTATTTCTGGATTTTTCTGAGTTCTGTCAGAGCTTGATGTTCGGCACTAGTGAGGTTGTGGTGTTTTTGTCTCTTGTCTTCCTTGATGATCTCATCTATATCCTGTGTTTGATTAATTACCCAAAGGTGGTTATGATAGAACTTCAGTTTGTGGCGGGCTCAAAAGCAGCCTTCAAATACTTAAGCGCCACTTCTACAGCCATATATAAAAATGTTGAAAAAAAATCCCTTTACATAATTTACAAGAGTTTTTGGATGTTCACTTTTATTCAAACCATCCTGTAACACGGCCAAATGGCCAGGCACTGTTGCAATTTCCTGCACAGCTTCTTTGGCTGCCAACCTGAGCCAAGGGAGTCACTCTTCCCAGTCTCTTCCCCTCTCCACAACATATGCACGTAATGTGGATACTGTTTATCGGGCCTTGGGAACATCCCTAGCAGTACACTGGCTTCTGGCCCCCTTACGAAATGGGTTGGCCCCCTTAGTTGCTGGGTTGGCTCCTTCTGTGGTTATATTTAGCATATTTATAAAAATTATAAATATTCAGGCTCATCACTTTATACAAAAGTGATGAGCCTGAATACCAGTTTCAAAACAGCATCCAATTTTCATCGTTAATAGCACAGTTTCTTTTTAATCTATCAGGAATACTTTAAGAAAGTAAAGCAATCCAATATTCATAATGGTTTATAATAAATAATATTCAAGACTAAAAATATGATAATAACTGAAGCAGTGTTACAAAATATCCTGCAGTCACAATTCTTCTGAAATAGAGAAATCTCTTTCTACCCTCTCTCTCCAGGTTTTACGGGTCAGTTTTGTGAGATAAACGTCGATGAGTGTGAAAAACAGCCGTGCGGAGTATTGAGTGTTTGTGAAGATGCTCTCCGTGGTTACACTTGTTTTTGTGCACCTGGTTTTATTGGTAAGTGAATATTCCTTGTGGTATTTTATTCAAAGAAGCTATGAGTCAAAATATGTTCCTCCTTTTACGCTTTATTAGGAAACAACTGTGAGATCGAGGTGAATGAATGCTTGAGCCAGCCTTGTCTAAACGGAGGCTCCTGCATTGATGATCTGGACGCATTCAGTTGCCAGTGTCCTCCTGGAATCACAGGTATTTTAAACACTTCCTACCATTGCTCGTATTCACGCCGGTCATTCACAAACTTCAGAACGCCACGGCAAATCTGAAGATTGTCTGCGGCCCACCCAAACAATTGATCACAAAAATACAGTGAATGTGGATCTATGACAAGGCAATACAGACTAATAATCCATCCGTATACACATCACAGTTTGTAAACCAGAAAATAAGAACTATATTAAATAGTTAAGCCTGTATCTTGACTATTTGACACTAGATACTATAATCGCTTCACAATTTCACATATCACTTTCAAGAAAAAAAACTTACATAATATGTAATTTGAAGTTTGAATCAGGATAACACCTGCTTATCTTTCAATACATTTATTATAATGCATATATTACCATGTTATGTCAAATAAAGTTATAAAATTAATTAAAATAAAATGAACCTTACTTTACTACTTACTAATCAATCTACTCATCTACTGATCTTATGTAAACCAATTGTTCTTAATTTAAAATTCTATATTTGTTGTATAATATTTTGAAGGAATATTGGAATATGTCTATTTATACTTGTGCTTTACTGGGGATATTTAAAAAATATTGTGGCTTAAAGACAATTATTGTCCTCAGAGTTATGACAGTCATTATAATCTAACATGCCATTACTATTATATATTATAAAAGTTGTCTCTTAGATGCTATGAAAAAGGCTAATTCCCCTGTCATCATTAGTTTGACTGGTGAATGTTGAGAGGAAAGTCAATGAACAGCATGCTTCTTTTTGGAACAATGAAATTCCAAACCATATTCCAGGCAAATATGGATTTCCAATGCTACTGGTGTGAAGCACCAATAAAAGATAATTAAAACTGAATTTGCAGCTGGTAAATACAGAGACAGGGCCATGAAAAATAATGTATTCAGTAAGTAAGTGAGGACACCTGCCCTCCAGTTTTGCCAAGATCTGTATTTTCATCATTAATAAAAAGTATGAATGTTCTTAAATCTTTTCAGAGAGATGTTTTGAGCTATTCTGAGCATCGTTGTTGAAAACATCTCTAAGACATCCTCTTCTTCAACACTCTTTCTAACCTTCAGGCCACGTGGAGATTCGATCGTAAAACATGTTCAGTCCTTCATACTGTAACAACAGTAGTGCAAATAGGTCAATAAATAATAACAAGAGATGTTACTGCTTTTCAAGGACTCTTCTTTTTTTAGTATTTCACACTTACACCTCACGCCCATCCAAAGAGAGGCACACAGAGATTAAAATGTGGGAAATTGTTTGCAGCTGATGTGCTTTGAAGGTTTAGGAGGGAGACAGGCAATACTATCCTATATTACATCAACAACAACAAAAAACATAAATATATATGTGTATGTTTATATATCTATGTGTGTATGTATATGTATATGTATGTATGTATGTATGTGTATATGTCTGTATATGTATATGTATGTATGCATGTATGTATGTGTATATGTGTATATATATATATATATATATATATATATATATATATATATATATATATATAATGAATGCCAGTAATCTGACTAAAAACAAATGCAACTTTAAAATGATAAATATTCGAATAGAAATATTCTAATTCTGTTTAAAGAAGAAAAAGGTTATTCAATACCCACCACTGTGAAAGCATATCTGCCCCCTTAGAAACTGATTCCAAAAACCTACCAACTGCATTACTAACTGATTACAGCTGGATGAGATCACTGCCAGCCCTGTTCACTCACAACATCACTTGAATAGAACATTTTCAGAAGCAGGAAATTGGTTCATATGAACGAAAATCTAAAGAAAATGTCATTGAAGTACAGTACGTAAGTCTCTGTAGGGTTGCAAAGTCATTTTTAAGGCTCCGATACTCCACAGATCAACAGTGAGACACATTTTCTACAAGAGAATGCTTAGACCAATAGTGAACCTTCACAGAAATAGCTGACCCTCCAAAATTCTCATTCAGGAAATCAATTTTGGAAATCATATTGGTCCATAGTAAACATCCAAGGAACAGCAGTGCTCTCTCACCAGAATAAAGGGACATTTGCATGGCTTCTCTATTTAAAGACACGGGGCAAAATTTGCATCCATGGGAGAGACAGAAAGCCTCTCAAAGCGTAAGAAAATTTAAGCACGTCTGAACTTAGGCAGTAATCACGAGCAGAGGAGTAAGTCCACTAGCTCAGACGCAAAAGTATAATAAATCTGGATTGTCACAAAAACAATTTTTCACAGTGCTGTATAACTTTGCTTTTGTGTTTAAATGTTGAGGTCTGGATTTCAAGCTCCTTTTTAATGAAACATCAAGTCAATATCAAATCAATTGTAACAATGTTAAAGAAAATTAAGTTAATTCCATGTGAAATTTCTGTAAATTTTTGTGACACCTGACTTAATATACTGTAAAAAAAAAGTTCACCAATCATTCAATTTCAAATTGAATTAAGACCTCTTTACTCAGATAGTGAATATTTGAAAACTAACCATAACATGAGTCCTAAAAGTTGAAGCTTGCTATTTTTCGTAAGAAAATTGTGTCATGTCTTCCACAGGGGCCTACTGTGAAGTCAACATCGATGAGTGCATATCTTCACCCTGCCTGCACAACGCCACATGTGTGGACCTTATTCATGGCTATCGATGTGTCTGCACGGCTGGTTTTGCTGGTTAGTGAATGCAATTTTTATGTTTTATTTTACACATGGAAGAAATGTTCACCCCTCTTTCACATAAAGGAACAAAAGTAAATATAGAGCCGCATTTTATTATCCCGCTTGATTTCTTGCTCTTTTCAAAACCATTTAAACATTTGGTACCACTTCATGATACGCCTACCGTTATGAATGATTTATTAAGGGATTATAATTTGGTTAATAACCAGTTTGTTAACACTTTATAAGTCATTAATAAACATTTATAAACATATTATAACAAAGTTCTCAATATTGAATGTGAGTTGGCTTTATGCCATTATTAGGTAACTGCAGCCTAAGTAAATATAAATGTGGTTGCAAGATGTCTCTGTTACTCTTTATTACCATTTATAAACCCTTAATAAACATTTGTGATGATTTATGAATAATTTTATAAACCCTTAATAATGTTTATCTTAGTGTAAAGTGGTGTCAAAAATGTAAACATGTTTTTTGTGAATTCTAGGGCCATGCCATTAGTTTATCAAACCGCAGGCTCATCACCAGCTGTTAAATGTAAATGGACACATTCAATTTGTTATGTTGTTTTTAGATATACATACACTGACCGACATTTGTATGCCATATGTGTTGTACTTTAGTTATTTATTCATGAATTATTCATTGCTATTAAAATAGGTACATGTTGTGTTAGATTAAGTCAGTAGCCATTAGCTGTTCCTCTTAATTATAAAGACACAGCAAGACACATTTTAAGTCATGCATAATAATTTCTCAGTTATTATTGTATAAGTATATATTCTCCATGTGTTTCTCGGATAACAGCCAGTAAAAATACAAAAATGATAATGACCCCAGATTAAAACAACGATGATAATGTTCCATCTGAATAGTTCAAACACAATAACGGTTTCTTCATAATTGGTGATGACTCCCACAGAGCAGGATTCACATTGCACGCCAGTGATAAAAGTAGTTGCAGTGCTGATGAATTGCACATTGAAGAAAGGTTTTTGGATGGTCAGAAATTATATCTGAAATGGAGGTCTTGCTATGAAGATATCCTTTGCTGTTTCAAACAAGTTTTCTGTCAAAATACATTAGTTTGAAAATTAATAGAAATTTAAAAATGGTGTAATGAAAGAAACAAAAGTTGACATTTGTGTAGTTTTCCCATTCCCATAATATTTTTTTTATCAAGGTCAACATTTGTCGAAAATGTATAATTTGATCATCAAAAATCCTAATTCATTTATTTCCAGGTTATTAAAGAGCTGTGAAATATATTGGCCCTGCTCATGATTTACATGTCAAGGTAATTTTCTTGGCTATTTCAGATTGACAAATTTTAATTAATTTCGTTTAGATTTTCTGTCATTTTATTTCATTTATTTTATTGTCTAAATGTTCGATGTTTTTGTTCCTTGTTTTTAGTTTGTTCTGGTAAGTGAAGCATCAACATGTCTGCCCTGCTGTCACTTCAGCCTATTTTGTTCCTGTGGTCTTGGTCATAGTTATTTCACGGTCCCTTACAGAGACCGTGCCTTCGAGGGGCAGAAACTAGCATCGTGTGGTTGTGCATCAATGGGGATGGAGTTTCTGTTTATCTTTACAGCATTGTACACCGATCTAATTTTCCGATAACATTGTCATTCTGTGTACGCTGTAGATTAAGTTGGAAAACCAAAAAAAACATTTCCAACTTAATCTATCAAAAGAAGAATTAGCTATTCAAAAAAGATATTCAAACTTTACCGTGACTAATTGTGTCACCTATTGCTGCAAGTGTCAAAAATCAAAGACATTAAATGACTGTAGACCAGTCTCTGATATCACTGAGAGACCATCCGCTACCTTTTCTTTGCAGAACTACATTAGTACAGCCACATTGGGAGAGTTGTGAGCATGAACTGCTCTTTTCACCTTTCAGCGTGTTCAGTTCCAGACTTTGACTAGGCGTCTCCAAAACTTTGATTTTATTCATTTCGAACGACTCAGAAGAGGACAGCTGCTCAGGAACTCAGATAGATGATCTGAAGTTCTTCCTCAGAATTTTCTGTTAGAGAGTGGAATAAATATACAGCAAACCATCCAGGCCCTGTGGCAGCAAATTCCCTCAATACTACACTGCCACCTGCATGTGTGACTGGAACCCCTTCAGGCACCAACATAGCTGCTTTGAACAACAAACAAAAAAAGAATTGCAGTTCAGTTATTGCAGTTGTCTACGGTAGTTGATTGTAAAAGAAATACATAAATAAATAATTAGCTAATTTATTATGCATATTAGAGCATGTCTACAATCATAGACAAAGTGACTGATGAATTTTCACCTTAAAACAATAAAATTAAAAACATTGAAATTCAAATGTCACAAACTCCTACTTCAAATAATTTTCTTTGCTCTGAATAACTTGCTACAATATTTAAAGTCACAAACAGCATATGTTTTACAATATTAAACCCCCACCGTATGCCAATGCACTGGAAATCTAACATGTCTTCTGCCTCATTTTATGAGAAATTGCAAGAAACAGTGTCCTTTTTACAGTTATAAACTAGAAAAAGCACTCAGAAAGAACAAGGAAATATTGAGGAAAAGTTTATGCAGATTTCTCCATTTATGTCTGTTATTGCCAGCTTCTAAATCTACCAACAGCTCAAACAAACCAGATCACCTGCATGCTTTTCAGCTGGTTTAGACCTCTCAGGAGGAGGTCCTGCTTGGTTTTCTGGGATCTCTGGCATACCATGGGCAACTGGGGACAGGCTGAGCCTAAGTCTACCAATTGGCTTTTGGGAATGAGATGTCTCACTGTGGATCTTTGGCATTCCAGAGCCTTAGAAGTAGCTTGTTATCCTTCCCCGACTGAAGTATTTGAATCACCTTCTTCCTTGTCTTTTCTGGAATTTCTTTTGATTTTGGTATACTTTGCTGCTGGTGAGACCTACTAGCCAAATTTCTGCCTCTGACAATGGTCTGTTTAAGAAGAAGAAGAAGAAATCCTTTATTGATCAATACAGTCATACACAGTACAACATAGTGAAATTATTTCTCTGCATTTGACCCATCCCTGAGGCAGCAGTGGGCAGCCCCTTCGAAGAGCCCGGGAAGCTAGGGTTTCAGAGTCTTGCTCAAGGACCCTATGACAAATAGAATCCAGTTTGGTAGTTTTCTTTGATATTGTATTCATTAGATAAAATATGTTTTCAGCTATGTTTTTTTAGGTTCTGTCTGCCATGTCTGCCGCACTAAATGCAATTATCTCGTTACTTGCTTTTTGTTTTTACTTAGGTTGCATTTACAAATTATATATATTATATATAAATCAGTATATTTATAAAACCCCCGGGGCCGGGCGCCTATCCCAGTGCATCCTGGACGAGTCGCCAACTCATGGCAGGTTCAACATATTGAGACAGACAACCACTCACTCTCACATGCACTGCTGGCAATTTAGAATTGCCAATTCACCTATGTTGCATGTTTTTGGACTGTCGGAGGAGGCCGGAATACCCAGAGTTGCTGAATCTTAAGATCCCCTCATTTTCCATCTTGTTTGGGCAAATCTTCCGTGTCTCGCTGCTCTACGAGAGGTATCTGGAAAAGCATCCCACAAGCATCCCGAATGGCTGTGACAGCCCAGAGGCACTTACAATAGGTGTTAGTTAGTTAGTTACTTAGTTAGCATTAGGTGGAAGTAGCAAGACGCAGAAACCAGAAGTGTTGAAGGCAAAAACATCTCAGTTTTGAGTCTCAATCTCGTCCTTAGTCTCATGGAGAATATAAAGAATCACGTGGACTGGCAACCAGTATCTTAGAATAATTTCAGTTTCAGTTAAATCGAAAACTCATTCAAAATATCTGCTCACCACGATTTTGCCTGGCATTACGATGCCTTCGTCTTCCCAAATCACTGCACAAATGATCACTGAAAATACTGGGCGTCGCCCCTATGAATGCGCTTCATCCACCATCTAATCTCTGAGGACACACATCGTTTCATGGTAATTGCGTGTGGCAAACTGTGCTCAGTGCCATGCATTCGTCAGTTTTTGTAACAAGAATAATTTGAATTGAAAGGGGAAGATTTTGCGGTACATGTATGCATAATACCCTATTTAGATATGTGCAAAGAGCACAGGAACAACGGGCACAATGTTCATGGTAGCGCAGTTAGCGCTGTAATACAGTGTTTGCCACTGCTCTGTGAATAAGACCCATTCAATTGTAACAGTTTTGCGTCCGCAAAATGCAATACTTTTCTGAATTGGCCCGTGAAGGTCTTAAACTTGATGTCAGTGTCCCATCAATATAACATTTTTATAAATCTGTGCTTTTTTTTTTTTTATCTGTCCTAGGAAAGAGGTGTGAGCTTGACATTGATGAGTGCGCTTCGTCTCCATGCAAGAACGGAGCTTCTTGCATTGACCACCCTGGTAATCCCTTCTGCCAATGTGTGGCTCCTTTTAAAGGTAATGAGCACTGAGAGAATAGGGACAAAAAGCAAAGTTAATTAACTTCACATATGATTATTTTCACCTGTCTGAACCCACGGAACCTGTATCAACAAAATGAGTGCATCTTCATTTACCACCTTTGATTAAATAAAGATAAAGTAAGTAATTAGTGAGATGTAAGCTTAAGTAGGAGCTTCTGCTGCAAAATTGACAACTTCTATCATTAAGTCAGAGCCTTTGTAGCCTGACTGCATGGCATCATCATTGCATATTAATGGAAAAACCATGCTGGCGGGTGATTTGAGAAAATAATAGCTGATATTATCTAGAATTAAAAGAGATTTAGACTATCGTTTTTTCAAACAGAGGAGAAGATAGGGAAAGACTAAGACTGAATTTAATCATCCCGACAGGTTTCGTAACGATAAGTTACAAAATGAAGGCTGGTTTAACAAAATTAGAAAGTTATATTTTCATTCTATATTTTTGTGGTCATTTAACCATCTTTATGTACAATAATGAAAAAAAGGCGTAACTATACAAATTTCATCATCATATCTAGGTTGAGATGAATTTTTTACTTTAAAAAAATAGTAGTACCACTTTGAGATTTGATCCAAATGTAAAGTGCGTTATAAATTAAATGTATTATTATTATTATTATTATTAGAATGAATATTTTAAAAGTCAAAATTAATATTTATCATAATCCCACACATATGTGCCGATGCAAATAATAGAACGCAAGGACATTTTAAGACATATTTATTATTTATTATGATTTTGAATAGTTTTCAGTTTGATTAAGTTCCAGTTTAGAGCCGCAACGAATAATCTACGTAATCTACAAAAATCGATTATGAAATGAGTTGTTGACGAATTTAATAGTCGATTAGTTGGTGACGTCATCGGACACCGCCTCTGACACTTCGTAATAAGAAAGAAGTAAACGCTAGCGCAGTGGCAGCTTCATCGGGACAGAAAACATCCAAGGTGAGGGAGCATTTCTCCCTCAACACGGCCAAAAAATGTTAGAAACTACAAGCTTTGCAGAGCTGACATTGTTTTTATGTTAGTTTGTGTGTGCCTAAAACAACCTAAAGCAATATTCAAAATCTGATAGCAAAATGAGAGCCATTTAGTAATTATGTATTTAATTTTACTTTTACTTAACCTTTATTTTACCAGGAACAAAATGATCCCATTAATCGGTTGATTATTGAAAAGATTAATCGACTATCAAATTAGTCGTTGGTGGCAGCCCTATTCCATATTGAAAATATTATATATAATGATATTTGAGATACATTATTGCATATACTTGATTGACTCGAGTCAAAATCCATGAAGTTTAAATTATTTCAACGGGATTTCAAAGGAACTTAAAATGCTTCAAAACAAGGAAGCCCTGTGATCTTCTGTTCAATATTTTATACAATCTATTTCACACTTCAGATGATCAAACAAACTATTCTGTCGAGCAGCAACGGCTCAGCGCTTGACTCAACACAGAGATGACGAGAGACCAAGAGTCAGATTTTTTGTTTGTTTCAAATACGATAACCAAAACACAGATTATCCGGTTAAAAGGAAAATAAGTCCATTAGTGTATATCAGAGCATTCTATGTGAATTTGAAGTCAAGTATTTTCATAGTGAGGTATCCATGCTTTGCCAAGTAGGTCATCATCTGTCTGTTCATGAGCAGAATATCTGAGCAGATTTTGGTCGAACTTTGTGGAAATTTGGTCTTCGGATTGAAAAACAGGAGAACATTCCAGGAATGCTCCAGTTATTTTTTTCTCCATTTCTGTTATTTATATTATGCACCAATGATAGGTGAATTAAATTGTCATTGAACCAAATTTTGCAGTTATTAATTATTAATGAAACATTTTTTAACATTTAATCTGGGTAAATTAACTTTAGATTCGTCAAGCTATAAAATGAAACAAATGTTTAGAATAATTTAGAAATAAGTAATTAGATTAATAAAAAACAATCATTAGATTGTCAATGACATTAGATTATTATTGAAAAAGTAATAGCTAGGGTGCCGTCCAATGCAACATTATTCCTGTAACGTTGATTGATTTAAAAGAGGGCGTCAGATCATTTGAGTTTCAAAGTTAACGTTTTAATAACACAATGTAGCCAGCAGTGAGTGTGAAGTCATTTGGCCGATAGTTTCTCAGGAAAGAAAGCAAGCAGCAAATAGCGACAATCAATCTGTACTGAACAGGACGCACTAGTCATTAAAAATGTGCAGAAACATCCAGCCAGCCAGAGTTTTCCTAGACAGAATCTTCCTAACAGACCATGCAGGTAGTCAAGAAGGTCCTCGGTCAAAACCCAAGGAACACTCTGACAGGTCTAATGAGCTCGTTGGCTGTGAGATCTTCCTGGAAGGACAAGAGTCAGAGTAGCACTTCACAAATCTAGGCTTTACAGCAGAGTGGCCAAGAGGAAATTACTTCTTAAAAAAGCACAATGAATTTAAAAAGAGGACTAAAAGACACAGTGACAGCATGAGGAGGAAGATTCAGAGCTCTCATGAGAATGAAAGTCTTCCGCCTAATTCAAAGGAATAAAGAAAATGTGGCAGAAATGAGGCCCATTTGATTAGCCATAGAATGCCGTCACTGCGATAAGGCATGATAGCTGGTGTATTATGGTGTTGCTGCTTTCCACTGTCCAATTACAGTGAATACAAGCAGACTCAGACAGAGAATCCACTGCAGAGTGACATCATGGGTCCGTCAGTTTTTTGTATTATTTTCTTCATTTTTAAAACATTATTTAATCAAAAAAACAAAACATTGTGCTTTTATCGTGCATGGAAATTATCTTGTGTGTCACATGCAATCATATCAGTCGTGAGTCTTAATCTACACAAAACTTTATATTTGACATCTTCAACTGCTGTGTCATTGCTACGTCCCAGAAAAGCAGAGTTTGTCTTTAACTGATTGTTGTTAGACTCACGCAGCACCTCATCTGTCTCCCTTCTCTGAGATCACACACCTGAATAGCATCGTGTGTCTAAACCTAATGGAAGCTCAAATGGGCAAAATTCTTTGATTTGAAACGCACTCCTGCTTCTACTGTCTTCTCTGCGTCTGTATATACATTTTGTACATTACAGTACAGGTGGCGTAACTGTTTTTGTGTTAGAGAGATTTGAAGACACTGTAAACAACCACAGATTGGCTTATTGCCACCATTTTGATCATATAACAGCATATATAATATCAATTTTTATATTCAAATATAGATTCACAAGATGTTCATGTTCATGTTGTTCCATTATGAAGAGATGAATATTTTTAATACATTTTGCATTTCACCAGCGTTATTTGTTCTGAATATTGTAGCAGGGTTCTTCTAGATTGTCTTAAGGATTCATTATTACCATAAAATATTCTGCAGTATTCTGACTATTCAAAATAAATGATTTGTGGTTGGACACATGACTACGATTCTTACGGGTGTTTTGTTGTAAATGATAAACAAATCTTGCAGATGTTTTCATGATACAAGACCTGAATTCATGAAGTCTGGCACTTCCTACCAAAGAAAGAGAAAGACATCTATTTGGAAAGGTCACTTTACGTTAGTTGGTACTTGTCAGTTGGTGGCACAGATTGTCAGTAGTCAATATTTTGTCTTTGAGGTTAATGCGTTGACAGAAGAAAAATGAGAAATGCAAGGATCTCAGCGCCCTAGACAAGAGCACTATTGTGATGGCAAGACTGCCTATCAAAGAGGGCTAAGGAGAGATAACTGATTAACCGCTGATCTGGCTCAAAGATAGGTGTAGGGAAGCGAGACTAGCTTCCCTACACCTATCTTTCCGATTCCACGGAAGAGCTAAAATAGCTGAAATGAACAAAAAATCTAAGTAGATCAATGTGTATTGCAGAGCCGTTTTGGTGACAAAAAGGGGATCTACACAATGGATGCAGGTGGTTTTAATGTTGTGGCTGATCGGAGTATAATATTTAGGCTGTTTATGTTCATTAGTTTGCTAATTTTCATTTTTTGTTGCTTAAAAATGTATTTAGTTTAATTAATAGCAGTTAAGTAGTAGTTTTTATTTAATTAAAGCTCTTTAATTATTTAATTAAAGATCAGATACTCCTGGAAATTTCTGTTGGTCTGGTTCCTCTGTGTTCAAGCTTGATACAACATGTACTCTACATGTACTCTACTGGGATGAGTTCAACGAAATTTCAAAAATGAGTTTCATCTTTAATGGCACCAGCATTGCTCCATCGCAAATATGTTTCTACACAGTTTTACTCTTTACCCCAACATGTGTTTCTTTGCCTCACTTCAGGTCCTAATTGTGAGTTCTTACCTTGTGAGGCCAGTAATCCATGCGAGAATGGTGCAGTGTGTGTGGAGGAGTGGGATCAGGATCGTTTTCCTTCAGGCTTCCGCTGCCACTGTCGCCGTGGCTTTACTGGCCCTCGCTGTGAAATCAACGTGGATGAGTGCAGCTCCAGCCCCTGCGTTCACGGTTTCTGCTATGATGGTAAAAAGAAAAAAACAGCCTATCCTGCTTAATATCAGGCCTTCAAGAGAAGCAAACCTCGCCACATACACACACACACATAGTGACTCTGTCAAATATAGTTTGGCTCACTTAGAGTCTGGCAGGTAATTTCTAATTGGGTCACCATTGCAGCTAAAAGGGGTTATGTTATGAGAGTGGAGTTATTCCATCAGATGTGAGGGTCTAAGACATTACCTGCTGCAATAAACTTGACAAGTTCCTTAATATAACTGAAAAAGGAAATCAAGGATAATTTTTGTGTTGTCATTTGAAAAATACTTTTTTTGAAGTGTTTCTTTTTTAAGATTTTGCTCCGTACATTTCACCTCACAATGCAAAGGGTTGGGTTCCTCTGTCTTAGATGTTTAATGATAGATTCGACCACAAGACACGTACAAACCAACCATTCAAAGATTTGTAGAGTTAAAAAAAAAAAAGTAACAAAGTACGGTCACAAATAATCAACAGAAATGTTCGGCGTTCAGGCAGAGAGCAACTGAGGAAGTCACAAACAGGAAGTCCCATGAATGCCATGCATAATCAAATACAAAGAAAACAATTTTGTTAAAAAGTAAAAATAGAAAGTCACATGCAGATATAAGCATCAAACACATAATATTAAATTCATTAAATATTAAATGGGTGAATCAAGACATACAAAATCTGAATTTAAGCCAGAACCAACCAATCAACAAAAAAAGGTGAAGATCCTAATGAGTAACTAATTGGTATCAAGTTAATTGGGTAAAAAAAGGGTTTATAGGAGGGTTGATGGAAGACCTTTATTTTCATTTTGAACTAAAACACAGTTTGCTAAACCGGATAGTGCTTGCAGGAAACAAACAAATGCAGTATAATACAAAATAAGCATACAATAACGATGGTCTACAGTTTAAACCACACATGAGAAGTTATTGTAAATAAGAATATAATAATATAGAAAATTAGGTGAATTGCACATATAATTAAATCATTACGAAGCAATAATTCTACCTTTGGTTGGTAAATATTCCACATATATGAAATAACATATGAAAAAACATTCAAAAGACCAAAGAGCTGCTTTTAGGTGCAATATCATGAAGGGGAAAATAAGCTGCTTTGGTGGAGGTTTTGCCAGCTCTGCTTTTACATTTGCTCTGGTGTCAAAAACTGCAACGATACATGTGAAATATTCAGTTTTAAAAAAACGCAATAACTTTACACCAGTTTCGGAAAGTCAAATAAGATTGCTCTCAGTAACGAGATATCTGACTCACCAGAACAGAACTTTAATGGCAGCAGATCACTCTCTCAGTGTTTCCTGATCTTCACACCTCATACAGCACACCAGTCCACCAGCTGTCTTGACAAATCCTGAGCACAGCCATTTCACCTTAGGTTAGTGAGGCAAGTCTCTGGGACCTACTGGCCAGCGCTCAGCGGCGTCCAGCCCGTCACCAGGGAGAGCACTGCATAGCCTCAGTGGCTGCGATGAGTAATGCTGCTGCCACCCAGGACCTAAAGCATTTAATGAGAGTAATAGCAGCTACACGCACCAAGACAGAGTGACAGCATAGATTACATGGTAAATCTTTGGGATAATGAAGAATCCTGGGACCCTGACGGAGGAAGTAATAAATTTGCTCCTGCAATTACCTCTGTCACTGGTTGCCTGTACACCAGTGTTGTGTTTGAGAAACTGAATGATCCATCCCAGTTTCATGTCATTAATAATTAAAGCGAAGAACAAATGGATTATTATATACGGGCTATTCTTCTTCTGATGAAAGAAATTGGCACATTTTTAACATCTGAATATAGAATGGTCCTGAAATGGGCTGTCCCTCTCTATTGCCCCTCTTTCCCCTTCATTCATTCTAGTAAAAGTGTGTTGAGAGCAGTGGCTAAATTTTCAGGCTTTCATTGAGAGTGAGCAGCATAAATACACTACTCTTTTCTCCAAAGCTGCTGCAGAAATGTCTGAATGGCTGCTGCAGACGGGCTCATTTAAAGAAGGTTATAGTGTCAAATTGTCAGTCTGATACGGAGGCAGTCATAGATTTAGCAGCAACAGGTCAGACTGATAAAGCACTTCCTTTACTGCTTGTGTCCATTAAATAATGAAATCACAGTGGGTGATTGTGTCTTACCCTCACAATCAGAAAGTGCCGTACACCACTAGGTGCATTAATAGGACTACTAAAAGAGTGTAAAGTGAATTAATTTATGATGTAATATGCTGTAACTGATTTTGTTTCAGTTGTAGATGGCTTTTACTGCCTATGCAATCCTGGTTATGTTGGGCTCAAGTGTGAGCAAGACATAGATGACTGCGTAACCAGTTTGTGCAGCATAAACTCAGCATGTAAGGATCTCCATCTGGTAAGTACAGATTTTTTTTTTTTATTCTGCACTATAATTCACCACTATTATGGTTTGCTTTGAAAATGCTACACATTGCCCAATGTCCTGTAAATCACAACAGTTTATTATATGAATCACATTAGGCGGCACAGACTATTATTTTCATGGACTTGCACAATGTTTGCAAACAAATGTACAATAACATAATAGTGTTGCACTATTATAAAGGATAATTTATCACCACATTTTGCTCTGTTTTTATGTATTTATTGTAAGTAAGACTGGGGCAGTATGGATTTTTTCTTTCTTCTTTAACCACAGACACAGAGACTTCCTCCACCGCCCAGACCTCCCCCGAGATAATTAACTTGTGCGAACAATTTTTTATCATGTCTACAAAAGCCACAATATACCATATAATGGGCTGACCAGGGCTTACAAAGTTTCATGTTCACTTCGAAATGCCACACAGTGGGTTTGGGAAACACAGAGCCCAGAGGGCAGAGCGTAGGTTGATTTCATCAAGTTAGAACACATACGCAATGCCGACAAACATTACTTACGCTGCAATCCATCAAAATTTTAGCACTTAAAATACACTTAGCAGTGGGGAAACATAAACATGTGCTTATGCCATAAACAGAAAAAATAAGTCACAGAAACATATTCTAACAAATTTGGGGGGTAGGTTTGGGATCGACATCAGCAGGAATCATTGACTGTGCATACTGAAGGACAACAGGGAGCAGCTAGTGGTTTTCAAAGAACAGGCCTGCCTTCAGGCCTGTTCACCTGCACCTGTTCACCATTCAACTGCAATGTTGAATTTATCTTCCGCACACAAGATAAAAATATTTTTTTCAAGGGACTTCAGGGACTCCGTAGGATACCACTACTAGCCGCATTACTTTTTTTTCAGTCAACAAATGATAAATGTGGCATACGGCTTTAAAATAACAGGATAGCAGAGTTCAATTTAGAGGTAAGAAGGATTACCAGGAGATTGAGTAAACAACAGAATCTATTTTGAAGCAAACTCATTGATCAGGCTCTTAGACTACGATCAGACTGTAATAGCTATGTCACCCATGCAGGTATTTTAAAGACTACAGGATCATGACAAAACAGCAGTGGGTGTAGTTCTACAGAAAATTATCCTATGCTTTATTTAAGGTTGGCAAAAAGTTTGCAGTGTTACAACCCTCTCTGTTTAACCCATATTTTGACAAGTCAGCCATGGCAAACTTTTTCTGGTTTGTGGCATCAAGTGGCGGGCCTATCCACATAAGGAATGCAGGGAGATACTAGCAGTTAGAAGGCAGGCAAGAGACAGCTGACCTTCCAAGCAAAAATTAGGTCTGCTACCCATATAAACACATATTGCAGCAGCTTTCCCCTAAGAAAGAATTGAACGCAAAGTAAACTAGATAAAGCACTCGGACATCGCAAACCTCCACCAAAGGACACTGTTGTGCCTAAGTTACTGAAAAAGACATGCAGGTCTCTCCATTAATATTTGACTTATTATCAGCCTCTAAATCTACCAACAATCCTAAAACCCCTCTGAGTATCTTTCAAATACTCTGTATGTGGTCGTATCCTGCATCTTCTACTTCAGCGTTTCTCTTCAGCCCACTGAGCCCTTAGCTCCTCCCCAGAAGAAACATGTAAGGAATATAAAAAACAAAGGCAGCAATAGCCACATTGTGACTTGACTTCTCCAAATGGCTTATTATTATATTTTATTTTAAAAGCCGCAAAACATTAAAATCACCAAAATGCAATCACCTCTTGGATATACCAAAATCTACATCTGGGTAAGGTTCAGTCGTAGGTTTCTGGTTATCTCGCTCACAAACAAACAGACAAACAAAAAAACAGACAAACGCACAAGAGTGAAAACATAATCAGAGGAGGTAAATATACAGTTTCGTTGCAGAAATGGGCCCAACGCTGCAGTATGCATTACATTAAAGTCAAAGCCCTCATCATAAAGAAATGCAAGTACGCATTGCATTTCAGGTCTATGGTTGAAAGTGAAGAGGAGGAAATTGTCCAATACATTCACCTCATTATTGTATCTCCTAATGGACTGATTAATCTATATCGAGTTTCTGAGTGGAGTGACAAAATGACAAATGTTACCAGAGAAAATCACAAGGCTATGCCAAAGATATAATAGTTATGAAATGTTTACATTTGATCTTTATTATATTATTTGATTTGATTGTATTTATTGTTCATTACAAAATACACAACAATTTCGGATCAAAATGTTTATTAGGCAACCCAATCAGCTATCCAAAACATATCATCCAGTTTTTTAGACCAGTTATAGGATATTCATTTTTAAAAATAGCTTATACTTCTTTCAGATTTTGCACGACCCCTAAAACCCATAAGCAAAGGTTGAAATTGTGGCTGTGGCAAAGCCAATGTTGTGGCCTATGGATTGGACAACGTATGTAAGATACATGGATTCACAGGGTTTTTCTTGTGCCTGCAGGACTCAGTTTATTCTCTGATATTACTTCTTAAAATATTAAAATTAAATTTAGTTTGTAAAAATGACAAGTCTTTTTCTGAGTCCTTTTTAATCCAGGTTTTCTACTCTTCTCTATTTAAGGCTCTTTCTAAAAATGCACATTATTTAGTTAAAAGGAACATTTGAAGACTTTTGTTTTTTTACAAGGCTTTGCTCTACTTCTGTCGTTACAATGGTGTTTTTTTCTCAGGTAAATAACATTGATCTGTCTCAGCTGCAAAAATCGCCTTGGGAGCTGCATGTTCCTAACAAACTGTGCGATGAGTACCTGCGGCTTATTCCCAAACAGCTGCTTATTTGATAACAGATTGATGTAGTGTAACAAATGTGCTATAGATAAAGTTGTTGGGTTTGTTGCTTATTTTATTTGAAAACAGACAGATCGTTCCTGGTAAATAGTCCCCACCTAATGTTTTCTAAAATTTGGGTTTAAAATAGGACTGTGCTCTTGAAAATTATTGCATAATGTATGTAAAAAAAGATGAGATATGTTTAATAGGAACATAATTCTTTGTTTTGAGACACTGGAGTCCCGGAGGGGCCACATGGTAAGGAGAAAAATTATTACAGAACCTTTCAAGTATTCATTTTGTCACAGCAGTATATATTACTTTTTTTGTTTTTCCACAAGCACAAAGGGATGTTGATACATTTCTCGCTTAAAACACATCATTAATTTGTCCTGTTACCTCCGGAAAAGCGGTTACAGAAAATGGATGGATAGATTTTGGTATGTGAAACAACGCTTTGATATTTTATAGGCAACATGTTCTAATTCTTAGGGGCTACATGATGCAAACCAGCATGTCTTAAGAAAGCACCATTGATCTGGTCAAATATTTGGGATATAATTCAATTTCAACAAATATTTTTTTCTGGTCACTATATTATCCGCTTTTTATTTATATACACTGTGTGCACAATTATTAGGCAAGTTGTATTTTTGAGGATTCATTTTGTTATTGAACAACTACAGGAGTCTCGTTCAATCCAAAGTGTTAATAAACCTCAAACCTGAATAGTTTGGGGGGGGGGGGGGGGGGGGGGGGGGGGGGAGATAGTTAATAATGGGGGGATTATTGGGCAACTATTATTGTGCAGAATTATTATGAAACTAAATGAAAAATGAAAAATCCCACTTAATTATTTTTAATCTGGTACGTGAGAATAATAAATAAACTCAAATTTGCAAATAAAGATTTCTGACTTTTCAAAGGAGAGGAAGGTGAGGAAGGTGGCCATGTCATTATTTTTTCATCTTTAACACCTTTAGTGGCTAACCAAGCGGTGGAGTACTTCGATGAATGCGATGGAACATTGTCCTGCATAAAAATCATCGTCTTCTTGAAAGATGCAGACTTTTCCTTTACCACTGTGTGAAGAAGGTTGATTCTAAAGACTGGCAGTAGGTTGTGGAGTTGATATTGAGTCCATCCTCAACCCGAAAAGGTCCAACTAGCACATCTTTAAATATAATTTAAAGATGTGCAATTTAATTATAATTATGAATACCTTGATATAGGGTGTTGATCTCCTTAGGCCACACCCTGCCTCATTAAAAAAAATACACACCATCTGATATGCTTATATCCAATAAACATTCAAGTTTATAAATCTTGGAGTTGGAAAATATGCATAAAAATATGATATGGTCAAAATACTCACTTGCCTATTAAATCATGCATTATCAACAGCTTATCCTGTTCAGGGTGACAGGGGTGGGGGCTGGAGCCTATTCCAGCTGACATTGGGTACACGCTGGACAAGTTGCCAGTTCATCACAGGGCTGACACAATATACGTACAACCACGCACAGTCACTCACTCCTACGGGAAATTTAGTGTCACCAATATTGCATGTTCTTGAACTGTGAGAGTTCCTGGAAAGAATCCACGCAGACACATGGAGAACAAGCAAACTCCGCACAGAAAGGCCAACAGAGGTGGATTCGTACCCGGTACCTTCTCTCCGTGAGGCAGCGCTGCTAACCACTGCACCACTGCGCGCCCTGCCTATTAATTGTGCAGTGTATTTGTTTCTCAAACTCATTATTCAAACTATTTTCTAAAACTGCTTGACATGGTCCTGATACAGTGCAGCTGTTCCATTCTTTGAACACCATGTCCCACAGACGTGTACATTATTTTGGAGAAATGTGGTCCCCAAAGGGGATTTAGCAGCAAAAATGAGATTATGTTGAGTTGTCAAGGGTAAGGCATTGGAGTCTCCTGAAGGTATCTAATATATCATGAGATGACAACATTTTCCCCGAACACCATATGGCCCACAGAGTACAAATTATAGAAAACAAAGTTAAATGGCTCCACCCCAGTGTATGAAATACAGATTAGACTAAATACATTCAACCACAAAAAAAAAAAACTAAGACTTTTGGATAAGAGGTTATCAATAAAGAATCCTGAAAAAGTGGTTGACCATATGACTACATATGTCCTGAATACTTAGATGGATTAGAATTAAATTCCTACCTTTGAGAGTTATTGATGACAAACCATTCATGCCCTGTGCCTTAATTAATAATTTTAAAGCAGATTGCATGATTGTGTGAAGGACAAGTGATCTAGCCACAGGCGCTAATAGACGAAAAGAAAAATGGAACATATTTTCAAGGGTATGTGGTATGAACAGTGGCATAAATCTGTTTCTTAAGGCAAAGCAGTAAAAATCTATTCATTGATCTTAGAAATTAATCCTGACATATTTGATAGGCCATATTTTAAATGTTGATGGCCTGAAAAAATTCCTTTCCACACAAGATATGCAGCAATTATATTCCATGCTCGGCAGAGGTTTTACCATATACCTTGAATGGCATGAAAAAGCAGGCTTGCAAATTATCCCGTGGGTGGGTGGGTGGGTGGTGGAAAGAACACATCTGCAGAGCAGTGAAAATTCAAGACAAGCACTCTTGGACAGCTTACATAGATTTCCCCGGGATTTTCTTTTTTTTTTGTGAGTGGGAGGTTTTATTCAGCTTTATTTAAAAAATGAGATTGAACTTTTGTTAACTGAAATTCAATAGGTGTAAAAAAACTCAGAATGCCCTCCAACTGCTTCGTCACAGCTTAACATACATGTGTATTTATGTAAGTGACAAATCCCATACAATGACGTAATTTATAACTATATATCAATCTTTAGATATATATGTATTACTATGTAACTATATTTCAATCGTTCTTTTCTATTGATTTAGTAGTATTTCCATTTTGTATTGCAGAGTTATGAGTGTGTATGTCACTCCGGCTGGGAGGGGGAGTTCTGCCAACAAGAAATTGATGAATGTTTGTCAAAGCCCTGCAAAAACAACGGCACCTGCGCAGACCTTCTCAACGGCTACAAGTGGGTGTGCGAGCTGGCTCGAGGGCGCCGTCCTCAGATTCATCAGTCACTTAATGGATGCAGAAAAAATAAGGTGTTCAGAGATAGCAATATGTCCTTCCACTGGCTGCAGAGATAATGAATTGCAGATGGCAGGTAAAACAAATGAGTCAATCAATGGCTCACAGTATGGAAAGGTTTCAGGGGATCTGTGACGCATTGGAGGAAAAAGCTGGTGTCTGCCTCAGTTAATGCCCTCTTTCTCGCTTGGGAGATATAAAACTGCTTCAGGTGGAAAAGTTTGAGGATGAAAAGGAATGGAAGGTGGAGTGCTCTGGTAATCACTGCCACCAAGTGGAATAATCACTTGCCTGAAGAGCTTATCGAGAGGCACACACCCACAATTCTTCTGTATGTCCTTCTGTCCAGCATGCATACATTTATGTTTGCCTCCCTCTCACGGTTCTAATATTCTGTGCCAGCTGTCCAGAATGTGAAAATAATTTTGTGAATTAACCTTTAGAATCCCAACATATTAAAATTTCAGGAGTGCAGTGGTCAAAGCAAAAAGTAAAATACTTTTCGAAAATTTCTGAAAAGTGTGTCCAATGATCAAAAAAATTTGAAACAGTAAATGCTATTTGTTGTGTGTATACGTGTGTGTTGTGTGGGTTATATGCAGTATCCCATAGTAACCCTGCCCTATTTATTTTTGCATATTGTCCCATAGAGACCTGTTTGGCCTTTTAAATAAGCTAAATAAGTGTTTTATTTATTTGGAATTCATTTTGAGTTATTCAAAAATGACAGTATCTGTTGGTATCTCCTCTCTGGTGTATCCAAGGTGTCTGTGCACTCCAGGCTGGACAGGTGTGGAGTGTGCACAGGATGTGAATGAATGTGATTCTGGGCCTTGTCTAAATGGAGCTCAGTGTCAGGAGTCAGACATACCAGGGGAGTTTTCTTGCACCTGTCCTCCCTTCTTCAGTGGCCCCTTGTGCAACCAGCCTTATGACCCCTGCGACCCCCTCCACAATCCCTGCATGAACAACTCCACCTGCCTGACACGCTCCAATGGAACAGCCTCCTGCAGATGCCCAGCTGGTGAGTGAGCACTCCACTAAAGCCTCACAATTAAAGCCTTTATCCTACTTTTAGCCCACCTTTTCAATCTAACCACACCATTTTGCGCAATAGATTATCTTCAAAGAATCCATATAATCAGAAAAATGTTCATCCGAACAAACATCACAATACAAAATATAAAATATACAATACAAAAAGTATTTCCTCTGAACATAGCAGAAAACATGAATGAGAAGTGTAGAATAGGAATATAAAAGAGATGGAATGTGCTGTCAGAGAGTGCGGCGTTTTCCTTTTTTCTTGTCATGTTTATTCATTCATTCCTTCATTATCTGTTGCCGCTTATCCTGTTCAAAGTGGGCTGGAGCCTACCCCAGCTGACATAGGACGAGTCATCAATTCACCACATGGCGGACACATAGACCATAATCCGCAGGCCATTTTTTAATCAAATAATTATACCCGATAGTTAATAATGGTTTTATCCGCTGATAAAATGTTGTCCTAAATTGGTTAATTCTTGTCGATTGAATCCACTTTTTAAAAGATATATCCATATCTGATGAGCTGTATTTAGAAAGCCATCAGATAAATGCATCGATCCAACTGACAATGCCCAAATTATCCACGAGTAACATACATTTTCACATTCATGCTCTGAATGCACTGCATATTGTAATAACTTGACTCTACCTAAAACGAAAAAAAGGAAAAGTACTGAAACCAATTGCCTCAAGATGTCCACATGGGATTATTTATTTAAAGGTGGTAAAAGTGAAGAAAACTGGATTTAGCTTCCTCGTATTTGTTGTAATGTAAAGTCACCTTATTACAACCTACACTGTGTGTATTGTATTTATTATGAAAAAGCAGGTAGATGGCGGAGCAAAAAGTGAAGACTGGTCCTCTTGTGCCTTGTTTGTGGGTGGATGCCCCAGGTTGTTTAATAAACTTTACATAAAAACTGATGTGGATTAAAAGATAAGACTGCAGCTGTGGTGTGTTTGAGTTCAGGTCTAGCAAGATTTTCACAGTGAATTATGTTATGTTCACGTCTCTACTGTTTATACCTGTTCAATTCTTCTGCCTCCATTAGCTTCATGAAAAAAGCAACAAAATGACTACATTTATCATTACGCCGCCTAGTAGCTTAACAATTATAAATAATAAAGCATTTTACTATTTTAACTTATCATTGGGCAAGATTCCACGGGCTTGAGCTGTAGCTAATGGCTCTATCAGTAAAAAGATGAAAAGATTTTGCCATAAATAGAGTAAGGTAGTTTCACAGGGCTTCCTCGGAGAGGAATGGGAAATAAACCTGCTGGCTGCATAAATTATACCGAGAGCTTTGCGTGGGTTTGGTTGTTTTGACTTCACACGGCATTGTGACTCACTGCTCTCCCTTATTGTTCATGATAAATCCATCCTACGTAGCTAAGTTTGAGGAAGAACAAAGCATTTATACAAGTCATGGCTGGATTCCAGTTCAGCAGTTCTACCAACATTATATTTACCATTCAGTGTCGGTTATTTCTCAGGGAAATTGTGTAGGTCTCGAATTATTCTTGAGCCTAATTAAACTAGAATCTGTCTGCTGTGTCTGCCAGATTTACTGCCACAAACAAATCTCATCCCACACTCTCAAGACAGGCACTGCATGGTAAACATTATCAAGATTAACTACAGATAAATTCAACACCAATGTGCCATTTTGTCAATGCCTCTCAGTTTTGCTTACTCACTGTTTTGCTTCTTGTATGGTAGACCGATAAGATAGGAAAAGGAAATGGGAAGCGATGGTTAAATACAACATGAAATGGCCCGATCACATGGCCCGCATCACATGGCACGTCACCAAATACAGCATGGCACTATATAACGAAATAACGATAACGAAACATGGATTTTGACCTACCTTCTAAATATTCATTAATTATTCCTCCATGTTTTGTAACAACAGGGTCACTTTCTGAAATAACATTAGTTCCTTCTATTTTTCATTTGTCATGCATGATGCAATGAGGCGGGACCTGGAGGGAGGAGGGGCGGGCCCTAAAGGAAGTGCTTACAAAAACTGTCAGCTCCTGGTTGCTGTGTCTGCATTTTGCTAGTAACTCAAAAATATATATTTAAGATTCTTAATACTGGGTGATTTATTCCTCAAGTTGGAATTTTATACCGAGAAGTTTTAATTCCGGATTTTCATTCAACTTCTGGATGAACTTCTGGATTTTTTCATTGTTGTAAAAAAATTGAAAGTGTGACTTTGCTATATTTTTGTTTGTTTTTTGTACAAATTTAAATGTATTGTTTAATTTCTGGGCAGGGTGGCACAGTGGTTAGAATAGCAGCCTCACAGCAAGAAGGTTCGTGGTTCATGGCAACTGCTTTAACAACATCTGATAGCAGATTACAGGATTTTTTCTAAAAGATAAGCTCTTAACTTTAATTGCCATATTCCCCAAAATTACTTTGCTGAATTAGTTATAAACCTGTGTGTGGCCACAGTTTTCCTAAGACACCTTCCGAGACTATATCATTCTCACAGAAAGGGGTGGGGTGGCAACTTTACGAATAGTCAGTTCAACAGGAAATAAAAGGCAGCCATTAAAAAGTGCCAGCTGGGAATAGCATCAAAAAAATTTGTAAAACACTGCCACATCGGAGTAAACTTTTGTCTACAAAGGTAGTCTGTGAGAACCTGGAGGGCAGAATAAAACCGACACCAGCTGAAAGAATTGAATGAAATTAAATATAAGGGAAGCTGTTTTACCCTCCTGATTGTGGAGTGCTCCTGTTGGAAGTTTTTTGTTCTTGCTAGGAGTGACTCTCTGCTGTGGCACTGGCCAGGAGGCCTAAGTCCTCTCTTTTGACCAGCACAGATGTTCCACTGTCCTCTTAATGAGGACCCTCAGCAGTGAGAGTCAAACCAAGTAGAAGAACAATCTGAAATGGGACAGACAGGTTAGAGGTCAGGGTGACGGTTATTGGCCGACAACCATAAGGATAGAAGCAGAAAGAAACAGAGCACCACTCTGCAAGGATTAAGGTTCAAGAAACAGTGAGCAGGTGTGCTCAGTTTGCTGAAGGGTTTCCACAGAGAGCCGCTTTCATAGGTGAACTGCAACATCCTGGGCTGAAACCTGATTGAGCACCTTAGTTGCCTGATGTCCTGCAAGTAACATTTGATTATTTTCACAAGTTATGGACACATAGTTTATCATTGAAGCCACAGGTATCTGGTGTCAATGTATGTTGTTTATTCTTAGTTTAGAAGAAGAACTGTTTTTTACCGGCAATTATATGTGCTATAGTTAACATTAATGCCTCATGATGTATTTATAGTATAGAAAAATATTCTCATAGTTTAACTGATTTAACTACAATTGGAGCTGTATATGGAAACATAAAAAGTTAATAAGAAGTGTCTTATGAGCTGATAAATCGAGTTCAATCGGGAAAGACAGAGAAGTTGAAAAGAAGGATGTTTATTACGACCGATGAAGTCTGATAATTAGTCTATTAGAAAGTTTCTTGTAGTAAGACTCTTCCCAGGATTCTGGTAGAAGTGGTGCACCGACCAAAGCTGCGTCGCAGCATGAAAGAATTAGATGAATGGAGAGGGAGTCATATTAAAGAAGACAACAGCTGAGGATTATAGCATTAGAACGAAGATGTGTCAACATGACTGGACAGATGTGGCTAGCTGAATTAGCACAGCTGATATCGCCCCACACCGTGAAGCGATTAATTGAGCATGTGTTAAAAGTGAGGACATAGAGTGGAATGAGCCATTACTGTGGCCTGAGTTTGCAAGAGGATAATAATAATAATAAATAATACATTTATTTTATGATGCACTTTACATTTGGATCATATCTCAAAGTGCTACAAAGTAAAAGCAGATAAAAGCATCAATAAAAAATAAAATAATAACTGTATAAAAATATGACCGAAAAGCAGCAATGTCAACTAAAGGTTATAGGTTCTACTAAAAAGGATAGTTTTAAGTCCTTTTTTAAATGTGTCAGTCGTCTGTGGAGCCCTTAGATTGTCAGGGAGCGCATTCCACAGACGATGGGCAGCAGATAAGAAGGCCTGATCACCCATGGTGCTGAGCTTAGTCCGGGAAAGGATAGTCTTCCTTCATCTCTTAGCACTTTTCATCTTCATATGATTCCAAGGATTGGTCCTGATTTACAGACATATTCATCATATTTTTAATGCAAATGTTCTTTGAAATGGTATTGGATGACTAAAAGCAATTGTGTCTCATATTTATGTATTTATATAATAGAATTTATTGCATTACAATGTCGTTTAAAATCCAGTTTCTTTCTCATTAAATGTTTTATACTTTTATACAATGAAATCTCTGTTTCAGCATATTTCATAATTAGAATAAAGGTTTAATCATTTTCTCTGTATTAGTCTAGGGTAATGTGGCCATAACTGCCTTTTCGTGGGTATTTTTTGTGAAAAAGTGGCATATTTCCGTGTTAAAATGTGATCTATTTAAAAATAGGACAACCTTTTTTTCTCTCTAGCCTATTATACCAAGTGGAGAAATATGATTCTTGCAGCATAGTGAATTAATTCACCAGCATGGTGTGGTCCTTTTACATGCAAAACCCATTTGGTCTCCATGGATCAGTATATCCCCGGAGGAGTTCCTTGGCCAGATGGAGAACAAACCCTTTATTTGCATGGCATGCTACACTAGCCTTCACCTTCCCACAAGATTTAGATTGTATCCTACCAAACATTTGGTTAATGAGCTACCGAGAGGCCGTGCCTACAACAAAACTGACACAAACTTAATATGATATTGAAAAGGATTTGAGGAAAATACATTTGATCAGCGATGCGTTGGAAAAGTCTGTCCTTTTTGCATTCCTACCTTAAGTGGTGATGCTAAACTACATGTCATGAGATGCTATCCTAGATCTCATGAGACGCTATCCTACATGTCATGAGATGCTATACTACATCTCATGAGCTCACAAAGGGGGTTACATAAATGCATTCATTAAAAAAATAGCATAATGACAGACCTTAATAATTTACTATAATCATTCCTTCCTCTACTCCCCTCTATTGAAATCAAATCACCCATAATGACAATCCACGAGAGGCAATCTAATGACACTTAATGCATGCAATGTTAATAACAGATCCATTTCTACAATAATTTAGCATCTCATCCAATATTCTGAAAGTGAGGCATCAAAACATTAACATGGATCAGGTGTTCCGTCTCAGCGAGAGGGCTTGCCCCTTCAAACAGCAAAGGTCTTGGCATGTTAGTGCTATTCCATTTCTCAGGGCAAAGGGTGTTTTTTTTTCCTCCAATTTAGCTTTCAGACCTCTTTTTTCCACCAACTGCATGAAAAAGCAAAAAAAAAACGTTATAAGCCCATTGAGATGTCAGGGGTTTTCCCTTGATGAGAATCCTCTGGTTACATCTAACATATTGGTGTTTAACCCCTGAGTGCTTCACAGCAGGTGAAACTACTAGAGACATGCTGATAGAATCGACAAATCTTATGCAGCATAGGTTTAGTCTCAGGTGGCTAAAAAAAGCCTTTTTATTCTATTGAGAATGCAGATAGTCCCTAAATTTCTACCTAAGAAATCTATTGAAAACCTGTTGTGACTCTATTATACAGACATTTTTTTTTTTTAGATGAAATACAAATTCACATTCCTTAAGAGATGACATGTACATATCTGTTCATCAAAATTAAGATAAACAAATGCACTTGGTTTGTTTTCTACATTTATTTTTCAATCAAAAACACCGTCTCATGTAGCCGTAGCTACAACTATAGACATAGTTTAAAAAATAAGCAAATAAATCCCCGAAAACCTTTACGTCTTATGTAGCCTATTCGTTGTAAGCATAGCCAAAAGTGATCCAGTTGAGTGCATATGCTTTGTCTCAAGCCAGAGTCATAGTTTACTTTGATTAGGACAGCTTCACATTTGAGGACAATGTTAAGCAGGGACAATGTCCATGAAAAGATTATATTTTGCTCATGAGGGGGAGCTTTTTTCTTAACCTAAAATGTTTTCCGGATATTACTCCAAAAACATTTAATGAAAAATGTAAAACCTAGGTTATCAAACTTTGGCAGAGACATGTCCCACACAATTCAGTATTGAAACGATGCCCTTAAGCATGCTTCAGTTTTACTATATAGTTAAAGTTATATAGTTAGTTATAACTATATATACTTATAAAGTTACAATTCCATCTGTTTGGGGTTTTGAGAAACTAAATTGCAGCTATAGTTTAAGGTTGTATTATTTTTCTTCTATACAAATGTAGCGAATAATTGTGTTCTCATAGTAAAAATAAATGCAATTTTTCCCTAGATATAAAGTAGCGGAGTAACACTCTGCCATCTTTCTTGTCATCTTTCAAAGGCAAGCCCACTCACTTTTTCCTCTAATTCGTTCTGCCAGCTGATAAAACGATATCTTTGACTTTTTGTGTCGTCCTGCAGACAGGGTGATAACCTTCAGACTCACAGATATGGGCCGGCGAAATAAAACACCCAGCTGCTGCTGCTGCTGCTGATGATTCTGAGTTGGTTCAGCCATTCTCCCTGAGTGACATCCCATTTAATAATAACTTCCAGTTTAAATGTTACTAAGACTAGAGATTTTTTGTATGTTCGTGAAGTAAAAGGTTAAGAAGTTTGGATTATGTGATAAAGGCACCAGATTTGGGCTATCTCACGTGTTTCCATTTTTATATCCCGAAAAGTTGGAGATATTATAGAATAGTCATTGCCCAATGATGATTTGCGAGTTATTGCAGCGTACACGGTCCGTCTGCAAAAACTTGCAGCCGGACAAGGTCAAGCCAGAGTCCAAAAACATTTGGACTCGGCGGCAGTCACGGACGCAATAATTTCATTAAGGCTATAACCCATAAACTGTATCATGGATAATGTTCTAATTTTGAATCCCACATAGTCCTTAGTACGAGAAAGAATTGGTGTGTTTTAAAAAAAGTTTGAATGTATATTTTTGAAAGTAGGAGGAGCTTTCTCTCCAAAATTGTTAGACCATAATTTCTCAGTTGCTGGTCTGATTAAGTCCAAATTTGATGCATATGATTTGACTCAATGAAAACTATCTTAAAAAATATTTAATGGATAATTTTCAAGTTTTATACCTAAATCGCCCTTCGTTAGAGAAAGAACTACATTGATTTCACAAAAGTTGGTTGTATATTTCTGACTGTAGGGGGAGCTTTATCTCCCACTGTTGAGTTTTTTTGGAAAAGTTTGGATGTACATTTCTGACACTAGGGATACCTTTATCACTAAAAGTTAGGGGGCAATAAATTCACAAGCATTTGTCCCATTTTGTCCAAATTTGGTGCATATGAATCGACTCGAGGATATCTATCTTGTAAATTTTACTCTAAAAGTTCACATCTAACCAACTAGGGGGGCTCCTTTACAGAGAACAGCATTTCCAGACATACCTCAAAAACTCTCACGGATCATTCACAAACTTTACACCCCAATAGACCTTTGCGCGAGGAGGAACCGCACTGATTTTGGAAAAGATTGATTGTATATTTAAGACAATAGGTGGAACTTTATTCCCAAAAAGTTTTCCAAATATAGTTTCTCAACCGTTGGTTCAATTTAGTCCAAATTTAATGCATATGAATCAACGCAAGGATTTCTATCTTGTATCCATCATATCTTACCCATAATTGAACTTATAGTTCATAATTTACTGCAATTTGGGAGCTTTTTTTCTTTTAAAAAACTACTGTGGAAATAAGTTTACATTTATCTTGAGGGCTTCAAACAGGGAGATGGCTTGTACAAGATATGGTATTAGGGACTTGTCAGGGATTTACCCATGCTGTCAAGGACGTCAGCTCAGGTCTAGTTTTAGGTCATGTTATTGAGGCTGTCTTCACCACAGACCTAAAAAACCATACATCTGCACCCATGGTTCTCCTTTGAAAATATATTGTTTTCTGAATAAAGCATTGTTTGATTGCAGCCAAAATTGTGTAGTTTAGGCATAGAGATCTATAGTTTGCAATTTTGCTTGAAAAGTTTAACATCAGGCTAGTTTTTCCAGGCCGACTTCCAGCAGTTGGCCTGGGAAACAGAAATATTGCGAAAAACGCCATCAAATACTGAGTATTTGATGGCGTTATATAAGAGTGACTAATACAGTGCAAGGCAGGTGGTTTCAATGTGATGGCTGATCTGTTTATTTTCCCATTATTCAGTGACAGTGGTGTTGGAGGACAAACGTATTCTTTGACTGCTTTTTGTTAGCAGTGCAGTCGTGCCATACAAAAGGTTTACTAAAAATAAACAAAATTTTAAGTTATAATGTGATAACTTTCATGTTTTTTCATGATAATATTCACGTTCTGGCTTAATAAATTATCACGTTTTAGATAAAAATTTTACATGAAACGGGAAAATTATCACATTCTAACCAGATATTCAATGATTTTATTATCTGGCATGACCGTCAGCACGAAATTACACGAGAATCCCCCCTAGTGAGTAAAATATGTTCTATTACAGAAAAATACAATGTATACGAGATAGATATCCTCGAATTAACTCATATGCACCAGAATGCAGTTTCGTTATCCTCCGCTTATCCGGATCTGGGTCGTGGGGTCAACAGTTTCAGCAGTGAAGCCCAGACTTTCCTCTGCCTGGCCACAACCACCAACTCCTCTCTTTGGGAGGATTGAGAGGCATTCCCAAGCCAGGCGAAAGATGTTATCTCTCCGGCATGTCCTGGGTTCGCCCCGAGGTCTCCTCCCAGATGGAAATGCCCGAAACACCTCCCCAGGGAGGCGTCCGGGGGGCATCCTAACCAGATGCCCGAACCACCTCGACTGACTGTTCTCGATGCGGAGGAGCAGCGGCTATCCTTTGAGCCTCTCTGTGTCTGAGCTCCTCACCCTATCTCTAAGGCTGAGCCCAGCCACCCTGCAGATAAAACTCATTTCCGCTGCTTGTATCCGCAATCTCATTCTTTCGGTGAGCCATGACCCATGACCCACAGTTCATGACCATAGGTGAGGCTCGGAACGTAGATGGACCGGTAAATCGAGAGCTGTGCCTTTCCACTCAGCTCTCTCTCCACCACAACGGATCGATATAGCGTCCGTATCACGGCAGTGTGGGAGTTGAAGACCATCCTGACAGAGTCCTCGGCCAGATGCTCCCAGCAGACCCTCACTATTCGTTTTTCCAACTCACCACCAGGTAGTGATCAGTTGACAGCTCAGCTCCTCTCTTCACCCTAGTGTCCAAAACATGCGACTGCAGATCAGCTCATACGACTAGAAAGTCGATCATCAATCTGCGACCTAGGGTGTCCTGCTGCCAAGTGTACTGGTGGTCCCCTTTATGTTAGAACATGGTGTTCGTTGTGGACAAACTGTGACGAGCACAGAAGTCTAATAACTGAACACCACTAGGGTTCAGATCAGGTAAGCCGTTCCTCCCAATCATGCCACTCCAGGTCTTGCTCATTGCCCACGTGTGCATTGAAGTTTCCCAGTAGGACAATGGAGTCCCCAGTTGGGGCGCTTTCCAGCACCCATTCCAAGGACTCCAGAAGGGGTCGGTACTCTGAACGGCTGTTTGGCTCATAAGCCCACACATCATTCAGCACCCGTTCCCAGACCCAAAAGCGCAGGGAAGCAACCCTTTCATCCACTAGGGTAAACTCCAATACATGGGCAGAGAGCTGGGGAAGTATGAGTGAGCCAACACCAGCCCTCCGCCTCTCACCTGAAGCCACTCCAGCATATTAGGAGGGTCCAGCCCCCATTGAGAAGGCGGGGTCCAGAACCAGTGCTGTGAGTAGAGGTGAGCCTGACTATATCTAGTTGGTACCTCTTGACCTCTCTCACAAGCTCAGGCTTCTTCCCCGTCAGTGAGGTGACATTCCATGTCCACACCGTCTGCTTTCGTAGCCGAGGATCGGACCGCCAAGGCCGCTGCCTTTTCCCACTGCCCGATCCACAATACATCGGATACCTGCTTTTTGTGGGTCTAAACATGTAAAACATGACATATACAAGATAGATCTATTCAATTTCATTCATATGAACCAAATCTGGACTTCATTGAATCAACGGTTAGGAAGTAATGTTTGAAAAACAGTGTTTCATCAAATGCTCCCCCTATAGAAAGTGAAGTAAGTGAATTAAAATAGACCTATTTGACTAAAGAACAATTTATATTAGATTGATCTCCTGGACTTGATTCATGTTCACCAAATTTGTACAAAATCAGCTGAGAAGCTGAGAAGCTATATCTGAAAAAACTTTTGGAGATAAAGCTTGTATCAGAAAATAGTGTCAGAAATATACAACCAAGTTTTCCAAAAATTACTCCTGTTCTTGCTCCCACTAAGATCTACTTAGGTATAAAAAAATTTCTAAATAATACATTAAATGTTTTTGGATTAATGTCCGGAAAAAAATTTTGGTTAAGAAAAAAGCTCCGCCTCATGAGTGAAATATAAACTACTAGAGTAGAATAGGATATCTACAAGATAGATCTCATATACACCACATTAAGACTTAATTGGACCAAAGCTTGAGAAGTTATGGTCTGACAATTTTGTAGATAAAACCCTCCGTGCTGTCAAAAATAGAAAATTGAACTTTCCCAAAATCACGCCAGTTCTTCCTCGTGCTAAGGTCTATGAACTTTGGATCTAAAATTTGAAAATGATCCATGATATAGCTCTTGAGTAAGTGCTAATACAAAGCATCCTTGGCAGCAGCGGCGGCGATGACGATTGCATAACGTCTCTGACTTTTCAGGGATATAATCATAGGCCCTGAAATTTTACAGAAAAACATGAACCGATGATTGAGTTTGGTTTCATGATGGGAATCATACATAGATTTAGCTACCGGTGAGGAATGACATGTAATGTACTGGAACACAGATGACACCACAAAGACCATAATAATATATCGCAAAAGCTGGGGATCGTTTTAAATGAACTGCCTCTGAGGAAGTGTTACATAACCCGGCAGCAGCTTTTTCACATGATGACTGCAGAAACACAGCAGACTAAAACAAATTCATACTGTTAAAATCAAGTTGTCACATATTTCAAGCGAGATGCTCATCAAAGATAGTTAACGATCCACAGGGGATTACCCACAATTTGTTTTCATCAGAGATGCTCACTGGCAGGTGCTGTGATCACATACGGCACCTCCTGCCAGATGATGGACTGACTACAGCAGGACGCGTCTTGGGTATCGCTCTGCACTCGGTCAAAGAGAAGCCTCCAGTCACTGCTAGTGGCAGGAGAAACATTACATCATGGTGACATCCGAAATAGTCCCTGAGGTGCTCCACCATTGCTGTGATTGACAGACCAGCTTTGGAAACCTGTGCTGTCCCATAACTCAGCAGATGCTTTGTACTCTCTGTGGTCTCGTAGTTTCCATCTCATTTTTAACATCCTGAGATCATAGAGCTGTCACTGATGCTGACTTCATTTTTTTCCATTAGCCTCACTCTATACTCATTTTATTCTGTATTTTTTTTCAACATTACTTCAATCCTAATCATCAAATCAAATCATTCATATATAGTGTATGTGGTTGAACACATATGCACATTGAGGGTTGCTTATAGACCTTCATTCACCCCTGAAGTGATGTTTTACTCAACGGTCCATGGCAAACAGTAATGAGCTCCATTTTGATGAATAGCAAGCCAGAAATAATAGCAAGCTATTGCTGAATGTAACTGCACTGAGGGATTCATGGCCGTCATTCAAGTGCTGAAATAATAAAAAATTGAGATGTGCTTTTTTACAATGTAGACATAAGAATCAAAAGAAAACCTTAAAGCTCTCTCCTATAAAACAACCCAAAGGCTTTTATTGTCACTGCATGGGCACTTTAGATAGGAGGTGCATTAAGTATCCAAATAAATAAGGACATTGTCAGTAAGACAATGTAAAATGTATTTAAAGTACTATTTGTACTTATGTGCAGTAGAATGCTACCTCTAGGATGTTTTTGGATTACTACTTCTGCTGCATTCACATGTAAGCCTAATTTACTGATGTAAATCATAAAATGAGCCAATTTTTAACATTTTACAGTTACTAAATACTTTATTTTAAGAAGAGACAGCATTTTCACAAGCCATACAAAAAGACTCAATCTGTCAATTTAGCATCCAACATTTGAAATCTACTCATTTGGATGTGCAGCAGGAAGGGTATAAATAATTGTAAAATATTACTGAAAATTACTCGTTACTGAAACGTAACGAGTAACTACAGCAGTCGTTGTATATCAAAAAGGAAGAATATATAACAAAAAAATGTATGATTCCACAGTATGTATATCAGAACTGGATCCATCAAGGTTTTGATACACAAACATTTTGAGTGATACAAAAAAGATAAAACAGAAAACAAAAGAAACTGGTCTGGAAGGGTATGAAGAACTGTAATCTGGAAAGTATCTCGTAACTACAGCAGCCAGACAAATGTATTAAACTTGAAAGTACAGAATGTCCCACTGAGATGTCGTGGAGTAAAAACTATATAGTAGACTAAAATGTAAATACTCCATTAAAAAAAAAAGTACCACAGATTTGTACTTAAGTACATTATTATCATTAACCGCTTATCCTGTTCGCGGGGCTGGAGCCTTTCGCAGCTGAAATTGGACGAGAGGCGGGGTTCACCCTGCTTAATTATTATTCACTCTCCTTGACTCGCGATGGGGCTTAGCTAAGAATACATCCAAAAAGTGGCGTTGCAGTGTGGTTTGAAGTGTGAACATGTTTATCTATGCTTCACGTCTCTGATTCACAGCTATGTTCTTGCTGATGCCGCTCTCTCTCCCTCTCTCTCTTTTTTCACTCTCTAGCTCGCTCAACCCTAGTTGTTTGATAAATTTAGTTTTACAACTGAAGACCAAAAACATACAACGAAGGTAAATAGGTGATGCTAAGATGTGTGAATGTAAGCGTGAATAATTGCTTATTTCATCAATGGCATCATTTCATTATTTTTTTTTAATACTTACATTGTATTTAATGTGCCCTTTTGCAGTGCTGTGTTTTTAATTTAATTATTCATTAAGAATTATCTGCACTACGGGGAGATTGCTATGTAATTGTATGCCTGTTACTGCAGTCCCAATAGATTTTCTTGTTCTCTACGTGTTAGTCCTGTAGTCAACTGGAGACTTGTGCAGGGGGTAGCCTAATTCTTGTCCAGTGTCACCTGGTATAGGCTTCAGTCCCCTATCATGACCCTGAGCAGGATAAATACAGCAACTCATGCCAAATGAATTAAGATGGATTTCAAAGTAAAATCAGTCGTGCTTTCAGCTGAGCACAGTTTCAATTCATCCATATATTAGGATTCACATTTTTAACTAGTTAGTTACTTGCAATTCTGAGTCTTGAGTTGTATGACTCCCTTCAATGGTACCTTATAGGGTTTGCATTTTTTGTGAGAATTATTTAAATATTATTTATTATAGATTTTCAATTATTTTCTATTAAATGGACCAAACTAAGACTAAACATCAGAAAAATTCCTCAGACGGACACAATATTCAAAGCTCCCAGGCACCGTTCAAAATTAAAATAAAACATCCGCTGATCTGCTTAGCCATCCTGCCCCACAAACCCCCAGTGAAAAACGGCAAAAGAGCTCTTGGGCTTAGCTTCCCCCTCTTACCCTAACATGAAAAGATCCCCCCTACTTCTCGACCTCTCTCTCTCAAAAACAGACACTTCTGCACGATCGTCCACACAGACACACACACCCCGAACCCCAAACCTCTAACTCTCAGACCTATCTGTCTCCGGCACCGACGTATCATTAGACTCACACGCTCTCAAAGGGGAAAGAGTGAGTGCTGAGAGCTGGAAGAAGAGATATGTTACAAGGGCTACTACTTCCATTAAAATGGCATTCACTGGGGCCTTTGTTATAATCGACCCTGACGTTTTCAGGATCTGGTGTGGCTTACTGATCCATGACCATCTCATCTATCTTTCAGGATTCGAAGGAAGTTGGTGTGAAATTGACACTGATGAGTGCAGTTCAAATCCATGCCAAAACCAGGGCATCTGTGTGGACCGCATCAACAGTTACACGTAAAGAGCATTAACCATAAACAGATTTTCCTTTCTTATGAGTCAGGAAAATGCCAGGCTTTGTAGTGATGGACTTTCAAATACTAATAAATCTGGTTGTCCACTATTCCTATGACGGTTTCGGGCTATAAAAGAGTATTTTTGATTGTTTATGACACCAAACTAATGCCTGTTTCTATTTTAATTGATATAGTTATGTGCTATTAAAAATTGCATTGTGGTGAAATTGTTAGATATCTCTATTAACCTTAATTGCCATCGTCATGTAACAGGCAAATACAGTCATACTAAAGATGATGTGTTATCAATGTCATCAAATTGGAATTAATTGTTTTCCCACTCTGTGCATATGACCCTAGTAAACAACTCCTTTTTTCATCTGAGACAAAATATTAATATTTTAACAATGATTTTGTTTTTCTTTTCCAGCTGCAATTGTAAAATGGGATTTTCTGGATCTAGCTGTGAGGAAGACATCAACGAATGCGCTTCCAGCCCCTGCCAGAACGCTGCCGTTTGTCAGGACCTTGTGAACACGTAAGCTCTGCAGCCTTTATTTGTTGTGTGTGTTAAATGTAAAAAGAAAAAGCCACATATCAGTAACAAGCAGAAAAAATTAAATAGACTACTGAAACACACAAGGTTATGTTGTTGCTCTTGAAAGTGTTCTAGTTTATATAACAAGCCTGTCTTTATCCTTGACACACATAAGCTGCTATTCTAAAGGCAGAGAGCAAATTCAGCTGGAACACATCATGTATCTAGATTGGGCTTTAACTCCACTGGTGCTTCT
The DNA here is from genome assembly GCA_037951165.1 of Lophius americanus. Classification (NCBI taxonomy): domain Eukaryota; kingdom Metazoa; phylum Chordata; class Actinopteri; order Lophiiformes; family Lophiidae; genus Lophius; species Lophius americanus. Next base: position 19,667,621 of record JBBDHG010000019.1, on the reverse strand, counting down.
TTCTGCTGTGCTTAATGGGAGCCCCGGGGCTTCCCGGCTTAGTTGGACAGATGGATAGAGAAGTCCCAGGGCCAATTTTAGTCCTAAATGGTTTGTCTCCAGTTTGTCTCCCGTCATGATTTCACTCCCATGTGACCTGGCCCTGCTCAGAGCGCTCTCCCTGATTGCACAATCTAGGGAGTCGACATCAGTTGTGTTTTAACCTCGCTACCCACTGCAAACACTGCACGCGCCGCTATCTCTATCTCCCTGACCCATCAGGCTGAGCAAGTCCATCTGCACTGTGGCGATGAAGGAGTCTCTTCAGTATAGTCCCTGAGCATCCCTCCTTCCTCTTGAAGTACTATAAGTATAAATAGAGAAAAAGGTGCTTAATGTGTTCATGGCGATGATGTCTCAGACCAGTCTAGCCTCTCATGTTTACTTAATAAGGCGGCTCTAATGTGCCATGTGACAGAAAATACAATTAAGCATATGAGGGAAAATTGATATGACGTAACTGGATTAACTGATCAAAAGATTTTCGCACAGAGGAGTCTAATGACATTTGGTGTCTTATTATCTCTCTCCAAGCACAATTACCATTTCCTCTGAGTTTTGTGGCTAGGGGATATTGGACCCCAACGACAGCTGCAGAGGAATTTTAATTGAGTAAACTCTATTATTGGACACTATTGGTTTTGCACTTAACTGGAAAATGAAGGTTTAGTTGTGAAGTTTTTTAGTGAAGAGCTGTTGGTAAATAAAAAAATGGGTCATAATGTGCAGTTCGTCTTTGTTGGTTTGGAACGCACACACAGTTTTTCCTCTTAAGTAATTGTTTTTACAGAGAGAAATAGTACAGCTAATTTGAAAGTTACACAGGGTGCTACCATTGGTGTTTATAGCCTGGACTGTATTCACTAAGGACTGAACGTTGTCTTCCCTTCCTTAGGTTTCACTGTATTTGCCCTCCTGGTTATTTCGGAATGCTGTGTGACCTGGATGTGAATGAGTGTGAAATTTCACCTTGCCTACACGAGGGCATCTGTATCAACACAGCCGGGGGTTTCAAGTGTGTCTGTCGGCCCGGATACTCAGGTAACTATTTCGCCCTCAGGTGACATGAAGATCAATATGAGAGTCTAAAGCAGATCATGACCTGTGCGACCCCGGTGGCAGAGGCAACTCTGATTCAGATCTGACTTGTTCGAATAAAAACTACCTCACAATGATTACTCTTAATTATCCCAGCTGCCTCTGGAAGATACGGTGTGTGCTCTTCAGTTATGCTAACAAGAGATGAATCCGTGTCACCCATTTGTTTGATCAAAACATCTCTTCATTTTGTTTCATCCGGTTCTTTAGTTGCAGAACGCCATTGTTGTTTTACTTCAGTCCATTTGTCTTATTTTTCACTATGACGGATATCAAGCTAGTTTAGCGCGTGTGTATGTGTTTGTGTGTGTGAATGTGTATGTGCGTATATCTAAAGCCGATTCCTGTCAGGTACCGGGAAGATTAATTTCATTTGTCTTCCGAACTGTATCATCAATTTATCCTTCCTCAGTTGAGAAAGGGGGGAAGTCTCTGAGGTATTGCTACTCTGGAGAGCCGAACCTGACACGCATGGCCCAATTCCCACAGCAGCAGGTTTTATTATTAGGCCTACGCAGAGCATAGTACCAGTCATTACTTTTTATGTTGCTCAAATCTGAGGATACAGGGTTTCCCAAGAGAACAAGTGGCCAGAGGATAGAGTTTGGATTGGCTCAAACCCACTAGAACTCCTACAAAATACTTCGACTAGCAACACTGCAAGTTTTCAGAGAAAAATGTTCACTGCAATACAGTCGCTGCTTGCAACTTCTTTTTTACTTTAGTCCACCTCATGGGTGATTTATGGGAATAGGTTTTTCCCAGACTGATTAGACATAACTGAAATGTCATTCCACTCTGAAGGTATGATGCCAACTCTCCTCTCTCTGATGTAGAGTACATTTTGCATCACCTGATGGTATATTATTTTCTCAGCTCTCAAGGAGGGTTTCTTTCCATATCAAACATGCCAACATAAATTTGGAGGGGAGCAGTTGAAGCTACTCATGATGTTGCTATATTTAATGAGTTTCATGGATGTGATTAAAAGATAGTGAATTGAAATAGCGTTTTCTGACACTTTGTTGGTCAGTGGAAGAGCAGAACATCAGGAGTTTATATCATTTCTTAGGCCATCAGCCCATCTATAAAACGTTTGTATGTTTACCAAGTAGCAATAACATTAAAACCACCAACATAATATTGTGTAGGTCCTCTTGTTGTTGCTAAAACAGCTTTGACCCATCGAGGCATGGGCGCCATAAAAATTCTGAAGGTATGCTGTGGTGTCTGGCACCAAGTCGTTTGCAGTAGATTTTTGCAAGTTTGGGTCTCTACGGACTTGTTTGTCTAGTGCATCCCACAAATGCTGTATTGGATTGAGATCTAGGGAATTTGGAGGTCAAGTCACACTTTGAACTCAATGTTTACTTCCTAAAATCATTTCTGAATCAGTTTTGCATTGTGGCAGGGTGCAATATACTGCTGAAAGAAACAACAGCCATTAGGGAATCCTGTTTCCAAGACGGGTCTGCAACGATATTCATGTAGTTGGTGCATCTTAATGTAAGATCCAGATGGAGGGCAGGACCCAAGGTTGCAGTACATTGCCCAAAACATCACATTGTCTATTTTACATTGTACATACATACACCATATAAAATAAAACGTGACTCTACAGAGCAGGCCACCTTCAAGACGAAGATCAGGGAAGGGAAGGATGTAATCTGGAGAGGGATGGAGGAGCAGAATAATACAAGGGAGGTATTGAGAGGGCTAAAAGCAATCTCGGTATGGCAAGGGCAGCAGGAGAGGTCTGGAATCTGGTGATCGTGACTGGGCGATTACATTAAACGCATTTTTTAATCGCTTTGATTTGTCCCTCCCCCTCACCAAAGTACAAAGCAGTCGTGTCCTGAAAAGCTTACCAGCAGGGTTACATTTGAACAAGTGTTTTACTTACGTCATTGTTTTCCGATGTTTTATGATACACACTTAGACTGTGAAACGTCAAAATAATAAAACATGCAGGTGATGAAATGTAATTCGAGTCGGTCCCTCAGAAACACTCACAACACACTGGCCAACTAAACGTCCACTCTTCTCCTTCAAAATAAGAGCACTTGACAGAAACTGTAAAACTGCTTGGTAACAAGTAATAATAATAATAATAATAATAATACATTTAATTTATAATGCACTTTACATTTGGATCAAATCTCAAACTGCTACAAGGTAAAAGCAGATAAAAGCATCAATAAAAAATTTAATAATAACTTTATAAAAACATGACCAAAAAGCCGCAATGTTAATTAAAGTTATAGGTTCTGCTAAAAAGGAAAGTTTTAACTCCTTTTTTAAATGTGTCAGTCGTCTGTGGAGCCCTCATATGGTCAGGGAGGGCATTCCACGGACGAGGGGCAGCAGAACAGAAGGCCCGATCACCCATGGTGCTGAGCCTAGTCAAGGGTAGGAAGAGGCGGTATGATTGGGTAGTAAAGTAACATAATATCATAAAAATTATAGCTTGTGTATGTTAGGATTTTTCACATTTGTTGCATAAACATCTATATTATCATGAATATGTAGTTAAAGAAAGCTTTAATTTATAACTAATTTAAGAAAATACTAATTATCCAGCCTCCCCAAATTCTAAACTCACCAGCTGTCACTGATGTACTCTGTACTGCCATGTACCAGATTAGTGACAAACCAGATTGTACTGCTTACTCTGGATGTTTGACGGTGGACGGTCACTTTCAAAACTATTGGCTGGATTTATAAGCAACTATTTTTGGTCCTAGCTCTAATCTTATCATGTGTGTAATTGAAGTACATCTTTTTGAACAGTGTTGTCTTGTGTCACGCTGACTTTAAAGGATTCTGCATTTTGGAGTTTTGTTTGCTGCCAAGATCTCAGCGGCCTGATCATTATTTAAAATGTTTCATCTAAAAGGCTCCTGAATAGCAATAATGTTGTATTTAACCGCACACAGACGTTGTGTTCTTTACGGAGGTGAGAAGTCATTACAGGGACTTGATTAATGGGAAATCTTGTTTATATAAATCATGGTTTAAGCACACAGTTTGTCAACTTCTCTTTTCCCTTTTTCACCCATCATTAAGGGGTGCGTTCCCCTGAGTGATGGTACAGTGCAATCAGCACATTTTTGCAGCTTCCTCCGTCAGCACATTGTTGGATGATGATGTTCTCGCTACTGCAATGTGCCTGGCTTCAGTAAATTCACTCATTTGCCGAATGATGTTGATGAATTCAATTTGGTCTCTGCAGAGATCTGTTGTTTGGGAGCAGTTACGCTCACATAATGACATTACATGTTGTGTTTGTGCAAAAGTCTCTATTAGATTTAATAATTCTATCAATTAAAAGCCATTTTTTGTATCATTGGTACATGATTTATAAGCGCAGATGTACTTTGCTCAGAAAATAAATATTCAAATATCAGTATCCGTATACATCATCAGTCATTCTACTTTAAACACATTTAAGACCTTTAATTTGAATTCAGATTACATTTCCTTCTCTCATTAATCCAGCAGAATTTATATTAAATGAATAACCTGAAAACAAGAAAGATCCAAATACATAATGTGCGCATCAGTCCATGGATAATGGGGAAGTAATGTATCATAAATTGTGCTCATTAAATGAATAAAAGACCTTGCTTATTTCTTCACTACCCTTGTCTGTCCTTCGTATTACCTGGTCAATTTTTTATTTTCTATTTCTATCTTCTTCTACTTTCTATTATTTTATGCTTTGAAGGCATTGTTTTTAACTTTTGCAGCCTTGTATTGCATTTTCATGTTGTAGTGTTTCTCGTTTGTTTGATATCTTAATGAACGAGGTTCTCGGTTTTGCCCTAGAAAGTGGTCATATCACATTCTGCAACAAGAGAGCATGACAAGTTAAAGACGTTTTAACAATGCGATTTTCTGTGAAACAGAGGAGGAAAAAATTGCTCCCCTTGTCCTCATACTTGTTTACACTTGTCTCATCCTACAGTTGAAAAGCAAACATCTTTTCATCTCTCGATTCTGATATATTACAGGCATATATAGTTGACGCTTGCTTTTCTGCTTCTGTTAATGAAATCAAACAAATGCCCCATGGTGAAATTACCCCCAGCAATTCGTTAATTTATAGAACCTCAGGAAAACTAGTCAAACCCCCTTGAACTATTTGAAAGGCTTTTGCTTTAATTTAGACAACAATAAATGGTCATCTTAAGTTTGTTGTCATTTCACAGCTTCTCCTCTCCTCTCTCCTTAATTTCCTCTGTGCCCTTGATGCTTTTTTTGCAAGGTGTGCATTATTAATCAAAATTCACCAATTATTTTGAGTAAAGCTAACTTATATATACTCAACACACATTTTTTTATTTGAAAGAAGTAAGTAATTGCATATTTGACAATTAAAACAAGGGAGTTTAATTACATTGATGAAATCTGAAGAATATTTTAGAGTTACATAATTGTGTTTGGTAAAGTGTACGTAACTATGTTTTCGTACACTTAAATATATTTAGTACATGCAACCTAATTACAGGATTGTTTTCTGTTGAAATTACTAAATAGCTGCACCATTACCAATTAAAACAAGGGGGTTAGTTTGATTAATGTCATATTTAAACTTTTGGGTTTATATAATGTATTTTGTAAATTCAACTTTCTTATGTTTAGTGCATGCAACATCACTGAGTTCACTATATAAAGAATTTTTTTTTTTTAATTAAACTCATCAGCTGTATGATGTAGCACTTAATTAAGAAGGACTTCTCATTTATTTAACCAATTTTTAAGGGACCGGTTAATTTAACTAAGTTAAGTAAATATGATGTGTTATTTCCTTGACTGTAGGGAATCTTCAGGTTTGTCTTAAAAACCTGAAATGAATATTACTTTTTCAATTAACTTGCATGTTCGTTCGGAGTCAGCACATTGTGTGCAGTACAGATGACATAACGATCAGCTGCTTTATAAAGGTACAACCATTACCGTAAGACTTAACACTGCTTTGGGTATGTGACACACTTTCCCATTAGTTCACTGCTGCACTTCACTGAGTCCTCTCGGGGGCTCTTGTTGCTGCTTGAATCGCGCTCATACTGGCCTTTAATCACATAGATCATTTAATTATTACTCTGCAGCCTTTCTTTCAATGGCTTTCTGAATATTTTGTTAGGATTTGCTTTTAAAGGACCATTAGCCCAAATCACCAAAAATACCTGTCCAATAATTCAGAGATACTTAAATGGTACTCACTAGATCCTACTCAGCTGATGCTAGTCCCTATGAAATGTGTTCCACACTGTTGTTCTGTGGGTTTTTGGAGGACTTTCTGCATTTGGTTGCAGAGAACATTCTGCAAAAAAATCTGCCACGCACCCTTGGACGTTCTATTAAATTGAGGTGTGGTAATTTGACAGGACAGATGCAATCTTTTTCCTTGTTAACTGAATACTTTGCTCTAAAAATGTATTATTATTATTATTAAAGTCCATGGATAAAACTTAAAAGTGTTCAATTCACTGTCCTAATACAAAAGGGAGAAACACTTACAGATAATTGTTTAATCAAATAATCATTACAACACCAGTTGAAATGAAAATGGTAAATGGTAAATGGTAAATGGACTGTAATTATATAGTGCTTTTCTAGTCTGTTCGACCACACAAAGCATTTTACATTGTGAGTAAACATTCATCCATTCACACAAACATTCATACAGTGATGATAGAGGTTGCCATGCAAGGCGCCACATGCTCATCAGGAGCCGTTACCATTCACGCCATCTACACACACCGATGGAACAGCCATTGAGAACAACTTGGGGTTCAGTATCTTGCTCAAGGATTCTTCTACAAGTGGACCACAACTACTCTACCACTGTCACCCATGATTACAATCTATTTTTATTTACAGTATGTTATTTGCTTTTAACAACTCATCATATTCATTGGGGATCTGGTTATTTACTGCACATGTTGCATGTATCATCAGTAACATGATCCCTATCCATCCTCATAAAATTAAATAACTGCTCAAATGTAGCAACTATGTGTTGCTCGGAGCGTCCAGCTGGAGATGACGTTTCTGCTTCATGTGTTGATTCACTCGCTATTTAGTGGATGTTGGATACTAATTATTGATTTCATGCCAGCAACAAATGAAAGGAAGTCCCTCGCAGTAATGATAAATGAAGTGTCCAACAAAATCATGAGGCGCAAGTTAACGCCACTAAGAAAGCCTTTTCATGAAAGCGATCAGCATGTTTTGGGTTATGGAAAACTTAATATGGGAGCATGAAGTAACTAGACATAAATAAGTTGAGCTACAGAACCTAGAAATCCTTAAATTCAACTACAAAGAGCACTCTCATGTTTACCATCGCCGTCAGTCTCTGATCACTTAATATCAAAGGTTACCAAAGAGACGAAAGAGGAAAAACATGTCAAGCTGGTGAGGTGCTATCTTACCATCTTATCTCATGGACAGTGTTTTGCTTCAGTGTGCTTTTGGCTGGAAATTATATGAAAAATTTTCAAATGTGTATATATAAGACTAAAAAGAGGTCGTATGTTTCACTTCATTAGACTCTGTTGCCTTAAATGGAGGAATGGGCAGATTTTACAGCCGAGTGTCCTCTGACCTGACAAGACAAATTTGTTTTGTTTGTTTAGTCTTCCTCACTCCTTCAAAATGAATGAGGAAGACTTTTACACACATTTCTGTCCCCATTTGCTTCACATTTTTCCAGAATGCTAGATCATCCTACAAATATGATATCGCTTTCTCTGCCTTTTGTTAAGAATTAGTGCACCAGTCAAAAACTAGTGAAAGAAAAACAGCCCTGTAAACAGTGTGACCAGGGTAGAGAAAACAAAACAAGATCTAAAATAATAGGTGCCATTATTATGTTATTTTTAACATGATAACAACATGGCTAGATAATAATAATAATAATAATAATAATAATAATAATAATAATAATAATAATAATAATAATAATAATAATATAAAGCAGTGCTTACTAAAAGTACATGTTATGAAAAAAACATAAATCAGTAATGAATGGCTTTGAGTAGATTATATCTATCTATAGAGATCCATTTCCTCAGAAACTTTTTTTCAAATTTATTCATTTGATATATTTATTTTCCTCAGTAAACAGAGTCAGTGGAGGGTACTCCCTTGCAGTTTGAAAAACTAAAGAAGTTTTTTGCTGGAACCATGTGTAAGAGCATGTGTAATAACCAGCAAATCAAAGATTCAGTTCCGGAAAAAGTTTCTGTAAAATTATTAAAATGCAGTATCTTAATTTGTTTGTTTTATTTTGCAGGGCTTGCATTGATGTTCTGAAGTGAGAAAATAAGATTGGACCCAAGCTTGACAGTGAATTTGAACTTACTTCACCAACACTCAATTCAGCCTTACCCATTCTTATAAGCGTCCCTTATTATTCATCCGCGTGCAAAGTATTTTTATCTAATGTGTTATTGTATTTAACCATTCTCTTGTTAGGTTGTTAAATGTCTAATTAAAATAAGCTTCATTTTCTAGATCCACTCTGTGACTTTGACATCGATGAGTGTGTTTCAAACCCGTGCCAAAATGGCGGAAGATGTATCGATGGCCCTAATCGATACCACTGCTTGTGTCCTGATGGCTTCACTGGGAGCCACTGTGAAACCAACATTGATGAATGCATGTCAGCGCCTTGTCTTCATGGGAGGTACTGATTTCTCCTCGCTATTCAAAACACTGCAAATTATGCAAAGATGACATGGAATTATTTTTAATTACACGTCTTGCCAGCGCAGTGAGTGGAGACATATGTCACAAGTTGTAAGGAGCTAATGTGTACACTTTCAAGTTGTCCCAGTGGTGTCTAAATTACAGTAATTCATTCTCTTGAGAGGCAAATACTAATTCATTCAAAAGACTATCTCCTCCCATCTGAAGTACTGGCAACAGCTATACAGCAAATAACATTTATATATATATATATATATATATATATATATATTGAATATTTATATATATATATATATATATATATATATATATATATATATATATATATATATGAATGCTAAGAGCTGACTTCATGAGTCTGCAGTATTCAGTATTCATTTAATGAATCCTCTCAAATCCCATCTATTATGTCCTCCACAGCTGTAAGGATGGAATATATTCCTACTCCTGTCTATGTGAAATTGGATGGACCAGCAGCAGATGTGAAACCAACATTGATGTGAGTTGAGCTTAAAAAACAAACTTACTAGATGCTAAGGAGGAATGTCTGGATCATTGTGTGGCCTTTGGTATCACTAACCTTAATGATTTTTTTTACGATATAACTCAGTTGAACCACCGGGATCATGTAAGCATTGTACAAATACCTGATTAAAAGATTTGCTAATCCCTAATTGATTGAAGCCACAGCTTGTGTTGGACTCTAGAGATAAACCATTGAGTTATTTACAGGGCTTCCGTGAGCGCTAGGTCCAATGAATTATCGGATTTCTTTTTGTAATAAGTGAAACTACTCTGGTCATGAAAGTCCACGCACAAGTCAAGTGATGTCCACATTCACTTTCATTGCAGATGACGTATCATAGAACACATTGAAAACTAAAAAGCCAACAAAACAAAGTGTCTTACACTCGAAGTCAGATACTTAAATAAGCATAAAACTAACGAAATCCAAACAAGTCAGGAAATATTCTGTATCACATAAAGGCTATCTTTATCTTTATCTTTATCTTATCAAATGAAAGGCCAGATAAAACCCTGATAAAATAAAAATTAATTAATTATTACACCTGCACCATCGACCATCAGTAGCATAACAAAAGTACTTTTTTTTATTCATACAGTGTTTTTCTCGCGCTTCGCTTCAACTTCTGGGTCAAGCTGTCATGTGACCTGAATATAAAATCTTAGTAAATATTGTAATACAACAAATAAAACTTAAATATGGCCTTAGCGTGTGTGTTACCCAAAGCTACAATAAAAAAAATGTGCCATACTAGCTTAAGAAAACTTTTAATCACTGTTTGAAAATCGCGCATATTAAATGATATTGCCATGACAACATGTACGCGCAGGTCACCTTTGCGTCGGCTACAACAAAATAAATACATCCTAAACAAAATAGGTTGTTGTTTATACTTTTGTATGTCATCCATTTTGTAGTTCTATCTATCTAAAATATTATTTGGTATTGTTGGTGCAGTGTTTCACTCCTGTAAGAGTTTCCTGTCTCGTCATCCACAGGACTGTGCTTCCAGCCCCTGTCTGAGTGGCGGTTCATGTGTGGATCTGGTTAATAAATATGCGTGTTTCTGTCCTGACGGTTACACGGGGAAAACTTGTGAGTTTGATATAGATGTGTGCAATGATGCCACTCTAAACGTCCCACTGTGTTTCAATGGAGCCACCTGTGTTGACGGCGAAGGATCAAACTTTACATGCAGGTGAGTTGGTTAACTAAATAGGCTTGTGCTGTCACCCCTGCCAATAAGGGTATATCACCGAAAAGGTACCCAATCCCCTACATTATAAAATAGTAAATATGCAAAATGTAAAGTTGGACTTATGGTTAGGAAGTTACATGAAAAACTGTTTTCCACAAGAAGCACCCTCTAAAGAATAACCTATAACTATTATGGTGAAATAATGTATACAAAATAGTTCTCCTTGTGTAGATTCATATGAGTCAATTTGTACATTATTGGACAGATTTGATCTGGAAGTAACATTCCCAGTGTGTGACAACTAAACCTTTACAGTTAAATATGAGGAATACATGTTATATCTCCTTGAGGCGGTTCAAATGAGCTAAATTTGCACTAAATCGGACCAACGGTTGTAGGAGATTATGAAGAACTGTGTTTAACGTAGAAAAACTCCTCTTAGTGAAGTATTGTATGATTTAAAATAATATAATATAATAAACATAAGATACATATAAGATAGATAGTCCATTCATATGCACCACATTTGGACTAAATCGGACCACCGGTTGAGAAATTATAGCCCAAAAACTTTTGGATTAAATGGAATTGTTATAATTATGTAATAACAAGATGGGTTTGTAGATTCAAGTCTGTTACGAGGCTGAGTTGGAATTTCAGGAGGAATGTAAACAGAAAAAAATATTAAATAAACAATTTAAATCAATAATATAGGTAAAATACATAAAACCAGGACAATAGGTTTGAGACAAAATAGGCACCACGGCTCAGGTGAAATCTGGAAAAGACTTACGTTAAAGGAATGTTTTAAGGCGAGACTTTAACATGATATTGACTCTGACAGCCTGAATTCCTCTGGCAGGTCGTCAGAGGCTCTGAAAGCAGAGCCTCCGACCCCTTTAATCTTCAACTATGGAAAGTGTAAAACACCCCTGCCTGAGGATCTAAGACTGCGCGAGTGTTCGTAAGGGATGAAAGATCTGAGACAAAGTCTGGGGACAGGTCGTTAAGATCCTTAAAAGAAATCAATAACATTTTAAAATCAACCCACTAAACACAGCAAGATGATTGGTACAACTTGATCAAGACAGACCAACTTACATAAATGTAGCAAAGTTTGAAGACAGAGTTTGATAAATGCAATTTATCCCATGGCTTCATGTTTAGTGTTTTCAAAGCATTAACTGTTTTACAATCCCCGGTTCCCACTACATTGGAACTTGATCTTAATTATCAACAGAGAGAACAGAATGCTTTCTTCAATCTTTTTAAATTGAATATAATTGAATGTGATATAAATACACGATATTTGATACCCAAACTGATTAAAAAACTGATATTGTACATATGTATATATTTAAAAGTTCTATTCACTGACAACAGTCTTTAAAAGTATTGCCAGGCCCAAGTATGAAGATTCATCATAGAATCATGTTATTTGTCCATGCATGCCTGCCTGAGGAAATGAAGGTCACAGGATTTCTCCGGCTTTATCCTTACCCCTTAAATGGGCTGTCCTTGCAAATGTAGATATATATTGCAATTAAACTGATTCTCATAAAGTGTTGACCCTAACTGTCCACCTTTATTTTTTGAAAAGTCTGTCTTGTCTAAGTTGTGTTAGTGGTCCCTCTAGCTGATGTTGTACTACTTTGGATATATCATCTATGTTCTATTTTGAATTGAACTGAATGTCAACAATGATTAGAAAATTATGAAAAATTTTAATCAATAATGTTTCAGAGAAAGTCCCAAATTTGGGATACACTGTTAAAAATGAATGAAGATTTAAGGATGTTAAGCTCTTCCTGAATTCATTGAGGATTATACGGCTCAACTTGTGTAAACTAGGGGGAAAATGTTCATAAATAGCTAGCAGCGATATATCAAGGAGTAGCAGTTCAACCACAATAATTTTAATGATGAGTTAAAATCTCATTCAGCAATTTTCCCAAGCAAAACAAGTATCTTTTCTTTGGTACACAGTTGTAATCACGCTCCTCTAGCTCGGTCACAAGTGAATCATTGCTTTTTAATTGCTGACGCTTTTTTTCCCTTGAGTGATGAAGTGTATCTGAATACAAAGTGTATGTGGTAAGAGTGTGCAGATTTGACACAGCCGCTCCCTGGATGCCTCACACTTAATTACATTGTCTAACCTTGTGCAGTTGTGCTCCTGCTCACTGGCATGATTTAATGTATAGCAGACCGTCTCAGCTCCAAATAGGTTCCTGAACTTTACAGTATTGACACACTGAGCATACTGCTACCTCAGCTTGCTATGGATTGTTATGAATATTACTGAGAGGAATTGTAGTGCTGGTTTTTCATTTACAGGTAAATATGTGAAGGTATAATCTTTGTGAATGAATGTCCAACCATTTTCCTTAGTGTCCTGCAGAGCTTCAAGATGATGATTTGGCATTCTGTGCTTTTTCCAGAAGTGATGATTCTTTTGTAGAATTTGGATATAAGAAGAGATGTATTGTTGCATTGGTACATTGTTAACTACTCATTAACCTAATTATATCCCAGAAGAGTCTGAGATATTACTGAATCTCATTGAAGCCGCCGCCATCGCAGATCCTTCAAATTGACATGATAACTCAAAAACTGTTTGATGGATCTTTTTCAAATGTTATACCCATATAGACTTTAGTGCAAGGAAGAACTGAGTTGATTTTGGGAAAGTCGGTTTTATATTTCGGACACTATGGGTGGCTTTATCTCAATTCTCAAATGTATTTTAGTACAAATTTGGTGCACATGAATCGACTCCGTGAAAGCTTTCTCGCATATATCAAGTTTTAATCTAACAGTTCATATCTTTTCTCACTAGGGGCAGCTTTTTACAGAAACACACTACTTTTTGAATGGACCTTCCTAACCGCAGGACCAATTTAGTCCAAATGTACCTCCTATGAACCTTCTCAGGGAGATCTACCTTGTGTTTTTTTATTTACTGTAATTGTTAAGCTTTTTGCAATTAACATGGTGCCCACAGCAGAGCCTTCATGGCAATGTGATCACTCAAAAAATATTTTATGGATCAATTTCAAATTCTTTATCCCCATAGACTTTAGTGTGAGGTTGAACTGGATAGATTTTGGGATGGATGGGCTGTATACTGTTTACATTAGGGAGAGCTTTATCTCCAAAAGTTTCCGTACCATATTTCTCAATGATGTCACAAAAATGATTTACTCCAACTTTGGGTCAGTTTAATTGACTTGAGGAGATCTATCTCATATACATCATATTTTTACCCTACTAGTTCATATTTTTCACTGATTTGAACTTGTTTGCGAAAAACACTGTTTTGGGACATAACTTGCTATATTTTGGTCTGATTTAGTCCAAATCTGATGCATATGAATCGATTATTGAGATAAATCCGTATAATTATTTTAGTTCAAATAGTTCATATTTTACTCCCTAGGGTAGCATTTTTATGAAAACGCTGTTTTTCAAACATAACTTCGTAACTGTTGGTCCAATTTTGTCCCAATTTCTAATACTCAGATCATTATTACAGTAAGCTATTTTACTTCAGATTAGGTTAATTTAACTAATTAAATTGACTGAATGAATGGAAGGCCAGTATTTAACACATTAATTAACATGCTGATATATTGCGTGGGCTATACACATTGTACACCACCAGAAATCAAAACTTTTCACTGATTTAGCTGTTGTGTTAGTTTGTGCAGTATTGCAGATGTGCCTGTCAGATTCCGTCTGCTGTTTTTATTGGAATACCCTACTGTAACTTCAAAATAACATCCAAAGGATTTTTTTTTTTTTTTTGAGAGGCAAAATGTTTTCCACATTTCCCCATTTAAATCATAGGCAGAATGGTCAGACCAGTGCCCTAACTCATGTGCTGGAATATAATATTTCTTTATTTTATTGTTTTTATTTGGCTGGACCAAATTTACGTTGCTCTGAAAAAGCACTGGACCCTCTCCTGATCTGCTTTATTAGGGCCCGAGCACTAACAGTGGGAGGACCCTGTTGAGTTATTTTTCTTATTATTATTATTATTATTCCTGTGTGTATCTCCTAGTAATCTGGGTCACAGTTTTAAACAAAATTTTACTTAAAATAGAGGCATCTGGGTAAACAAAAGATGCAGTATTTATTTAACAATGCAGTATTTCTTTTTAAATAAAAACTTTTTATTTCATTTTGGTGATAATAAATAAAGTATGAGACATATAGAAAAAGTGTGTACAATGCTTTTTTCACAGCAGTGGATGAAGCAACTACATTTTTAAGTATAGTAACTATGAATCAGAAATCCATGCTAGCCAGCAGGCATTGGTCTTACTTAGCCTCGGGCAGCTTTGATGTATGAGCAGGCCCATTGTCCATCTGCAGAAGGACTACTGCTATTCCAAATTGCAAGCCAGTGGGGATGACATCAGCAAAATATGAGCACTACCTCCCTTTGCTCAAGGGGTAGCTGATGCTGTACAAACTATCCACAACAAACAACCATTAACACTGTTGATTTTATGCACTGCTGAATGAATCATTTATATTTTATCTCCCCATTGTATAAGTTCTCTAATTTTAAGTTTGTGATCTGTGAACTTAACTGAAGTTGTGAGCAGTGAGTCTTTCTTTTAAAGTGTTTGGCAACCGTGGTGATGATTTGGTGGAGAAATTAGTAAGTAATAATGACACCAACACATAAGGGGCTTTCATTCATTCATTCATTCATTATCTACCGCTTATCCTGTTCAGGGTCACGGGGGGCTTGAGCCTATCCCAGCTAATATCGGGTGAGAGGCAACCACACACACTTACAATCAAACTTACTCCTACCGGCAATTTTGTGTCACCAATTCACCTATGAGTTCCCGGAGAGAACCAACGCAGACACAGGGAGAACATGCAAACTCTGCACAGAAAGACCGGCAGATGTTGATTTGAACCTGGTACCTTCTTGCTGTGAGGCAGCAGCGCCAACCACTGTGCCACTGGCCTTAGTGGGCTTTCATGCACACATATTTAGTCATGAACACATCAACCAGGCCCCTTAGCTTGAGAGCAGAGGAACATCATCTGTTACTCTCTGTTGACCACGCAGGACTGTGTTTGCTCTGAAACTGAATTAGGTGGTTGGTGAACTTTGCTGTTTGCTGAATGTTCAGCTGACAACTTGTCTGTTACTGATCCATCACTAGTCCTGCATCGTGGAGATCTAATTTTTCAATAATGCAATAAAATGTGGGAGGATATAATGATATATACATATTAAATAATCTTCTCAAACTGATAAAAAGAGTAGCTGTGTTCAACAGAAAGCGATTCTGTAGGTGTGACGGTATGAAAATGCATTGCTAAAGAATGCATAAAATAAAATGACTTTATTTAAAGTCAACATTGAATCATAGAAACACATTTAACAATAGAAGTGATTGTGAAGTTGTTCTAACAGTTAAGTCCACTGATCCATTACGAGAATATTAGAAGGGAGCGTAAAATGATGAATTAGACTCATACGTTACCTAACGGGCTGGATAATATATATATTATTGTTACAGTTTATTCCTGATATGTAAAATTACACTTTAGCCCAGCAGAAATATAACATATATATTGCATAGCCTAAATTTAAAAAAGGCACGCCCATAGGGAATTTGACACGTTATAATCATTTGTTAAGTATAGGAAAATTACATTTTATATGATTTTGATTTTGTAAAATTTCACATTTTATTTATCAGGAGCAGTTCTCAGTCATAACATTACAAACAGTTGTTGAATATTGTTAGGTCCCCCTTTTGCTACAAAAGCTGCTATGACCGTTAAGGTACGGACTCCCCTAGATCTCTGAATATGTGCTGTGGTAACTGGCACAACACAGGAGATCCTTTTTTGTCCTTATAGTTGGGAGGTATAGCTGCCTCAGTCTTGTTTGTCCAGCACATCCCACAGATCTTTCAGTGAAATGATTCAGGGAATTTGGAAGCCAAAGCAACACATTGAAATGGTCATTGGGTGCTTCACATTATTTTGTTGCTATAGTGGTTCTAAATTGACGACAAGGGATGGCCTTTTGGATTTTCACTGACTGCTCACCAGCCAACCTCCATTGTCAATGTAGCCATTCCGTTTGCCTATTTTTCCTTCTTCCAAAACAGGGTAAAAAATTCATGTCATGGCCTATCAGTGTTTGTTCATACAATAAATTTGAGTTTGCTTGTGGTCCTCCCACAACGGAACTTTAAAAAAGTCCAATTTTTTACTTTACTTTATATCCGGCTTTACTGAATTTACCACTGCATCTCTCAAGATTTCATAACATGTCTGTTTTTAATAATACACTATGTAATTAGAAGCAACAACTGGCAGTAAAATTTGTTTTATTTCTTGATAAATAATAAAAACAAGCTGCTCTCACATATAAAGCATGACAGACCCACAAGAAGGAAGTGACAGCTCCGTGAGACAGCCTCGCAGTTTTGAAAACAAGATTTGTTTCTTTAGCTGTCCACCAGGCTTCATGGGGGATTTCTGTGAAGTGGATATTAACGAATGTTGCTCAGCGCCTTGCCACAACGGTGCCATTTGCCAAGATCTTATTAATAGCTACGTCTGCCACTGCAGGTCAGGTGAGTCACTCAGATGTCCTGTGAGTCTCCCAATTTACTTTGTACAGAAGCAACCCAAGCAGTTTGTTTTCCTTTATAAGACCTCTTACACGAAAACTGTGTGAACAAGAGTACTAAGAGTTGATATGGATTACCATTAATCATATGTAAACCATGTTAATGCTCATAATAGATTGAAAGGGGCCTTATAAAGAGTCACATAAGGTTACTATGATGCCTTCATATTGTATGTGCTTGAAAGTAGTGCAAAACCCACCTATTTTTCTCCAGGGACAATTTTTTTAGTAATACAGTACTGGAAAAAAAAAGTGATAAAAAGGAACAGCCTGGGCTCATTAAAATGTATGTGGCATCTTACTCTTTAGTGAAAGCCGTTTCTTGTCTTTGTATGTGTGTGAACCCAAAAAGAAGCAGATCAATGTAGGAGAATCTGATTGATATTCACTTCAGAGGGTGGAAGTGGGAGAGCCGGGGTTCACCGCGGCACTCTGTGGGCTTTTGTTTCTGGCAGGTTGGACAGGCCTTCACTGTGAGGATGACATTAATGAGTGCCTTCGACAGCCCTGCAACCAGGGGATATGCATTCAGAATGATCCAGGCTATGGCTACACCTGTTTCTGTCGTCCTGGATTCGTGGTGAGGCTGCCCACCTTATATCCCGTTTCCATATTTTTCTCAATTAACCTTTACCCTAATGAACCCTCACCCTCCCATAACTGTATTGGCAAACTAATTATGCGCTATATATATATATATATATATATATATATATATATATATATATATATTAGTATAATAGGTATAAAGAAATACTGTTTTGGCTTGAAGACATTTCACCTCTCATCCAAGAGGCTTCGACAGTTTGAACTGTCTGGTGGGGAGTCAGGGGTTTAAAACCTTCAGTAGGTGTTGGTAAGTAGAGGGTTGTTGACAGTTGGTCGTGCATTACTAATGAGGGTGGGTATGGTTTGTTAGGAACAGAATGGTCTTGATTGGGGTATCATGTGAGTCCTTAGCATAATCTGAGTCCAGGTGTGGACGATGGCGAAACCGTCTTTGGAGAGTTGTTAAAACTGCACTGCATGTGGGTGATAGGTGATGACATTGACCCCCACACCTGTTTAGAGAAGGCGGCTCTAATTTGCCATAGATGCCATCCTTAATTCCTTCCTCAAACCATCTATCCTCTCGTTCCAAAATGTGAACGTCGAGACCACTCCGGCACTGACGACTCCTGACGTCTCATAACAATCCTCATTGGTTATGCACGACCAACTGCCAACGACCTTCTATGTACCAACACCTTCTGGAGGCATAAAAATCCATGACTCCCCACTTAATTAGTTAGAACTGATGAAGCCTTTTGGATGAAGGTGAAAAGTAAAAACAAAAGTCCACTTGCTTTTGATTCAGCCCACATGAATTGTTCTTCTTCTTGGTATTATTATCATCATCATTATTATTTTAATTATATGAACGTTATTATTCCAGCTATAAATAATGTGTCTACTTTACCCCACTGTCAACCATGAATAGGTTACCTTAGAAACTCAGAGGTCTAAGTATATCAGAGTTTAAGATTCAATTGAATTAAATTAAGTTAGCTCAGATTACACAGTCTGTTAACAAAGTATTAAGTAATTCAGAATTCTGAGTTGGATCAACACAAGGGAAATTAGAATGCTATTGGTACTCAACATTTTAAGTTAGTAGAAATTTGTAACATTTTAAGATGAATGTAAAAAAAGGGCTTAGTTTGCACCTCTCATTTGAGTTGATTAATTTGTGCATTAAAGTTTACAGTGCCTTTCAAATTACCCCTGACATTTAAGATTTATTTCTTTTACGTACACAGGGGAAAAACTGTGAGCACAACTATGATGACTGCCTGTTGAGTCCATGTCCAGAGGCATTTACCTGCCTGGATGGCATCAACAAGGTCAGCTGCCTGCCTCCTCTAATGGATGCTGTTCCTTTAGCGACTACAGTGAAGAACATCCCTCGCGGCTCCACACACAGTGTGCCAAACCTCATACTGACACCAAGGGCTGAGCAGTCCACAGGTAACTGTCGTGGCATGAACATACAAACAAATGAAGTATTTTATCCTTATATCGGAAAAAAATCTGACCACGTTTAAGTTTTCAGTAAAAAATAAGTTACTTTTGTGATGAAGCTTGTTATGAGAAACAAAGGATCATCATAAACAGACTGATAGTTGGATGATAGGGAGCCCTAGGCAGGATTTGCTTTAAGTGCCCTCCTTTCTCTGCCTGCAGCAGATAACTAGTCCTACATAGATTAACAGTATTGAATAAATTATATTAAACTATTATTTGTTTTATGAAGAAGCACTTTTGATATTCTACTACCACAATTTGGCAAGGCCATTGCAGCAATTTATAAAGTGGATGATACCGGTGCTTATAGAACACATTTTTGGGCAACATGGAGTCATTCAACATTCATTAAAAATTGTGCTTAAATCTTAGTCTTGGCAAAACCCACTGACACACACATACTTACACTCACTTAATTATAATAATAATAATAATAATAATAATAATAATAATAAATTAAAATTATAACGCACTTTACATTTGGATCAAATCTCAAAGTGCTAAAATTGCACATATTGTATGAGTCAATACAACATGTTGAATGTGCTTCCAATGACTGGTCAGTCTAGAAAAGCCATATTCACTGATTAGCCATTACTTAAGAATCAATGAGGGGCAAAAATAGTAAAATGTATTATGTCATTAAAATATCCCCTTTCACTGGGTGGGAGATATTACACAGCAAGTAACAATTTTGTCCTAGAAGTTTTGTTGAAGCAGGAAAAATATCTGCTTTGGTTTATCTTAACTAGGCACCACACTTTCATCGCAAGCATCAAGGGTTTAGCCCCAAAAAGCTCCCAAACCCCAGCGTTGTACAAGCAATTTCCCAGATTGAACTGGTCGAATTAAACACTATGTTATGGCCGGATAACAGTGTTTGTTGTAATGAAGTAGAAAATATGAACTATTCGAGTAGAATATACAAGACAGATCACCTCCGGTTCATGTGCACAAAATTTGGACTAAATCAGACCATCATTAGAAATTATGGCCCAATATGATGGAGATAAATCTCCCCCTAGTGTCAGAATTATATAACTGAGCTTTACCAATATCAGTTCAGTTCTACAGAATTTATGTATGTATTTCACAGCTTTTCTATACTTTTTCACTTTGTTTTACCTTAGAACTGTGGGTTTTGCACACAGCAGACTGCCTCCTTGGTGGAGAGCAAGAGCATTGTTTAGTTATCCTTTATTCATCATTGTGGATTTAGTTAACAAGAACTAGACCTACACAGTCGTCCCCGACTGCAAGGGTATATCCCCGAAGACTCTCCAATTTATTTTATGTGTTTTTTGTAAAGAGCGATCACCTGGGTAAAATATGATACACAATGTAGATCTCCTTGAGTCGATTCATATACACCAAAGTTGACAAAAATAAACCAACACTAAGAATGTTATGGATGAAAAACATTGTTATTTGTATAAAAACTCCTCCTATTGAGGGAAATGTAAACTATTACAATTAATTACAGTGTATACAAGGTAGATCTCCATGACTTGATTGAAATGTGCCAAATTTGAATTGAGTGAAAGTATTAATCAACTCAAAATATGCTGCCATCCCCGACAGTCAGGGTATATCCCAAAAAGTCCCCGTTGCACAATGCAATTGCCCTGATTGAACTCTTCAAATTAACTGTACAGTTATACAGTTCACAGTGTTTTTAGTAAAAGGGCTCCCCAAACTGAGTGAAATATGAACTAAAACATTAAAATATTATATAAATAAGATAGATTTCTTAAGTTTATTGATATGAACCAAATTTGAACTAAATTGGATCAATGGTCCAGACATTATGGCCCAAAAACCTTAGGAGATAAAGCTCCCACTAGTGTCAGAAATGTAAAACTGATCTCTCCCAAAATCAAACTAGCTCTTCTATGCACTAAGGTCTATCTGCTTATGAAGCATGAAAATGATCCATGTATTGGAATTTGAGTTAGGCCCAGGAAACTGTTTTTATTGACTCCCCTTGCGAGTAAAATATGCGCTATTAGAGTAAGACATGATACAAGAACGATATATCTGAGTGAGATCTAATTGTCTAATTTATTCCAAATCAACAAAATTTGGAATAAATTAGACAAATGTTTAGGAAGTTGTGTCCTGAAAACTGTGTTTCTTACAAAAAGTCTTAAACTAGAACACAATGTAAACAAGATATATATTGCCTCTTTTTGATCCATATTTACCCAATTGTGGACATAATCGGATCAACTCTAAATCTTCCACGCACAAATTATCTATGTGGGTACAAAACCTTAAACTGATCCATGATATGGCTCTTATACTTTTGCGGATATTCTAATAGGCTAATCACGCCATAAAAACCTCTAATGAATAAGTTTTGTCAACTCAAGTTACCTAGCCAGTGCCCTGATTTAAGCTTCAGGGAATTTCGATCTT
Organism: Lophius americanus; assembly: GCA_037951165.1. NCBI lineage: Eukaryota > Metazoa > Chordata > Actinopteri > Lophiiformes > Lophiidae > Lophius > Lophius americanus. Next base: position 19,645,880 of record JBBDHG010000019.1, on the reverse strand, counting down.
TTTGCTGGGTAATGAGATGGTAGGTCCACCGAATAGAGAGGATTAAGCTGAAGGGTAAACCCATTTTGTAGAATGGATCAACTGTGAATTAGGAAATATTTGGGTCATTGCCTGGCATTGGCAAGCAAATTAACAATCACTCTCAGGATGGCCCCTTCTGCTGATGGGGATTGCTGGATGTGTACATTTTCATTCAAAAGTCAGTTCCCACGTACTGACATTCTGTGCCCTAACAATTCTGGCCACTGTAGAAATGTAGTTGATGACTTCTGCCCATAAATATTACACAATATATTTCTCTTATACAAACTATTTTTCTGCAGCAGAATAATTATTATTGATCTTTCCTCCACTAATTATCATCTCATGACTTCCCTTTTTTTACTGCTAACCGCTTGAGATGGTCTGACCCCTCTGGTTGTATTTTCAGAAAAGACACTGGTTCCACCTCCCAACCAACTTCAACAGTGGAATGCTGCCTATCATTCTTATGTATAATAAATAAAGTTATTGTCAATTTTCATATTTGTTTAAACTGTAAATAAAGAGTATTAACTGCACATTGCTAAATCCCTATTTGTAATTAATTGACTCTGAATTTTTTTTCAAAAGAATATACATACAACTACTAGACCTATGCTGCTGTCCCCAATAGCAAGGGTATATCCCCGAAAAGTCCCTAATCCACTGTGTTGTATAATCCATCCCGTTGATTGAACTCTTCAAATTAAATGTGAAGTTCCTCCACAATATGTTTCGTAAACAAAGCGCCCCAAGTAAATAAAATACGAACTATTAGAGCAAAATGCGATATACACAAGATGGATCTTCTTGAGTCGATATGCATGTCGACATGACCAATGGTTGGGAAATATGGCCCGAAATCTTTTGGAAACAAAGCACCCCCTAATGTTAGAAGTATAAAACGCACATTTCCCATATCAACCCAGTATTTCCTCGAACTGAGGTCTATGTGGTCAAATAATTTGTACTTGATCCATGAAATAGCTATTGACTTATGGAGCTAACACAAAGGATCTGCGGCAGAGGTGACAGGGTTCAGCATTGGTACTGGCCAGTTTACATCTAAACAGCCCCATACTCTTAAAGCCACAACGATGCATTGTGTTTTCTGACACTTCTTCATCAGAACCAGAATAAATGTTCTCAGCTGATCTGCTACTGCAGCTATTCTGTTGGCTTGCACTCATCTGCTAGCCTGTTGCAGTCTGGAAGCTGGAAGGAGAGGATGCTGGCGTTGTCTGTTTGCCGCTTCTCCATTAGACCTCACAGCCTGCAATATTAAAAACCAAAAAGTATACTAATTTCATACCTGCAAAACCTTTTGGATTTCTATCCGTATTTGTATTTGTATTTGTACGGATTCTACCGAGTCTGGTGATGGTCTGCTTACCTTTTGCTGCACGTGTACCATCACCCGCAGACTTCAGTATTTGGGTTAGGGTTTATCATCGTTTATGTCAGTTTCTGTTTGTTCATCGTTGATGTCAGTTTGTTTCATCCGTCCTGGTCATCGCTGCCACCGTGACATATTCCCCCAAAGCCGCTGTTGATGACGTTGTGTTTTTGATAGAATTTTTCTGTCCATCATGTCCATGAAAATACGGTCCTCTGGGCCTCTTGTCCGTAACTAACAGCTAATAACGGGCTAGTCTCCAGGACTGGCATGATGATAAATTAATCGGCCACCCAACTGATGAAATTCAACAACTACAACACTCTGTTGTGCATTTCGGTTAATAAACAACTTGAACTCATTCGCCGGCCCCACAGAAGTTGCCGTTCTAAGTTTGTTTACTCCCGCTCCGATCACTCCATTCCATCCTTTTCTGTCTGACGTGCGCACCGTACCATCTCAGATGCGTCATCAGAATGCTGTTGCCCTTCTCACTAGTAGCCCTGGAGTTTCCTCAACAACACTGCTCACTGAGCGGGTTTGAAATCTTGGAGTGGATATCAGTCTTCTTCGGCCGACACAGAGACTCACTGCTCCATCTAATTTTAAAGTTGAACTCAATAAACAACCTCTCATGAATAAATCATGCCTCATACTTGACCACATTCTGGACAAGGATTTGGACGTGATTTGCCTTACAGAGTCCTGGCAACAACCAGATGTTTTTTTCCGTCCTGAATGAGACCTGTCCCTCTGGCTACTGTTACCTCCAAATGGTGGTGGTGGTCTGTCTTTCATCTACCGCAGGGATTTGGAATTGTCTCCACTGCCCTTGCCTGAGATCTCTTCTTTGGAATGCCTGGCATTTAGTTGTAAGCCCCCTTTCTCCATGACCATACTTCTAATCTACCGACCACCCAACCAAACCCAGCCTTCATCTCTGAGATGTACAACCTTTATTCGACATTTTACACAACCTCTGCCAATACTATAGTACTTGGATATTTGAACATCCATGTCAACTACCCCTCCTGTTGTTTTGGAACCGCATTTCTCCAACTATTGGATTGTTTTAATCTCATCTTCTAAAACCACAAACTCCACCACTTATAGAAATTACAGAAGAGCACTTTAATAATTTCATGGCTTTCTGTAAATTGAAAGTTTATTCAATCCGTTCTGTCCTTTCTAGTTCCCCCACTCTACCTATCCAGTCGGTTTACACACAGTTTGAGATCTCCCAGCCTCTAAAGAGAAAATATCATCAGGACGATGAAACCCTCCACCTGTGCTCTCGACCCCTTTCCTACAGCCCTGGTGAAAAGTAACATCTCTTACATCATTCCCCTGATCACTGCTGTAATAAATCAATGCCACCAGGCCAGCTTTGTTCCATCTGCCCTAACAGTTGCCATAATAAGACCACTTTCTATACTCCCATTCCTCTCCAAAGTACTGGAAAATGTAGTTGCTGTCCACCTCCAGCAACACCTGAAATACAACAACTTCTTTGAAACCTTTCAGTCTGGTTTCCGCCACTGTTGGCCATGGAATACTCCTACACAACCTACATCACACCATTGGACTCACTGCCACCGCCCTAAACTGGTTTCAATCCTACTTCACCGACAGATCAGAATACATTTCTGATGGTGTTTGTCCGGGACAAGTTCAAGGTCCCGGACACACACCATCACCTGAGGAGTCCCCCAGGGATCAGTCCTCTGCCCGATTCTCTTCATACTGTACATGCTCCCCTTGGCCATGTCATTAGTCGTTATGGACTCTCATTCCATTGCCACGCTGATGACATGCAAATCTACATAAAAACTGACACATGTTCCTCCGCAGCCTCTCCATCCTCATCGTCATCATCATCTCCCCTGTCAACTCTCCGTGCTTGTCTGGCAGAGATAAAGGTGTGGAAGAAAAAAAACTTTCTCAAGTTAGACAGCTCCAAAACCGAATCAATTTTAATTGGCACCCCACATCAGACCCAGTCTTCCTCCATAACCAGCATTACCTTCTCTGGTCCCGACATCCCCTATCTCAACTCAGTTTTGAATCCCACATCAAACAGATCTGCAAGATTGCAGAAACATTTTCAAACTCCGTTTTTCACTCAACTTAAGTGATGCTGAAAAGCTGGTCCACGGGTTTGTCTCCTCCAGACTGCATTACCGTAACACATTTCTCATTGGGATCCCTGATAAAAGTCTTCAAAGACTACAGTATGTTCAAAACACTAGTGCAAGGATCCTGATGAGAGTTTGTAAACACAAACACATCAGCCCCGTTCTTCATTCCCTTCATTGGCTTCCCATCTCCACCAGGACTGAATATGAGATCTCTCCCCACACTCACCACTGCATCCATGGCAATGCACCCCCCTACCTGAAAGAACTACTCACCTCACTAAGCTCAACATGATCCCTCCGTTCTACCCACTCAAACCGCCACCCCCTCCTCCGGACTAAGCTCAGTACCATGGATGATCGGGACTTCTGTTCTGCTGCCCCTCGTGTCGGTGGAATGCCCTCGCTGACCATCTGAGGGCTCCACAGACGACTGAGACTTTTAAAAAAGGACTTAAAACTTTGCTTTTTAGCAGAATTTATAACTTGTGCTTTAACCTTGTAGCAATTTGAGATTTGATCCAAATTTAAAGTGCGTTATAAATAAAATGTATTATTATTATTATTATTATTTTCTACACATACACTACACAACCAGGTAATGGTGGCCCTGTTGGTACAGCAGTTGTCAACTTATCTGAAGGTCATTAGTTCCATCCCCGGCCACTGCAGTCCACATGTTGAAGTATCTTTGAGCAAGATACTCCCAATGGCTTTTCCATAGGTGTGTGAATGATGGCATGAATGATTACCGCTCCTGATCAGCATGTGGCCACTTGCATGGCAGCCTCTTTCATCACTGTATAAATGTTTGTGTGAATAGCTGTATGCTGACTCGTGTTGTAAAGGCACTTTGAGTGGTCGAGTCGACTAGAAAAACGTTATATAAGTACAGTCCATTTACAAATAGTATGTATTATTTCAACGGCTGCACGGTTTACAAGTTTCGGATCAGATCCTTTCCCTTCATTTTCCAACTTCTCTGGGTTCAGGTGCTGCTACATTCACTCAATGTCAACTTTCTCATAGGAGAAACATCATATATAGTGTAGAAGACAGAAGTAAGGCTTCTGGGAAGATAATTGTTTTTGATGGACACTTATTTAACAGCCAGGAATAAACAGCTGTTACCTTAATGAAGGAAACAAGGAAAGATGGCAGTGTATCAAAATTAAATTAATGTATCTCAATGGTTCACCATGGCTATGAACCTCCTAACATCCATTACTATGCTATTACTTCCATTAAGACTATGTTGGCAAGAAAATGATTGAAAAAAATAATTTCTATTGATAAACCATTACACCAATCAATTTGTATTAAGGTGTTTTGGGGTTTTTTGTTCTGGACTAATGTAAAAGCTAGACTTTCCTCATCTTTCCACCAATGATTCAAAAGAGCATGGATGTCCGCTGGCTAGGATGCCAGATGTTCCTTAGGAACATAACAGTAAACTATAAACGAGGTTTGATTGAGAGGCTGTGATGGTTTCTTCAGCTTTGATGAAAAATAATTTTCAAAGCAAGCCTTCTATTACGTATTTGGGAAGAATAAACTCAAAGACTGAAAAATCCAAACATCATTTGCGGCTATTTCTTCTAATGCTCAAATAACAGACCTGGAATGCAATACATTGTACATTATTGCTATTAGAGTCAGTCATCTGTGTGAATGGAGGAATTGCCAGCACCGGGCAGATTGTTCCACCCTTGACAGATGAGGTCGGTCTACCTTTGAAACTGCTCACAGAGCTGTGAAACAGAGCCATTGAACATAGATGAGCTTGAGCCGATTCAGTGCGACACTCTGAAAATCACAGTGGTCCAAACATAATGGAGTCCTCCCCCGGTGCACCTGATCCCGCCCTCAGTCAGTGCACATGGCTCTGTTTCAGAGCGAGTTAAATATACTCACAATATACTGGTAAGAGAAAAAACAAAGTCAAGCATCTCACCAAAACATCGCTTTACTCTCTCACATAGTTTTTAAGTACGGGGAGCCATAAATTCGTGGGTTTATCTAACTAGGTCACCATCTAAGTGCATGCAGTGCCCTTGGTGCTGCTTGAAATAGACACAGACAGCGCTCCTTTAAACCGATGCTTGCTCCACAACCTCTGAAAAATGTCAAGTCAATCGTAATTTAAAGGTAGATACCGTAGCATATATAGCACACTGACGGTAAGGTGAAATCATTTGTCTTTGACAAATAAATAGTGTGTGAGTTTGGGTAGATTTTTTAGTTATAAACACCCATTCTGTCATGATGATTGTCTTCTTGGTATCTTCTGCAATCCTGAACTTCTCTGTATTATAGCACTACAGAATGAGAGCTGATGGGAATCTAGAAAAGACACTGCAGGAGGAGTGAGGCTTAATGCGGCTAAGCTACGATTTGCTTGACACTTTCCTGCAGTGATCACAGGTGAAGCTGTTATCTTTTGCCACCATGTGCAGCAGAATTGAAATGACTTAAGCTCCTCAGAATCAAAGTAGATAAGTAAGAGGTTAGCCAGAGGTCTCCAACATGCACTGCCTGTCTGGGGACACTCACCTAGTTAACCTTGATTGCATGTTTTTGCTCTGCATAGTGCTGATTCATGTTAACCATGCTTTATACAGCATATGCATAATTCAGTTGGCAGAGCCTGATTATTGTGCTTTTAACCATTTTGTTGCATTTAGTGACACAACTTTACTGGTGAGTCATACCCAGATTGGCATAATGTGCATGGTTATGAATATTCATAAGAAAAAGCTTGGGCAAATGAAACAAACAGTTTCTAAAAATTTCATTTTAGATGCAGTTTATGTTCGATGTGCTCCTGTACAGTAAATGTCAAACTCATTTCATCAGTTCTTTTTTTAAAGATGACAACAAACTTTCAATAACGTAATAAGAGAAAAATTGTACTATATGTAGAGCACTGGTCCACCTGCATAGTAATAACAATATAACATAACAATAACAATAATATTCCACTATATTGTCTCAAATTAAATGAAAAACCTGGAATATAGGACATTTTCATCCAGTGTGTGTAAGTACAGAACAAAATGACCTTTTGCCTTCCTTTTGGGCTATAAAACTGCGAGGGGATGAGAATGAACCTCAGCAATATTTTATCTCTGTTCTTTGACAAGTTCAATCAGTCAGTCAATTACCATACCCAATAAATCGGGGGCAAAACAGAACTAACATCTTGGCTTTTTTTTAATTAATGGGACATTATGTCTATATCCATTAAATCCTGCTGCCCAATGTCTATCATCATATTAATTGATCTTAAGTCCTTGTTTTTCCAAACATATTTGTCTAGAGGATTATCTTGGCCTTTAACCCGACCAACACTGCACACAGTTGATGCCGCTACACAACACTTCACCTTTTAGAATAAAATATGACTTTAATCACCTCCTTTTATATACATGTAATAATACTGGCCCTAATTAAACCTGATCTTAAGGATATATGTCAAGGAATATTCCCACTTATACGAATTATTTCCCATTGAAAGTAGAAAATCTTTTGAACAGAGTAAAGCCGCGACAAACTCCCTAGTCAGCACCGTTCCCCATCTTTTTTCATATTTTAACAGCAGTGAGGAGGAGGCTCTGTGCATAATGAGTTATTAAAAGAGGAAAAAAGTCTGAATACCATCTAAATTTCATACATTTACAATTCAGATTTAGCTCAACTGCTGACTTGAAGTGGCTGCGTGAAGATGCTGGTGTGAGGATATAAGGTAGTGGTAAAAAAAAGAAGACCTTTGAAGGAGACTGAAGCTAACTGCTAATGAGGTATGATCCTGCCTCCTGGCAGCAGCCTCAGACTGCATCAAAGACTACAACAGACTAAACAAGACTTTAAAATTAATGAATAACTTTGTCTCTGAGGGGTAGTTTTCCATCATCAGCATTGGCTAACCCCATTGTCAGGAGTGAAGCAGAAGACAGCACAGTATTGTTGCTGTGTGCATTTATCCTCATTAATTCACAGATCACAGAAGGTCGGATCCTGATAATTCTCACTTTTGTTAGAGGGTTTTCCTCAGGGTGTTGGTCATATATTGCTCCACAAAGACAATGGAAGTATTTCAGTTGGCTTTTTTTGCCAAATGCCCTGAGGGGCCCGACTGTCAGATCAAAAGAGATCTAGTCCATGAGGAGGTGACGTGTAATGTGTATATTGACGCAGCTGGCTATTAGTCGTGACAAGAAATTTAAACAGCTTTGCTGATTTCTCCAGTGGAATGATTCTTCTCACATGGGAACAGCAAGAGTATGAGATAGGTGCAAGGAGTTCTCCATTTAAGAGGCTCCCTGCTTTGACTTTAAGGTAACAAATTGTGCTCTTTCCCTCAAATGAGATATATATTGAGCATGAGCAGCCCTAACTCCAATTGCAGTCTGAGTCAGACTCTTAAGTTTGTCTGCGTCACTACCCCTAATAAGTTGGCTGGCAGTCAAACTTTGACTGAATTATCCACTAATTGCCCATTGTCATGGATATTAGCCAAGTTATTCCACTATAAAATGAGGCATGCATAAAATTGTATGAAAACATTTCAGTCAAGACTCCTTTCTCTGCTAATATAGTTGACATTTCCATGTTTCACCGCTATCTGACGAATAAGACTATGTACTGTATGGTTGTTTCGGTGCGGGAAAAACGGTCTTCTCTTTTGCCTTTGAAATAATAGAACCATATTTTTAAGCTGTATTCCACCCCTGATACGAAGGCTATTTGACGATGATACTGGTCACATTAGCATTTTGTGCAGCAGCATACAAAGAGTGTGCAAACACAGAGAGACATAACATGGAGTGCATGTTAAAGCTTCATTGGCTACAACTACTTTGCCCTGCTGAGATGTTTTTGAGGCAAAACAAATCTTGTTTAATTCTGAGGTCATTGGTCTACGTCTAATCTTTTCCCCTGACCTCCGATTACAGGCAATGATTCAAGCTACATTAAGTACTTTGGAAATTCCTACCTGGAGGTCGAGGGTATTGATCTCATTGCCCTCAACACCATTACTGTGAGATTTCGGACTGAGGGGGCCCAGGGAACTATACTCTACGTGGACCAAGTTGAATACCTCCCTGAAACCGAAGATTTCTTCTTCATGAAACTTTTCATCCTGAATGGAGTTTTGCAGGTAAAAATGAAATTGTTATCAGCCATGATGACTTTCCTAACTCTGCGTTCACAACATTGTAATTGTGTGTAATTTAATGATTGTCAGCTACTACTTGCTCAGCTCTTCCAGCTCATGGAATAATATTTATCATTTCACCCTCAAAAATTTCAGTACGATTTTTGCTGTAATGAAGAGGAGGGAATCACACGGATCAATACATTAACTAATGTTGATGATGGCAAGGTTCATATTGTTAATATCAGGTATGTTTTTAATTGTTATTAATCCTGAGTGTCTGAGAGTGAATTACTACACTCGTGTTATGGTCATTTTTACAGAAAATCCAAATCTACTGCAATATGAAAATAAGCTAATTTGTTTATTACCATCAGTCTGTTTCATGCTGCTATATAAATGCAAAAGGAATCAAAGGGAAATTAATTGTAATATATATGTTTTTTTCGAACACGTGTCGTATTGTGTTCACAGGCCATATTAACTTGACCTTTATCCACTGATTTCATGTATTGCAGACTATCTTTTCAGGGAAAAGCTCCAATTAATACCCAGAGAGTCTGTATAATTGACAGGAATCACAATTCTGAGAATTAAGATTGCATTCCAAATGGGCAAATGGTCTTACATTTTAAAGAAGTCAGACAATCATCAGAATATGCCTATTAAAATGCATTTGTGGTCAGCGTCCATGTTTTATTGGCTGCTCTAAAGTCTACATTTGCAGTTTTTCATTACGAAAACAAGAAAGAGCCGAGCTCAAAATCAATGTTTAAATGATTTAAAGTGAGGCTGTGGCACCCTTTAGTTATATTTTTTCTAAACTCATGTGAAATCTTGCCGTCGGCCCTCTCCATGATATTCTGACATAAGAAAGGTTGTGGTTTAGTTTCAAAACACAATTGCATATTACCTGGTAGCTGAACAAATTACTGTCGTATCAGTATGCTTTTGTATGGTTAAATAAAGGCCCTGTGTTCTCTGCTTCAATATATAGAGATCATTCCATCATCGTCATCAGGAGTTCTGTGTGGGCAAATAAATAGAAGAAAATATTCTCTGTCTTTTTCTTTGTTCTAAGCCTGAGATAGAGAGACAAAGAGAAATTAATTAAAGTGTTCTGACGGGGAGATTTTAATGGAGATAAAACATATATTAAAGGTAGTATTGAAGGTCCTTATGAACATACCGTGCAAAAGGTGAGCCTCATGTTTCTTGGCAGAAAGCTGCACTGCCCCAAATATGCAACTGCATCCGAAGGCCTAAGAGGACTAGAGGCTACGAGGCCACTCCCCTGTATTTTCTGCAAGAAAAATACAACAGCAGTATGAATCAATCATAATGTTCTGGACCAACCCCTTGGAGACATTGCAAGAAAGAGAGCTGTCATAACTAGAGGGCGGCGAGAATGAAAAAATGGTTCTTGGTGTCACAAAGCAAATTCTTTGTAATTGTCTGATAGCTGAGTCCGTCTATCTTTGTCTGATTTGACCCAGAGCTACAACAGCATGGCCATCCTCAACATCATTGCCTAACTCATTATAGACTTTTAATATATCTTCCCGTCAAAGGCGCTTTCCAATATGTTAAATAGAGAGCCGGTGGGGATGACTTCTCAAGGACAGTGAGCACAGTGCCCTCTGGCTGCTGGCCAGGCCGCTCTGGCAGACTGCTTCTAAATTAACCGCTTCTCCACGCCGGCTCCAGAGGAAGGACTTATGCAGTTCGGAGTTAGTGCCCCGAGTGTTTAGCCGACATATGCAACAGCCTGCAAAGTACAGGCTTAACAAATCGGACTAGATTGCTTCATAGACCCCCTTACTTCCACTCGGGAAACAAGGGGTATCATGAGACAGTGGAAAGAAGACAGTGCATCTGTGGCCTGAGTACCCTCAAGCTGCAGATAGTTAATCCAGAATCTGCACTTAGGTAATTATCTTTACTCCCCTGCTGTTTCAAAGTGGAGAATTGGTTTTTGAAATCTATAAATGGCTGTTGGGGGGTGCATGAAGTAGTCGCATGAAAGATACCAAACCAAATGTTGAGGGGTTGAAAGTCAGAAAGGGATGACATGCATTTATCACAGTTTTATTTCTCAAAATAATCATTAAAATTATTATTATTATTATTATTATTATTATTATTTGTTTTTTTTAAATTATTATTATTGTTAAACAAATTTTCTTCAAACATGTTGTCAATGTTGTAGTAAGTGTCATATTGAACTTGATTTTTTGAAACATTTAATGATTAAGCCCAAAGAATAATCCTTGGTGGAGGGGTTTTTGTAAACCTGTGATCCGTGAGCTGTGTTGGTGAGGGGAGTAGTGTGCGTTAAATTGTGTGCAGAATAGGGGAACCCAGGTCCCTTTCTGGAGCCAGACGAGTGTCGGCATGAGTCTGAGGCCGTATATTGACACATAAGAAACATGGTTCAACACTTTACAAGTCCCACATAGGCCCAACACCCGCTGGAGAAAGCTTTGGGCCGGTATTGTGTGCTGGTGGCAGGCTACTACATGGATTGGTTCAGGGGACGAAGAATTTCACCTCTCAAGAAAGCAGGAAAAGGAACTACAAGCCTTCCACTCTCTGGCATGGGAATCCCATATAGTACCATAGTATTTTCTTTTGAATGCAAGAGATAGATATTCACAGTTTGGGAGTTCAAATGATCTTGTGGAAACCAATTTGGTGTGGAGGTGTGTGGTTATGTCCGAAGCAGACCCTCTGTTGTTATTTCATTAGTCTCCTGCTATATGCTATTATTTGTTTAATTCTAGAGTGAATATTTTTTCAGTGCCAACACAACAAGTCAGTTAATTTCAATGTTTTCTCTTTATTCCTCCCAACATATGGTGAAGGAGTGTACCTAACACATAGAACAATGTATTAACCATAATATTCCTTTTATTATTTTGTGTTTGGTAAAAAAAATTCTATTTTTAATCCCGGCATGTAATTTTTATTTCCAAGGTGATTCTTCAGGTTGGCCATCTTGTTCAGAATATATTTGAAAAACGATACATCCTAGGTTCACCACACCTTACACCATATAAGCTATTTTATCAGTAGTACTCACAACTTCACAAACTCTACATTTTAAACTCCACCAACCTGAACCAACGTTTAACCATAAATTGATCATGGTAATTGTAATTTGTAAGAATTCTGGCTTTTAATATTTTATTTCTCTACAAATGTTATTCTTTGAGTTTTATATGTAAAGATTGTTTTTACCCAAAAGAACCAAGAAGCATTTTACGTTATGTAAAGTTATGGAGGATATAAAATACAACCATTGGACAACATGGAACAAATTTCTGAAATTGTTGTTTTTATTTTTTAATCGCTGCTTCTTGTCAGAGAGCAGTAATGTTGTATATACTGAATTTGTCCTTGTTACTATTTTTCCATTTCTAATTTACCATTTCTAATTTAAAAATAATCAGCTTGACAGTTTATTTGGTATCGTTTGCTTAGTAACACTGATTTCCCTTTTTATTTTCAATTCCACAACATATATCAAAATTACAACTTTGGCGATAAAGCGTTATAGCAATAATTACAAAAATATAAATAAAACATTAGAAACCTGTGTCAAAGTGGTTTCTCATGAATTACCGGACACTCTGAATGTTTAAATAGAGGATATGTCACATACTGATGCATTTCTTGAACAATGTTTTTGGGGATAACAGGGGGATAATTCATCTTCAGATGACTCCAAATGTTGATTCTGACGTCACAACTTAAAGTCCCTGTTTCTTCCATTTTAAATCTGAAGCAGTTACTTTGTCGTTGTAAGAAATTGATATCCAGTGCCATGACATGTTGTAAGCTTTTAACTTGAAACACAACTGTTGTACCTGTACTTGTACATCTGACATAGTGTCTACATACTTATAGACAACAGCTGACCCCCTGTGAAGCTGAGCTCGCGCTCTCTGGTCACGAGAAAATCAAAAGTAGAGCCAGTAATTACTGGTTGGGACACATGATAAAGAGAACAAACCACATTTTCATAGGAGGACTACCAGTAAAGTATCTTCCCATTCAGGTATGTGGGTTATTTACAAGCTGCTCAAATAATGAGGAGTAATGATCAAACATGGAGCTAAAATTGCATTTTAAACAAAAGCCGTAGAAGACGTGGCAAGATCTGTGAAAACAATGAATTGCAGAAATGAAGATTGTTTTTTGTCCTTAGAGAGCAAAACCTTTCCACAACTACACTGGTTGTATTGAAATAATTGGAATCAATGACCTGAGGAGCTTTTTCGCATCTAATGCCGTCGCCAGCAGCAACATAGACCAATGCAGGTAAAGTATTTATTATAAAATATTTCTGTCATCAATAATGGCCCCAATAAATTATATATATATATATATATATATATATATATATATATATATACATATATATATCCTCATATATCTCCTCATATATCTGCTCCAGGGTAGCAAGGGTTATAGAGGCCAGAAATAAAACAAGGTGCGACAAAAGCTTTTTATTTTCATTTTCATTGTTCCATCATGCCCTTTCCCAAGATCCCTGGTTTATGGTATCAAACTGTTAAACCCAACAATGGCTCTGAGCAAACTTAAAAGTAGAGCAAGGATGTGGAATATTGCATTAACTTGTAAAGTCACAACAACCCACAAGAGAAAGTGATGAAGTATCCAAAAGTGTCAGAGAAAGACTTACCAATGTTGAAACAGCTGCAAATAAAAAATAGAATTTCAAAGGATGGCTTTGGAAAAGATTTGAATACCATTGGGGAGTACCCATTTCACGTGGTTCAAATGAATTCTGCTGCCTTTCTTGATGACGTATTTTGGAAAACTGAGCTTTTCTGGCTTAACATACATGCAGAACATGTACAGACAGAATGTGCAAGTATGCCTGCGAGGGCTCGTGATCAGACATATGCAGAGCATACAAATTTTACTCGTGTTTCTGGAAATATTTAAGGAGTGTTGTGACTGAAAAAGGAAATACGATCACATGGTATCTGGTTTGAACATGCACCAGTCCACATCTGATGCAAAAGGGAGATTTCATCAATCCTTAATCTTATATTTATCAATATAATTAGCTACACAAGATGAAGTTCATATTTTCTTTCTTAACAGCAAATTCATTTAATACTATATGCGTTTCAGTCCACTAAATCTACTGAAACTTTTGTTTATTTTTACAGATATACTTTGTTTGCCAGAGAAGCCTCAACAACAAGTCCCTCTATTTGGACAATTCAATCTTTCACCTCTGACACAGTGAGCACAACAACAGTGGCAGCTCCCACACAAACACCCAAACCTCCGCTGCATCTCCGATGCCGAGACGGTCTCTGTCACAACGGAGGAACCTGTCATCAGCTGCTTGGCGCAGCCCTGCTCTCCTGTCACTGCCCCCTTCATTTTACTGGAACTTTTTGTGAGAAAGGTAAGATTAGATTTGTTGCCGAGATATGTTTTATATATGTGTTAGACATACACAAACACACACACACTCACAAAAAAGCAGAAAGAAGCTTAAAAATGCACTGTACTGCGACCTACACATCAAGAGCCGACCAACAAATTATGTTGGTTAATATATGCTGATCCTCTTTGGCTAATAGGTTTCACCATGAGTGGGAGTATATTCAGCTGCAATAGGCATTTGAGTGATGTGAATTATTCAGGATGTGATTAATGAATTTAAAGATCAGTATAAGCAGCTTGAGACGTTGCTGTGTCTCCAAGTTAACCTCTAACGCTTATTGAGAATGAGAGGGCAACCTTGCAGCACTTGCTCAACATTCAGCTATAGCTTTCAGACCCTGTCCACACCAAAAATATGTATGTTGTACCGCCCACTCTGATACAAACACAGGAGATCAGTACTGCACACTCATACTAAGGAGTTTTACCCTTGGTGTTCTTCTTGGTGCAATAATGATGTCTCTTCTTGGATCTCTTTCTGTCTGTCTTGCTGGCTCTGACAGTGTAGAGATTGCATTTTCCATGTTGAACAACAGCAACCACAGTATCATTGTAAATTAATTGTATATTCATTGACATGATTATTCCCTGATACATGCTGAAGTTGCAAATCCTCATGGATCGAATCAGTACTATTAAAATAGATAAAATAGTATTTGATAAAATTAGTCAATCGTGGCAGATGCATTTGATTTACTTGTTGCTATAGAAGTAGGAGGGGATTAGGTTGAAGAAGTTATGTGTTGATTTTCAAATTGCACGTTCACCTGCATGGCTTGTCAAGTAATCTATGGTCTATGTATATTACCTCAAAAACCAATGCACACACACTTCAGTTACATTTCTCATTTGCATTTTGGAGCCCTGAAGGTGTGCATCCCATAATGGTTTTCTTCAAATTGGAGTTGTTTTTGCATTTTCAGATACATTTGAAATTTAATGATTTTTGTGTCATCTGGCTCACATTCACTAGAGGTTACGTTCTATCCACATCAGCACACAATGTGTTCTTTCAGGAACTGTCCTTGGATGCAAATTCTCTAGTTTGCTTTTCAAAGGCAGATGGACTGAAGCAAGAAGCGTAAAGACAGCACTTTTCATTGACTGTCCTTGAGCACACTAATTATCATCATTATCATTTTTTGGAACAAAAGGAGTGAAAGAAAGTATCAGTGGAATGGATATTCCAATGAGCCTTTCTTTCCTTAGAATGGTGTAAGAATGAGGAAGCAACCTCTGTCCTTCACTTGCCTGCCCTCATTTTCTCAATTTGTTGGGTTGTTATCGTTATGGTTTGTTAAACTTTTATTTTATTTAGAAACTTCTCACTCCATGAGTCACAAATTACAATTCTTTTTTTCCCCTACATCTGTGATTGTCAATTAACTTTCTTCTGTCGCAAATAATGTATGATGTGTATTTAGAGCATGTGTTTTCACTTTTCCTGTCCTGTGAAATCTGCATTTGTTCCTTGTGTTTTTTTACGCAGGGTAAAAAAACACACGCCCTTTCTATAAACACACTATGTGGAGGGACACACCGAATCAGCCGGGGGTCATTCCTCGGTCATACAATGAATTAACAAATGTCCTTTTTTATGAAAAACGCGGTTTTTCGGAAATTGCCTCCTAACTGTTGGTCCGATTTAGTTAACACTTGGCTCATATGAATCGGCTTTGTATATATCACATTTTATTAACTACAGTAGTTCATATTTTAGTCACTAGGAGGAGCCTTTTTATGAAAACACTGATTTCGGATATACCTTCTTCCAGTTTAGCTTAATTAGCACGAGCAAAATCTACAATCATAGGCCCAAAAAATTTAGACGAGTTTGTGAACGCTTGCCATCTCTATCATGTGTTAATAAAATGATTAACAGTGATGTTTTAATAAATCTCTTAAATGTTGTTTTATCTCTCGGGAAACTGCATCAAAATTATGTTGATTTTAATGTATTTTTCCCATTGGAAATCAGAACCAATAGAGAACAATAAATAGAGTAATCAATGAATGCCTTCATTTTTTATTACATTGTTTATCATCATTGTGACTTACATTTTCTGAGAAGTATAATTATTTGATTGCCACAAAATATCATAACCTTTGCCTACACGGCCATAACCAATTAGACAAACTACCTCTGTTACAATGGGAAGTCTTAAGATAACTTGAATTTATCCTTAGCCATTCTCTCCTTGGCAATGGAAAATCTGGAGTTTGTGATTAGCCCTTTACTTGTTATACATATACTTTTATTTCTAAAAACCAACACTGGCCTCTGTGAATGGTTTCCGCTTGAGGGTTGGTCTCTTCTCAAAACATGACATACTCATATTATCACTCATCCAGCAATTTGCTTTACAACACTAATAACCCAAAGTCAGAACTTTAGAACTGTTTATTCCAATGCAAAGCAGAGCTGCACCTATTGCAATTTTCTTCACCGATCACAGATTTTTACAATGTCTGTCTGGCCGGTACCAATTTTGGCTGATTCTGATTTCTTCTTTAAAGTTATAAATCCATAATGCTCCCTCGTGCATTTTCTTAAAACAATTTTATGATATTTCAAAGTTAAAATAAAACTTTGTAAGCTTTGTTCAATCCATTATATATTATATATTGACTTGTTCAGGGGCTTCAAGGCTCGTGGCTGACTCTGCACATCACTAGCTTTAGGGCTCTTCTAAAGTTAGTTTCTTCAAACTTGCGATGTTCCTCGGGGTGATTCAATTTGAAATTTGTGATTAAGTTGGTTGGGCCGAATGTTTTCCGGGTGGATCCTCCACAGCTTAAATTGTCCTTACTGGGGTTACAGATAGCTTTGTGCTTTGTGTTTTCTGGTGTTTTCTGGTTTATTTAAAATAGGTTTTGAGCCATTGTAGCTCGTGATTGGTGTGCATTTTAGGCACATGCGTTTGAATGGCACGGTATTGACTGAGAAAGCTGCTCAGCCGATTGCCGATTACATCAAACTAGGCCGATCGATCGGTGCACCCCTATTGTTAAGGCAAATTTGCTGGGCGACCACCTTCTCACATCTTACGTTAACTAAAGTATAGACACAAGATAACAATAAAGAAAGTCGTCTCGGCTCTTGGTTGATTACAACCGTACCAGAGACTAATCATGTGGATTTGTTTATGTCTATAGCTGAATTGCTTTTATGTAGTCTTTCCAGCCTCTTATAGCCTCCTGAGACCTGCACATTAATTTTGTGTGCATTTTTTATTTCTTTGCTATTTGGGATTAGTACGATCTAATAACCATCAAATCTCAACATTATCTTTGAGCAAAAACCGTTCCCCATATAGTGAGTGCCATACTTTAGAACTGTTTATTCCAATGCAAAAACATTACAAAAGTGCAAACAAAAGTGAAGTGTTCATATGTGCAATACACATGATGGCAAACATTTAGCTGTCTAGTAACCTCTGTCTGGAAGTAAAGTAAGAGGAACATATTTTCTTCAGATTTCGCAAATCAGCTGTGCTCTATTTGAAGAAACAAGAAAACATCACATGTCCCACCCTGCACACAAGATTTCCCATTATAACCATTTTCACCGGTTTTATTAGTATCATCCCTTTTGCAACAGTATATTATTAACTTCATGTTGTCTCATTAGTGTTATTAATAAGTATGAAATTTTCACTGCAAGAGCAGAAAGAGAAAAGTCAACATATTTGGCTCCCTTTTTGCCTTTTTATCTTGACTGCTATCATAACACACCTTGACTGGGATTGCTGCCATCTTGTCTTCAAACTAATCAGTGTATCTATAGCACAGATGGCAGCCAAAATTTTCCAGATCTGAGGACCAAAGGTATAAATTAAGCTGAATGATGTATAATGTGTAAAGATGGGAAAGGCTAATGTCCTCACATGAGATTGTATCGTTTCAGGAGGATAAAATTTAAGATGATCTAATCTACAAATGAATAATGTAAATTGTAGTCTGATTGTTGACCCCTTAACCTATAAGCACATTCTTATGCTGAGCATGACATACAATAAGGGACAGAGTACACTTTATTCATACGGCCCAAAATTACACACTTACATTAAAATTACAAGAATTAGCTTTAATGAGTGAAACAATCTCCTCCAACATCCTCATAGAATTGGATCATATGAGGTAAAACTCCGACTCCCACTCCCACGACCACTGATATATAAGAGTCACTGAATTCTATTTGTGTTTTCTTCATATAAAACTAAGATGGAAGTCATGTCATAGGAAGGGATTCAAGTTTAATATTTGTTACATCCTGTTATACAAGTATTTAATTCAAAATTATTGTGGTTCCTCCTCATTACAACAATAACAAGAAAAATGTCATAACAGTAATGAAAGTACACATATGCAATAATAGATAGCAATACTACTGTAACGCAAAACATAGTACATAATATCTGCTGTGTCAGTGAGTACAGGCAGGAATCAAGGGCTAGTGTTTATAGGCGTATTGCCTGAAGAATCTGTCTTTGAGATTTCAGTACTTAATAGCTTGTTCCCACAAGATAATAATGCGTTCCCAACCAGTATTAATTCATGGCCACGAGGTTGTCTGTTCATAAACTGGGAGAAACATTCACACCAGTCTCCACTGCAGGTTGAATAATTATGGGACAAAACCAGAAGACTAGAGGAAACCAAAGCAGACCCACACAGAAAGCCCCTTGATGAGGATTCAAACCCACAACCTTCTTGCTTTGAGGGGAAGTGCAATCTTCAGCTTAATATTCATTATTACTGTTATATTATTACCCATAATTTCTCAGTCTGACTGATTGGGTACGTAATGCTCAGCCAGTGCAGAAGAAGCTGGGTATGTGTGAGCTGTAAGTCTGACTGTAAACCCTGGGGATGCAGCCGTCGGCCATGTGCCAGTGATGCCTGATGGGTGGGTGTCTGATATCAGATAGCCATCCATAAGACGGAGTTTTAAGCTGTGATATATTGTCTCCTCAAAGAAGACACTATAGGCCAGAGAACTCGGCAAAGACATTCTGTCAAGTATGTGATCCCTCAATTTAAAGCAAGTGATCACAAAAATTAGTTACTGACGAAGATACTGCAAAGTAAAAAGGAAGGCAAGAAAGACGGAACCAGTGGAGCAGGAAATTATTCAGACTTTGTATTGATCATGATCTCCTTCTATAGCCCATTACCTTGTGTCCTTACTTCTCGCACACATTTAAGCTGGGATGTAGGCTATTGGCTTGAGAGGAATAATAAAATTAAAGTTGATAGCACAGTTTTGTCTCATTTATTTCTTCTCAACAACATTTACCAAAAAGAACAACAATCTAATTAAGACGTTGTACTCTTTTTTTCCCATCATCAAGATGTTGTTATGGCGTTAACTAAAATAAAAAGAGGTATTCTCATCCAAGTGGCCTCAAAATAATCTCTTTAATACTTGAATATGACGTGACCTTCCCCAATTTATCTTTGATAGATTTTTTTTGTGTGATTTATTTTAGTATAACTTTAACTGCCAGTGATAACATTTGATATAGTTTTAAGAAAAGTTAGTTAGTTTTTTTACAGAAAGGCACCAAAGAGAATCTTTCCTCGAAATGTAGTGAGGAGAGAATGCAATTACATTTATAAAAGCAAACAAAATAAATATTTTTTTGGCAATGAGCCTTTCTGTTCTGTGCTTGACATTAATGGGACCTGATCAGTGGTTGTCATCATCCTGCTTGACATTAATGTCACCCACTCTCTTTGTTTGCATCTAGTGTGTTTTCATTGAAATTTCTGGTTCTTTCAAGAAAAATGCCTTACATAGAAATTAGCATGATTCATTATAATTATTCCATGAGGACATCTCGTCCCACAACAAAAGAACCAGTGTGCATACTTTTTTTTAACAGCCTTAAGTATTGGCCTCCATGTCTGTTGTACATAATTCTCAACTGGTATGAGTCATCCACTATGAAGGCAGAAAAAATGAAAGGTACACAGGCAGAGATGAAGATAACAAGATTATGGGAAATTAAACAAAACTCTTCTCAGCTGTTGGTGCACTGACTGATCATTGAACTGGACCGAGTCTGTGTCTGGCTGGTGCCCTAGCCACATAGCAGCCGCAATTCACCTTTCCAATATATTCACTTACAAAACCACTCATCTCTTCATCAGAGCCTTTTTAAGGGCGCTTCCGGAATGGGCTGTTGACGTCCATGACTGATACGAATGAATTGTGTTATTCCTGCTGTCATAAATAAAACCCTTGCACCACTTCCATCCATTCCAAACACCATCAGTCACTCACGCATAAATGTGTTTTTTTTAATTCAATTGATCAAACATCAAACTGAGCACAAGAGCCATGAGACGATATTCATACACATACTTTCTATGAGGAAGTCTCAGCCGGAAAAAAAGCTGCAGTTTTCCTTGAGAGCCAGAGTTTGAAGGTAGAATCCTTGAGCCAAGGCCGGGCTGTCCTACTTTGAATTGAGTGTCATGCACCCAAACAGCAAGTTGTCCACAGAGTGTGCGGTGTCCTTTGTGTAAAGGCCAGCAGATCATCATTGACTTGTGGAGTTGATGACCTGAGCAGATACCTCCTCCACTCCTCCTTAAATTCAAACACCTTTCACCTCCGATGGGAAATAACAAACTGACACATTGTCCTGACAGGGGCATGCTGACTCTGCTTACGGGCCACCTATCAGTGCTGGAAGGGCATACACCCGCCAAATCTTCCTGTTCTGTTCACTAACAAAAGCACTGTAGGACATTGCTTTTCCCAGACAGATCAGTCGTTGTATATTAGAATCCTACTCCTATTATATCCTCAGTCAATTGAAATGCATTGTATCAAAGTGTGTTTTATTTTTTTTCTAGATGTCACAGTGTTTATCCCCTCATTCGATGAGACGTCTTATTTGGAGCTGCAACCTCTCGCATCCCTTCTCCAGCCCTCTGGCGCCAGTAATAATCTACTTGCTTCAGTCAAGGGCAGCACTGTTGTTCTCAATCTGTCTGTGAAAACAAGATCAACGCAGGGCACCATCCTCTATAGTGAGTACATCCTCTTATTTAGTGTAAACTTTGAAATGCACTATGACGCAGTGACAGCAAGTTGTTGAATGCCTTTTCAAACGCCCTATCACGCCCTCACATATTATATATTCCAAGTGGCCATCACCTTGTGCTAATGTTGAGGGAATAGCATTGCCTCTGTGCAATGTACGAAAAATCAGTGTCTTATTACGGCCGAGACACAGCCTTGAGAAAAGCTAGCATAGCATAGTATAGCATGTTCTTCTTCTTCATTTTCATGCTGCTCCCTTTTGGCATTGCCACAGCAGATCACCTGCTTCCAGGTCAGTACCTTCCAGTACCAGGAAGGTACTGACCTATGGATGAAGCCCTTCCTGACGCAACCCTTCCCATTTATATGGGCTTAGAAACGACACTACAGGTACACTTAGTAGCATAGTGTAGCAAGAGGACTGGACATAGGGGCAAAGTGCTAGCACGGAGGTTGCATGTTAGACAGTGGGTAGCACAGTTGCTTCCCAGCAAGAAGGTTCCAGGTTCAAATCCATCTATATATTTTAGGAACATTCTGTGAGGAGTTTGATGTTCTCCACTGTTTTTGCATGGGTTCTCTCTGAATACTCAAGCTTTCTCCCACAGTGCAAAAACATATGTTGCAGATGAATTGGTGACTCAACCGTAGCAGTGGCTATGAATGTGAATGATCGTCTGTTCTTTCTGTTGGCCCTGTTATGAGCTGGTACCAATACAGGGTGTATCCTGCCAGTCGCTCAACGTCAGCTGTCACCTGAGAATTGTTCAGGTTCTCTGCAATCCTGAACGGATATAATGATATGTGAGCCTTAGGAAGTATGAGCCCAAACTGTCTGCAACATACTGTATAAAATTCTACAGGAGTTGTTATACGATTCAAAAAGAAAATTCAGATATTGGTTGTGGACCAGGAAAGCCAATGAGAAAATAAATGTTTTCATCAACATTTGAATCTTGGTAGTGACGCTGTATCACATTTATTCAATCATTGCAAGAAAGAAAACATATTGTGTTGTTTTACTGAGTTTATGTGTTGTTTTAAATGTTCATCTACTGGTTGCAGTGACTATCTGCGGTCAGGTATAGTTGCATGACAACCACACATTGTTGATAAGTTTCCGCACTTTACTAGTCAAAGACCAAACTCAAATACATTCCCCCCTTGGAAAAAAAAAAGTTTCTTTCATGATTTCTTGACTGAGAAACACTCCTCAATCTGGAATAATGAATGACATCGGGTTGTGCTTCGATGAGTATTTTGAGTATTGACTATTTTTTTATAAGTATCCAGCACCAATTATGGTGTGTCAAACAGTCCACTGTAAGAAACTGGAGTGAAGTGAGTTCAGTAACAACATGATGACAGCCTGCCATGTTGAAAATGTTAGAAAGGAAGTACATGATGCTCCATTGAATCATCATGTAATAGCTTTAGCTTTTGTGGACAGCTGTGCTTTGTTGTCTTGTTCTTGATGATGCAAGGTATAAGGGAACAAGTCATCCCTATAGGAAGGCGAGAGCCAGCTGGTTAGGTGAGGAGCGAGAACCGGGATGACCCTTACATCAACTGTGAGCTCCGTATTGCATGTCTACCTCCTCCTTTTGTTCCCTCACCTGCACACATACACTCCTTCTTTTGTTACAGATTTGGATAAGTAGCTCTGACAGCCACTGAAGAGGACCTCGTAACAATAGAGCATTGTTTTGTGAGGAAGAGGCAGTAGATTTGTGTTCATTTCAGAGCTTGAGAACGCTGAGCCATCAGAACTGTGTTTCTTTCGTCCAGCTTTGTGTGTTTATGATATATTATTCAAAGTATGCCTGCATGGAGTCGTCAGGTTAGGGGTGGAAACACTGCACAATTGCCTTAAGCTGTGGGCACTTCAAAGACCAAAAACATCCAGCTGTGTCCCTCAATTTACCGCAATTGCAGTTCCTCGGTCTAAAAACAGCAGCCTATTTGACATTGTAAGGCCACCATTGTCACAATGTGACACATAAGCATGTCAGTTGCAGATCCAGACACCATGTAACCACCATCCATTGTGTGGTGATAATGGGTGATTTATTCTGCTCTAACCAGGCACTGACACAGCAACATTCATCTTGCTGGTGTAACCTAGATCAACCCATTATCTGTGAGACTGTCTACAGGTTCATGGCCTCTCATTAACATTTAAAGACCTTTTAAATATTCTGAAACACAGTAAGGCACACACTTACTTCAAAACGGGGTTTTCGAGTTGTTCATTATCTTCAATTAAGAAGCCAACCTACCTCCCTAAAAGTCCTTTAAATTTCAACCAGGTTGTTTTTAATTCATTCAACATAGTATTTTCTCGCATGATGTATAATGGAGTTCATTGCCTTTTTATCATGGAGTAGATTTGGTATGAAAATCCCTTCCCGTTGTAGTTGCATTTAATAGCGTGCAAAAAAGACGTGTTAGAATGAACTCTTAAAAGACATGCATTTTAATAGTGGAGTGTAATACTAGGATAGTTTTCCATATTTTTAAATCTGCTTCTGCTGCTGTCATGAATCGTTAGTATTTATTATATCCCAGAAAAGTTGGGGGTATTATGTAATCGTCTTCGTGTTGGCATGATAACTCAAAAATTATTTCCTAAATCATTTTCAAATTTTGGACACAAATAGACCTTTGTGTGAGAAAAGGTAGATTGATTTTGGGAGAGGTCAGTTGTAAAGTTCTGAAAGAAGGGGCAGTTTAATCTCTGAAAGTTTTCAGGCCATCATTACTCAACCATTGGTCTCATTTAGTCCAGTTTTGTAACATAGCTTCCTAACGGTTGCTTCAATTTAGTCCAAATTTGGTGTATATGAATTATATAGAATAGATCTGTCTTTTAAATGTTGTGTTTTACTCTAATAGCTCATATTTTACTTAGTAGAGGAGGCTTTGTACGAAAAAAAATTTTTTTGCAGATATAACTTTCCAGAAGTTGGTCGGATTTTGGTGCATTTAATTTGGCTCGAGGAGCTCTTTGTACTATAAATTGTGTTTTACTGTGGTACTGCATATTTTACTCACTAGAGGTAGCTTTTTTACAAAGAAATGTTTTATGACATAACTTTACATTAAATTTTAGCATTTCAATAAAGGGGATTGCTTGTATGAAACAAGGGATTGGGGACTATTCAGGGATACACTTACTTTCAGTGACAGGAGCATAGGTCTAGTTTTTCTCTGTACCTTACAGTTGAAGGGCAGATCCACATTCCTATACCTGTTCATCCGAGCACTGAATGTCAGTAAAGCAGACTTTGTCAATTCGATTTATATCCTGAAAATTAGCCAACTTCTTCATCTTCGTCTTTTTGTTGTTCCCTATCGGGGTCGCCAAAGCGCATCATCTGTTTCCATCCATGGTTTCTACCGATACCCTGCTGACAAACATTGCCTCCCCTGGCTTATGAACCCTATGTTTGTTGGTTCCTGAACTGAAGCTAATATAAATATTTAAAATGTGTTGAAGTCATTAAGGGATATCCTGGATATACTGTACATCAATGTGTCATCAGCATATAAGAAAAATAACATAGGTATGCAATGGTAATATGCTCATTATACATGCTGATATGTTCGTGACCAACTGACTATCAGAAAGCCTAGGCCACATGTTCAAATGAGAGAGCAAATAGCAGAAGAGAAAGAG
This sequence comes from Lophius americanus, assembly GCA_037951165.1. Taxonomy (NCBI): domain Eukaryota; kingdom Metazoa; phylum Chordata; class Actinopteri; order Lophiiformes; family Lophiidae; genus Lophius; species Lophius americanus. The sequence goes on along the minus strand of JBBDHG010000019.1, from coordinate 19,620,944 downwards.
GGCAGCCCAGTTTTCCATCAACCCTTATCCATAGAAAATGCCTCACAATGTGATCAAATCAAAATCCTTTTCAACATCAGGAAATGATGAAGAATCGGTTTTATAGAGAACCTCATGATATGGAGAAACCAGCATGTTTCAGCCCCAGAGGTTAAGAAATTCATATAAGGTTGTAAAGGAGAAGCTAACACAGAGGTGTATAGTCTTATATCAGTATTCAGTAGTGATAATGGTCAATCATTTGAACAATCCTATGGCTTTCCATCTTTTTTAAGAAAAAAGAAAGAATGGCTTTGTTGTGGTTTTTGGAATATTAACCTTTTGACAGTGCTAAAATAATAATAGACTTGTCTGTTTCAGTTTCTGCAACTGACTATGGCTGCTCATGATGAATGTTGATTGCCTTAGTGCTCCACCAGAGACTTAAATCTTATATTTTAAGGAGCTTTTAATTAGCAGGATCACAGAAGTGACAACAAATTAAAGCTTTGTAGAGGGTTTATGAACATTGTATTCCACCAGCTGAGCCTTAAAATATATATAAAGGCAATGGTAATAATAATAATATATTTAATTTATAACGCACAAATCAAATCAAATCTCAAAGTGCTACAAGGTGAAAGCAGATAAAAGCATCAATAAAAAATATAGTAATAATTATATAAAAATATGACCAAATAGCAACAATATGAATTAAAAGTTATAGGTTCTGCTAAAAAGGAAAGTTTTAAGTCCTTTTTTAAATGTCTCAGCTGTCTGTGGAGCCCTCAGATGATCAGTGAGGGCATTCCAAAGACGAGGGGCAGCAGAACAGAAGGCCCGATCGCCCGTGGTGCTGAGCTTAGTCCGGGAAGGAGGAGGCAGTATGAGTGGGAAGAAAAGAGGGCGGCCGGGTTAAGGATAGTTCTTTTAGGTATAGGGGTGCGTTGCCATGGATACCCTGGTGAGTGATACAGAGGGATACAGATCATATATTCAATCCTAGTTTAGATGGGAAGCCAATGAAGGGAATGAAGAACGTTGGTGATGTGTTCGTGTTTAGGCACTCTCATAAGGATCCTTGCAGCACTTTTTTGAACATACCGAAGTCTTTGAAGACTTTTATCAGGGATCCCGATGAAAATTGTATTACAGTAATCAAGTCTGGAGGAGACAAACGCGTAGGCAAGCTTTTCAGCATCACTCAAGGTGAGTGAAGAACGGAGTTTGGAAATATTTCTGAGATGGTGAAAGGAGATGCAAGAAAGTAGATGTGTTTGATGTGGGATTCAAAACTGAGTTGAGGGTCGAATCTTACGTCGGGGTTGGTGACTGATGAAGAGAGAGGAATGTCGTGACCAGGGAAGGTAATGCTGGTTATGGGGGAAGACTGGGTCTGATGTGGGGTGCGAGTTAAAATTGCTTCAGTTTTGAAGCTGGAGAAAGTTGTTTTTCATCCACACCTTTATCTCCTCCAGACAATCGAGTAGAGTTGACAGGGGAGATGATGATGATGGAATAGAGAAGCTGCGGAGGAACATGTGTCAGTTTTTATGTAGATTTGTGTGTCATCAGCCTAGCAGTGGATTGAGAGTCCATATCAACTGATGACATGGCCAAAGGAGAGCATGTACAGTATGAAGAGAATGGAGCCAAGGACTGATCCCTGGGGGACCCCACATGTGACGGTGTGTGTCCGGGACCTTGAACTTCCAAGGGAAATATATTCTGTTCTGTCGGTGAAGGAGGATTGAAACCAGTTTAGGGCGGTGACAGTGAGTCCAGTGGTGTGATGTAGGCAGTGTAGGAGTATTCCATGGTCAACTTTGTCGAAGGCAGCAGACAAATCAAGGAGAATCAGGAGGGAAGGTGAACCAGCATCTGCTGCCCTCCGTAGGTCATTTGTGACTCTAAGCAGATCTGTTTCTGTGCTGTGGGCAAAACGACATGCGTTGACATGAATGTTCGTATCTCAAAGTATTATAATATTGGCAGAGGTTGTGCAAAATGTTGAATAAAGGTTGTCCATCTCAGAGATGAAGGCTGGGTTTGGTTGGGTGGTCGGTAGATTAGAAGTATGTGTCATGGAGAAAGGGGGCTTACAATTAAATGCCAGGCATTCAAAAGAAGAGATCTCAGGCAAGGGCAGTGGAGACCAAGTCCAAATCACTGCGGTAGATGACAGATAGACCACCACCACGACCAGTGCTGCGGGCTTTCTGGAGGTAACAGTAGCCAGAGGGACAGGTCTCATTCAGGTCAGAAAAAACATTTGGTTGTTGCCAGGATTCTGTAAGGCACATCACGTCCAAACACTTGTCCAGAATGTGGTCAAGTATGAGGCATGATCTTAAATAGTTCAATAGCACCTTGAGGCAACTGTTGTTGTGAATTGGTGCTATATAAATAAAGATTGATTGATTGATTGAATTTTAATACTATATGGAGCAGTGAGACTCTGTATTGGCCGAAGAAGACTGAAATCCACTCCACGTTTTCTAACACGCTCAGGGAGTAGCTTTATGGAGGAAACTCCAGTGGCAGTGGTGAGAAGAGCGACAGCGTTTTGATTTCGCGTCTGAGACGCGATGGTGCCCAAGTCAGGCCAAAAGACGGAATGGAGTTATCGGAACGGGTGTAAACAAACTTAGAACGGCAACTTCTGTGAATGTAACGTGAAGGAGTCCAAGTTGTTTAATAACTGATATGCACAACGGAGTGTTGTAGTTGTTGACATTCATCAGTTGGGTGAAGAAATAATTGATATTATTGTTATGGTGTTGCTTTTCAATTCAAACACAAACATAAACCATCCTGTTTGAATCTTTTGCCTTATTAGAGAGTCCTAAAATTGAAGTGTGTCCAATTAGCTGTAGGAGTTTTTCAATGAAACAACCATTTCGACCTTCAAATATACTGTGCTTGTAATTGTGTGTGTATGCACTGGCCTGCTAATCATTTGTCATTGATTTTTATCACTGGGTTTTATTTTTGCAATTTTTGGGATTAATTCTTTAGTAAATACATGAATCTGTCAAATGATAGGTTTTAGAACAGAGCAGCAGAATAATAGCAAAGCAAAGCTTGCAGTGCAAAAGCTTAATAATTGAAATGTGAAAAAACACATGGACAAAAAGAGTCCATCTGGTGTGAACTAAGGAATTTATTTTCAAATGTCGTGTTTGCCCATTCCTTTGCATTTCAATACTTGACTGAGGATACCTTTACAGATGCCAAAACTAAACCTATGCTGTCGTGCCTGACAAAAAGTGCCCACTCCCATGTATTGTACAAGCCATCTCCATGATTGAACTCCTCAAATTAAATGTGAAGTTATGTCCACAGTATTGTTCATAAATAAAGCTCCCCAAAGTGAGTAAAACATGAACTTCTAGAGGAAAATATAATGTTTGTAACATATATCTTCTCATTGTGATTCATACGCACCAAATATGGGGCCACGGTAGCTCAGTTGGTAGAGTTGTTGTCCACTTATCTGAAGGTGAATGGTTCAATCCCCAGCCACTGCAGTCCACATGTTGAAGTGTCCTTGCGCAAGATACTGAACCCCAAGTTGCTCCCAATGGCTGTTCCATTGGTGTGTGAATGATGGCGTGAATGGTTACTGCTCTTGATGAGCATGTGGCACATTACATGGCAGGCTCTACTATTACTGTATAAATGTTTGTTTGAATGGGTGAATGCAATGCAAACTTGTGTAAAAGCGCTTTGAGTGGTCGATAAAGCTACCTCAGTGTCAGAAATATAGAACCTACCTTTCCCAAAATCAATCTAGTTCTTCTTCGCACTAAATCCTATAAAATACAAAGACGATAAATTTAAAAGTTCTAATGCAGTTATCAAGCTATCGCGGCTGCAGCGGTTGCGATGATGATTTAATAATATCCCCGACTTTTCGGGCATGTAATTAGAAAGGCCATATATTTTGAATGAAATGCATTATATATATTAACCTTTTATTCCCTTATTACTAGGGTTGGGTATTGCAGTACATTTTTTTATTGTGATACTTTGTGGCGTTCTACACGTATTGCAATGTATTTTTGATGTTACAACCACAGAAAATATAGGAAACACGTGAAATATGTACACCTTATAGTATTTTTATATATTTTTTACGATTAACATGGCAAATAAATAACAACCAAAATGAAAATGTCTATGCGTATTTTCTAGAACAGTATTAAAATAATGCGAACCTCTTGATTCAAAACAGTTACAAACACTTGATAGCGTCGTGGGGATACTTCAGTGTCTTTTTTTTTAATACACAAATGTATTACAGACATTGAGGCAGGACTTCAGGACCAAATAGGAAACTTACTATTTTCTTATTCTGAAGGAACTGGTTTTAGCCGTTACACTCATGGATACCGGTTTTATCATGGAACCCTACATAATAAAATGTAAATGGGAACAGGTGGGAGAGATGAGCAGAATCTCTGTGGAGCTAGCAGGGGCAAGATGGGAAGATCACATTTGCAAATGAAGTTGTTTAACAGAAGTAATATAAGTGTCAAGGATGTAAATTTATACTTGTCATCAAGATAGCACATTGTCCAGCTCAATCCTGTCATATTACTTGCCTCATATATCCACTGTCACTATCTGGCTGCAGTAATCACAAGTCATCACTGATGTACTCTGTAAATTAGTCAGAAAAATGATGATTGCTGAAAGAATATGATCTCTTTCACATCAGTGTAGCTGTCACCATTCCCAAGATTGAAGACTGAAAATAGAATATACATATTTTTTAATTTGGTTAACTTCACTCCTGCTCAGTTTGTTATAAGAAATCCTATTTCTGATATTTCACTGCTGCAGACTGTGAAAGCCAGAGAGCAGACTGAGCCTTGTGATGGAGAAAGATGAATGCTCAGAAAGCACATATAGAGGCTGTTGTCTTTTTTATCTAGTAATGTGTCCTGGCTTGCTGCACGCCATCTTCCTTACATCAGAGGATAGAAGAGAAAACTCTAGAGATCAAACCGACAAAGTTAATCAGAAGACAACCAAAAGACATGCATCAAGATGAGGATAGGCTCTTTGCCAGACCTGCTCCTTATTCTCACCCTCCTTTTTACAAACCTCCTGGAGGTAAACATGCAAGCTTCCCGCTGGACTTCAATTGTCAGCTTGGGAAGAGACAAACAAGATGGTGTAGTGTGTGTATGTGAGTGTGTGAGTTTTTGTGTGTGTGTGTGTGTGTGTTTGTGTGTGTGTGTGTGTGTGTTTGTGTGTGTGTGTGTGTATGTGTGTGCTTGTGTGTGTGTGTGTGTGTGTGTGTGTGTGTGTGTGTGTGTGTGTGTGTGTGTGTGTGTGTGTGTGTGCGTGTGTGTCTGTGTGTGTATGAGGAAGTGAGCAGGTGACAGGCACTTACAAAAGGACGAAATCTCTGCTAGGGCTCGGTGCGGTGTAACAAGACCATAGGGACTACAGGGAACAATGTTGGAGAAAAATTGAAAACTAAAGGATGGGGCAACATTGACAATTGTGGTAAATAATATTTGTCAACAGATGAGTAATGGCACCAGAGAGAAATCACTGGTTTGAAAAGGAGACAAAGACTCACTGCAGAAGGAAGCTCCATGTGAGTGGTCTTCGCTGCAAAATTTTTATTTTGGCATTAACATGAAATTTGTGTTAAGCCTGAATGTGTGGTGTGTTTCATCAGATTTGTATGTGCCATCATTCTGAATACTCTGAAAAATGTATGTCATGACGTTTCAATAAAAAAACAGATGTACTTTTTTCCTCAACTAAACTACATTTTGCACTTGTATTTAGAATTGTACAGCATCGTTTGGTCATTGCAGGCTCAAAGTAGTCAATAAAACTCAAACAAAGGAATTTCGATTACCCCTATTTTTCAAGGTGACTGGTTGTCATGTATCAACTTGGAGAGACTTTACTAATAAAAATCAAATAAATAACATTTTTTCTTAAATCTATATTTGTTTCTGAACAGTCAAAATACCTTCTCTCTTACTATTATAAAAGGACAGACATATTTCGTTTTAACTATATACATGTTTTGGATTACATTTTCAAACTTTCCTGCAAAAGTGTTTTAAATTCTCTACTCACAACCTCAAAAACAAAACAAAAAATAATTGTTTTAGTTTGCTTCCATACCACAAACCAAAGATTTGCTTGGAAGAAAGAAGGCCTCCTCTGCTGGCAGATATTTACATGACGAATACATGAATGAAGTATAAAATATTACTGTTTACCCACAAACACCATCGCAAATGAATGTAAAAACGTATTTCCAACAAGGTAAATAGAGAAATTTTAACTCAAATATTCAGCATATCTCCTCAGCTCTTTTACTGATGATTGTCACAAAAATTGCATCAGGACATTTAAGAACATATGCCTGATTTATACACAATATTAGGTACACCTAAACAGTCAGATGCCTTCTAATGTTACTATTCTGCTGTAAATATACCCTTAATTAAACCTATCATGTTCAGGTTCTATGTTTGTTTGTGTTTGAAAGGGTCATAGAAGTGATCATTTAATCATATTATATTTAGCATAGTTAACAATTGTGTTACACTAGCAATTTCATTGAAGGGTCTCCCTCATATAAGATGATGTTTATTGAGTTCATTATTTTTAGTTTGTGTGTGCATGGGTGTGTAGGTGGGTGTTTTTGTGTTTCTTAACAACTGCTACCCAAATCCATAAAAGGCAGTGGCATTGACTTCAACTGTTAAAACTAGGACTCCACTTTTGTCCCCGACAGCAAGGTTATATCCATAAAAAGCCCCTAATCCCCTGCATTATGCAAGCAACCACCCTGATAAAACTGCTCAAATTAAATGTGAAGCTATTTGCAAAATCTGTGTTTTTCTCATCAAAATATGAACAAGAAAAAAATATGATACAAGATTGATCCCCTCAAGTGTATTCATACGCACCAAACTTGGACTAAATCAGACCAATTATGACCTGAAAACTTTTGGAAATGAAGCTCCCCCTAGTGTCAGAAATATACAACCGAACTTTCCCAAAATCATTCTAGCTCCGTACTAATTTTACACTCACATAGAACTCACACTGAGGTCTATGTGAGTGTAAAATTAGACAATGATGCTAGTGTTTGAGTTATCACATTAACCCAAAGGATCTGGGGCGGATTGGGCAGATGCTGCAACAACAATGACAATTCCATGATATTCCGTCTTTTCAGGGATATAATCATTAGTTACAGTGTTTATTATTGTAAAGAGGAATGTAGAACACAGAACTAATCAGAAATGGGAGTGGTAATCCAATTAAGAATTCTAGCAGCTCAATGCATGCACCATGACAATACCTTTTAATTTGCCCATTGGAGAAACTTCACATGTGTATAAGAACTGTGAAGCCATGCCAAGTTCTTGAAATGTATAATCTTTTCTAAAATAAATCAAACAAAAATCTTACACCTCAAATCTTACACCTGGACAGATGTGATCAAAAGTATCTGAACAAGCGGGGTCAGCCCCTGGTGATTTTAGGTGTAAAAATTGAAATACCTAACCAACTTAAGATGATCACCAGAATACAGTTTGCAGCTTTCTGTGAATAGAGGCCCCTTACATCTGATATGTTTATATAATAAAAAGATCTGTGAAAGTCTACACATAATGAGTTATTATCTAGACTGATTAACCACTCTAGGCCCTTAACAACACAAGCCAACATTCAGACACTGACACACACACATGGCCTGTTTAAACTTGGTTTTAAAATGCATTTTGGGTGATCGGATCACAAGTAGGCAGCAAGACACATCGCCGTTTACACTTTTGTTTATCATGCGTCTCCGAATGTGTCCAACTGACCACATGTGTTTAGATGTCTTTGCTGCTTATGTCAATTCCGCTAAGTAGTTAGCAGTAACATCTCTAACGACTAAAAGCTGCGCCCTTCTGCCCCAAGAGCCGCCACATCCAGCATTGATGACATATTTTCCTGCTACGTCGTGGTCATAGATGCAATGGGACACATTAACATTTAGGCTACAAAAGATATGTGGTCAAATGCCTCCCAGACCACCTCGCCAATTGGTTTGAGTGATCGGACCACAATTCGTCTTGGAGGTGGTTTACACTTGTATTTAGAAATGAATCTCGCTGTCCACTTGTGGTCCACTTGTCATCTACAATTGTCTTTGGTGGACATGGACGATTATCATTTGTATTAAAAAACTTTTCTCTGGGTGATATGGCCCGCTGACTCCATTGTCCACCTTAAAAGCAGTGAACCAGGTAATGTGGGGATTGTCTTGTTAGTACCTGATTTGAATAACTAGACCAAGACATGACATGAGAAAAAGACTCACCTAAGATAATGTTTAAGCAGTTTATTTCGAGATAATTGATTGGTTGATGGTTAATGGTAGATGGCAGAGAGAGCTTGGTTGGGATGTTCAAGAGCTTATTCTGGATGTTCGATGATAGTGGCAAGCTGAGGGAGTGAACTGAAGTACAGAGAAAACACACCCATAAAGAAGTGGCCTGAAGGCAGAGGCACCCACTGTGGCTGGTGGAATGACCAAGCAAAGAGTTTAAGTTGAGGCCGGGGGTTAAATACAGCAGGAGCTTGATTAGCGGATAAGATTTTGATGCGTTTGCTGCGGCCCACGCTGTCAGGATCCTAGAGAGGCCGACACACACTTAAATGGAAACAAGGACGGAAAATGCATGAGCAAGGAGGAATAGCTGCAGTCAGAGGACTATTACCAAAACACTGCACACACAAAATCAACCTTTTATAGCCATAAAAGAACTGGATGATAGAGATTTTATTAACTCTTCATTTGTTGATTTGAAGGAAATGTAAAAAAATGTAAATACTTTAAGTGTAGTGAATATTGCTTTGACTGCCTTCATTGTCCCCACTTCTGCTGCTCTTTATGGGAGTCTCCCACAGAACATGGAACAGTGGATTATATTAACAAGATATTCCTCCTGTGCTTCATTAAGCTACAGCGGTTAGTAATTAAATGGTTTCACCGCTCTTGAATGTTTTTGATATGAAAGATCTCCATTCTTTTGTAGAAAAAGCTAACCCTTATCAGAGTACGCTATATTAAGCTAAGAATAATCTTAAGGACTTAGTGGGAATATCCAAGATGCTGGCTTTCAAAGCTTTTATATCAGTCACCATGTAGCCTACAAAGAAAATCATCACATTTGTACCATTTCCTTTTTCCAAATCCTCCACCAGTGCAGTAATGGCACAAAACTATCTATACAATGCCCATATTTCAGTTTGTGTCTTCCCTTAGCTACACCTCCCTGCCACTCTGAATGTCCTTGCTCACTTCTTTTATAGTGTATCTATTACATTATTTCCTCATTGTAGTCTGTCGCTTTGGTTAGTTTATTTGGCTACCTGTAAATCATCTTGAAATTCAATTTTAAATCTCTCAAACAGGGAATTATAGCTGTTCTGCTTTTCACCCTGCATCCATGTCATCCCTAACAGTGGAACAAGCTTTCTATCTTTGTCTCCTTCACAGAGATGCATCCTTGTTATCTGCATTCTGCCCATGTCTTCTTAGAATGGTGTGCAGTCCCCCTCCAACTTCTTCCTTAAGACCCTAGTAACCCATGTGGGACGGTTAATGATGCCGCTGTCTGTCACTCCCTAACAGCGCTGTCTCGCTTGCAAAGACTCTACAAGCTAAGGAGAAATCCCCATTGTGATATGGAACATGGGAGTCTGGAATGTGGCTTATGATGTCCTGCCTCACAATATACACTATATGACCTGTAAACAGAAATCATTTCTGGCATTTTAAGAGCAAGCTGAGTTCATTCTACTGCTTTGCAGCCAAGCATGGAGAAAGTCATGGCTAACATACTGATTTTTTTTTTTTATTGCTAGTCATAGAATAAACTTGGTCGAAGTGAGATCAAGGCTTTGCCATCATATTGCGGCCCCAGGTGTGTTCCACTATTTTTGGACAAAGAAATGATCAAATCATCAACAACTCTTCTATCTCCAATGGTAGGAATTCAATTTGGGCTTTCATTGAAACTTTAAGAGGATCCACAGATCAGAGTCCCCACACACCACCTTCCTTCAACATTTTATGTCATATTTTGTGGCAGAAAACTCCCACTGCCTTCTGCCACTTAATGAACGCCCATGGTTGGGTATATTTGCACAGAAGCCACCATCATAAACGCTATTTAATGGCTGACAAAGCTGTTAGTTATCTATTTAGACCCAGACAACACGATGGCACCAAGATTGGCTGTGATTTTTCAGCTCATAGCGAACGGTTTGGTGCACATGACATACAGAGATAGTTCAGCATCTCATTTCTTGGAATCTGGAAGGTTCACAGCGTACTTTGAGGTAAACCATTTGAATTTCCAAAGGAAGAGGCACATTGCTGGTTTCACTGCATATACTTCTACAATACTTTCAAAAACAATAGATAAATAAGTATAAAACGACACAATTTGAGAAATTGAGTTGACGAAGATGGTTAAAAACCTGTTGATGGTTGATGTTTAAAATCACATATTAATAAATCAAACGATTAATGTTAAGCATGTAAGCAGTCTCTCCTGATGTTTTTTGGCTATGGAAAGGTAGCAGGTGTTGACAATATCTTCTAGGCAGGAAAGGGGACAGCCAATGATTTTTTGCTGTGTTTATGAGAGCCTTTTGAGAATCTGGTATACCACACTATGATGCAATGCGTTAGAAGGCTATTTGTCATGGAGTGGCAGAGGGCCACCAACAGCTTTTTACTCACTTTGTTCTTCTTCAGCGCTCCCAGGTAGCGCAGACACTGCTGTGTCTTTTTGACAGCATATGCTGTCTTCGTTGAACAGGAGAGGTTTTCTGAGAATTTGGACACAGTTGCAAACTTTTTACACATTTTTTTAATTCGATGTCAGAGGGATTCTTTGAGGTGATTCCTGAAACATGTAATGAGTTTTATTATATTCAGCATTAAATTGTCTGCTGATCACCCCCCTGTCAACTTTTCCCTCTAGCAGACTAATTTCCCCTTTCAATGAAGGGCCTTACTATGTCTATTTGACTGTATTGTAACAATCTTGGATTTCTTTCACAAAATATAGAAAAGAGGCGACCCCGTGACTCAACTGTGAGTTTATTCGGACACAGAATTGCGACTTAAGGTGTAGAACACTCACGGTCTCAATATATGCTTGGAAATCCCGTCCACCTATCATTCCAACATGAAACAATATTAAGGTTGTATATATATAAATATATATATACCTCCAATGAAGGAAGTCATGAATATAGCCTCAAGTTGGGTAATATTGCAAATGAATGTCCTTATGAAAGTTCACATAGTGTATGTCTAACTCACCTTTGCTAAGTTGATAAAATCTGAGTATAGTCTAATTCAAATGTGTATCCAAACCTCGGAATATTTTGTTTCATTTAAATCAATACGATGCGATGAACTGCTCATTTGAGGCGTGTGTGCATCTGATGCATTGTCATTAACTCGTCTTGCTAGGCTTGTGGTCTTTTGCTGGTAGACACTGCTGCTGCTGTCTCTCAATCATCCGTCCCATGCATGTGAGCAAATGCACTATTTTACTGATTAAGAGTAGGAGAGCGTCCTCTGCAGACTCAGCTGTCATATTTATCATATATAATTCTTATTGACTGTAAATATGACACAGGTGGTTGGAAAGAAAAAATCAATAATGATGAAAATATCAATTATTTAACCCGGAGCAATCCACTAGGAGAAGAAACAATGCCTACCCCCTATTCCACTTATGTGTACTTTATTAATTAATTAATTTCCCTTGCAAGCAGGCAGGGTCTAATGTTCGTTCTAATGTAATTAATGTTCTGTATAATTCCATCATCCAAAACACGCACACACACACACAGTTCATGTTCACATATTATAATCCTGAGCCATCAATAGAAGGTGCAGTGAAACGTTCATCCAGGTTTTAATACCAATTTGTAAAGGTGGGTGGTGGGTGGGTGAAAGAAAATAAATTCTGGTGATTTCACACCATGGTGTACGTGGTTACTGGTGCAGTCCAATACCCCCGCCTCTAGATGGCAAAGTGCCAACTACTCACCAAACCAAAAACTAAAACCAATAATCATGTGGGTGGACAGATGGAGATATGGGTGCAAGTGCATTTGCATATTAAATAATTATCAAATGTTCTTTAAAAAAAAATCACTTTCAGAGTTCTAGCCCCATAGAAATAATAACCATTCTTTTTATCATATCATAATCAGCTCAGGAGCAGAACTTTGGGCACCAGTTCCTTCGTGTCTTCCTTGAAGATGGCCTCCCTGTTGCTAAACTTGGCTGTGGCGGCAGTCAGGTTTTGATCGCAGCGTCCGGACAGAAAATCAATAATAACAGATGGACCACAATCAATATAAGGTATGATATGTCTCCCCCACATTCCCTTCAATTACCTTTTATTTTTTTGTAAAAATGATTATCACTTTTTAAGAATTTTTCTTTTGTAACAGTATTTATCATGATACATTTGTTATGAGCCATTACTCTCAAATGAAGGAAACCCATACTGCCTTGTTTTCATAAATCCGTATGTTTGTTAGTAAGAAGTGTACAAGACATTAAAGTCCTCATGTCCTGCATTATGTGTGACTCAGTATCTGTGATGTTCCAGACATATGTCTAATGCAAAAGTCCCCTTAACCAAGCTGATATGACAACTAGCAGCTAGCTGTTGGTGGTGAGGCCTATTAAATATAGGTCTGTCCTCTTCTCACTTACTTACAGCTAACAAATCCATTTTGTGTGGCCGGGCTCCTGTTATTGTGGTACAGTTAATGTCTGGCCATGAAGGAGTTAACTTTTCCTCCAACGGCATACTTTTATTACTAATTTTACCAACTATCTTTGCGAGTTATATTTAGATAGTTAGCACAATGGTTACAACTTCTGTTAGAAGATGCCTGTGCACCAGTTTGTCTTACAGGGGATGGCATCCTACAGCTGTTCTGTTATCAGGTGGAATATTCTCATTGATCAAAACAACTACTAGATGTTCTGCCATTCCATGAGATCCCTTTGATTCCCTGATGAAGGATTGATGGTGCTGGAGTTCAACAGTTATTTTCAGACAATGATATTTTTTGACTTTCTGTATAGGATTTTAACTTATTTGGTAAATATGTACTGGGTAGAATGAGTCTATACCAAAAATCTATTATGATGCCATCCAGCTAACTTCCTGGATTTGCTCATACGTGGTCATAGAATCTAAACCACAAAGCAGCTGGTTGTTATATTGGTCCTTTTGCTATAACATGTTTCCCTAAATATGTATGTGGATTTCTTTTCAGTAGCAGTGTTGAAAATGTGTGTCTAATACCCGTAATATAACTGGCTAACAAAATAATCTAGCTGTGAGATAGAAAACTCAGTAATTGTTGAAAGTGGTGGAAATTGGCCTGTACTCTTTGCTAACTGATTTGATAGCATTCATTTTTTATAGAACTTAATTGAATGCAACATAAACAGCTTAAAAAAATAATTATATCCCTGAAAAATTGGGGATATTATGGAATCCTCTTCGCTATTGCTTTATCGGCAGATTGTGTTAACAGGATAATTCAAAAACTATGTCATGGATCATTTTCAAACGTTATAGCCCCAGAGACCTTGATACGACGGGGTCTAGATTGACTCCTGGAGAGATTGGTTGTTTATTTTTCCCAATAGAGGGAACTTTATCGCTGAAAAACTTTTTATGCCATAGTTTCTTAAAATTGTGTCCAATTTAGTCCAAATTTGGTGCTCATGAAACGACACAAGGAGATTCATCTTGTGTACATTGGTTTTTATTCATATTTGACTCCCTAGGTGGAACTTCTTTTTTTCTTTATTTCCAAAAAACACTTTTGGTCGGACATAGCTTGCTGTTGGGGACGACAGCTTATAGTAAGTGGTTTAAATCATGTTAGAACAGTAGTGGATGAAATAGTCAGATCCATATCTCAAGTAATAGTATTAAGACCACACAACACTGGGAAAATACAAGTGAAGAACTTGCATTTAAAATCCTTACTTTGATGAACGTATGAAATGAACCTCAGCAAAAGGTAGTTACAGTTTATATAGGAAAAATAGCTCAATGTGAATAAAATGGTCCCCCTCTGTGTTTTGATATAATTTATGATGTTTTTGTACCAATATTACTGCTACATTAATGTGTAGGCGTGTGTGTCACTTTGAAGTTATTTGAGGGCAGCTTAATTGTGGGAATATACTTCTGAATTCCCATGTTGAAAACTCACGGCCCGCCATTTGAGTGCAGCAATAGAATTGTAGATAAAATTTTAATAAGTATAACATTAATTTGGTTAAACGGTTTTATTTAAACAGCTTCGATAAATATTTTTTAAAAAGTATTTTAAAATATTTTAAAATTCCATTATAATGGTAATGTTAGTGATGTAGCGCTTCACATTTACTTACAAGATGCCCACCCACATAACATTTAATAATAAAAAGGGTTTTGGAATGCATGTATTTTTTTATGTATTGACATAATACGTACATTATGTTTATGCAGAGATGGGAAAATTTCATATATAAAACATTTTAGTTGAAGAAACAACTGTTTTGTTCACCCACATGAGGGCTATTAATTCCATTTAAATACACCATCGTGCATCGTTTAATGCGTTTTGTCTTCATCAAAGTGACTACTGGTGGCAGCATTTATGTCATAATAAAAACTATTGTGTACAAAATCTCAACGTTGGTAAAAATCAAGAAAGTGAAGTGATATTTCTTTTTCACCGTGTGGTGCTGTTAGCTTAACAGAGGTGTTGTATCACATATCCATGCTGCATAGCGCAAAACGCTTTTTATTTGTATGAATGTTAAACGTAAATGTTTTCTTTTTTTTACTCTTCTGTTAGTCACCAGAAGGCTGCTTGGCATAACAATAAGATGGGTGGTTTGAAAATCAGAGTGTGTCTTAGTATTGTAGGGGAGGCTGGTCAGAGACAAAGCACGAAATGAGTCTGTGTTACTGCGACATCAGGTAATTTGTAATTTCCCGCTTTGGAGGTTGGTCTTTTTACAATGCATTGTAACAGCAAATAGACAGTAATCCAAGGAAAAGTGGGTATTCACCGCCTACACTTTGAATAGATGATGTCATCCGCTCATTTGCATATGAATACAATGGCTGAACCGATAAAGAATGAATATAGGCAGCGCTCGGCAGCAAGGCTTCTCGTATTTCTGCCACTGGTTCACTCTGTGCCACAGTGCCTGAACTGCTAGCCTATGTGTTCGGCACACGTCTGAATCAGGAGATCAGCTGAGCCGGACGAAGGATTGTGATCATTCCTATTTGGGTCAGAAAGTCTAGAAGTGCAAATGCATGTTGATTTGGCTCAACATTTTATAAAAAATCTATTGATAAATTCTGTGGAGTCAACTTTTCTTCATTGGTAACCCAGAAGAGTTGATACATTTGCTGCTTGTGGATTTTTGAGAAATAACTGCACCTGGGATATTATACTCAACAGATTGCCTGATCTAGTGACAAATTTTTGCAGGTTGACTGAAACAGTGCTTTTGGTTATCTTATTTTTACAGAGATAAGCTCCAACCATCTGAGGAATAAATGTACATCCAAGGATATTTGATGTTTGTGTCATATCGTGTTATATTATTATTTTTGTTTATCATATATTAAATACTATGGTAATAAAATATAATCTTTCTCACAGTCTGCATAGGAAGCATTAGAACTGTAGGTGGACAATTTACCAGGAAAATGGGGGCTCACTATTAGTCAGTTTTTAACAGTGCTGGCATCATTTCTGTATTAGGGAATCTTTCGGCGTGTGCTTTTATATTATCCGGCTGTACTAGCATGAAAAGAATTACGGTTAAAAACTTTGTTAAAAGGAAGAGGAAGTACCTGGCCTTAGATCATCAGGTAGTTCAGAGCAATCTTAGAGCAGTTTAAAGTGTCAAGCGGTTAAGGCACAGTGAATCAAAGCAGGATAAAACAATATGGGGAACAAAAAGATCAAAGACAGCACAGACATAAAAGTGGTGTATTATAGCGGGCTGTATCCTCTTGATTGTTGTGGAGATGGGCCTACTATTATATTGACGAGAAAGGAAAGGACGCTAGCTCGAAGCCATGAGGAGAGGGCCAGTCGACCTGTAAATTGAGTGTTGGTGGATTAATGTCAAAATACTCCACCAAATGCTAGGTAGCCCCTGATGACCTCTTTTCCAGGTGCATCCATTTTTAAACAGTTGTTTCTCACTCATTCATTCAAGTCTGAACACTCTTGGAAACCAAGAAAGCCCGGATGGCACTGTGGGGATACCGGTCACGCTGGAAGGGATTCAAGTAAATAACTGACATGGGCAGCTTGGACCCTAATTCAGCACCCTGGAGAGAGCACTCAGCAAGCTACGGAAACTGGCATCATGATAGAACGATCAACACAAAGGTGTAGCACAATCCTTGAGGGCTCTCAGCATTAGCATCGACCTAGCACAACACCTTACCAGAAGGCCAACCTATGACCAAAGAGATCCACACTGGCAAACAGGGGGGTGGTAGACTAAACCACAGCAAGGTGAAATATCTTGGTGTTGGCTGATATTATTTTGGCAAATACAGTTGAGATCCTAGCTTGAAGACCCGAAAAGAGGGACTGTGATTGAGTCACCACTGCTGAGCTATAAACTGGAGGGTATTTGTGGGTAAAGTTCTAAATATTTCATGAAGGATTTGTTTACAACCCCTTTTACACCTCTTCTACAGGTCAAGGCCACATCCGTTATTAAAGGTTTGCCTGAAAACCAGATTCAAAATTAGGTAAAAATTTTGAGTTAGAAGAGAATAATTATTAAATGAAATAAATCGGATATGACATTTGAAATGCTGATATGTTTGGCCTTCTCTTAAGGCAGAGATAGCCCTGACGGTTCCCATCTGCCACATTTCAACAGAGACTGATATTGACTGGCAATGCACAAGGCCACAAAATAAATGTCTTGTATTTTTTAGAGGAATGTGCATGGGGGAGTAACTATGTTTTTACCTTTGAGGAGGAAAAATTAGTTTTTGCTCTATTTTTCTGAGGTTGAAACAATGTGTTTGTTTGGGGTGCGAGCATTTTTGGGGGAATCTTGCTAAATTTAGTGTAAATTGCTTGAGGTAGTTTTCACTTAGTCAATCCATTACAATTACAATTAATGAGGATGAGACAAAGAATTTCTGTAGCATCACATTTCTTTTCTCATCACATGTGAATTCCCTCATCCAAGAGATTGGTATTTATATGTCCTCTTTTGTTTACATTTTTTTTTAACATCACACAAGAAATGAGAGCAATGTTTTGTATGTATGTATGGTTCTGCCACACTGAGGATTCTTTTTTTTTATGGCAGAGGATTGGTTTTGATGTCCCTGTTGATATCCATATAGACCATCATGTGGTTTCTATTTAGAATACACTGAATATATTTATGTCACAAAAACAGTTCCTCAATACCTTACCATTACATATGCATCTTTCTTGGATGCTGCTTAAATGTCAATGCAGTGCTTGATGGTGGGGAATCAAGGACCCAGTAATGTTATGGTGAGGAGACCTTAGCACGCTGGAACTTCAGGAAACGAATCACCCAAACATTTACACACATGAACAAAAATACACACGCAAGACTGATCACGTTCATATTCAGTTCCGGCTCAATTATGGAAGCAATGAAATTCAATGTTTAACACAAGCAGATATGTTTAACTCTCAGGTCACTCGCCTGTTAGCTATATCATGATAACTACGGACAATTTAAGTCAATAACAATGATTGTCTGATCATCATAGCACCTGTAAGTGAGTGGATATATTCAGCAGCGAGTGAACATTCTGTCCTGAGGTTGAGTAGTTGTAAAATGGAAAATGTAAACTTATGAAAGGGTCATGGGGGCCCAAAGCTCACTAATGTATGTGGGAAACGATGCTAGAAAGTGCTATCTGATCCCACAGAGGAGCGCCATGCCAAAAACTGCTGAAAATATGAATGCTGGCTCTGATAGAAAGAGGTCAGAACAAACACTGACATCACACATCACAGACCATTACCAACAGTCTCTAGTTACACACTCACACTCACACACACACACACACACACACACACTTACAGAGACTCAGATTTTCAAACACAAAGAACTACTGCCATTTACCATTAGCTCAACTTAAGAATCAACAATATCCTGTTCAATACACCTGATGACAATTGTACAAATACATTAACTGTATAGTTAAAATGATTTTGTGTCATTAATAAATGTGTAATTTCAGGCAACAGAGGTCCTGCACATACCAGTGTCCTTAAAATAAAATGATGGGGCTGCTGTTGTCATTAATTAAGAAGGTGCCCTCGATATTGTTGGTCCAGAACACTGTTTTCTTCAGCATTTATAGGCAATAATGACAGATTTTTTAACATCCCCTGAACAGTAAATTTTTCTGAAACAATCAGCCTCATTTTCTGGTATTGGGTATTAAGTTTCTGGTGGCGCTTCAGCAGCCAGTAGTTAGTACCATCCACGATGTAGACATTCCCAAAAACAGTAACAGCCGTCCAGTCAACTGGCGAGTGACGGTGGATAAGTGTCCAAACACTGGGAAGTTTGAGTGCCCACTGATGACCTCATCACCAGACTTCATCCATTTTCAAATGATTGTAACATAGCACTTTGATGTACTCAGATATATTTTATTTTAAAAATGGGATATTTTCTGATGTAAAGAATTAACTAGAATTGTGATCAGACAAAATATGAATTCAGTGGTACCTCCGTTTGCGAGCTTAATATGTTTCAAGACCTTGATCGCAAACCAAAAAACTTGTAAAACAAAACGAATTTCTCCATTCCAATGAAAGGAAATACCATTATTTTGTTTCATATCCCAGAAATATTAATATAAAAATAATTTTACATGTTACTTTATACAGAGTAAAAGTAATTTTACAAATAAATAGTAATGACAAATAATATAAAGCCGGCAGATTCTGCCTCACTTAATTTTATCTCACTCTATTCCTTCCAAACATAAGAGGACACGAGCGCGCGGATACTATTCTGAGTGTATGATGCTAACCGAGAGCGAGCGCGAGGGAGGCTGTCCCGAGATTCATTTGTTTTTCACTCTAGTCTTGGGGTACACAAGGGAACCAACCCCACGCTCACGTCTTCCACCTTTTCAAACAGGATGCTAGTAAACCAAAGCGGAGCACTCGTATACCGAGCAGGTTTCTTACAAGATACAGGTACTCATTCGTTTCCGGAAAAATCCGTGAATCGAGCAAAAAAAACGCTCGTAAATGAAATCACAGCACGTAAAGTGAGGTAATTTTTTTGGAGAATCTTTGCTCGTAAATCAAAATACTCTTAAAGCAAGGTACTCGTAAACGGAGGTACCACTGTAATTTATATTCTAACTTTCTATGTTAAATTAAGTGCTGCCTTGATGATATACTGAGTGTTTCATGTGTGATCAATTTTTTTTGTTGGACCAAGCCAGACAGTTTGTTCTTGAAAAGAATTGCAGTTTTGAAATCTCCTCCACAGCAGGGTCCTGATCAAGCAGTCAAACGTGGTCCAACAATAAGTGGTTCAAACTGAACTTTGGTTTGGTATGTTTGCGTAATTAAAAAGGCTTTCTTGGATGGTTCAGACATTAAGTAACATGAAGTTAGGTGGGTTAATGTTTGCAATGTCAAAAATAGAAGAAAACAAACAGGGTTACTAAACGAGACATAATTACAAATGACAAGAGGAAGAGAAACGATATGTAATAGTGACAGGGTCCAACAAAATAAATCAAACGCAAACTGGAAAAAAAAATTTATAAAAAGCTTTTAATACATTTTTCTTACAAGGATGAGAGAGAAATTTAGAACGGATGTCGTAGAGTCTTCAAGTAAATCGACCAAGCATAGGACGATACAGCCCACATAGATAATGATAGCAGTACGTTTTAGGATGAAATTTGGATGGAGGCCATGAAAGTTTCTTTAGTGCACTTGTAAAAATGACAAAACAAACTGCACCAAACATACACAATACAAACAAATCCATAATCTAGGTTCAAACATCAGTTTGAATGATTCCTTAGAAGATCCAGTTCTGCTGTACTAGACAAATGTTTTTATACGCTTTTATAAGAATTCAATATCAGTTATCAATGGCAATAGTAATAAATATCACCTCGTAAGTATTTTCTTATCTGATCTTAAATAGTACATCCCCCTGGCAATGAGATGGTTCATCGGCAAGGGTTTACCATTCTAATAGCCTTTCACTAATATAAAACTTTATTTTATGTTTATTGTATGTGATATAATACTCATTAATCTTTGACATTGTTTTCATTTAAAAATGCTTTGTGACACTTTGCCTTACCAAATGACTTGCAGAAGGGAGAGGAATTTCAAAATAATAGCATATATGTGACCAAATAAGAAGTCTTTGAACTGACCCAAGACTCTCAAAAAAACCTGTTCTCTGCCAACCCAACGAATAACAATAAAGCTAATTAGAAACTAAGAGAGCTGTTTTGTGTCAATTGATCTGCTCTGCATTTTGGTGCACATAGGTATGCAGTGTTGGGGGTTTTAATTAGTGTTTATCTGAGTAATGGGAAAAGTAATGCATGTGAAATTTGGAAACGTGATCAGGAAACAGTTATTGATTACTTTCTCTGAGGTAACAAAACCCGTTCTTAGTGTTGTCCACACTTGCTGTTAATCGCTTGAACCGTAATATGGATCCATGTACATTGGAGATGTTCCATGCCATATACTGATCAGCCATAACATTATAAATATAATGCTCAATATTGTGTATGTAACCCTTCTGCTAACAAAATAGCTCTAAATCAGACATGTCCAAATGCCCAGAATGCATTGGACATAGGGTCTGCATCAACGAAGAGCTGCAAGCGCCAGCTCTCCGCTCCACTCCTCTGTTGGCTAAGAAGAAGAATTGAAATGCCAAATAGTAAACATATTAGTACGTTGCCTCAACACATGTCAGTGCTGTGGCGTTCAAACAAAGAAAAAAGTAAGGAAGTGAAATTTAATATTAGCTCCTGAAATTCTTCTCTTTTTTATTTCCTTGGTTTATTCTGAATTCTAAAATGTCTTTAGAGCTGGTAAATTCATATTACTGTAAAAATAAATTGTCCTAATACCTCAGATTAAACATGGCCAATTTCAGTCCTGTTCGGCCCTTGATGCGGTCACAATTTTTATTTGTTGCAATCTCTGATCTAAAGTATTGAAAAATTTCCTTAATGTCTGACCTCTGAATGTATCTTATGGTATCTGTCAGCAAGGTGTTGGAAGCAGTTCCCCTAAATCCTATAAGATGCAAGATGGGGCCTCCATGGATTGGACCTGTTGTCCATATGAGGAATGTTGTACATTCCTCATATGCTTAATTGGATTAATATCTGGGAAAATGGGGGATCAAGTCAATGCCTTTAAATAATTGTCTTCTTCACTGACCATTTTCTTCAGTGTAGCAAGGCACAATAGTCTGCTGAGAGAGGCTACAGCCATTTGGGAATGCCATTCATGTAAAGGGCTCCTTCCTATAGGGCATCGTGGTGCCATCTTTTCTCAAGGCAAGCCATGCAAATGCAGCCAGCTGTCCATATGATGTAAGACAAATTGTGATTCATAATCTGGCCCCCCTCTTTCATTTCACCTTGGTCCTTATCTGATGCTGGCATGACCATTGTAGGTGCTTTCTGCAGTTGACAGGAGTCAGCAGGAGCAGTCTGACTCCAGAGCCCCGTAAGCAGCAAACTTTGATGTGCTGTGTGTTTTGACTCATTTCCATCAGAACCTCTATTAACTGTTTCATGGTACAGTAGCTCTTCTGAGGGATTAGGGAAAAATGTGGGAAAAAAGAGGTTGTTATATAAGGTAGTTATGTTTTTCTCAAATTTGTGACAAAATACCGAATCTGATGAAAACTATGTTTGGTCTAGTCTACAGTAACCACCAAACAGGATACGTTTAAGATCACTGGGGAACTTTCTTTGTGAAGCCCCACAATGTCAATTGGTTCGCGGTGCGCTTTCTCATTGTATTGATGAAGATATAATGATAGAAAACAGGCTACCCAAATTAATTGAGGCATGCTAGTCAAAGCACAAATTATGCAGCAAATGCTGCAGTGCTGCGTGTGAGAACGTCACTGCACCAGAGCCAGAGTAGGTATTACAGTCAATGTAGGTGGAGATTACGGTCTGATAGAGGTCTTGTTGCACTTAAGGAAAAACCAACACACATCCCCCCTGACATATTGTGCAGCAGTTGCTGTGGTATAAAATTATGAAATGAAACTATGAAACTATGATAATAATAACATAGATGTATATTTTTCTGATTTTCAGTCACATGTTAAGCTCTTCAGCCTGCTTTGCAAAAAATTATATCAAGCTAACAGGAAGTATGTGTCTTTCGTTTATATATATATATAAATATATGTATGTATATATATTTATATGTATGTTAGATATATAAATATGTTTGTATGTATATTTATATGTATGTATATACATATATATAGCACGTGTGACCCATTTACGATCTGCCTTCTCCCACTATCACACAATTAGGTATCGTAGTGTGATAGAGTATCGCCTGTAGTTGCAGAACTAATACACTCTTGACTCTAAATCACGTAATGACTGCAAATTTGAATTCAGCACTAACAAGTTTCACATTATCATTTGCCTTTTTGCAAGAATCTGAAAACTGAATATAATAATAAGCAATTTAAGAAAAAAAATAAATACATTTTTTCCCGCAGTGAAAGCTGTTGCAAGGGCACCGGTGAACTGCATGATGTTTTACTGCCATCTGTTGCCAATACCTTCAGATGTTTTATGTAACAGTCATATTTTTATGACGAGCCTCCTTCATTGTTAATTTTCTGCAAGGGTCTGATGAGGAGGGTGACTCAAGTAGGATTGCAAATTCCTTGCCATCAGCCTTAATAAACACCTTTGTGTGAAGTTGCAGAAAATATATGTAAGGTCCATTTATGTTTCAGGTAATATTTCAGTGGTTATCATCAGGAAGGCTGGTCTGAATATATCACAGAAAAGATATGAACTAATTGAGGATTTTAGAGATTACAAATCCCTTCTGATTATTCATTATGCATAAATCATGATGAAATGTGTCAAAATTATTGCAATATTGTGGTTTTGTATGCTTCGGGAAAATGAAATATTCATACATTTTTGTTTGTTAACTTCACATTGGGAACTTGCTGTTGTTCCTGTGAGATCCAGCGCCGAATGTTGCACTGGGAGCCCAATAAGAAATTACTTAGTGCTTCATGTAAGCATTAGACAAATCTAAGCCTCCTTTTCATTTGATCCGGTCATATGTTTGTTTCTGTAAAGCAATCCCTTGTGGTTAAGTGTTTATATGACTTTGTGTGTGTTTGTGTTCATGTGTGTGTATGAGAGTGAGATAGAGAGATGGTGATGTGGAGCTGTGGGGCATATCCACAACTATTTAGCTAGTAGACCAAGTAAAGTAGTCCTAGCCATCTTTATAAATAGTCATTTTTGCCTTAGAGCTAGTCCAATGCAAATAAAGCTGGTGAAGCATTCAAACTGCTCACACGAGCTCATGATATAACATAATCCTGTTTGCCTAGTCAGTAGGATATCCACGTCTCCCAGTGAATGCACGGTATTAGAATGTCAAATTAAAATCGACTGTATTTGTTTATTTAAATGTAACACACCCACTGAAGGAGAGCGTTTTGTGAAATTAACCAACATTTCTGGTAGTTCTGTCCTGGATAATTTCTGTCTTCCTTTTCAGGATCCTCTTATATTCCTGAGACTTTTGTATAAACATGTTTTTTTCATATGCTGATCACTTTGATCAGCAGAACCTCAGAAACACATCAGGCACGATTAAGTGGGTGTCTCATTCAAACATGCCTTCGCACGTGTTCATACTTACTTGTAATTAATCAGTCCATGTGTACAGAGTAGGTCTTGCTGTACGTACATACCTATAATTAGTCCTACCTGACGTCACAGTGTGAACGTGTTACTTTATAAAGGGGATGATTACCCTGATTGTCTCCATCTTGCCATTGAAGCATTTGAGGGTGCGTCAACAAACATGGTGTGATGGCAAAGATATTTTGCAGATCAGAGATGCAGTGCATGTTCACAGGCAAACAGAGAAAAAATGATGGAACAAAACAGTGCATCATATAGATTGCTATGGTGTTTATGTGCGTGGCCATGACCCTCTGCATAATATATAGCCTGTAAAGAGGCTGCAATGGTGTGTTGCCGGTGTAAAGCTGATGATGAATTTGAGAGAGGGAATCACTTGACTTTGCCAAAGCTGGTGTATGACACAAGTAGACCAGCTACTTAACATTATGGCTGCAACATTAATGACTAGTACAATGGAATATTTCCCCGGAGAGACACTGGGGTCAACTGATAAAAATTGTATTTCGTACTCATTAGGTCTATAATGTATATCTGGTTTGTGCCCTCATTTTTATCATTAATTAATCCTGAAGGACATAATGAGCACTTACACCCACATGATTATGTTCGTTCACCAAAATCTATTATTATTAATACTGATTATAGTAGAAGTGATATTTTTCTGCTTATTATTAGTTTATTATTATTATTATTATTATTATTATTATTATTATTATTATTATCAGTAGTAGATGTGATATTATAAATATCACTTCTACTAGTTGTCGTAGCGGTGGTATTCTTCTGCATAGTATTAAAATACTACTATTAATTATCATTTGTAGTAGTAATAATTGTATTTTCTAGTAAGAATAGTATTATTATTTCTAGTAGTAGAAATATTTCTAGTAATAATAGTAAAAACTGTGTTATTAGTGCTATTATCATACTAATGGTAGTGGCAGTTATACTGTTGCTGTTGTTGTGGTTCTTTTTTATTTGTATTGTATTTATTTCATTGTGTTCGATTATGTCAATTAAATGAGTCTAAACTGTTTGATTAAGAGTTTTATGTATAGAAAGTATTAAAAGGCATTGATTGGTTCATGCACATGTGTTGGGTTATGCAGCAATGCAAAAGAAAGTCTTGGACTGTGCAGCATTTTTTTTTGTCACTGCTCTGGAAGCCGTCCACTATTTATTTTGTGTCTCTTGGGGGTTTGGGGCATTAGTACAGGATGGAAACGCACCAATACACCATTTCAACCTACCAGTGCATGAAGCTTGTCAGAAAATATGGTATCATTTGTAAGCAGTCATATATTCAGTCAGTTTATAGTTTACTGTCAATGGTCAAATTTGCAGCGTCACCAGCGCTCTATCTGTTTCTCCATGAGAATGTGCTTCATGCTTTGCTGGATTTGTTGTCGGTATCAGATACCGAAGCCTTTCCAACTGACCCTAAACTCTCTCTGTTCTCTCTGCACAGATATAATCTGCCTGTTGGCAGACAAGGAGCCTCATGTATGATTGAAATAGCTGCTGATAATGGCACCACTCAGCGCCTCCAGGGGACCGTGTCACAGCCCATGTCAGAGGTAACCCGACCTGCAGTTAAACCCTTTTTACAACCTTTTACTTCATTAAGCATTCTTTAATCATTCTCTGGGATCAGCATCTCCGGCATCATGTTTTATTTCTAAATTTCTTCAGTCATATTAAAATGTAATGAAAAGGAGCTGAACAATTTTGCATTTGTGACTTCATGGCTGTTAAACTATTCAATGCTCTGTTGTTCAAATGCATAAAGATTAGGATCATTCCGAAAGCGAGTTTCTGACTGATCTTCATTAAAAATTCATGTTTTTCCATTTTCCAAGAAATTAATTTTTCTCTCTTTGGTTATTTAACACCATTTGCACAGTGCGTCAATGTACCATCAGATTGATGTTGAACTATAGCATATTTTGTCAGGAAATGACAAAATATGCTAAAATAAAGTCTAATATTGATTAGACTTCAAAGTCTGTAATTCGCAAAAAAGAACTTCCAAACTATTTTTATTAACAATATATCCTGTGCTGGGTTGCAATTCATGCTCAGGCTCATATGCAGGCAACTTTCACCACCAGTTCACCAATACAGACAAATGCAGGAAGACCATGCAAAGAATCAATCAAATAATTAAAATTATCAAAAGAATAGTAAACTAAAGTAACAAATCAGTTTGGAAATTGTAAGGAAGAAAGAATTAAAACTACAAATACTTGAAGATATGACATTGTGAGTGGATTATAAGGAGCCTCTGGACCAGGAGTCTCTTTGAGATGCTCTCCTTTTATTCTCTCTAACAGAATAGAAAGACACGCATACTTAAGCGTAGAAGCATATGATCCAATCCAGCTCTTCACTCTCTCGTGAGGGAATCAAAAGGCTTTCATAACATAGAAAAACTACATAAATTAATTGTTTTAAACCCACCTGACGTAATAAAGAGGTGTGTGTCAGCCTACAAGTATATGAATATGAAAAGGGTGTTTACAAGCAGCATTTTCTGTCCGATTAGACGTCTTTTCCGAATCAAATCGGAATTAGGCTGTCCATGTAAACCCACCTAATGACCACGTTATGAAGTGATGATGATCTTATTTTCCTGCATGACAGCAATGCGCCTGAATGAAATAACTTTTTTTAATAACATGAATAAACTAGACCTATACTGCCGAAAAACGATATCCCCCAAAGTCCCCAATCCCCAACGTTGTGCAGGTAATCCCCCTGATTGATCACCTCAAATTAAATGTGAAGTTATTTCCACAGTACTTTAAGTAGAAAAATGTCCTCAAAATGAGTAAAATAAAAACAAATTGATAAACAGATGGATAAAATATGATATAAACAAGATAGATCTGGAGTAGATTCATAAACACCAATTTTGGATTAAATTGAAACAATGGTTGAGAAATTATGGCCAAAAAACTCCCCCTAGTGTCAGAAATATTCAACCAACCTTTCCCAAAATCAATTCAGTTCTTCCTCGCACAAATTCAATTGTAGTATGAAGTTTCAAATGATCCATAAAATAAGTTTGAGGCATGTCTGGAAAAACGTGTTTTTTCTAAAAAGATCCCCCTAGTGAGTATTAAATAAGAAATAAAGCTCCCCCTACTGTTGGAAAAATGCAACCGACCATTCCCAAAATCACTCCAGTTCTTCCTTGCACTAGGTTCTATGTGGTTATAGAATTTAAAGATGAGAAAATGCCTTTAAAATATATATGTATATTTTATCTACTTTTTACTTTTGGCCCTCTTTAGGATCATGTCAAGATAAGTAATGCAGAATTGATGTTATCATGAATGTGCTCAGCTTTCAGTTGCATTATTGGAGTGTAGCTGCCTGCTTCATAAGACCAGCCAGCAGTTTTCTTTGCAAAGTGGCCTTAAAGTCGCAGTAAGAATCCAGTAAACCTACTTTATTAGATTGTGTATTTTGGAACACAAACTTATATTGTTGTTTATGTAGCAATGAATTCTAAATGAAAGTGTGTGTATAGTTATTTGGATTGTTTATATGAGCTAAAACGATCTGGCCCCCATTGCGTGCACATATGCATCTAAATGAAGGACTGTATGTGTTACAATTGATTTATTTTTCGCCTTTAATCACTTACAGAATATATCACTGCAGCATCAGGAGCAGCTTATCCATATGCTTTCAAAGACGGTTTAGCACACAAATCTTTCAATAACAGCAACAAAAGCTCCCATTAAACACATGCACACCTGTTAAGTTATTTGCCAAGATGATCACACTCGGCAAATAATGACCTTAATCTGAGGCATTTGAGGAGCGCCATACCAGATCTCTTTTGTTAATCACAGGCTGGTCTTTTCCCTCAGCCTCATTAATTTGATTAACAACACCTATATTTGTGATTAAATTAATAATTTTGCTTTTCACTGTTGAAAGATGCAGAGAGGGAGTCAACCTTCCCACAGGCTCTAAGTGCCCCCCCGCCCCACTCGATGTGATTTATTGTCTTCTAATTTGAGATGATTAGAGGATGTTCTTATTTTTTCTCTTCAACTCTTTAATAACACATTCATTGCATCAGTATCCTTGTTTGAATTATGTTGCATGTTGGTCAGTAGTGAATCTTTTTAGAGACTAATGTATAACGGGAATATTAATACAGTGAATATATATGGTGAATGGATTGATCAAAATGATGATGATCAACTCAATTTAAACCAAGGATTACATTTAGTGGCATACTATAGATAAACACAGAGCTAAATTAATTAAAATTCCGGAATTAGAAATTCACACGTGATCATAGAACAATGAAAGAGGTTAGAATACGAATTTCATATTTTATCCTGATGACCATTGTTACCGAGTCAAGACTCGCCGTTACTGTGTAACCCCTTTATGGCAAAGTTGTGATTTTAGGTCACACAAATAAAATTGATGCAACATGACATTGAAAATCCACAGAAGAGTTTGACAGGGATTCAAACCAACACTAAACACATGGCCTAGCAGCTGACATCAGAAAGATCATCAGG
This sequence comes from Lophius americanus, assembly GCA_037951165.1. Lineage (NCBI taxonomy): Eukaryota > Metazoa > Chordata > Actinopteri > Lophiiformes > Lophiidae > Lophius > Lophius americanus. The sequence continues at coordinate 19,592,323 of JBBDHG010000019.1, read as the reverse complement.
TTCTGTTCTAGACTGCTAGGGCTCATCAGGCATTTTAGCTGATATCAGTCAAGTGCTGCCCACGGCCATTAGCTAAATAAAGACCTGGGGTATTATTAACATATTGACCCTTTCTTGCTTTGAACGTCTTACTGCTGCGTTTTCTAACGAAGGTCACGCTCATCATTCAGCTTTAGAGCGAGGCTTTAGTACAACTTACTGGACAAAGCGTGCGTCCAAATATTAGCATACAGCACTCATGAGCTCGCTCCTTCACTTATACCAGTCATGAATATTACATCAGCGGTTCTTTCAAATGGACTCCTCATTGACATGGTAAACACACTTTTAGGCACTATAAAGTCACTCCACATCAAACACACATGGTCATGCAGCTCCGGGGACTCTTAACTGGTTGAATCAAATAAAATCTGATTTTTCTCATGATTTTTTTGAGTTTTAAGCTTTATTATGAGAAGTTTATATTGCTTTGCTTCATAATGATGTTTCATACCTGTTTCTGCGAATCAGTGTTTTTTCATTGACTTTCAAATATGCAAAGGGTTTTAAGCTTCGAACATGAACTACGATGTCATCCCCGGCAGCAAATGTATATAAATCGTTGTGCCTCTGCCATGTTTAGAGCCATGACATATGAGTATCCGTGTTGAGTTTTCAAAGCGGTTCCGTGACCATCTAATTTTAGAAATCAACACAAACTGATCTGCCGTAACATTGCTACCTACTTAAAATTCTCTGGGTCCTCCATTTGACGCCAAAGCACCTCAGATTCATCAATTTCACAAGACCCCTGAAGGTTTGCTGTGGTACCTGGCACAAGTTGCGAAGCTGGTACTCCATTAGTCAGACTTGTTTTTGAAGCACATCCCACAGATTCTCGACTAACTAGGAATCTGGGGAATCTAGAGTTCAAGTCCGCATTTTGAACACGTTATCCTGCTACTGTACTGCGTCCATAGACTTATTCTGCAAAACAATGATTTAAAAGAAAATTTCTAGATAATTCATCAGACCAATCAGCCTTCATCCATTCCTCCATGGCTCCAGTTCAGATGCTGAGATACCTACAATGGGCACTTTCAGCCGCGGACAGGGATCAGCCATTAAGGACCACCCGATCAGACCTGGAGCCAGTTAATGTCATACTCTTGCTCATTTTTTTCTGCTTCCAACATATGAACTTCAGGATAAAATGTTATAAGCAAGACCTGATAATGTCACGTCTTGCTTATTAATATTTCCCACCCAGAGTCTGGTGCCATTATAACGAGATAATGATAAAGTCATTCACATCAACTCAGTGGTTATGATGTTATGGCTGATTTGTGTAATGCTAAATTGCCATTAACTTAGATAATTATATAAAGAGTTTGGTCTAGACCTGCTGTTTCTGGAAAGCACCTTGAGACAACTGTTGTTGTGAATTGGCACTATATAAATGTTGATTTATTGATTGATTGATTGATATCTGATGGGAAAACATTCAGTCTGTCACAGAAAACTTCATGACTACTCAAAGAGTCCAACAGATATCCATCGTGACAGTTTTATTTCCAAGTCTACTGCTATTTTCATACAGGGAAGTAATAAACCTCTGATAAATTTTGATTTCTCTTTTATAAATAAATCATCATGCACGTCGTGAGTATGAAGGTGTTCTGTAAACCTCCCTAATTGAAAGTGCTATTTAATCTTCATTTGAACAAGCAGAGGTCACATCTGTAATGAAATATGTAATGTGAGTGCTCCTTTGATGTCGTTTCTTTAGGCAGCTTTGTTAAGTTGACCATTATGCTACGATAAGCGACACATTGACAACATTTATCTACATTAATTCTCCCCAAAATCCCTGCATGCAAAAGAAAACTTACAGTATCTATTTTAAATATTGAGCTCTCCCTGTCTGTATCTTATCACATGACTGGGGGGGTAAAAAGAACGTTTCAGTTTCACTTTGCTTATGGAATGTTATAACAATAGCTTATACTGTTTATATACTATCACGTTATATTATCCCTCATTTCAGCTCCTGTCAATTTAATAATAATGTTAATACATGCATACACACTCAGGGTGAAAGAGAGAAGCAGAGATATTTGGAACATTTATTTTTTAGCAACGGAGCTGGTACTTGAAGGGAGTCATCTATTGTATAATTCAGTGTGATATACTGAATGCTACCAATGATCCCTGGCTTTCCAACAATCTTTTTTTCAGGGAATCTTTGGACCCATATTTCTTGGGCAGGTTTCATCCCTCTGGGAGATGCCTGATATGAGTGCAAAGGGAGCAACGAGATTCATTGGATGTATCAGGGAGCTTCATGTCAACTCAAAAGAAATTCACCTGGTGGGTGAAGCAGTGAGAGGGAGAAACATCAAGAATTGTGACCCGCCTGTCTGCCAACACCTTCCCTGTCGTAACGGGGGAACTTGTGTCAGGTACTATTTACTCATTTAGCGTTAAAAAATGATTTACCTACCTTAATAAACTACCTTTGAACTTGATTGCAATTCAGAAAATCAGTTGTTTACCTCTGTAGTAACATGCAAGAGAAAGTCCCACACAGTTGGTGAACGTGTGAGAGATGTCATGAAAAGGAGTGTGTACCTGGTACGCATATAATAATCATCCTGAATAAAACATTAGATTCTGTGTGTCAAAGCCATTTGTTTGTTGTTACAGGAATATATATTCCACTTTAAATTGTTTTCCCAATATCTAAAAAAAGTGGTACTGGCTGTACAACTGGAGCTTTGAGCACCCAGGAAGTCTGTCAGCGTGAGAATGAAATGACAGCTGCTTTTCCCAATACCAACAATGTCCTAACGCAGAGCTGTCAGGCTTAATTTATCTACCTCGACTAATTTCAATACAGGCCTCCTATACTCTAACAATGCTCTTTGAAATATTGGATTTGGGACTCAGTATCAGCAGAAAATCCCCAAGAGTTGGTTAATAATTGCATCAAAGCATGAAAGTGTTTTTGGAAGCTCTCTTTGGACAAGTATCATCCTCATGTTCCCATCAAGTCAATAAATGTTGCATGTTACTGTATTTTCAAATATTTTTAATTTGACAATAGTCAAACTGTTACACAGGTTGCACTTTGATTAATTTTTCAGTGTTGTTGAAACGTATCCAATTTTCACACTGCGTCAATTAAATCCACAAAACGAAATGTGGAGAAATCCAGACAAAAAGAAAAACTGCCAGTTTCAGCATGAATGCCTCTGATCTCCTGCAGTTCAGCAACACCTCAGTGAAAACTCAGCACAGAAAGAGGGGTCAATTAGTTTGTTGACCACCTGACCATTTTCTTCTACCTCCTGCTCTGTTTTAAATTTCCAGCCCACCTCCTGCCGGATGATTACCTTAATTTTGACTTAATTCTCGAAATGCAGAATTTAAAAGAAATGTTGATGTCTGAGTTAGATCAACGTTATTCTCAACATTTTTACTTTTTTCGCGACATTTCGTCTTTTTTCTCAAAATGTAATATGAAGAAAAGAGTTCCTCCTCTCATTTTTTTCTTCTCTTATGCCAGGCCCTAATAGTCCTTCCTGAAAAATAGGTTCATATGAAACATGAAAAATGTTCTCGAGAAATGAAGACACATTTCATTTGAATAGGTTAAATGATGTGATGGATCTTGTGTTTGCAAGTAGGTCACTCAAGTCAGAGGGAGCCTTAAACGTGAAAAAAACTTTTTCCAATTACTTTTTTGAATGGAGGGATGGAAAAAAATATTGTGAATAATGTGTTTAATGTTAGACTGATTAGTATGGAACGAGAAACTCTTTCAAATAGTGAGAATAGTTGATATTAATGCATTAAAATATGAATTGAAGCCAATGAATGTGTCTTCTTTTAATGAGTGGAGGCCAGTTTAGAAAAGTTTTCATGAAACAGTGATGATTATCACAGGAACAACCAAGAAAAGATTTGCAAATATGATTATATGCTGTAGAGAAATGGTTGAACAAGTTTCTTCTGAACATCGAAAGTGAAACAGTTACTTGATTATTATAAAACACTAGTTCCAAATTTGACTTTGCGCGTAAAATAATCAATGTGATGTTTAAATGTACGTTCACATTCAAGCTATAAATCCTAGTATTTTCATAAGCTCCTTGCATTTAAGTACCATCATTATACCTAATAGTTAAAGTATTAGAATTTATTTTCAGGCTCTGCTTAGTACTAAAAACCACAGTGTGTGATTTGAAATTGAGCAATAATTAATTACATAAGAGTCAACTTTGTAGCATTATGAAATCAGACTGAAATGCTGTTTGGATTTTAAAAAAGTGAACAACTGAACAGACTGATGGTAGATCATTAATAAAAAGTAGAACAAGAGAAGTGGACGCAATCCTATGGTGTCATGACTTTGTGTTTATGTAGTATTATTGTATAGTGAAGTTCCGTCATTTTGGGTGGGTTTTACATTTCCTGTCATGTTTCATTTGTGTTATTCTTTTAGTGTGTTTAACTGTTTATGTTCTTCATTTCCTTGTTCCTTCATAGTGCAGTCTTTGTGTGTTTCACTTCTTGTGTTTCACATCTTTTTCCCTCTCTGTGTCTGTCCTGTGAGTCTGTTCTCCTCTTGTGTGATTGGTCATTATGTTCAACTGTGTTTCCCCTCCAACTGTGTCTCATTGTCTCGTTAAATCAGTGTATATAGTCTGTCCTCATCTTTTCTTCTGTGCCAGTTCGTTGTTCTATGTCCCCCATGTCATCAATCGTCCCAGCCTTTTCCCCGTGTTTTTTGGAAGTAAGTGTTTCCTAGTGTTTTCGTTGATTCTGTTTGCTCCCTTGCTTTTTCCTCATGCTTTAATTTTGGATTACAATCAATATTTTATCTGCACCTGCTCTGTCCCGCTGTCTTGTGTCTGAACCTCAGTCCCAGCTTCACCCCAACTACAGTTCCTAACACATGGTACACCTCTTTCTCTGACAAATAATTTAGACTTGCTATCATTGTTTTGTATAATGTAGATAAGAGTTAAACCATAAAAATGATTTTTGTGCGGGACCAAGACCATACAACTTATCTTGTTCTTTCAAACCCTGTGGAAAATTGAGACTCTTGATGTTGGCGTGCTGATTAGAGTGGGGAAAATTGAGAGAAGGCACATCTTTGGGGTTATCAGGTGGGCCTCCTTTTCATTTATGTGTGTCCCTCGATGTCCGACAACTGGGCAGTTGAAATTGGGGAGCCAAAGGCCATGTACTTGATTTCTTCCACCCCTCCCTAGCTTTATCTGCCTAATCTAGGTTTGCTATGGTTGGGATCACTTTTGTCCCTATTCTTTTTTTTCATAAATCAACCAATACAGTTTGTATTAAGTGGCTTATATTCCTAATTTCACGATACATCGTCAGTTATATACAACAGGATCAGCGAGTGTTTCGGCCTTTTATTACAAGTCACGTCCCCTCAGACAGCCCCCCGGGATGATCAGGTCCCGGAGTGTGTCCCGCAGCCAATTGGGTTTAATCTTCATCCTAATGAGCAATTTTGGTGCTATACTTGTATTAAACTATATTTAGTGTGTTATTACATTCATAATATTACAAAAATGGGATTTTAACTGGTTCAATAACATCCTGATTAGCCTTTAACCATTATCCCAGGAAATCATTTTCTGCTAATTCTATAAACAGTTATTACTATGTTTCTAATTATTCTAATAGAATGTAGTGATCAACTATATCAAACGCATTCCTCAAATCTATAAAAATATATCCTGTAAGATTATCAGAGCATCATCTCCTTTACAAAGTGGAGTAATACTGAATATGAATTCTACCAAATAGCTGGTAATTTACAGTTAAATGAAACAAAACATATTAAACAAAACATCAAATGGGTACATAAGAGTACTACTGCTCAAACTTAGTTGATTGATAGAAGTTACAACTTCTGTAGGAGTTATATTTTCTTAAATGAAAAGGCACTGCGCTGAGATGGACTACAGTCAAAATGGTATTTGTAGGAAGAATCTGCTACATGTTTGGAGCAGACTTAGGAAAAATTTTGACTGAACACCCTGGCAGTAGATAAACAATCTGGAATTATTATAGTACCAACTCATTTTTGGTCAATATGGTATCTATTGGTAGTGTTTATTTTATACTGTTCCAAAATTGTTTATGATTGTTTTAAATTATAAGAGCAATGTTCTTTACAAAATTTAGTTTTTGCATCTTGAGTGAAAGTCTTAGAAATATGTATTAGTTGCCTATGTCACCCAATCAGCATTTTCCATTTTCTGATGAAATCTGGTCCAAGCCTTATCTGTTTCCCTGAATAATAATTAAATAATAATAATAATGATAATAATACATTTTATTTATACAGCACCTTTCATACATAACGTGCAACTCAAAGTGCATTAAAATGTCGGACTAAAGACAACAACAAAGTATAAAAAAAAAAAGGCAAGAATACATAAATTCTTTAAAATAAAAAAAAGGCTATGAAATAGGCTTAAAAAAAAGAAATAGGCTTAAAACAATAAAACCGGCTTATATGCTCAGCACTTATTCAGGGTAGATGTATTCGTGTGGATAAATTGAGTGAACTCAGAAGGTAAAAAGTACTTGGTATCATAAATTATTAATAAATTGGTACCTTTCCCAGTTAAGACAGATCAGATCATGAATAAATAGGTCTACTTTGAACTTCTTCTGTTTCCTCATTTTAATAAATTTTGGTGGCAATTTCAGGATTTAAATCTTACATACACAATGGATTACTGAATACTCATTGGAGCAATCTGAGAAAACACCACCCTTTACACATCCATCAGGATGAGTGAAAAGGATACATTCAAGTAAAGACCGGTAGTAAAGTAGTGTTGAATTAATATTTTCACAATTATATTCCCATTAAGCAGAAAAACCTTTTCAAACCATTTTTGTTGAAATCACCTAAAATTATCTTTTCATTTTTACATAATTGATGTTGGAAATCAAACAGCTAGAGGACTCAACATGGACAGAGGTCTATATATGTTTCCAATGGTAATACATTTAATCTGAAATGTTATTTTAAGAGAAGGAAATTTAGTCATCTTCTTCTTTTAGCCTCCCGCTTGATCCTTGCCCTGTCGTCTGCACCTGGTCAGTGCCAACGGTTCTAAACCATCCAGCAGAGCTGGTCTCACTACCATCTTGTTAACTTTTCCCTTGACTCTTGCTGCTAATTCTTCTCCACCCACTCCACCATGCCTGTACTCACTTCTTCACCTCTTTCCAACACTCACTTGCTCTGAATAATTGACCCCAAGTACTTAAACTCCTGCACAATCTTCACCTTGTCTCCTTTCACCCTCACCATCCCACCTGCCTATTTTTCATTCATGTTTTGTGTATTCTGTCTTGCTACGACTGACCTTCCTTCCTCTTCTCTCCAGTGCACTCCAGACTCTCCAGGTTTTCTTCCACCTGCTATCTGCTCTCACAACAGATCTTAATATCATGCACGAACATCATACGCTATCCTCATCTTCACCATAGCAAACAAGAAGGGGGGTCGGACCCGATCCTGGGTGCAATCCCACCTCCACATTGAACTCAGCTGTCCCTCACACTGCAACACAAACCACTGCCGTTCTACTCTCATACATATACTGGAGCACTCTGACATACTTCTCTGCCATTGCAGACTTCCTCATACAATACCACAATTCCTCCTTTAACACTGTCGTACGCTTTCTCTAAAAAATACAAAAACACAATGCAACTACCTCTGACCACTGTAAGTCTCCATCAGCCCTCTCAAAGCAAACACTTCACCTTTTTTCTTATAGCTTGCACTACTCTTTCCCAGATCTTCATTCTGTTATTTATCAGCTTTATACCTCTAGAACTGACACACCTCATATCACCCTTGTTTGTGGAAATCAGAACAAGTAGACTTTTCCTCTATGCCTCAGGCATCCTCTCACTCTCCAAGATAATATTGAACAGTCTTGATAATACTCCGCTGTCCTCTCTCCTAGACAACTCCATACCACCACCAGTGTGTTATCAGGATCAACTGCCCTCCATTCTTCATCCTCTTTAAAATTGCTCTCACTTCACCTCTACTAGACCTTTGAACTACTTTATTTATAATTCTCAGACTCACTCTAATTTGTCTTGGATTAAGAAAAACTAGAAAGGTTCTAATGTTATATGTCCAGATAGAATAACAACAGATAAAAGACACACAAAACACTAATAAAAAAAACAAACATAAAAAAAAAATAAAATTAATTGTCCAAGCAGCCCCAGCTATTCTAAACCATGGCATCTCCCTGAAAAGGTTGTCCACACAGTGGCCACAATGTTGTAGTAACATAAAACACCATCATGCCAAAGTAGTGATACAGCAGTTACAAGTCAGGCAGAGAGGACACACCCAAATATTCTCAGAGGAGCCTTTCTGCATCTAAACAATGTGGTGATGTAATCCACGGAGATCACAGGAGTTTGTATTTGGGTTTTATCATCATCAGTGATGTTGGGTTCATCCCCTGGCAGCAACTGTTTTCAGTGAAAAAATTAAAATTAAAATCAAATGTGCACAGCATCAGACATCCAAAAGGCAAAACTTTGTGATTAGCAGGTGATAATTGGAGCATGGAGCCGCTGTGGAACCAGATATGTTTCTCAGAAGATCGAGGAAAATTAAAAAGTAAACTAAATGAGAAGAGCTTGGGGTTTACTCACATCATGTAAACACATACAGGATTATCAATGAAAGTGTCATATCTGCCGGATGTCTGAACAAGCAGGTGTTAGCTAACTTAATCACCAAACCAATTAAAAATATTTTTAGGGTTGTTTCTTGTTTGGCTCTTAACAAGGACCATTTCTAAAGACCTTGGGAACAGGAGTGGCAAATATGAGCCACTGATTCACGCATTTCACATCAGTGGCCACATGTTAATTTTTGACCACATGGTGGCATGTATTAACTCAAGACCTATTTACACAGCCTATCCAATATGGTGCTGTGTGCAGGGGAGGTTTTGGCTTGAGTGGCACCCGGGGCGGCTTCCATTTTTAACAAATTAATAACAAATTATACCAGATCCCCAGGAGCCGCACAACGGAAAACAATTATTCAAGTAACCAACCTACCTCCTGGTTTAATTGCCTTATCAGACTTCCATTTTTAACAAAATAATAACAAATTATACCAGATCCCCAGGAGCCATACAACGGAAAACAATTATTCAAGTAACCAACCTTCGTCCTGGTTTAATTGCCTTATCAGATCTTAGAATGGCTTGTCATATCATCATATCATCATTTATTATATTTCGGCCAAGTTCTTTTATCTATCTGTCTATAGCACGCTATAATATATGGTATGCTACACAATTCAGATGAATCCCTTTCACTTAATTAAAAGGAAGGTAAAACCCAGTGTGTGTATCATACAATACATGAATAAATATGTATTTATTTATGTTTAGTGATTTTTCTCACCTATCTAATGATGTAATAGTAATGAAAATTTACAAGTTTGGGGATCCCAGTTGTTTGTGATTGTTAGCAGACGTTGGTCCTGAAAAAGTAGGAGACTGACCATTAACAGGCATTAATCTGCAGTTAGTATGCAATGTGTTATAATTAATCAATAATACATTATTGATAAATATAACCAAAAATATTGGGCACTGGCCACCCCATTAAAAAATCTTATGACCGCCTCTGCAGTGCCCTGCAATACAGAAAATTTTTATGGAATCACCGATTGCCTAATTTGCTTTAGAGTTGTAACAATTTTGCTGAAGCCCACACATATTATCATGCTGATATGTAAATATATCCAATGTTTGTTCATGTTGGACAGAAAATGGAAAAACAATTGCTCTATGAGTCAGAGAACATCAGCCAGAACAGTATCACGTTACTGTACAAAAAAGTGGGCATGATCCTGCCCCCTACCGCTCCAAACCCGACTTGGAGCGGTATAACCGAGCCCCAAATATATTTTAGAAATATCTAACCGATCCCGGCACATCTCGACGGGCCCAGTGTGGCTATGGTCGGATAATCACAAACTAATAGACATTGTATGACGGGAGGGACATTCTGATCCTCTGGAGACTCAGATTTGCCAACGGGGCAAAGCAAATAGGTCTATATATACCCAAATAGATTAGCTGCTGTGCTAAGCCCACTCTGACTAACTTAACCCTCCTGTTGTCCTCATTTTCTGTATACACCCTTTGTCCTCCGGGTCAAAATGACCCGTCTTCACTAAACCCCCAATATAAGCAGCTTAATTGAATTTAAACACCAAATTTCATCTTGCTTGAAGAAACAACTTGTCATTCACCACAAAATGTGTGAATACCTGAGTTTTCCCTCTTCACTTGTATTTCTATAGTGTAAGAAAAGACCAGTTGCTCATCCACTGTTACGTCAGGCCCTGGATTGTAGAGGTAGGGCAGCCGCTCCACCCACTTGTCCCAGACCTCTCTTATGGCTGCAAGTTTGTCTGTCACACATCTTGCTGGTCTTGACTCACGGTCATCAAATCGTAGCAGTCTTGACTAGGTGTGAAAGAGTTTGAGTGGCATCGTGGGTCGGAAAATTGGCCTTCCACTCTCTGCATCCCATAGACTAGCTGCAGCCTCACCTCGGGACCTGTATACACCGGCTAAGATTAGCAGCCCTAAGTAGGCCTGCAGGTCAGTCTCATCCATCTTTTTCCAGCTGTCTCCATATTGGCGAAAACCCTGCAGATTTGCCATCTCCAGGATTATTTTTTCTATCGCTGGTGTGATAAACAGGTAAAATGTAGAGACGATGTCATTGGCATGAGAAACGGCATACCTTGTGGGTCCTGGGGTCATCTTTATGACGTTGTGTTCTGCATGCCTGCCGTGTTGGTCATATGCTGCTGATGACTATGTTATTTTGCCATTTTTTGAAAGGAAAGTCTCTCTTTCAGCTTCAGGGTTTTCTTCTTCTTCTGAAGATGACTCATCATGCTCTGGGTTGTATTCCTCCCCATCTTCTTGTTCTGATACATCCTCCACTTCCTCTTCTGAATCAGAGTTGTCTTGCTGGACATCTGAAAAAATCTGCTCTAGAGCCTCTGATTTGTCTTTTTTACTTCTGCTACTGATTGATCTGAGACACAACTAAAACATTGTAACATTCTGTGTTGTGTAAATGACTCTGTGACCTTGATTTCAACTCTTTTTGCCTCACGGGTCATTTGGACCCGAAGACCACCTTTGTACCTTTTTTTGTACAGCTTACATGGAAATGTGAATAAAAGCAACATTTCACTTTTTCTACTGTTGGTGCCAATCTAGGAAAAGTCATGAAATTTCAAGTTAAAAAAATATTGTTTAGGGGATTTCTTTTTGGTTTTTAACACAGTGGCGGGTCATTTTGACCCGAGGACAACAGGAGGGTTAAGTGATACGAGTTGACGTTATAATTAACATCACATGAAACATGAGCAATAGGAAACTGATCAGCAATGTAACCATTCGGATTATTTTTATTATTGATGAGTAAGCCATGCAGCACACCGGCAAGATTCCCCCTTGGGTGACTGCCCATGTCTGCCACAGCTAAATCCGCCGCCACTGGTATAAATAATAATAATACATTTCATTTATAATGCACTTTACATTTGGATCAAATCTCAAAGTGCTACAAAGCAAAAGCAGATGAAAGCATCAATAAAAAATAAAATAATATCTATATAAAAGCCTGACCAAAAAGCAGCAATGTTAATTAAAGTTATAGGTTCTGCAAAAAAGGAAAGTTCTAAGTCCTTTTTTAAATGTGTCAGTCATCTGTGGAGCCCTGTGATGGTCAGGGAGGGCACTCCACAGACGAGGGGCAGCAGAACAGAAGGCCCGATCACCCATGGTGCTGAGCTTAGTACGGGGAAGGAGGAGGCGGTATGACTGGGTAGAACGAAGGGATCGTGTCGAGGTCAGTGGGGTGAGTAATTCTTTCAGGTAGGGGGTGCGTTACCATGGATGCACTGGTGAGTGAGGAGAGAGATCTTATAATCAATCCTGGTGGAGATGGGAAGTCAATGAAGGGAATGAAGAACAGGGGTGATGTGTTTGTGTTTACGAACTCTCATCAGGATCCTTGCAGCACTGTTTTGAACATACTGAAGTCTTTGAAGACTTTTATCAGGGATCCCGATGAGAAGTGCGTTACAGTAATCCAGTCTGGAGGAGACGAAAGCGTGGACCAGCTTTTCAGCATCACTCAAGGTTAGTGAAGAACGGAGTTTGGAAATATTTCTGAGATGGTGAAAGGAGATCTTGCAGATGTGTTTGATGTGGGATTCAAAAGTGAGTTGAGGGTCAAATCTTACACCGAGGTTGGTGACTGATGAAGAGAGGGGAATGTCGTGATCAGAGAAGGTAATACTGGTTATGGAGGAAGACTGGGTCTGATGTGGGGTGCCAATTAAAATAGATTTGGTTTTTGAGCTGTTCAACTGGAGAAAGTTGTTTTTCATCCACACCTTTATCTCCTCCAGACAAGCGCGGAGAGTTGACAGGGGAGATGATGATGACAATGAGGATGGAGAGGCTGAGGAGGAACATGTGTCAGTTTGTATGTAGATTTGCGTGTCATCAGCGTAAAAATGGAATGAAAGTCCATATCGACTGATGACATGGCCAAGGCCCTCTGAGCATGTACAGTATGAAGAGAATGGGGCCAAGGACTGATCCCTGGGGGACTCCACAGGTGACGGTGTGTGTCCGGGACTTTGAACTTCCAAGGGAAACGTATTCTGTTCTGTCAGTGAAGTAGGACTGAAACCAATTTAGGGCGGTGGCAGTGAGTCCAGTGGTGTGATGTAGGCGGTGTGGGAGTATTCCATGGTCAACTGTGTCGAAGGCAGCAGACAAATCAAGGAGAATCAGGAGGGAAGGTGAACCAGCATCTGCTGCCATCCGTAGGTCATTAGTGACTCTAAGCAGAGCTGTTTCTGTGCTGTGGGCGAAGTGGAAACCAGACTGAAAGGTTTCAAAGAGGTTGTTGTATTTGAGGTCGTCCTGGAGGTGGGTAGCAACTACTTTTTCCAGAACTTTGGAGAGGAATTGGAGTTTGGAAATGGGCCTGTAATTAGCAAAAAGTTCTGGATCGAGAGTAGGTTTTTTGAGGAGTGGTCTGATTATGGCGGCTTCTAGGGCAGATGGAACAAAGCCGGCCTGGAGGGATTGATTTATAACAGCGGTGATCAGGGGACTGATGGAAGAGATGTTAGTTTTCACTAGGGCTTTAGGAAAGGGGTCGAGGGCACATGTGGAGGATTTCATTGTCCTGATGATAACCTCAACCTCCTGCTGTGAGATTTCTGGGAAACACCTTAGAGGCTGGGAGATCTCAAACTGTGAGTAAGCAGACTGGATAAGTAGAGAGGAGGAACCAGAAAGGACAGAACGGATTGAGTCAATTTTTGATTTGAAGAAAGCCATGAAATTATTACAGTGGAAAACAGCTGCTTAGAATTTCCAGGACTGGTTTTGATGATGCTGGAGTAGAACAGTGACCAAGCCTCTCTAAGGGACTTTGAGTAGACCTTTTGGTGTTCCCGAAAGGCTAGCTTGTGGACAGTGAGACCTGAAGCCTTGAAACGCAGCTGAAGGACACGCCCAGCTGTCTTCATTTCCCGTAGCTCGCTGGTGAACCAGGGGGCTGAGCGGGAGAAGGTGACTGTTCTAATTTTTACAGGGGCGTGACAATCCAGGATGCCTCTGGGAGTTATTGTAGAAATCTACTGAGTCATTTGCTGATACAAAGTTGGCAGAAAGAAGATGCTGGAGGTCGACTCTCATGGTTTCTGGGTTGATGTTTTTCAAATTCCTGAAGTAGATTTGACGTTTGGGCTTAGTGAGGGGGGACACAAGCGACAATTCCATGGAGACGGCCTTGTGGTCGGACACACTCAGATCGTACACAAGAAGATTTCTGAGAGGAGCAGAGTCAGCGATGACAAGATCCAGAGTGTGCCCCATGGTGTGGGTGGGGACATCGACAAGTTGCCTGAGATTAAAACAATCCAGTAGTTGGAGAAATTCGGAAGCAAAACGACATGCAGGGGAGTCGACATGAATGTTCATATCTCCAAGTATTTTAATATTGGCAGAGGTTGTCAACAAAAGGTTGTACATCTCAGAGATGAAGGCTGGGTTTTGTTCTGGTGGCCGGTAGATTAGAAGTATGGTCATGGAGAAAGGGGGTTTACAATTAAATGCCAGGCATTCAAAAGAAGAGATCTCTGGCAACGGCAGGGGAGACAAGTCCAAATCACTACGGTAGATGACAGACAGACCACCACCACGACCAGTGCTGCGGGCTTTCTGGAGGTACGAGTAACTGGCAGGACAGGTCTCATTCAGGACAGAAACATCATCTGGTTGTTGCCAGGTTTCTGTAAGGCACATAACGTCCAGACATTTCTCGGGGATGTGGTCATGTATGAGGCATGATTTGTTTGTGAGAGATTGTGAATTAAAGAGTTCGATTTTGATACTACATAGAGCAGGGAGTCTCTGTATTGGCCGAAGAAGACTGAAATCCACTCCACGTTTTCTAACCCGCACAGTGGATGATTTAACGAGGAAAGTCCATTGACAGTAATGGGAAAAGCTGCAGCATTCTGATGACGTGTCAAAGACGCGATAGTGCGCACGTCAGAGCAAAAGGACGGAATGGAGTTATCTGAGCGGGAGCGGGAGTAAACAAACTTAGAACGGCAACTTCTGTGAATGTAACGGGGCCGGCGAAGGAGTCCAAGTTGTTTAATAACCGATATGCATAACGGAGTGTTGTAGTTGTTGAATTTCGGTTGCGATGTTAATCACATGATGTTAGAAATTGCTGCTTGGCACATATATTGGACGCCACACCAGACGCCGGAGATGCTGCCTCAAAAGTCTGCTTTCATTCCGCCTAAGATAAAACAAAGAAAATTCTTGTTCTAAACATTGCTCCAAAATTTACGTAAAAAAATCTGACAATATGTAAGTAAAGACAATAGAGTATAAAATATAAGGGTAAAAGAGGTAAATGCAAACCAGTTCCTGAGAATAGCAACATGATAATAAGGGTACTATTGCATATGATAGTCAGGTTCTCTCCCTCCCTGCTTCTTTCTATAAATCTATAGCACTTTGGCGGGCCAGTAAAGGTAATCCTTTGACCATACTTAACCCCAAGTGTTATACCCACTATAGTGGGGATCTGGTCTTCCATCATCTTTATCCTGTACAGCTCATGAAACTATCATCATACCCCACTAAGCAGGAATCCTTTCCAGGAATACATTAACTACATATGGTGCTCTTTCACCTTAGTTAATCCAGAATAAAGCTGTTCTTAATGTCCCCTTGGTTGTGTTATGACATTATGTATTAACAGTTGCCTTTTTAAACAGGAGATGAAAGGGGGCATCCTGAATATTGGAATGCAAATTGCTCTAAGAATACCAATTAAGAGCGGTAGCACGGTGGACATTGGCTTGTCATGAGCCAAAGAGTGTGCCTTGCAATTATCTGTTCAATGAATACGCATTAATGCATGATCCTTTTGAACCATGCACCATGCAGGGGTCATCAGGAGTTCAGAGAGCTTTCTTCATTCTGTGAGTCGATCTGGATTGCTGCGATATAACAGAATGAAAAAGGTTTATGATTATGGGTTCAGTTAGGGTGAGTTCGGCATTTTTAATTTTTCATGTGGTTCATGTTCACTTAGGCATTTAGAAGTGTCAATATTAAACCTGATTAGGTAATGGGTTGTGGTTTGATATGGGTGATGCATACATATTACCTACTTAAGTGATACCAAACCAGCCAAGAATCAGCAATTATGGACTTTTTCTTCTTCAGAACTCTGTAGTTACAGCACACAGAAATGAAATAATTTCTTATTGTGCACACACATGCACTAACAGACACACACAAACAAAACACACTCACAGGCACACACTCATGCTGGACCTAATATGCAATCATGCTGCAATAAAATAAAACTTATTTCATCAGATAGATATGTCAACACATATATTTGTACAGTTTGATAGATGTTAAAAGATAGCAGCATGTCGTAATTTTTCTGTTTGAATAGAAAGATGCACAATCCTGCCTGTGTGATAAAATTCACAGATGTACCTGTACCTTCACACCGGACCAGCCGTGGCTGTGGTGTGAAGACGCCTGTGTCCATTCCCTGACTGATGGTCTCCCTTTGTGCTAAGGTGTTAGCATCTATACAGTAGATCTATAGTGGGCCTCTTCAGTTTCAGTTCTACACCTTGAAGTGTTTAGTTTCTTCTTGTTGTTTCGTTTTCAGAATACAAAAGAAGGCAATCTATAGTTTAAAAAAAAAAGAAACTATGTACATTTGCCCCAATTCATAGCTATTTCTTTGACTTGATAAGACAAACACTTGTTTATCTACAGTTTAAACGACCATTGCTACAAAATGGCGTAACCCAACATTTGCTTTCTTTTTGGCTCCATTTCTAGTCTCTACCAACCAAATTTGAAACAAATTTGTCTTTAGCTAATAAAAACTCCTACATTTTCACCAACAAGCTTCATTGAAGTCTGTTGTTTGGTTCTGAGCATGTAGTCATTTGATGTGACTGATTAGAGAAACTAAAAACTGGCCATAAAACCGAGACAACTGGTACGGTAAAATACATAGTTGTCAATAATAATTCACAGATAACAGTCACAGGTATCTGTTAGTGCTACCGGTTATCCGATACTGGGATTTTATTGTCATTATCTGCATATATGATTGTAAATATGCAGTAAATGATGGCAATAAATGGCAGCATAGTGGCTTAGTGTTGGCCAAGCTATAAGAGCATAAAGGTTCTGGGTCAAATCCACCTGAGGACTCAGGTACCCTCTGGATAAATCAACTTCTTTCCACAGATTTAAAAAATACATGTAATGTGGGTGATTTAATGATAATCAAGTTGCATGTGGGTGGAAATATGAGGGTGAATCATGTCTCTCTATCTCTGGGTTTCGTCCCTGTGATGAATTGCGGACTTGTCTGTTGTGTACCCGCCTCTCGCCAAATGTAGCTTTGGATAGGCTCCAGACCCTAAGCGATGGCAGAATAAGCGGTTACAGAAATAAATGAATGATGACGACAAAAGCAATGCAGATTGCAAACTACGTCCTGTCTAAACTCTGGGGAGGAAGTGTGGAAAAACAACTCCTTTTCTACATAGATTAAACATTTGTAGAAAATTTGAAGAACCAATAGAATTTGGAATTCAAGGAGTTTGATAACATACTACAGCCAACATTGCAGCAAACTCTGACGAAGGGGGATAACATGTCCACAGATAAAGTAACGGAAGTAAATGAAGAATGCACCTACCCATTGTACTCCTCCTTGTAATACAGTAATATGGTATCTCATCATCTTCTCAGCTTTGATCCCAAATGAGATGTTCCCAGCCGTCACATCATTACAGACACTATACCACCAAAGCTGCATGATTTTGTGGTAAAGTTCCGTTATCTATCACACATCATTTCAGACCTCAGCTTCAGCGCTGATAATTGGACCGGCAGGTTTAGCCAAATTTCTCTCATCAGTGTAACGTAGCAGTGGGTTGATGAGGATTTTTCTCTGCAGAGAGTCGTCCCCCGTGTCAAGCACTCCCTAGGTTCACATGCTAGCAATGCAGGTGCATTTGATGATATATGCTGCAAACAGTTGGCACCTCAAAGAAGCTTTCATCAAATTAACTTACTGCTGGGTAAAAAAAATAAATCATCTTAGACAGCAACTAATGTGATTTTTTTTAAAAAGCAGGTTGTACATGTTGCATTTAGATTAGATTGAAAGAGATGTAATCAGATGTAGATTCTGCGTATTTGTTCAGAGAAACAAAGTTGAATTCCAAAATATGACATATAACATCATGTTGCAAACTTAATTAATTTATAGTCAGAAGTCACATCGCATATCGGTTAAAGATCAGCAAGGGCAAAAAGGATAGTATCTTGTGCACATCTGTGGTACGGCCACATCGCTAGTAAGAATTCCTGTAAACACATTTATTTCAGATATAATTATAAGTTCCCATCAGTTTGTGACCTCATGTGAAAGATCCAAAAAAAAAGGTTCACATTTGTTTGAGAGTTGAGGGTGAACCAAAACAAAAACAAAATACAACCAGAGCAGAGTTCATGGAGAGAGAATTACTTCTTGCTAATTGGTTGCAGTGGAGATGCTGCCTTGCTCAATCTGTGATCTTCCAGCTTCAGTGGCTCACAAACCTCCACTCCACAGCAAATCCCCCCAGTGCTCCATTTGACTGCCTGCTAGTGTTTTCACAGCGTGGAACCAAATTTATCTTAATCAGACATCCAGCTACACTTGTTACAAAGTTCCTATAAAACATCTCAAGGTCCAAGAAACAATTATTTTAATTAACCATGAAAAACAAACACAGCTATCCTCTCGTGTGGGATTATGTCCCTGAAGAATATTTCTGGAGGAAAGTTCCTCAATACAGAGGTTATTGTATTTGTGTCTGTAAATTTGAAGGACGAGTTAATTTAAAACAACTGTGCAGTGCAGTTTTTGGCCATGTTGGTTATTTATATGCATTTTCATGTCTAAAATAAGTATCTGTGTTACCTTGACATACTTAGAACTAATTGATCATGATTATATAAGTAGTCAAAGGACATATGGACAATTCTTATGTGGGAATGGGGGATGATTTTGATTTGGAATTTTCTTTTAGTCCAAACATTTGACTCTAAATTAAGTGCAATTATGCTAGAGGAGAACTGTCAATGAAATTATGTAATGATGTCTGTGTTTATGAATAATCTCAAGGTCTCAAAAAGACAGAAATAACCAAAAAGAATGATGAGTTTGTTAGTAAGATTTAGGATTGCTATAGACTCCTCTCAGGACTTTCCAGCTCCCCTACCTTGCCTACTGCACACAGCTTCAAGTCTGCTGATGACAAAAGACCCCAAAGCAGGTTTACATTTATATGCTTTACTACTGAAGACGCCTCATTACTTTACTTGCAATAGCTAGTGTTAATAGAAAACGTGATTTGAATGGCGGGGACTCTTTTCAACCGTGGATTAATACTTATTTGTTGTATTTAAAAACAAAAATACAGTGGTGTATGCGGGATAGAAATAAATACAAAATGTGCGTTAATGATAATGCGAGTTGTGATGTGAACCAGAGATGGGTTTTTTTGACATCGATAGAGACTCAGGTTGCCTTACATAGGCGCAGTATTTGCAAGGGCTACAAAATAATTTCATGTTTTATCCCAGTCCAAACCTTTTCAAGAGATATATGTGGTTTATTTCTTTTTTGATTCTTATTAATTGATACAATTAAAGTATTTGATTGAAGTATAATGGAAGATCGATATCTTCCAGTCAATCCATATGTGCGAAATAGGAACTAAATTGGACTAAACATTAAGAATTGATTTCCGAAAAATAGTTTTTCAGAAAACATAGCCCCCCTAGTGGGTAAAATATGAACTATTAGAGTCAAATAGAATATATATGCAAGATAGATCTTCCTCAAGTCTATTCATATACAATAAATTGGAGCAACAGTTGCAAAATTATGGGTTGACAAATTTGGGGATAGGGCTTCCCCTAGTGTTCAAAAAAACATTCCAGTCATTCCTTGCACTAAGGTCTCTGGGGGAGTAACATTTGAAAATGATCACTGAAATACATTTTGAGTTATGATGATTCCACATTATCCCAGACTTTTTGGAGTTATAAATGTGGAAAAATGTGAATTACAGAATTTTCCAATTCGGGGTCAATAAAGCATATCTAAGTCTAAGTTTAATCACCAGCCATAAAATGTATCTATGAAGGAGATTTGAGAGGTTATTTTAAACTTTCTTTGAATTCATGAGCTATAAAATGAGTTGTGTTACTGGTGATGGGGAGACATATGGTTCACTGTAGCTTATGTCAGTAAGAAAACTCGTGATTTGGAAATAGTTAAAGCAGCAGAACTGCTAGGTTCAGAGCAAATTTCCTGAACCTGGAGGAGGCTTAGAGTGGATGCCGGGGGTGGGATAAGCAGGTAGCGATATGTGTGAGCAGCGGTGGCATTGACAGGCAGACGGAGAGATGGGAGTTGTTGCAGCTTAATTAGACTGCTTAATTGCATGGGAGTGTTCAGGGACAATGAATGGATGAGGTATGTCTTGTGTGTGGGTTTGTTTACAGCAGTGCAGCTTGAGTTGAGAGTCTGAAATAGCTTGCAGGCTTTGCTATACTAGTGTAGCATAAAATTCAAGCCTGATTTCTTCATATAATTTCTTGCATGTTCGTCCTTGGAGTTATCATCCGCAGATGGATTTTGTGGGAAACATTTTGATCTCCAGTTAAAGAAAACTGCTCTCTGCAGTGAAAACATCATTGTATTTATTCATTAATCCATCTATATAGCACCAATGCTCGGTGTGCACAGAATTTTGCCTCTAACCCGTTTGTAATGTTAGTGATAGTTTGAGCTGTTTTGGTCTCTTTCCTCTCTTTTCCTCAGTCCAATGCATCCTGACAATTTGCCTTTTATTTGCAAATACTGTACACAGGAAATGGCATAACTCCCCATCATTTGGCCTGATGCCATGCTATTATAGAAAAAAACTACTGAACTACTCAGCTGAAAAAAAGACCCTGGTAAAACCAGAAGTATTGATTCACCTTCTTCACTGAGGGAATTTTGGGCTTAGATGCTCAGGAATGTATTTAAAGTATAAGACTAATAAATGGGTTTTAAAAAACATTTCTATGGAACCTGATGTCATATCAGTATAACTAGACCTATGCTGTCACCACAGCAAGCGTATATCCCCGAAAAGTCCCCAATGCCCTGCATTGTATGCACAAGCAATTATCCTTATTAAAGCCCTCAAATTGAATTAATTAATTAATTTAATTAATTAAAATTCCAAAGTAATTAAAAAAAAAATCTCCCCCTATTCAAATAAAATATGAAGTCGTAGAGTAAAATATAACATTTACAAGATAAGTGTCCTTTGGTTGATTCATATGCACCACATTTAGACTAAATCAGACAGTATGGTCAGTACTGGATTCAAGAATGAGTTGTTGGACATTTCATTCTTTCTGGTCTTACTGCTTTCCTTTGATGTAAACATTGTGTTTTAATCACGTGCCTATGTTTTTATTGACTGTACAGCACTTTGGACAACTCTGTTGTTTTTTAAATGTGTTTATAAATAAAGCTGAGTTGAGTTGAGTTTGGTTGGGAAAAAATGTCCCAAAAACTTTTGGAGTTAAACCTCCCCCAGTGTCAGATATAAACAACTGACTTTTCCCCAAACCAAACCAATCCAGTTCTTCCTAAAGTGAAGGTCTATGTAGGTATAAAATTTGAAATGATTCATGACCTAGTTTTTGAATCATATCCAAAGAAAAGTGTTTTTTGTTTTAAAAATATGCACAAATAAAATCAACTCAGCGAGTTGATTCATACTCACCAAATTAGAACTGATTTAAAAGTTCTTACTGAGGTCTATGAGAGTATAAAAATTTGAAAATAATCCTTGAAATCGTTTCTGAGTTAACACGTTAACCTGAAGGATCTGCGGCGGCGACGATAAAATAATATCCTGACTCTTCAGAAAAATGTATTTAGTGGGGGTAGACCATTATGTAGAGACAAATACAAATAATATAATAACTTTTACTTCTTGTGTGTTTCACCTTGTTATGCGTTATACAGCTGTCAATATATCCCCGACTTTTCGGGGATAATATGGATCCTTCTGCAGATCCTACATGTTATCGCGATAACTCAGAAACAATTTCATGGATCATTGTCAATTTTTATACCAACATAGACTATAGTGAAAGGAAGAACTTATATTCTGGCAATCAGTTTGCGACCAATGGTCTGATTTAGTCCAAATGTGGTACACATGAATCGACTCGAGGATATCTATCTTGTATGTATCATATTTTACTTTACTTAATTAACTTCTTTTTTCTTTACAAAAAATACTGTTTTGTAAAAAATAATTAAAAAGGAGAATTTGAGAAGGAAGAAGAAGCAGCCTTCATTTATCACATATAATTATACAAGTAGTACAATGTAACAAAATGTATCTGCATTTAACCCATCCCTGAGGAGCAGTTCAGTCAGGAAAATTGCATGTACAATGCAGGGGATTGGGGACATATTGGGGATATACCCTTGCCGTTGGGATGACAGCATAGGCCTAGTTTCTTTCATCTGTTATACGTGATAGTGTTGATGAAAACCCCCAAAAGACCATCTTTACTATACGTTTCTGTCATGTCCATTTCATTTGAATCCATTATCATGTTAGGAAACACACATCGCTTCAAAATAAAAAATAAACTACCAAGGTAACGAGCATCAGATACTTACTTTGAGTAAAAGTCCTACACTGTAAAACTATTCAGGCTACAAGTAAAAGACTTGCATTCAAAACTTTACTTAGTAAAAATATTTAAGTATTACCAGCAATATAATAAAAGTACACCTCAGGTACTGTGGTGTGAGATGGTTTATCTCTGTGTTTTTAGATTATTATTTTATTTCATGTTTATAACATTTATATTTATGTTTTCATGTGTGCTACTGTTATAGGTGTTCAAGTACTTACATTTACTTTACCTGCTGTTAAGTAGATGAATCTACAAGAGACTTGTAGTCTTTTGACAGCCAAATGTCTCTGAAAATGTGATTATTTTATAAGAACAGCCTGTTTCAGCTTTGTGACATTTGCCACATAATCCAAAATGTTATTTTTAAAAGTTTATTCATTCAGTTATTTAGTTACTTATTTTACTTATTTAGTTTTTCTAAGACCTTGCAGAAATTTCTCATGATGAAACAAACATATAAAATCAATACATTTGATCTTTTATTACTGGACAGCAAGGATATGAATAATTGTATTCTGAAAAGCAATCAGTAACTAAAGCTGTCAGATAAATTTAGTGAAGGAGCATGTACAATATTTCCCTCTGAGATTAAATCCAGTACAAGTATAAATAAGGATACATTAGAACGACTCAAATAAACTAAACTTTCAAGAGTCTATTAAACACATTAAAAGTACTTAGTTACTAACCGCACTGCGAGCCAGTATTCAAGGTGCGAGAAGCAAAGACATTTGTGTTAAAATTGGGAACTAAAGTAAAAATTTGTCAGAAAATACTGAAATAAGGTAACCAGTACCTGAAAACGCCATTTAAGTTTAGTAGAACTTTAGGAATTCCCACGTCTGCCATTGCTGCATGCGCTGAATGTGTGGGTTTATGAGCAAACAAGGCCATGTAATAACATGAAAGTAGAGGATACGTTTTGTCTTCATAGAGAGAATATTGGAGAAAATCTCAACTGTCAAAGGTGTTGGTTGAAATGACAGCTTAGTCTTTATGAAGTCTGGAAAAAATACAATTCACTCACAATTTATCTTTCTGATCCTGCATACATACATCGAAAAATAATGAGTTGAATGACTAGCACAATACAAAAGATTTTTTTTTTTACTTCAGCAGATGGCATGAACCATGAAAGGCTCACATATCTGTATACTTCTAGTGCCAGTCCCCAGCCTGGATAAATGGCGAAGGTTGTGTCAGGAATGGCTTCAACAGCCTAAAACTATGCCAAATCAATATGCGGAACATGAAACCGATTTCAGGACTAGATGTGTCGGGACTTGGGTTAACAACGACCTCTACTGGCACTATTAACTAGCAAGATACCGCAGAAACTTTGGATGGAAACAGATGTTTTGCTGTTTCCCTGTGCTTCTGTCCACAGCTAAGGGCCGTCCAATCTCTGTACTGTCGGAGTCACATTCTGGTTCGCATTGCCGGCAGTAAGTCAGATTCGTTCCCAGTTGCAGTTGGACTCCGCCAGGGCTGCCCCTTCTCACCGATTCTGTTCTTAATTTTTATGGACAGAATTTCTAGGCGCAGCTAAGTGGCGGAGGGTCTCGGGTACGGTGGCCTTAGGATCCTGTCTCTGCTTTTTGCGGATGATGTGGGAGATTTTTAATTGGCACATTCGAACACTGAATGTGCCAAGCCGAGTGCGAAGCGGTCAGGCTGAGAATCAGCACCTCTAAGTCTGAGGCCATGGTTCTCAGCCGGAAAAAGGTAGAGTGCTCACTCCGGGTTGGGGAGGAGTTTTTGACCCAAAAGGAGGAGTTCAAGTATCTCGGGGTCTTGTTCACGAGTGAGGGAAAAAGGGAGCGGGAGATGGACAGACGGATCCGAGCGGCGTCTGAAGTGATGCGGATGCTATATCGATCCGTTCTGGTGAAGAGAGAGCTGAGCCGAAATCCAAAGCTCTCGATTTACCGGTCAATCTACGTTCCGACCCTCACCTATGGTCATGAACTGTGGGTCATTACCGAAAGAATGAGATTGCGGATACAAGCGGCTGAAATGAGTTTTCTCCGCAGGGTGGCTGGGCTCAGCCTTAGAGATAGGTTGAGGAGGTCAGACAGTCGGGAGAGGCTAAAAGTAGAGCCGCTGCTCCTCCGCATCGAGAGGAGTCAGTTGAGGTGGTTCGGGCATCTAGTCAGGATGCCCCCCGGACGCCTCCCTGGAGAGCTGTTTCAAGCATGTCAATCTGGGAAGATTGACGACCCGGACAAGCGGAGGATAACGAAACGAAACGAAGGAACTACGATGAGAAATGTTGTCCCAAAAACGTTTGGATATAAACCTCCCAAAGTGCCAAAAATACTCAATTGACCATTCCCAAAATCAATCCAATTCTTCCTTGCATGTCTATGTTGGTATAACATTTAAAAGGTATCCACCACCGAGTTTCTGAGTTATCGCGTTCGCAAGACAGGATCAGCTGCGGATGCAGCAGCAGCAATGGCGATTGAATAATCCCAACTTTTCGGGATATAAAAAGCTGAGGCTCAAGTGTGCAAAGGAAGTCTTGCTGACTTGGCTTTGACAAAAGCCTAATTTCTGACACATGGAAGCCTCATGTGCAGTTTATAAAAAGGACGTTATGTAGGACAAGTTTCAGTCGGTTTATAAAGAGGTTATAGATGTAGAGATACTTTGGCAGATTTGAAATTAAAGGAGTATCAACATTTGTATATACTTGGAAATTGTTTGAGAAGAGCTCAGCTATCTGCAGAGTGTGCTGTGTTGTTGCTTAGACGGAAAAATATTGAATTGAACCCCTGAGAAATGTTTCCTCGCTCTTCATGCCTCCTTTCTACAAGCATCTCATTTCAAGTATCTTCTAGTGTGCCTCTCTATGACAGTCTGTTTCAAAAGATTTTTTTTACTGCCATGGAAATTCTTGTGAGGGTGCCCACAAGAGGTCAGGAAAATATTGAGCAGTCACCTGCTAGAGCAGGAGCCTGACCACATCAGGTGAATGGCACGTGCTAATTCCACTTTGTTCCTCCTCTCACTCGGTGAAAATAAATCACCGAGTGAGGAACTAGCCAGCTTTCTAATTACTTTTTTTTCCTGCCACCCACCAAGAATCAAAGTCTTTAGTTTACAATACTGGAAAGCAAAAGGTGTTTCAATACCAAAGCATCTCCTGTATGAATAACACCTGCTGAATCGACTGGTGGTTTTTATGTTAAAGGATTAAGTGGGCTAAATGCTTTCATCTATAGAACCGATGGCTGCCATGGCTGCAGAACCTCGTCAGTGCTGCACTGCACGTGTTTTTATTGCATACCAACAAGCACTTGTAAAGAAGTGCTCTGTAATTAATTTGAAAGTGATGAAATTGAGCGATGCATGTGGCCATAAACTTATTGTTCTGGTTTACAGGGATATCATAAGCCAAATAGTCAATTATTCATCATTTTATCTGGTGCTCATTAAATGAAAACTATGGTCTTCCTCAATAATTCATCCGAGCTGTCCTGTAGTCGTGCATTCTTTACATCCCCTGTCATGACAAGTACCAGCTTTAAGCATTTGTGATTAACATATTCAAATTAGTTTGCAAATATTATTGCAACATTACTGCAACTTCATAATCAATAATCATACCTCAGAAAAGCATTGGCTTTCACTGGTGCATTGCGAGCCACAACATCTTGAATCTTTCGTTGCCCCTCACGTCCAATTACAATTCTGGAGTTTCAAACAGTGCTCTTTCCCTCTTCCCTCTTCACCTTTCCAGAGCCAGAAATATCTGAGCTCATGGTTTCAGTGCCTACAAAGAAGTCATTCCAAAATTCATTATCTTCTCTTCAGTCACATATGGGGAAGTAAGTTAAGTGTTTTTATTATTATTGTATGAGGATCAAACAGTCACAAACATATTTGCATCTCTTGAGAATCTGAACATGTGTCAGGCAAAACAGAATCTTTTTCATGATGTAAATTGTAAGCTGCTGTCAACCTGAGAGTCATGTGCTGTTTACCCAGTAATGCCGGTGAATTACTGCGGAAATTCCTTTTAATTATGAGCCCCTTTGTTCTTGTTTTTTTATATACAAAAACAATTAAACTTGCTATACATAAAGAGGATTTAACACATAAAAAAATATCTATTTTATGTAAAAAAAAAAAGACATGAATTAATAAATTTAATAAATAATATAATTGTTTCATTCATTAAGAATAACAGAGCACAGACATCTGCATTCTCACCAACTGCCTGACTGTTTCTTGAGTCACCTTATAGCCAGTCAATGATGCATTTCAGATGCATCGTTTCCTATCTGTGAAGCTTCTGTGAAGCTCGCCATATCCACTCGACTCATCCTGCAGACATCCTGCTGGGTCCAGATGAGTCCTCCTTCTAAAATAGTGTCTGTGCAAAGTTGACAAACTACCATCAATACCCTTAATATTACTTACAGACATTGGCATCATTGTCACCGTTTAGGCTTGGTTTTAAAATGCGTTTTGGGCGATTGAATCACAAGTGGACAGCGAGACACGTCGCTTAATACAAGTGTGAACGACCCCCAAGACTCTTTGTGATCCGATCACTCAAATCAATTTGCCATGGTGGTCTGGGACATATTTGACCACAAATCTTTTGTAGCTAGACGTTCATGTGTCCTGATTGGTCTCCAACAAGGACGTTCCAGTAAAATATGAAGATGTTGTGGCTCGCAATGCACCGGCTAAAGCCACTGCTTTTCTTTCATACTTCAGTTTTCACTTTGTCCTGTGGTCTTAAGCAAGCCGCAAAATATTTTGTTCTGTCAGTCTCAACAGTAGGAATAGTCCGTACATGTAGATTAGCTCTTGAAATATTCTCAAGTTGTTAGCTAGCTAGCTAGCAGAGCAAATATGGCACAACGCCCTTTGACCTTGTAGCGGAAGTGACGTACGTAGCAGCAAAATCTGAACATCACTGGTCAGCAGGACACATTTTGAGACCCATCACAGACACAGGTGTAGACGCCGATTTGTTTCGCTGTCCGTTTATGATCCCATCGCCCAAGATGCATTTTAATAGCAAATCTAAATAGGGTCATAGTCTCGAGGAAAGAGGAAAACCGAATGTTGAAACTGAACTGTTGTTTATTCTGGGAAAATTAGGGGGAAAAAAACGGATTCTTTTCCTGAAGTGAACGCATTATGCTGCAATATCATGTTGACTGTAAGCGGGAAGTTTGTATGTTGAACAACAAACAATAAGTAGCAGCACTACAGTGGAAAACGCAGAGAGTAACGTACAAGACAACGCTAAAGCTGAGCCAGCACATTTTTTTCAGTCACTCTGACAATTTATGCATTTATCATGTCCTTCATTTCGTGACGCATGACAACAAAAATGTGTTTAAATGTTAAGTGACGGATTGAAAGCATTTCAATGTAGGATGTTTTTCCGGTACGGAGTTTGTTGTCAAATAAATCAAACCCAGATTGCACGGTACTGTATTGTATAACTTTATAGAGGCTTTTTTCCAACATGAAGTTTTGTACTGATCAGGAGGTGATGGCCTGTAAAACAATAATTCAAGGGCGATAAATTATTGGAGAAATGTTTCCCCTGAATGGTGTATGATTCAAGGTTGGAATTTAGAAAAAAAAAAAAAATTTTTAAACAAGAAAGAAATCCATTAAATGTTTGCTGCAATCAGAACAAATTATTTGATTAGAGTATCCATTAATTTTTTTCTACTCTCTTAACCTGTTAAGAGTTGTGCGTAGGAGTGTTGGATCTCGGTAAAAACCGTAAAAACTGTGAATTTGATCTTTTCTGAAACCTTTTATCCATTCTTGCATTAATTATCTCTTTTTCTATCATTTGATATTGTTTATTTTGCTCTTTTTCACATTGCCATTGTAAATTGTATCAGTGTTTTCTTTTCCTGTGAAGCACTTTGTAACTTTCTTTAAAAAGGGCTACATAAATAATGTTTATAATTAATAATAGTCACACCTACATCAAACTTAACCCTATTGGATCTGATGTCACATCAGCATGAACCATAACCTTTTATTTACCTCACTAAATAATGCTGAACATTCCAGCGTTTGTTATCTTTTCCAGCTTGAAACTCTGAGCTGACAATTATTTCTTCAATACTAAAAACTGAACGAATGTACTGCGGCTGAAAACAGATCCAGGCTGATCGTTATGGATAGATAAACACTAACACTAACTGACAATGCAATGGACAAATTAGGAACACTAAAAGGACTCAAACATGTAGAGTGCGACTGACACGAGATGCTACATTAAATATTTGATTCTGGCTGTCAACCATTATACTATTAACTCTGACTATTTCCTTCTTTGTTGGGATTCTGCCTACAGACGGTAGGCAGCACCAGTACGTAGCCACTGTGCCTTAAAATATCCAGAAATTGAAACTGGCAGCACATTGATTGTAATAATAATGCAGTATTAATAATCTAATACTGCATTATAAAGCTGCCTTTTGTGCTTTGATACAGTCGTATCTAACAATGTTCAACTCTGGTGACAGAATGTAAATATTTCAAATGAAGAGGCCCATTTCTCAAGGAGCCAACTACATCCTGCTGGGCTGCTGCTCCAAACACATTATTAATTTATAAATTGAAACCCCACCAATGCTTCTTCTATCTGATATTACACCTTTCAAAGTTGTGCACATCTCCGAGTGTTTTATGAAGTCCCTGTCTGCATATTACTTCGGGTGCTTGATCACCCTCCTCTTCCTGCCAAGAGAGAAAGTGCATGCATATAAATTGGGGAAAGGAGATGGAAAATCTTGTAAAATTTCTGCCTCTAAGTTTCATGGCGTGTTACAATTCATCTGTTGTTATATATATTTTTTTCGTCTGAGTGTGTTTACCTTCACCAAAAGCCATGTGTGGTCTTTTCCTGCCTCTGAAGATTAAATACATCCATAACAAGACTTATTCTTCTCCAGCACTATATGCAGACTGTCTAACATGCTCGAGCCTCAGCACACCTCATATTTCACAGCTCTTCCATCAGGCTGGACACGTTTTCTCTCAACATCTTCTCAAATCTTTCAGGCATTACACCACGGGTTGTTTTATCATCACTTATCAGCCACAGTGTGAGCCGCTAAAGCATCTGGCTATGTTGTTGCAATGTCATGGTCCATTTTCACCTCTGGCCTAACAATGTCTCCATCTGTGTCCACACATTAAGCGATGCTGAGGACTGGTTCTGTGAGTGCCTTCCACTCTACACGGGGCGACTGTGCCAGCTCAACGCCTGCGAACGCAACCCCTGCGGTCACGGAGCCACGTGCATTCCGAAGTCGCCATTAGAAGCTGTGTGTCTCTGCCCCTACGGAAGACAAGGTCTACTGTGTGACGAATGTAAGTGTTTGAGCGCTCTGCAAATAATTGCAGCGTCGATTTAGCAGCTTTAGGAAGAGGATGATGTGCGCACAATCAGTGAAGAGGAGCCCAGAGCACTCGGTAGAATCACGGCCTGTTGTATAGTAAAGGGATTAATGAAATTAAATTGTGCTGAAAAGGCAGAAAGGTCTTCCTGCAGCTTTAGAGTCAGATAATCAAAGCAAAACTCATTGCTGCTATAATATTCTAAAAGACTTATCTAATTTCATAAAATCCGATTTTCCCAACGAATTTCAGCAGTGTGACATGATACAACTTTTCTTCAGAACTATAATCTAAAATTGTCTGGCTTGTGCTGCACGGCAAGGTGTTTATTTGTTCTCACTTTTCTAGCTGTTCATAAGCGAGCCTCACCTCTGCCTATCGGCGGTCATTTATTTTCCATTTTCTCTCAAATTACCGAATAATAAAAAGCCCCGGCATATCACTTTCATTCCATCACATAACTCCACAGCTATAAGAAAGTGATTCTATCAAGGGTTGTGAACTGGCTTGATAACCAAAACTAATATTACATTTGTAGCTGTTAGCCCTTTAAACCTCGTCCAGATTTGTTAATAATGGCTGTGCATACAAAGAGGTCCTCTTGGCAGCGTGGTTGGGTGGTAGCTAGCACCGTTGCCTCACGGCATGATTATTTCCTCCATCCTGATACCACTAAGACCAAAACATGCTCCTATCTCCGCCACCACCTCAGGGGAATCCTGTTGAAATGCTAGAGCAATCTACCAATCTGTAAGAAGGGACAAACCCGGCCCTTGATGGCCATTTTTGTCTCGCCTTTCCTCCACTCGACCAAATCTATGCTGGACTCACTCTGAGTCTGTTACTCTTTCGTAAGGCTGGAGATTCTGAGTACCTCCATTCAAATACAGTAGGAGTAGAAGTGCTCTTCTATCCTGTGCAGTAACTTTCATATAGTTTAATTTGCAGTACTTAAACTTTCCACATGAATTAATATCGCTCATATTTAATTTTAGGGATTGCTCTTTGTTCTCATGTGTTCTGTGCATGTTGAGGAAAGATTTTCTGTTTAATTGTTTCTTAAAAGAGTTGAATAATTCCTGCAAGACATGTTTCCCATCTGGGATAATAAATCCCTAAATTGAAGGATCTGAGTTTAAATCCAAACCTGAGTCTTTTTTTGTGAGGAATAACTTATTCAGCCCCACATATAAACAAATAACATCTCATCATTTGTAAAAATATAAATATATACACTTCTTTGTTGATTTTAGTCTGTTCTCCCTGTGTCTGTTTGGCTCTTCCAGCTTCCTGGTGGTTTTCAGGCCCCATTTAAATCAAAAGCTTGGCTTAAAATAGAAATACTTTTCCTCTGTGTTTTTATAAGGTTCTCTATCCCAAAGTCAACATTGAGAAAATGATCGTCTGGCGTACACGGATCCATGCGCAAACAAACAAAGAGATGATGGCAAATCCATGCTCTTACTTAAAGTGATCCTGGACCACAAAGCATCATCTGGATAGTCCTCTACAGTTGCGTTGTTGTTGTTTTTGTTTTTTTGTTCTTTTCTATGTAGAAAACCAATTACCTTATTGTATAATAATATCATTGAGAAACAAACATCTTTTCACGTTCATATTCACATCTCCAGGCAATTTAATGCTGATAAGCCATCATCCCTTTGTTTGTTTGTTTACTCACTGAAAAAGCGTTTGCATGGGGTGTCTGGTGTCATGTTATATCTCACCTGGCATACACTACAACACTACTGCAAGGTTCTGGATCTATGTGCACAAGAATAATTGACAATGTTATCGCATGAACGCAGATTTTCTTAAAATAATAAGCAATAATAGCAAGCTTTAAATCCTGTGTTGAACTGGCAACATGCCTCTCACCCAGTTTCAACTCTGGACTCCACCAGACAAGATATGTAGTGGCAGAAAATTGATGGATGTAGTGACGCCCTCTTTGCTGCGATGAATACTGCTTTGGTACGCAAAAATATGTCTCTATTGAAAATGTTTGTTAGAGGAGCTCTAACAACTTACAGGAAAATATTCACACATTTATGACCGAATACCTTTATTGACATTTTCATTTGTTCTAATGCCAATGAGGAAATGTTAGCATGCTGACATACTAAATAAGATGGTAGAGAGGCTGATATGCACGCCAAAACACAACGCTAGCATGCTGACATTAGCATTTAGCTCAACGTACAGCCTGATAGAAATGGAAGCAAGGCTACAGACTCGTGGTTACATTTGTTGTGACACATCTCAAATAGCTATGTGAGGATGACAAAGAAATCAAAGAAGATTAGAGTCTGTACTATATTGTGCTCATCTATAATTATATCCAAGAAAAGTTTGGATATTATGGAATCGTCATTGCTGCTTGTATACACTGCATATATCATATTTAATGTAAAAGTTCACAATTCACTCCTTAGGGGGAATTTTTTTTAGAACTGACACTGTATTCCAGACATACCTCAAATGTTTTAATGGATCGTTTTAAACTTTTTACCGTATATTGTGAACACAACTTCACATTTACTTTAAGCAGTTCCGTCAGCGGGACCGCTTGTACATTGATGAGGACCGGGAAAGTCAGGTTTATTATGGAATCGTCATCGCTGCCGCTGGGTCCACTGCCGACGCATCTGCCGCTGCTGCCGCATATCCTTTTGTGTGATCCTTTGCGTTTTTTTACGCAAAAAAAAACAAAACTTAGAGAAGGAGACCCAGGTTGCTTGACATACATGTCCATCAGCCATTCCACTCCAGACAGACTATCAGAACCGCGTGACGGAGTAATGTGACCCTCCAGGGTCACACTAAGTACATGACATTTTAATTTTAAGATAAGATCAGAGTCAAAACTGATTACTTCTGAGGTCGGCTTCCTTTCTACACTTTAATGCCTTTGGCAAAATCCGTCAGCATTGTAAGGTTTTTTTTTTCTGTTTTGAGAGGGGAAGAAAAGCTTAAGATGTTTGTCTAGCAGCAAACATGGAAGAGTAAAGTGTTTTTCCTAGATGAAACAATTTCAGTCCTTTGCTCAGGTCGGTCTGTGAGCAAGCAGGAAACGGAGCAAAGGGAAAAGTGGGAAGTGCTCCACCGGAATGCCTCAAGAATCGACTCCATGAAACATTAATGAATGTTTAATATGACTTCACTCAGAATTATTAATGGCCTATCTTTGTACACAAGTTGCCCATACCTCCTGTTAAAGATTTATGTTTAGAGGTAGTGCTGGGGGAGAATGCACTGGGGACAGTACATGCGGTGATACATACAGTTCCACTCCGACACTGCCTCCACTTCCTGTTTCCACTCTGTCCGTATTACTTTGTTTGCAAATAATAATAATTATGATTAGTGCAATTTTCTCTTAAATTTCAAATGCCTCGAGACAAGAAAGGACACGCCAAGGGCACAAAGCAAGAAAAAGTTAAGAGAAGTAGTGGGCAAAGTGTAGACGTATCGCTTTGTAATGGAATCTTTTTCACAGATAGATTTTACACAGCTCTTCTATAATTGCTTTTACGTTTGTACTTAAACACGTTGCTGCATTGTTCTGCATCAGCATGTCAGTTGAGTTTTCAGTTCATTGATTTGGTGTTTCTGTTAAGCTTCCAGTGTTCTGAGATTGAAAAAATTATAATAGCATACTTCATAACGGAGATTTAACTCCGGATAAGGTTTTTTTCTGCTTCTCTGCGGCGGTTAGAATGCACACCACAGACATGCAGAATACATTTTCACAATCGGGCACCGCATGTATTTCTGCTTCTCTTCTACCTTCCTGCGGATTTGCAGCATATTTAAACAAGCAAAGTGGAAATGCTATGCAATGGTCTTGAACAGAGCGCCTGGCATGGATGCATTTCACAGAAAGAAGCCCAGAAGCTTCTCTGCTAAAAGTATGTTCTGTAACCACGAAGTATGTTGTGCATGTACGATGAGTCAGGCAACAGATACTATGCAGAGGGACACATCTCTAAACCAATAAACCTCAGCTATATCTGTCAGTTTTGCATTTATACATCAAACATAATGCTCCTCACGCCACACGCCTCAGAAGAAGTTGCTGTCGGCATAATGCTCCAACGAGCAGCATGAATAAGATTTACTCAGTAATTCACTTCTACAAACCTATCAGCTGCGACATCACAAGAGTTATTACGGACCTTTGTGATTGTGGGCGAATGCTACACTGCAGACACAAATGGAAGCGGTAATAATGTCAACGTTTTCACAGGCTTAGAGATATTGAGTGAGATTAAAACTGCCTGCAGGACACTTCCTGTAAAGTACTTAACTTTAAAGTCTATCAGTGTCTGATGAATAAGATGTGGATGGTGAGATTATTTGTTCACTGCAGGAAAATAACCACGTGCGAAGATAGAATTGTTATATCATATTACTTTGCTCCGTTGCCTATAATAGTTTGTTGTGCTCAACCAAACCATACATCCCAATGATGAGTTTCCATGGTGAAAAGGTAGCACAAATTAAATTCCAGTGCAAGTTGACTAATCTAAGTAACAATAATTTATTTTGGGCTTGTAACACCAACATGCAAACGTTTCAGACTAGTGTCCTCCATCAGAGAAGGATTGTGTCTGTGCTACCTCTTCACCTTTGCATGAACAAATCACTTAGTTAGACTTCTCTATTTCTCAGAGTCGTTGATTGAATTCCTTTTACCTGTACTCTAACATACTTTTATCTCCCAAGAGGGGTTAATGAACATTCACAATATTCTAAATTTTAAGAAAAGAACAAACTGCGATTTCTAAATTTGAAACTAGAAATGTAACTCTTGTTTGACAGCCCTAGGAAAAAAATGGAAACAATATAACCTTCATGATAGTAATAATATTTTCTTAATCTTAATTGGATTGAATTATATAGTACAGCCCATGATGTTACATCCACAGTGTGTACATGGTTGACTTTATATTCTAAATATATATGACAGAATCAACAGACACTTAATAATTTTGACTTAAAAGTATAGTTTGACATTAGATTTATATTAACACATTTTTTTCATTAATTCATAGTCATAATTTACAACGGCATAAAATATAATATCTTGTTTGGTCACTTCAGGCCGGTTATTTATTTACACTGAAGCCGCAGGCCTTCGTAGAACAGAGTAAATAGATTTAGGTAATTTAATTTATTAATAAGGGCAACATGTTTGTTTCTTGTTGTAGCAGGTGTGAAGAACACACACACACCAAAGCATCGGAATAAACTGAAACGTGCAATTATTGAGTGAAACAATAGATAAATAAAGACTCCACCAGACTGGAGATGATAACAGACGCATTTCCAGCAATATTAATAATTTAGCAGAGCTGAGGGCAGTCGCAGAGGGATGCTCTGAACCCTTCTCAGCCATCGCCTGGGGCTGCAGAAGAATTTGCAAGCTGTTTCCAGTGAAGGAGATGTAGTGTTTTTTGTTCGGAACCTCACTGCTGTGTAAACACACACACACGCACACACACACACACACACAACAGTATGTCATTTTAAACCAGTGTGAGGTACTGAGTTCCCAGTTTGGGATGAATTTGATGGGCATGTTGAGTAGGAGAGAGGGTTTATGATTCAGCTATGTATTCAGAATAAATAAACTTTAGGTCTTAATCCGGTATCTGTGGGATTAGCGTGTCTAAGGTGTGAAGCTACACTTGCGTGCCAGAATCGATCCTAACCAGCTATTAATGAAAATAGAATAGGACAGAGGAGGTGACAGCGTTTGGAAACAGGTCATCATGTAAAAGCATTCAGCAGAGAAAAAACATGACTTGAACCTCCGTTTTGTGTAGCAATAGTGCCATCTTTTGGTCATCAGTGAGGGGGATGATTAATCTGACCTGTTTTCTCCAATTTCACACAGTGTTACCCCACACAGACAACTACAGCCCTCCACACCGGCCACATTTTAACAAGTGTTTCTGTCTGTTCTTGTTTTGCAGCCATCAATATCACCCGCCCCAGATTCAGTGGAAGTGAGGACTTCGGTTATACTTCTTTCGTGGCTTTTTCCTCCATGCCGAGCCTCAGCTCCTACTATGAGTTCAAACTGAAGTTCACACTGGCCAGTAATTCATCTGCTGTGAAAGACAACCTCATGCTGTTCGCCGGCCATAAAGGAGAAGGTGAGCTCTGATCCAAACCCGCCACAATGAAGGCAATTTCTGATCATTCTGTCGCTCGATTGCAAAGAGAAAACAAACTCTGAGATGTCTCCTCAGTTGGATTTAACTTGTCAAACTCCATTAAGAAATTTAAAAGAGGCTTTTGTCATTCTGAGGTTGGTAATGTGATGTCTAATAGATTCCACTCTCCTCTGAGATCCTCTCATCAAGAGGATTCAACAAGGATTGTTTTCTTGGCAGATGGCAAGACTTTATTAATGAGTCTGCCTGCAGTCTAGAAATGGGTTGATCTCCAGCTAAACTGTTTTTGTTCTTGACTTTCAAGGGGAGCATGTTGGAATTCCTGATATGAAATGAACATCTGGACCTAGAATCTTAAAAGTCTCAGTGTTAATTGCATTTAACCGACTTTGAGGTGTAGGTGCGACGTGATGCTGTCAGCAGCCATCCGTTTAATTTAGCAGAAGGTCAGGTTTGATGGCAGTTGACCTCGCTGTCATTGTCATAGCAGTCTTTCATCAGAAGACGAAGAAGAGAAAAACAAGATCTTGTGGATCTCCTGCAGTTGTTTTCTCTTGAGAGTACGATTCATCAAGGTGAAGGCAAAACAAAACAAGAGGAATATGAATAATGAAATACTTGTCAGGGGTGTATGTGAGCAGCACTTTAAGTAATGGTACAAACTCAAAGGCAAAGTGGAAGCAAAGATGAAATGTGCAGAATTCACTTGATAATTGGTTTAATGAAAGCTGCTTCTTTTTGATCATCAGCACCAAGGAATGAAGAAGAAGAGATAATTATCTCATTTGGGTGGTTATTTTATGTTGGACTTCAATAAGCAGAGGAAGAAAATATAACGTGAAACAAAACATAAAATGAGGCTCTAGAATTGACATTTATGATGACATTGAGTTTTGTTTTTTTCAGTCAGAGGATGAATGTTTGAGGATTTTCAGCAAGAAGCATAATTTTTGTATGCATTTAGAATTCTTATGTGCTCTCTAGGCAACAATGGTGATGACTTCTTCGTTTTGGGACTAAGACATGGCAGGGTCCTGCACAGATTCAACCTCGGATCAGGTGTGGCAACCATAGTCAGTGACCGACTGGACCACCGGATCAACGTCCACATTGTCACATTTGGAAGGTCCGAGAAATCAGGATGGCTGAAGGTGATTTGAGGATTAGATAAGCTTTACCTTTGGAGAATGGGTTCCTGTGTCTGCCTCCATGTAAGATGCATACAGGTCGGTTCAAGAAATCCAAGAACATGCAAACGTACAAGATATAAGTAGCAGAATCTATGCAGTTCACGAGATTCAAGCAACAAAACAAAACAACATGAAAAATAATCATATTCAAATCAAAGACAAACATGTAAGCGTAATAGTAATAATAATAATAATAATAGAACAATAATATAACTATATTTTATTATTAATAAAACCTTTCATTTTGGAATTATGAATAATTGTAGGTTTTCCAAAAATCTTTCAAGAGAGGAGAATAAAAATGAACTAAAATGAACAGACTTATGTGAAGATCTAAAAAAAATCTCTTTTGTGTTTATGATTTAGGAATAATTGGATACAATTATTTATCTTTTTTATCTTTTAATATAATATCATATATTTTTTAGTATTTTTGTATTTGAAACATATATGATATGTTTTTTACAGTCTAATTAGAAATTATATTAATAATGATAATAGTAATAATAATATTGTTGTCTGGACCATTCTAAGTGGTTTTTGTTTTTAATACCTGTTTTGATTTAAATCAGGAAAAAACGGTTTAACTTAAATAAGTTGGAAGAAATCAGAAAAGTTAGATTCTGACAACAAATATATCTAAATTCCCGTCTGCTTAAACTGCCGCCGTCAGGTTAAACGGAATCCGCCGTAGTGCCATATGAAAAACCGTCATGCCTAAAACCCTGCGCTCAGATTAATAAAGTTTACAAAGTTTACAAAGTTTACAAAGAGTTAAACGTGACTCTTTTTTTCCCCATGGTACCCTGAGAGGCTCTGTAGAAACATAACATTCATGAACACTGGAAAATAAACAATTTATATCAACTTTGAAATGATTTTTTTATGTTGCCTTGGGGGGAAAGCAAAAAACATGGGCGTCTGGTGGAGTAGCTACTACGCTTAATAAGTGGGCACTGTCTGAAGAACTCACTGATCAATCTGAAGCCATGCATTCAGTCCACTGTTGCACATTTTTACTTAAATTATACTCCCATACGGACGCCTACAGATGTTAAAGATGTTGTTGGAGTATTTATATCTTATTATGCCTTCTGCAGGTTGATGGACAACGCAACAGAACGGGAACGTCTCCAGGACCCCTGGCGGTCCTCAGTGT
This sequence comes from Lophius americanus, assembly GCA_037951165.1. Lineage (NCBI taxonomy): Eukaryota > Metazoa > Chordata > Actinopteri > Lophiiformes > Lophiidae > Lophius > Lophius americanus. The sequence continues at coordinate 19,553,910 of JBBDHG010000019.1, read as the reverse complement.
TCTCAATCAGCTCTTCGTGGGTGGATATAATGAGTACACCCCTGAGCTGCTGCCACTTGGCTCCAGGTTCCGCCATGGCTTTGAGGGTAAGACTGCTACAGCTTCATTACAGCCCTAACACTGCCGACCGGAGTGAAAGCACTGGAGCTTGTGGTTTCTCCCAGGAACTGTGTCTCTTTGAAAGCAGAAGGAAGGTGTGTGATGAAAAGGGAGTTGTTTGAGGCCAGAACAGAACTCTGAGGTTGATTCTATCTGCATCCTTTAATCTCTCTCCCTGTACTGTTTTATGTTGTGTGCAAATATAAATCCACGGCTGATATGTCCCCTCAACAAGGACATCGTACTAATAATCTTTGTCATCATCAGTGTCGATTAAGTTTTCTCTGAAGTGACCTGATGTCAGAATGTATTCTAGGGAGCCTTCATTTTGACTGCAAATATGCAGAGCTGAGAGGAAAAAATTACCATAACTGCGATGATGACAACATCCATGAATATCCTCATAACCGCACTCCAAAGTAATGACGCTTATTATTATTAAATGTCATCTCTGATCCATTTGAGGTCAACAAAAAACCTTTTTCTATTTAAGGGCTGGTGCAATTTTGTGCTTTTGCTCATTTATCATCATATAATTAATTTCCTGCTCATGAAAACTTTCGAAAATGAAATCTGCTGCAGCATCAGTTTGTAGTGTCAGATCGCACTACCGGAGCCGGGTGAACCCGGTGGAACCACAACCTTTTTGCTTGGAAGGTAATGAGAACTCATGAGCCTCTAATCAGATCTGTGTGACCTTCCTAGAGCCCTAATCATGATGGCTGGCAGTGAACACACTGATAATGCACTTCACTCTCAGTTATCAACAGATCCACACTCCCCCATGGAAAGGTGGCAGAGGAGGTTGTCTGCTTGCTGCCGGGGAAAATCAGTTACTCAATTTGAGCCGCTGATCAAATAACTGGAGTCGGGAAGTGTGTGTTAGTCAAACTTTTCCACTAAAAAACTCTCAATTCATGCAGCTTTGATGCAGAGATTTTTATTTGACTCCCTAAAAGATCTTGAGTGTTATTTCATTTAAACTCCTGTAAGTTTTAGATTCTCTACCCATCCAACCATGAAATGGTCGAGGGAATATCCGTTCATCCATCATCATTTCAGTCGGCAGCATCATATCTCACAAACCGCATGTACTAGCCACTAAAAATGTATTACATGTTTTAACCAAACGCTGGCTTCACTAGAAATAAGAGAAATACCTGTAAATATAGGCGGATTGTCTTTTACCTGAAGTCATCGCTCAGTGGGGTCGACCAATTTTGCTGAATTTGAATTCTTATCAAAAGCACAGAAGTCTAGCTGCTATGAGAAAGTACGTTATTCGAGATGACTTAAGTATATGTGTTCATCAGTTGGTTGAGCTGACTAGAAGAATCCTGATTCTAAAGATGAATCTAGGGATAATCCCGTGTTACTTTTGAAAACCAACTCAATGTCAGCTGGAATAATAAGACAGAAGTTCAAGATATCTTAATAGAATGAGATTTATTTTAATAGTAATATTAATTAATATTAAAATTATTTAATATAAAAGTTAATATTTAATATTTAATTTAATATTATGCCATTTTTATTTTTTTCTCTCAAATTCTATTCTTTCAATGTTAATTGATTTCTGTTGTGAGTCTGAACCTTCAGTCAGTCATTTGTCCAAAACATAATTGGGAAATAAAAAGATTATTTCTAACTCTGCAAATTCTACACATAAACATATTATCTATGTTACATAGTTGTGACTTTCAATTTTTTATTTATTTTGTGTTTTGTTTGTTTGTTTCCATTCAAGCATGTTTTTGCTGGGACTGGAGTTTTGTCATCTGGTCAGGGGAATATTTGACAACGATACATTCTTGTTTTATCACACCTTTCTACAAGTATTAACGAGTTAAAGAAAATTGTGGCCTCAATTATATTTATTTTTATCGTTTGAGTTTTCAGTGAAAGATTTTAAGGTGCTTCTGAATGTTGATCCAAACCATATGCACTACTCAAGGTTTACCAAAAACAATTTGTCATATCACGCTGCATTGTTTTTTTGTGAGGCTTAGGTGCGATATGTCATCTCCAGGGCAACATCAGTAGAATAGTAAAGCATATTCCTGGCTAATAACAGTTTTGTAAGGTTCTTTACTGCACAGATATAATTGTGATACTTGGCTTCGCAGGTATTTTGATTCAGCATAAAAGATCAGAAGGAATTTTGCTTTTCGATGGTCTGTGTTTGCAGCACCACAACCTTCGCTTGATTCTCCCCAGCATCATGTCGTGAATATTCATGAATGAGCATGACATTTCCCCTGCATCCTGTTTATGCCAGTGACTAATCCAGCAGTAAGAAGGGAGTCTGCATGTGCAGATGACTGTGAGGCTTGTGCTCAGGGCGTCAGCTTCTAGAAGATAGTTTGCTCTGCAGGTGAAGGCCAAAGCAAATATTGTCAGGAGAAGATTGAATTATGAAGTAAAAAGTAAACCTGATGAAGGAGATGGATGGGGCTCAGATATCGTGGATTTGATAGTCTTCATTAAGGCATTAAAGTTGTGTGGATTAAGGTGTGCATACTCAATACAAAATCCTGTCAAATGATAAAATAAAAACAACACACTCCATAGTCTGCCAGTTATTTAAATGAGGAACCCAATTCAAATCAATCACATTTTATTCTGCACAACTTTGATTCTTACAATAATAAACAATGTTGTGTTTGTTCATATAAACTCCCCCTGAAATTTTTTTTGTTTTCTTTTTAAAGGGTGCATTTTTGATCTACAGTTCCGCACAAGGAGAGACAAAAAGTTCCAAGTGCTGGGACGTCCAGCTTTCGGGCGCAGCGTGGGTCAGTGTGGTGTCAACCCATGTGTCCATGTTCACTGCAGAAATGGAGGGACATGTGTGGACTCAGGCTCGTCTGTGTAGTGAGTGAATAAAGACTCTTTGGATTCATTTTCTGATTATTTATAGTTGTAATAGCACATTTATTACACTAGTTAATTACACAAATTTGAATTCCCCTATGTGTTGTGACTATACATCAGTTATCTAAAGGGAAAAGGCTTCAAGCATAGTGGAAAGAAATGGCAGTGTTTACAAGCCTCTCACAGTGTCTGCCTTTGTCTGTCTGCAGTTGCCAGTGCACATTAGGATGGAGGGGAGCCCTCTGCTCTGAGACCATGTCTGTGTGTGATGTAGAGCACAGTCCCCCTCCTTTGTGTGCCCACGGCTCCACCTGCATCCCTCTCCCCGATGGATATACCTGCCGGTGCCCCCTTGGGACTGCAGGACTTTACTGCGACAAAGGTTGCATGATGAAATAATCCACTGCTGGAACATTCTATGTTGTGATTTCTTTGTTGTTGTTTTTTTAGACACAACCTCTACCATTCATTGTACAACAGCTGTATTGCTTTGTCTGTTCAGCTGTTACCATCAGTGATCCATTCTTCAGTGGGAACCAGTCTTCATGGATGTCGTTCCCGCCTATGAGTGTCAGACATAAGACCGTCATGCTGCTGCAGTTTCAGCCTTTATCACCTGATGGCATCCTTGTCTACGTTGCACAACACCTCAGTGCCAGAGCCGGTGAGGACATTCAGTTTCCTATTAAGTATAAAGCTTACAATGCAGAACAAATTGATGTCAGTATAATGCATGAGTCAACTTTGCACTTAATTAACTTTGTTAAGAAGATGTTACATCCCTGGAACACCTTCCCTCTTAAATTATTCATTTAAAGTGTCACTGTATCATGACAAAAGAGGTATTAATGCATTTTGGCATCATTCTCTGGTCTGATCCCACCTAAATGTTGATGAATACCTATTTTTAAATCGATACCTCAGCTCTGATCTCACTGACACAACTATGTAATAAGTGTAAACAAAAACCTGTGCCCCTCTTGAGCACTTGGTCCTAATCATTCTGAAGGGTCTGTTGGTTATTTACAGTGCTGTTTTTTTCTTTTCCACTTGTTCTACTTAATTAAGATCCCTCTCAGACCTTTCTCTGATATTTTCTTATTTCTTGTAGACTGCCTAAGAGCTTCACCTGCTCTGGCAGGGATAACATTTGAATCTGTCATAGATAACACGATGTACCCTGAACATAACACACTCCAAATATCAAAAAAGGAATTAGACACAGAGAAAACCAAGAAACACATAATTTATCTATAGCTGTATGTCTACAGCTATTATAGATGTAATTACATACAATAAAACCCACTATTAGAATACCATCGTGTACCATTAAATTAGAATGAGAGACGATAAAAACACTTTGAAACTAGACAGTATTCAGAGATCGTAGCAATGATCCACCAAGGCAGCTGTCATTTCATCTAAAGGCTCAAATCCTATGATACTTGGACCTTCATAATATCACATGTACACCTACCATTAGAATTTGGAACAGCATTGAGATCATTATTAGTTGCATAGTTATTTAATAAAGACATATTTCTCTAATGGTGCTTTCCTCAGATTTGTCAAATTTGAGACTGAACTGACAGACTGACTGAAACAGAAAAATGTCAGTCTTTAGTCAATCTTGGTTGTGAGTCTGAAGCATTTTGTATCTGAAAAGCAAATGTTCCCCTGGGCTTTGCAAATGGAAACATTCTGGATCATTAGATCTGGAATATTACTTGAATCCAGATCAGACTTTGATGTTTTTCAGATCAACCAACGGCGGACGTGCGCCATGAAAACTGCCCTCAGAGTTCAATTAAAGGAAGCTAAAAAAAAAATATCATGGATCCAATTCTTTATCCTAATCTATTCCAACATTCAGCTGTCACATGGCCTACTCTTCACCATAATGTGTTGGGTTGGTAGCACACATGCTTGACGAGGGTTTCTAAAAGTTCTGCGCTACGGACTGTAACTGTGAAATAGGTGCTTAATGTAATCCAGGGTTAGATCTTACAGGATGGAAACTATAACTTGTTAACGTTTAAGAAAAAATAATTTTGTTGCGTGCTTTAAGAAAAAATGTAAAAAATTAAGAGAGAGAGAGAACTTGTATACGTAGACAAATATTCATTTATAAATGTTATGGTATCATTATTTGTTATTTAGAGATGAAGTTTTGGGTCAAGACAAAGGAATATAGATCTGTCTTAGCTTATAAGAGCTGCGGAGCACGGAGGGGGGTCCCCCTCCCATCTCTTCCCTCTTCCTCACGGTGTGTGGTCTGAGGAACAGCGAGATTAAATGGAATTCCTTTGCTCTGATTTAACATAACCAACTCTTGATTACTTTAACTCACCATGGCCATGAGCACAGTGATAAAAAGTTGTTATTTGACTTTGTAATGGGAAATAAAGGTATTCTTATTCAATATGCTACCTTGATATGATATGAAGATAATTTATGCATCACAGTGTGATCAAACAATGCATGTGGTTACTGAAGTTAAGACAGTTCTGTCAAAGCTATAATCAATGAATAAACAAAGCCGTCAATGAGGTGAGACTGTGAGTAAAAAGTTACTGATGAAGAAAGAAGCTTATCGTACATTAAATATTTTGTTCATAATCAACAGTAGCTTGTTGTGGAATAAAATATTCTGTTCCTGTTCCATAACTGGCTGAAAGAAATAGTCCAGTTGAAAATCTTTATTGATTACATAGTTTATTTTGTTGAGAACAAAATAACGTAACGATCTAACGATGAATGGAAACCAAAATGATTAACCCATTGAGGACTGGATTCAGAATCCTACTCAAAATCAAAGTTGAAAAATGAGATCCCAGGCTGATCCAACTCATCATGTGGCTCAGTGGTATGTAAGACCTCCACGTGTCTGTATGCGCTCCCTACAGCGTCTGGGCATGCTCCTGATGAGACGACGGATGGTCTTCTGGGGGATCTCCCCCCAGACTTGGCTCAGGGCATCAGTGAGCTCCTGGACAGTCTGTGATGTGACGTGGCGGCGGTGGATGCAACGATACGTGATATCCCAGAGGTGCTCGTTTGGATTCATGGTTGGGGAACGGCCGTTCCAGTCAATAGCATCAATGCCTTTGTCATCCAGGAATCGCTGACACACACAGGCCACATAGGGCGGGACATTGTCATGCACCAGAAGGAACCCAGGGCCCACTGCACCAGGTTACGGTCTGACAATGGGTAGGAGGATCTCATCCCGGTACCTAACAGCAGTCAGGGTACCCTGGCTAGCAGGTGAAGGTCTGTGTGGCCCTCCAAGGATCACAGGGTGGCACAGATCATCACTGTGCCACCGCCAATCCGGTCATGATGGAGGATGTTGCAGGTAGCAGAACATTCGGTCCGCTCCATCTGTCCTGGTGTACTGGTCTGTCTCATGGTATCTCCTCCAAGGTCTGGACACTGTGCTGGTTGACAAAGCAAACTTTCTGACTTGGTGCGTATGGATGTGCCATCCTGAAGGAGCTGCGCCATCTGAGCAACTACTGTGGGCTGCAGATACCACCTGATACTACCACTAGTGGCGAGGGCACTGGAAAAATGCAAAAAAAAGCCAAGATCAGCCAGAAAGGATGAGGAGAGGGAAATGGTCTGTGTCCCCCAACTGCGGCACCATTCCTTTATGGGAGTTGTCTCGCTAATTGTCTCTCCTTTCCTGCTGTTGTCTGTCCCATTTGCACTACAGCAGGTGACATTGATTCACAATCATTATTGCTTTCTGACTGAGCAGGTTTATGTCCCACATGTGTGATTGACTTGGAGTTACACGAATGATTTTGTGTTCCCTTGACTTTTTTGAGTAGAGTATATGCAACATCAAGGACATCCTGGCGTTGGCCCGTCTCATCACAATGTCATTTCTAAACTAAATCTGATCGTCAATGGACGTCCCCTGTCAGTCCGCCTATTCTCAGCTAATTCAGTTCATCATCATGGCCAGATAATAGCCTGGCCCAACAGTCACGATGTCAACCTATCCACAGATGCTGCCTGCTCAGTGGGCTGCAACACAACCCTAATCCATCATTCAAGATTTCAAGATTATTATTTGTCATTCTTCCCATGAAACACAAAATAATGAAAGTAAGTAATCAGGTCTCTATAATAAATAAATAAACAGTCTAAGCCAATAAATACAATGTAATACAAATAAAAACCATTACACAGTCAGCATGTTTTCACATCATCACATGTGAAGCTAGTCACAAACTGACATTCCTTCTCTTGTAGTATCCCTGCATGCAAACGTAACAGCTTTTATGTTTTAGACATCTGTCACACTCTCCCAGCCTTTACAGACTGAATAAAACTATTTATCTGTCCTACTAATCAATATCACCATAAATTGTAATAGTTTTTCAACCATAAAAAAGGTCAGTGAGGTGATCTTTCTCAATTTTGTTTCCTCCCATAGGAGATTTCCTCTGCCTCTCCTTGACATCAGGTCATGTCCAACTGCGGTTCAACCTTGGGGATGGCACCCACATCCTGAAGTCGGTTAATCGAGTGGACTCTCGTGGCAGAACCTGGCACATGGTGAAGGCAGGCAGATTTGGTCACCAAGGCTTTCTTAGTCTGGATAATGAAGAGGTTAGAGATAACGGGACCGAAGGGATGACCACCCTCGATGTTTCTACAGACATTTTTGTTGGGGGTGTGTCCACTCTGAGTTTTGTATCCACAGAGGCGACTGAAGGTGAGCCAACGAGCTTCACTGGTGGTTTAAGACAACTAATAGTCAACAGTCAGGAATTGGAGTTAACCGTGACCGGAGCAGTGAGTGGAGCCAATGTAGGAGACTGGGATGGGACTGCCTGCGGGTACAAAATATGTCAAAATGTAGGACGCTGCATTGCTGCAGGAAGTGACTCATTCACATGTGTGTGTCCTCCATCTTGGACTGGAAGTGTGTGTAACCAGTCTGTGAGCTGTGCAAACAACATGTGCAAACATGGTTCCATATGTGCTCCGTCTGATGTCACCACATATCGCTGCCTATGCTCCTTAGGGTGGGGAGGGAGGTACTGTGATACAGAAATAGTCACAAACACGCTAAGGTTTGTGGGGAATTCTTATATTAAATACCAAGACCCAAGATACCAAACAAGAGACTTAAAAAACACACAGGTTTCTTTCAGTTTCCAAACAAACTCCAATTATGGTTTAATCATGTGGATGGGAACAGCTGAACATGAGGACGACGATTACCTCACAGTTGGACTGGACAACGGCCACATCAAAGTTGCTGTCAACCTTGGGGAGAGACTTTCACTCCCAGTAACTCTCAGCAATCTCTCTCTCTGCTGCAACATATGGCAAAATGTCTCTCTGTCTCTGAACGGCACAATTCTTCAGGTATTTCTAAACAGCAAGAGACTCCTCTACCAAGACTTGGACCCGTTTGAGCGCTATGTGGCCTTAAACTACGGTGGTCAACTTTACATTGGAGGATTTGAATTGGACAGAAACATATCACTTGTCACATCTGGGTTGTTTTCTAAAGCATTTGAAGGTAATCTGAGAAACGTGTATTTGTTTGAAGATACCAAACCACTGCCTTTTCTTAAAGATGGTGAGGGTTTTAATGTTCACAAGGGCAACGAATAGTAGTTGACATATTAACAATAGCTGAGAACTCCTGTTTAAATGTGATCTTTAACTGTTTTTTTGTGTTTTCTAACCTCACAAGAACTTTCAGTGCTGTGAAAAAGTATAGGATCCCATCCGGATTTCTTCTACAATTGTTAAATGTCATATAAAATATTGATCTAGGCAGTTCCTCAACAACATTAACATAAAACAAATTGTAACCAAACTCAAAATGCAATTTGCCCCTAACCAACTAAATCTAAAAAGTTAGCCATCTGCATCATGTACTGGTAGCAGCTGGACTAGATCACACCTGATTAGTACCGGCCCTCTTTAGTCACATACCTTAAATTTTCAGAAACATAAAGTTGGTCCATAGGTCCCAGTAGCACACTTAATCATAATCATAAGAAATTCCATAGGAGCTGAGAAAGGTAGCGATTGAATTAACGTAAGTAAATTCTGTCAAAGACTTAGGGACATCACAGAGATAATATTGAGACAATATTCTTTGGGTTTTCTTGAGAAAACAGGGTTCCTGTCACATCTCACGCAAACCAAACACAAAAGCACGTTACACCCACAGTCAAGCACAGAGGAGACATTGTAATGTAGCGATCCGTGGCGGCTTCAGGAGCAGGATGTCATACAAAAAATGTTAAAGGAAAAATTCTAATCTTTCTTAAATTAAGAAGAATGTCAGGTCATCAGTCTTTGAGTTGTAGCTGATGCACAGCTGTCATGTCACAGGACAGTGAAATGCTACCAACACCACCTCTGGATGGTATGTGGGGTGACCAGGTCAAGGTCTGGACCTGAACCCCATTGAGGTGCTGGGTTGGGACCTGAAAACAGCGGTTCATACATAGTGTTCTAATGTGATAGCTCTAAACATGTTCCCAAAGAAATGAAGGGGCAAAACCAAAACGTTGTCAGGAACTGATCTCCTGTTATTGAAAGCAATCTGTTACGGTCGTTGCTGCAAGGAGTGGAGCAACTAGTTACAAATTTCAAGTGGCAAATCTGTTTTTACACTGGTGATGTGGGAATCGAATAACTTCTCTCTCTCATTAAATAACACCTGTTAACACTGGCATTTTGCGTTTACCGGTGTGGCCTTTGTTTTGTTTGAATTTGTTTGAAGATACGACATAACTTAGTATGAAATACATATAGAGGAATTTCATTTTTTTTCCCAGCAAAGGAGTTCAAGATGAGAGATGTGTGCGGCAGTAGCTAGACTACAGTATTTAAAAAGGAGGTGTATGTTATTCTGTCCCATGGTCTGATTAAGAACTGCATTTAAAATAAAGATGGATCAAATATTTCAAGCGTGCATGATTCAAAGTCAGTTGCTGTTTAAATGTGAAAGGAGATATTTAAAAAAAAAAAAGCTACATATTGTAGATTCCTGCACCTGCATCATGTTCCTGACATACGTTATTAAATTCTTTGTTAATGCAATACAAATCAGAATCCACATTAAATAAATTCAGAAAGAGATGTTTTTATAACCAATGGTAAAAAAAAAAAAGAATTAGCTTTATTACGAACTATACATAAACAAACAGTGCAAATGCACATATAATTTCTAATGTATTTTACAAGTCAAAATTTACAGATTTCTCCATAGAAAGTAAGTTTAAAATATATTTAAGCAATTTGAAAGAAATTAGGTTTAGAGCTGCTGTTTAGATCACTGTCTTGGTTACCTTCATGCCAGCTTAAAACTTTTCCCCACTTGCATTCTGAAAACCTATCGTCTGTTGCCAACAGAGCAGCTGAGTAAAAACAATTTATAAGATAAAACATTAAAAATGTGAAAATGGTCTTACATTGAGCTCTTATTGGTGAAAGGAGAATGTGTAGAGGGGTCTTCACAGTCCCCCTGACAATGTATTTCATTTTGGCAGTCAATAACATAGAATCTAACATCTTTGAAGGCGCTGTCGACTGCTGTAAAAAACCATTAAAAAAAACACTTTAGTCTTTCAGCGCCAAACAATCGTGAGCAGGACATTAAAAAAAAAATAATCTGGATATTTATGAGTAACTGTCTTTCGAACTTCTCCGTCCATTTTCATAGTCAGAGTCCCGCCTGTGTCGGTGTCTGTCCTTATGGCGGTTGCTGTAGTCATCGCTGTGATGCCTCTCTCTCTTCTTCTCCCCATGGCGTTCCTCTGAGTGTCCGTGGTGCCTGCTCCTCTCTCTGTACTTGTCTTCATTGCTGCGATCATACTTTTTCTCCCGCTCCCGGTCATGGTGTCTGCTCTTTTTCCCGTAATGGGAGTCCTTATGGTGGCTGTGCCTTCCATGCTGCGTTCTGTCCTCCGTGTTTCGTGGCTTCTCCAGCGGGTCATCGTTTCGCTCCTCTCCCCGCTTTAAGTCTTTGGCCAGGGACGGAGATCGACCGGGTGAGTCGGAGTAGCTCTCTGCGAGTTGTGACAGTCCGGGAAGCGTGTGCAAAGTTCCATCCTGAGCCCATGGGGTGCTGTCGTTCTGGTCCTGTGTGTGTTGTTCAGGTGGATAGTTGTAGCTGCCAGTTATCTGAGGCTGTTGCTGCTGTGATGGGACAGGTGCAGCACCATTATTGGACTCTGGATTAGCCACGTCAGGGCCCGGTCTAAGCTCAGAAGTGTCAGTGTCACACGTTGCTTGTGGTTCCTGGACTGTAGGAGGATGTACCGTCTGAGTTACTGCAGCACCAGCTTTGGAGATGCCAGGATCTTCCTTTGGACTTGTGGATGATCGAATAGTTACTTTTTCTTCCTCAAGTTTGTTCTTAGCCTGAGATATCTGTAAAAAGCCTTGGTGAAAGAGTAGAACTGGTTCATTTCTACTGCTGCTCAACACAGGAAGGTGTTTTGGACTTGAAGGAGCCAGGTGGCTGCCTTTGTCCTTATGTAGCACCTGTGTTTTGTCTTCATTCATATTTGAGTAAGCTGATGATTTTTTCAATATTCCACTTAGAGGAAGTTTTGGGGCATGTGTGTGAGCCAAGGCAGCCTGGGATTTGGATTGTGATACAAGATCCCCTTCAGATGTTCCAGTATCAGTTTCACATAAAGGGCCAGCATCGACATTGTTTGCAGAGGGAGCGCTGCTAGTTTCAGTCCCAGTCAGGGTTGACAAACTTTCTAGGAAAGCTTCAGTCGATACATCTGGAGGCTTATCTTTCAGAGTGACTGGTGCGCTATGGGTAACCACAGCAGCATTCTTCTCTAACGAGTTGTTTGCTGCAGATGCGTCGCTCAGGCTCGATGGCTCAGCTTTAACAGACTTAGTTTCTTTCTTCTTGATGACAAAGCGTTCACGTGGCACACCGGATGTTGGACATTTTATATTTCCAGCTGATGCCTCTGGTTTTGGAGCTGGTAGTGTTGCTTTGGTGTCGTCTATTGCTGCAACAGGTTTACCTCCGACATCTGGAAGAGGTGGCAACTCTCCACCCCAGCCTACTAACACACCTGGAAGAAAACGCAGTGGCTTTTGAGAATCCTGATTGTTGGTCTCTGATGCAGATGGTTCTTCAAAGGGCTCTATAATTGGCTCATCAGCATCTTCAGTGGTGTTAAGCGGGTCGTCCTCTTTTTTATGAGCTGCAGTCAAGGAAGAGAGGAAAGATTTCTCATCCTCCTCTGTCGCTCTATTTTCTTTTGTTGAAACAGCAATAGGCTTGATTTCGGGAATAATCCCTGCACTTTCATTCAAATCCAGTGGAAGAAAATCCCTTTTTGGTCTCTGCCGAATTATGAGTCCAAGGAGAAGGTTGCTGCGGTTGTTCTCTAAACCTGTCAAGTGAAAATATAAATAAGGTTGGAAGGATCTGGAATGTTTGTGTAATTAACTGAAAGAAACAATCGGTTGTTACCTGGTCCGTCAAAGGGAACAAGCTGATGTGGAACTTTTTCAGTGGCCCCAAGAGGAATGAGATACATGTCCTTCACTTGTTTCAGGTTATTGGATACCACCCCAAAACGCCTACGACTGCTGAAGTAGGCATAGAGTAGAGTATAGGAGATCTCATCCTCCTCTGTCTCGGGGGAGAAGCGAATCAGACACACCTCCTTTAATTAAAGAAAAAGAATGTGTCAGGAATATCTACGACACATGTGCAGGAAGTTTGACCCAAACTCCACTTCTTTAATGCATCACCAAGAACCAAGACATTAATATTCTGGACTTAAACTCAGGTTGCTCTTGACCACAATGAAATTTGTAGGACTGCATTGGAGTAAATGTTAATACAGGCTGTATGAAAAAGATAACTGCAAAAATCTCACCTTTGTTCCAGTGGCTCGAATCTCCTCCAAGTAGTCCCAAACTGTTTGAGGACTAATCCTCCCACAGACTTGAATGCTGCCTGGAAGGTCCTATTAAAAAAAAAAAAATCAAACCTTACGGACAGAACTCATTGACAAAATCCTTTACAGCAAATGTTTGAACTCTACATATTGATTGGTTGTGTTCCACATATAAGTCAAGTCTCCGTTACCTCAGTCATGTGGTCCGCAATGCCCGAGACAGCGAAAGCTTTTGTCACAAATTTTGCCACAGCTTGCATATATATGAATCCACGCCACAGGAACTTGAGGTTAGAACGGAATGCCGCCTCCTCATCTCTTCCTGCTGTGTGATCTGGCCTGTGACGAACACATCAGCAATGGAGTGCGCCCATAAAAACAAGTTACAAAAAAATTGCACAAAGCATTGGAAATAACTTCTTACCTTCCATCGAAACCAGGCTTTACGTTTTGGAAGCTCTCGTCCAAGGCGGTCAAGTGCAGATCGTCGTCCGTAGAAGGTGGTGTGATTGTTTTTGTTTCTTCTGCTTTGGTTGACTGCCTCCTGACCACTGTGGTAGCAACCTTAACTACTTTAGTTGGTGCTTCTTCCACAGGTGGAGCCATACGACCTTATTGGGAAAAAAAAGCCAAGTTGGAAACAGGATAATGACACGTGTTTTTGCAGGAAAATGTGAGAATGAAGGCAGCAATCAATGTCTAAAATTACATTAATTCTCAGGGCTCACCTGTGCAGATTTTGCAGTGTAGATCAAATAAGTGAGACTTGTGTTGGTTGGTCGTGTCCATTTCCATCGTGGTTCTCTCTGCTGTCCTCTCTGGTGTTATCGGAGGTTCTGCTGAGACTTCTGTTACTTTTGGAGGAGACTCCAGCTGACATTAGGAGGAAAACAGAAATTGAAGCCTTCTTATACGTTTGAATATACAGAAATAAAGAGTGATATTTGGGATTTCTCTTACCTCAACAGGCTCCGGAACTTTGACTGGTTCTTGGCTCTCAATTTCAATTTCACCTTTGTGTGTGATCTTAGTGATTGGTCGTCTCTCCACCTCTCTTTGCTCTTTTTCAATCATCTCAATGGTCTGTGAAATGAGACATTTGTGCAATTTAAAGGGCTACTCTAAGATTTGCATTACCAACAAGGATAAAATAAGAGCCACAGCCATTGGTTTAATGCAAATCATTGTTAATTGCATATCTGAGAAAAAAGAGGATACCAATTCACAAACAAAAATAGAATATCCTATGTGTAAGAATTGTACGGGTGACGGTGGTTCAGTTGGTAGGGCGGTTGTCCACTTATCTGAAGGTCGGTGCTTTGATCCCTGAACACTGTTCCACATGTTGAAGTGTCTTTGAGCAAGATACTGAACCCCAAGTTTCTCCCGATGGCTGTTCCATCGTTGTGTGAATGACGGCATGAATTGCTACCGCACCTGATGAGCAGGGGGCGCCTTGCATGGCCGCCTCTATCATCACTGTTTGAATGTTTGTGTGAATGGGTGTTGGCTGACTCGTTTAGTAAAAGCGCTTTGAGTGGTCGAGAAGACTACAAAACCACTACATAAGTGCACTCCATTTACCATTTACATAAAGGCCTTAAGAGAAAATATGCCCCAGAAAGCCCCATCAGAGACAAATCCCAAACACAGAATGAACTGAACTTTTATACATGACAATGAAAAAAAAGATATGATAAAAGAAATCCTGCATAGCGACAGGCACAACTTCAGAACTTGGTTGTTGTGTAAACAAACGGTCTTTGAGTAATCCTCCAGATGAAAAATATAAACACAGACAAAACCCATTCCTGTTTTTCCTCCTCATGTGAGGGATAAACGGGACAGATGGGCAAATGGCAATGGAAACAATATATGTCGTAGAAACGGTGTCACATGTTTGCTGCAGCAGGGTTAATCTGTTATAATGAGCCGAACCAAGTTAACTATATAATACTCAGTCGGGTTGCCCATGTCTTTTTCTAAGTAGCTGGAACATTTTGTTTTACTGTGCAGAACCCAATAGGAAAAAACTACAGCGAGCAAGTGAGCTCTAAATCAGTTGATAATTGTATAAAAGGCAATGCACCACAGCAAACTCCTGGGTGTTTTTATATTCCAAGAAAGCCAGTTCTGCCCTCTTACATAGTATTGATGTGTTGCCTCTGAACAGCATGTATTTCAGCTTCACTTTCATATCAGACTTACTGTGAATTATCTGGCGAATTATTACAATAAAATTTGTAAAGAGCTTTAAGTAAAACTCACATGTCGGTTCTCCCTTTTTCGCCAGGCAGCCAATTCTTTGGAGGCCAACTCCTCGGGGCTCATTCGTATCAAGTTATCAGGAGATATTTCCCCATTGAGAACCCTCTTGAAGAGAACCTGAAATAGTCCAAATAATTAAGCATTTACACAGAAGCTTACATTTCATCAGAGTTTGAAATGATACTTACATTATTTTTAGTATCTCTGAGGTTGAACATTAAACTCCTATACTTGTTCTTGTACTTGTTGTCAGTGTCTTTATACAAGTGAAACAGCTCCCTCTCAGTCTTCTTGGCAACTTCAAACGCCCTGTCTACTGAGATGTTTAGATCTGACTCCTTCAACCTGAAATGTACAAAGTGTCAAATTTTATGGGGGAGTATGGGAATTGCATGAAGTTTTTTTCCAAGTTAGGTGAAACTTTGAATGCAATTATTAAGAAACGTATTTGCACAAGTCTTCAGATTACTTCCTCCTCATGGAATACTCACCTTTGCATGAGGATTTCTTTAAAAGAATCACGGACGCTTCTCCTGATTGCCTCCACAGAAACAGGTTTTTTAGAAGCTGAAGCTGAAGCCTTACTCTTTGTCTCTTGTTTCATATGAACACCTATGAGCACAGAATGAGAACGTGTACTGAAGAGGCAGTTATTAATATTTATTAATTTAACAATGAGCTTTTTAGGGATGTCCAGTGAACAAGACTAAGCAATCCGAAGAAAACGGTACTAGGCTGCAAGATGACACTGTAATTAAACATTATGCTCGCCCAGCAGTATAAGGTCTCACAAAATGTCCTACTTACTCATCGGATGTTTGAACTGTAAACTGTTGACTTGTCAAAAATTATAATAAAAGAAAATGAGCAGGGATACATTTCTACTTAGAGACTGTGGCAAAATCCAGAGGTCGCATTTTAAACGTGCCCTTGCAGTAGCTGGTAAAAAAAAAAAAAAAAAAAGATTTCATTGGAAGCATGCACAGTATGAGTAGTCATAAAGGCATTTATTTAATGAGTTATTTTATTATCTTCTTAATTGCCAAAAGCCAGTTAAGAAGATAATGAAATAATTTAGTTGTTATTTTACATTTGATGTTTATCAGAGATCGGGTCTCACAGCAGTGTACATAGGAGGCTTCTTGACTTTATCAACTGATGTAGGAGTAAAGTGTCGGATTAAGGGGTTTTCAATATGGATCAATAACTTAGGATTTATTTCAATCAAAATGTTACACAGGCAGAGATTGCACTGTATTTTTGTTCGACATAATTTTGACCAGACTTTCTTAGGGCTGGGAAATTAATCGTGAAGCATCGAGATCTTAATTTAGACGAATTTGCAATCTCATTTTTAAAATACAATTAATTGATAGCACTTTAATTAAGAACATTAGCTGCAGCAAAGCCAGCGAGATATGTTCCAATTGACTGTTAAGGGCCAAGCCTGGGCACTGTATTTAACACTTTATTTCACAATTGTTTCACGAAGACTACTCATATGTCTCTCATAGTCGCAGGTTAGTAGAAGTGCAGAAGAGCTCTCACGAGATAAAGTGAAATATGTATAATAAATGGTAAAATCCAGGATAGTAGAGATCTCAATACTAAGCAAAAAAATCCTGATTCTTATTTTAGTCAGAATCGCTCAGCAGTAGTCTCCAAAGAAAATCAGCAGGTCGGTAGTTCAAGCCCCAGCAATCTAGATGTTGACGCGCCCTTGAGCAAGACCCTGAACCACAATCTGCTCCTCAAGCGCTGCAGATAGCTGCCCACTGCTCCTCAGGGATGGACTAAATGAAGGCAACCAATTCCACTAGATTTTACTACTTGTATGATTGTATTTGACAAATAAAGGCTTTTTCTTGTCATTTAAAGATAAAGTTAGCACAGCTGCAACTTTATAGGACTTTAGCAAAATAGGAAAAATATTGACATATTCAACCGTACTTTACTAAAAAAGTGACAATATCCCATCTCCCAGATGTAACCATACAACTGGTCTTTGTGTGCAGCCAACTGTCGGCTAAGTGAGTTGGGACAGTCTACGAAGTGCAAGATAGAGAAAAGTGGAGAATGTACATAAAATGAAATCCAGTGTAGCCTCGCCAACGTAAAGCATAAATGTATATAGTTTAAAATTAATAAAACACTTTACTTTCAAAACATGGGATAAAATTATCCATGTGCTGTTTGTCTTCATTCAGTCCTGTTCTCAGACTCTGCATTGAACTGTTGAACCCGGTGAACTTATTTTAACATTTACAGCCTATAAAAATAAATACCTGTTTTATGAGCTGCTTCTCTGACATCTGTGGACTGCTTTCTACAAGGATCCTGTTTCAGAAGAGCAAATAGCATATTGGCAATGATATTGACAGGCGGCCATTGAAAAGAAGAACAAATTCAAAATGAAACCTCGTGAAAACCTTATAATCACCCAGCCAAAGATTTAAAATACAGGGTGAGTTTTATGTGCGGCGAAATGTAAACCATACACCATCATGTGAATCATACACCCGTGGGTAAGCCTTCTGGAGAGGCAAAGTGAAAGCAAAACGACAACAAACCCTTGTGCAGTGGTAACTGGCACTGGCTATGACTAATATCAGAGGATGAATTAGCTGTGGGAATAAAAGACATTCTTCGTATCAAAGATTTAAAAATTCTTAATGAATAATCCAACAGCTTTGTTACAAGAACTCGTGCTGACACTCTCTACCTTTCTTACTGGTTTGATCCCCACGGTTGGGGGGTTCTTGGAGGGTCCTGGTCGGGGCTTCGGAGGCTGTTTGTGATCTTGTACCTCATTCTTTACTGGAGCTTCTGGTTTGACAGCACTTGGGGGCTCAGGGTCCAACTTTTTGCTTTCCTCCTCACAGCAGTTTAAGCACACATACATTTGGTCTTCCTCCTCCATTTCACGGACTTTTGTCAGATCAAGGCCGACACAGTCGCCATGGAACCAGTCGTCGCAGCGGCCGCAGCCAACCATGAACCTAAACATAGTACATTTATTATCAAGAGTGTCTTTGTAAGTGAAGGTTCTGAGTACCAAATACTCTCTGGGATAAGGCAGATGCACCACCAAGATTGAATTGATTATTTTTGTTAATTAAAAACACCTGTTCAGGCTCTTCTGTGACAGCATTGGAGGTAGTCACAGAGGCGAATCTGATATATGCAGTAATGCGAGACATAAACAAATGATGTTGGGGTGACGTTTTGATAACACTTTTTTCTCTTCAAAATGAGAAGACAGCCATGCTTCCTACCCTCAAGCAGATGAGATCAACCACCATTTAATGGAGAAGTAATAATGTTTTTTTGCAAACTTAATTTTTTTTTAGACACAAATGTAAGACGGAACACCAAATCGGTGATGCTGAGTAATACATCAGGTCTCTGTTGCTTATTCTTCTGCTGTTTTTTTTGTTCAGCGTACAGAGGTGTCATTGAGGGGGATCGTAGTTGTGGTGCTACTGTTGCGTGTTCTGTCTAGGATTGCGAACACATACTATAATTTGCCTAGTTTACCACTAATTAGAGTTGAGGAAAAAAAGACAACGTAATTTGGGAGCAACACTTACATGTTATTGTGGTGTTGTTTGCACAGTCCACAACAGTTGTTTCCATCCCATGCACTCTCACTGTTAGCAGGTTGCTCCTCAGCAGTTTCCTTCTTTACAACGGGAGCGTTATCTGGAATAAACAGTTCTGGCTCGTCCACAGAGATGCTTCTTGCATTTTTACTTTTTTGTCGCTGATGGATCTTTTCTGGCTTTTTTGGTTTTGGCTTTTCAAACCCTCCTCCTCCTACTTCAGACGTTTTTAAAGGTTGGCCTGGACGATTGTGCAGTGGAGGAGTAGTCTCAACTTTGATGCTATTGTGAGGAGAAAGTTTAGCTGGCCCTTGCGGATCCACACGACAGCCAGATGATGACATCTTCTTCAGTGGTGAGTTAGGTGTACTTGGCAATTTTGACTTTGTTTTGCCATCTCCCGAACTCTGGATCTTTCGCACTTTAGTGGCAGGCTCACCGTGGGTGTTTTCTGCGGGTCTTTTCAAAGCTTCAATTTCTTTCTTTTCTTTTAGGGATTTAATCTTGTATAGGTCTTCTGTGGAAGGTATATTTTGTGATATTTTCTGTCCCGTGTTGTTTGTTTTACCTGAAACCAAGTCCTTATTTTTGTTAGAAGTTAGTCCTTGTTTCGCTTTGGGCTGTGTTTTTGCCTTCCCATTATTCTGATTGTTTTGCGGTTGTTTGACGTCATCTTTTCCCGGCTTGTGTGTTTCACAAACACTCAGATTGTCAGGTTTTGTCTCTTTTGCACTGGCACTTTCTATTAATGTACCACTGGTAGATTGCACATCGTTAGGATTCACATAAGGACCGAGCCCAAGGGCTGCATCATCAACAGAGCTCCTTTCAGTTAAATCCGTCTCTGCCATGTTATCAGGTATGGGGTTCGGTACGCTGACAGCTTCATCAGGCAAAACAGCAAATCCAACATCCCCACCATACGATAAGCTATCGTCTAAGTATTCTGACTGGTTCATTTCAATATTTTGTGTGTAAGAGGGTCCTGGAAGCAGCTCAATCTTGAATCCTCCAATTGTGACTGTCAATCTTCTCAATACAACGACAGGATTCAGCCATAACCCACCGTCAAGGTCATTTACATTAACACGCCCCCCAAGACTTAGTTCTTTCTTCAGCTGAGGGCCTTTAATTCCTTTATCAATAAGAAATGACTTCTGCAGGTTGTTCACTGGTTTCCTTCCTGGTCGTCCCCGGGCTATGGTATCGGTGGTTATGTGAGCTGGTTGTGCGTCGCTGCAAGGTTCTGTTCAACAAGAACAAACAAAATATGAGACAAAGTGTCATGCCATCTATAATTTGATGTGTCATATGATGGATATTGGAAGCGAAATGAGCATCAACATACTGTATTCTAAATTACAAGGACGTTTCTTCGGTCTGCCAACAGGTCTCTTGATTTGTGTGGTCTCTGCAACTATGAATTCACTGCTGAGGCCGGTCGACGCTGTACCATCATCAAGACCTGCAACTGCCAAAATAAAAATGTTGCTGTATCTTTCTGGATTAAAGAAAGGGGTAAATAATCTACTGAAATGAACACAAACAATGGTATTCATAGATGATTGGCAATCAGACGAGTTAATAAGTCGTTAAAAATGAGCCATAGTAGCTCATGTGGAGGAAAAATTATGTATTCAATGTTGATTCGGTCCATCAATGAATTAAAATAAACCTGTAGAAAAAAATGAAAATAAAAAAAAAAACACAAAAAAACTACACCTTTCATTTTCTGCGCGGATACAAGATTTACACCAAATGACAATGACGTCAAGAAGCGCACCGGTCCACAAGCCAGTCAGCTATAAGGTATAGCGGAATGCATCCTAAATTGATGATGATGAAAGGAAGTAGTATTTCAAGGAAAGTCAATGTCATTAAAAAAAAAGCACAGCTGAAATGCTGCTTGATCTACATATCACCAGGAATGACTAACTTTCATAATTCTTTTACGTATACTTAAATTACAGTAGAAATGAAGAAAAATGTTTTTGGCCAAGCAGAATCTGATGTTCTTTCATGCACATGTCGTTTTGCCAACCATTTAAAAAGCAAAATTAAAAAATCATAACTTAGTGAAAAAATTGTAGAGAAATAATTAAACTAAATTTTTTTTGAATGTTATCAAATGTTCATTTTAATTTTAAACTTCATCAAGCAGGTTTTCTGAAAATAATGAATGGTCTTTATTGTGATTCAATTCAATTAGTTTTTGATGAAAGTTTGGAGTATGCACAAAAATATACAAAACAATTTGGCCATTTGTTTCATCTGCAGACATACCTGTAGAGTCAGCAATCTGAAAAGTAGGATCCTCGTTGTCCAGCAAGTTAAAGTGAGAGCTTGCACACCCAAACATAGGATCTTTATCACTGAGCATGTTCTTCAGTGACTCTTCCATGCGGAGTCCAGGCCCAAACTCATTACTGGCTTCACATTCCGAATTCTGGCCTATTATAAGGGACCCGTCCAACTGGTCACTGGGTATTAATTGGTTAAAGGTGTCCACAATATCCATGAATGCTGCTACCTCTCTGTAAAAACAATGACAACATGTAAAGAAAAAGGTGTGGAATCTATCACAATTATCAAGAAAGAATACAAATTATTCTACTTACAAGAAACACTGCATCTAATGTTAAATCAATATTGTACAATTCCTAATTCTCTATTACCTCCGCCAAGGATGGAGGTTAGGTTTTCACTTCTGTTTCTCTGTCTGAAGAGAATGTCGGACAGAGTGATGAGTTTGAAGATAGAAATTTGAAGTGTGATGATGAACGTTTTCAGCGCTTATGCCCAAAGAGTTGATTGGGAGTGGGAATAGAGAAATCATTTCTGGAGTGAGATGAATAAATTGATGGAGCATATTCTCAGGGGTATGAGACAGGGGTTGGATTGAACCTCAGTGGGCATGTTGATGAAGGTAAAGAAAAATTAAATGAGAAGATAATGGGCATGTATGTTGTTAAGGACAGGGATATGGAAGGACTGATGGTGGTGGATTTTGAGAAAAGAATGAAAATGCCTGTGATGAACACATCCAACTAGTTCAAGGCATCGACATCATTTGCTTTTATGCTTAACGATTCCCTACTCGATACCTTTTACTAAATTCCGCTTGCGTTGCAAAACAATAACATAACACGTCTCGTGAGAGACAGTTAGCTGGAACGACGACAAATGAGCCATAATTGACAGCATAGAACCTATATACAGCTAGCTCTGCGCTATGCCAACTTTAGCTTCTTGCAACTTCGTATGTTCTTCAGGATGATTAATTTAGTTAAGTGTCTGAATAAGTTTGTTGTCCAGGACGTTTTAGGGGTTGTACCTTTGCATCTTATTTTGGCCTTACTGTTGTAAAAAATTGCGAGACTTGAGTTTTCTTTATTCAAGGTGAAATATTTCCAAGCTGGTGAGATATTTGTAGCCATGGTAGCTCATGCTAGGTGTTTGTGTGTATGGGTTTGTGCGTACGACCATCGTGCAGCGGATGCGTGTAACCAGCACAGAAACAGCCATACTGAGACTGCCTGGTCAGTCAGCAGGCTGATCGATGGGTGAACAGCTGTGATCAAATGACATACGCCCATCTTCTGATAAAACACAGCATCATCTATTCATCGTTTTAGTGTTCATCACTCAGCTGCTATGAGAAGTTCCAATTGATGAGGCAGCGCTTGTAAACCCCATGATTGAGATTGTTTGGACATGTGAAAAGGAAGGACAGTGGATATATTGGCATTCCAGATGATATTTGCATAAACTAGGTTGCACATTGGCCTGTCAAATGTAACAAGTGTTGCTGTTGTAAATTCTCAAAAGAAAAGGCAAACCATCATTCTCAAGTAGGGCTGCAACTAACAACTATATTGATAATCGATTAATCGTTTCAATTTTTTCCTCCTTGTTAAATTAAGGTTAAGTAAAAATAAAAATGAATACACTATTACTAAATGGCTCTTATTTTGTTATCAACTTTTGAATCTAGCTTTAGGTTGTTTTAGGCACGTGCAAACTAGCAACAACTTCTTTCCTAATTGCTTTAATAACAGACTGTTAAACCAAACAGGTTACTTTACAAACAGTGTATTTGCTGAACTTTAATCTAGTCCTTTCATGTTGCATCACATCAATGCTGATATGAAAGGTAAATAAATCATATAAAAAATATATTTATAAAAAATACAGCAGGAAATTTAGGAAATTAAACACTGGTAGATAACAAAACGATCAGTGCATTGTGAATTCTGTAGTCAACAACTACATTAGGCAAAATACTTTACAAGTTGGATGCAGCCCACATTGGACATGCCCACGCTCAGAGGTGTGCACTCAGCAGGATTTTAAGTTAAGGGCACATTTTTAATTTCAATACTATCATCGTGATTAAATAATATTTATTTGGTACTCACGTCATTAACAATTCCCTACATTTCAAAAGGCACGTTATACCCAACAGAAGTGTTAATACATGCCATTTAACATGGAGCTAGCTGGCTAGCTAACTACCTTAGAGAGACGGGTTTTCATCGTCTATAGAGCCAACGTAGACGATGAAGACTCGTCTACGAGTTCTGGCGTTCGTATTGAGGGAGAAATGCTCCCACACCTTAGATGGTTTTGGTCGCGATGGTGTTACCATCGCGAGGGTCGGGAAGCAACCCTCGCGATGGGTTGCTTCCCTCGCGATGGGTTCTTCCCCATCGCTCGGGGAAGAACCCTTGACCTCCCACTGCCCTCCTGTCCATCCGACATCCAGAGCCCCAACCTGCTTCAGACAAAGCCCTCGGCACTAACAGCGCTGCTGGTTGTAGCAGCGGATATTATTCAGAGCCTCGACATTATTTGTCAGTTAACTCAAGTAAAATACAGACTTTGCTCATCCTATTCAAATACACAAAAACAAACCCCCACATTTGTGAGGGTTTATTTTCTAAATCACATGATGTTTCCATGTAATATAAGTATAGTACGAATTGAGCGTTCAAAGAGAATTTTGATGCCCATCCTTACGTCACTGAAGGGAGTTTTCTTTTCACAAATGTAACAACCTAAAAACCATAAAAAATATGTTTCAAACATAATGCTGATCTCAATTGAATTTCAAAAGTCTGAGGTTTGTTTTGGGTTTTTTCTCTCAATTACTATGTGTTGAAAAACTCTCTCTCATAGTGTAAATATATTTTGAAATCACAAGTTACTGAATATTAAGTTGTGAATCCACGCAACAATATCATTTAACAGATGTTAATCTTATCATATTTAGATATCTGCTGGCTTTCATTGTTCAATAGATTTCAGGCTTATATACCAGTTTAAACCGGAATACCAGTTTTATCATGCATATCTAGTTATTATGGGTAAAGACAAGATTGTTCAGGACTGACCATTGATGTCTAATCGAAACAAGCCAGTGAGAATGTCACTCAAACCTATTGAGGGAAAACGCGTCAAAAAAAGCATAAACTTAAAACTATCATTAAAGAAAAAGTATGAATTATGTAGATGTTCGTTTTTGAGCATGGTGTGAGTATTATATAGAGATCCTCACTTTGAGTCAAGGATGCTTCTATCAGCAGTAAATGTGTCGTTTACCTTTAGTCAGAGAAATTTTAGACCATCACCCTAAATATTTCAAGATACGCTGAAAAATGAGTATGCCAATTAGATTCATGAATATTTGTGTAAGTGCAATTGAACTATTGAAAAATAAATTTGGAAAAGCTTCAAAATGCTTACTTGCACGCAACCGTGTTTTGAATTAACGGCTAGCGACACAACATTCAAGGCCGGACCTCAAAAGTGTATTGAATAGCAAATTAAATCCATTTCAATAATGTGATTTAGATCTTCGATTCTACTTTTATATGACACACTGCGCCTACATGAATAGCCTTTACAACTGGGGTCTGCTTACTAACGTTAGCAATCTGACATTTCAGAGCGGCTGACAACAATCCGTTAGATAGCATGGTAACGTGTGTTATACGTTAGCAAGTTAGCATGCTAACAGTTACTTTTGATGGAAGTTACCACAAATACCACACGCCGTTTGTAATTCTAGCACTGTACCAATACATACAAACTCCCTTAGTTTGTACCTTCGTCAAAAATTATTAAATAGTTTGCACAAATAACGCAAATATTTAGTTAAATAACACGATGCTAAATCTGTCACACAGGCTAGCTAGATCACTTTAGCCTAGGCCTGTGCTAATAAGTTTGTGTGAAGCTTACCTCTGTAAACGTTGAAGGATTACGCCCACATGCATACGCTCAAGTTCTTTTCGTTAGAATATTTACATTCATATAGCATAACAAACGACTCTTACCCCTATATCTCGCTGCAACGCTGTGTCCTATTGGTGTAAGATTACATGTTAGCACCAGTGCTCACGGTAACTTCCTCTAACTCGTCATTCGTCCCGCTGCAGCAGAACACTGACAGACAGCGCTGCGAGTCACGTGGTTTCTGTTTACAGGTAGCCTAGCAGCTCATAGTAGGAATATTACAGGACACATGGCTTTTTATCGTTATGCTTTGAAACAATACTTTACAACCGCCATAAATAGAGAATACGTTGACTTGCAATTTCAAAGTGTAGACAAATGTACTACTTAGATAGTATGCAGTTACCGAGAAACATGTTAGTTGTATAGGATTTATGTATGAGAGCAGTAAGACAGTGTTTGTGAGTGCTATAGGATGAAGAATGGAAGTTTGTCTGAGTAAAACAGAATACGTGTGTGTGAATGAAAGGGAGGCAGGTGGTACGGTGGCGACGCAAGAAGGTGTAGGGGGCAGAGTTGAAGGTGTTAAGATTTAAGGGAGCCTTAGCGATAATGAGCGTTGAGGATTGACAATCCTGATCATGATTAAAACTGAACACTGTTCTCATCTGATGGAGAGCATAATGTGGAAATTTCGGAGACAAAGTAAGAGAGGTCAGATTGAGATCGTTTGGACATGTGCGAGGGAGGGGTAGTGTATATATTGGTAGAAGGATGCTGGAGATGGATCTGCCATTCAAGAGAGGAAGGTGAAGTCCAAAGAGGAGATTTCTGGATGTGGTGCAAGCAGATATGCAGTTGGTTGGTTTTTATGTGGAAGATGAAAAAAGATGAACTACTGTGGTAACCCCTGAAGGGAACAGCCAAAAGAAAAGATAGAAAGAAAGAAAGAAAATAGTTAAGTAATTGTATGGAGTACTTTTTTCTTAAAGAGTAAATGTATTTAGATGTCCAATTGTACTATTTATATTTTATTGTTAGAGAACACAATAATTTTGAATTTGTACATAGAAGAAATATTTAGGTCTTAAAATCCCTTGTCCAGCACTGAGGCTAGAGGTAACAATGCAGAAGTGTTTCTGTTCAAATCCACCTGGGGACTTTCTGTGATGAGTCTGTGTTCTACCGCTGTTCTCTTCACAAGTTTGCGTGGGTTTCTTCCAGATATATGTGAATCTGAATGTTATTCTGAATAAGCTTTACATACAGCAAGTGTCTCTGGCTGAGCAGCCATTATTCGAAAGGTAGAAACTTCATCTTCCATTACACAAAACCTCCCGTGGTCAGTTTTCTATTAGGTATCATGGGGTAATTATATGTAATGAAATTATTAATTTAATAGATCCTGTTACATCATTGTCTGTCTAAGACAATACTTAAAATTGTACCCCGTCCAAAGAAATCTGATTAGATTTAACTGCTATTATGTCTTTGCATTTTGACACTTATTTGAATGTGTAATTTTAGTATGCCAACTTTTGAAACATATTTGTGATTTTGTAGAATTCATATATATCTGTTTCTATTTTGTGTGAGGTTTTTGTAAAAGCCTAAATAGCTTTCAACCATGCCCTCACACATACTTTTTAAACTTTGCTTTTTAATGTCCTTTTCAAGTCTTGTTATCATGGTGTGAAATAAATAAATACAAATAAATAAATGAAACATGGTCAGCATTGCAACTGACCAAATTAAATGGAGGCTGTTTCGCTATCAACTTCCTGAGAGTCAATGGTACCACAAATTCTTGGAGAGTACGAAAATCAAACAACCTTTGACAAAAGTGCATGAGGACAGCTTGCAAAAAAATGTCAGATTTGTTTCACAGACATTCCCCAACATGACTCACTAGTATATAAATTAATAGTCTCATCTTGAAGAGCTAAATTTCTAATTGGAAAGGAAGGAGGATGGCGGTTCTTCCATCCACAATGATGGCATTCAGCTCCACCTCTCCATCAACATTGAGCACTGCTATATAACATACAATTAAATGTGAGAGCCACTAATTCATTTCTTCCATAACTGAATGCACGTGTAGTCAGAACCATCAGTGACTGAAAAGTGTTGAGTGAACACATACATTGTTGAAACTTTATCAAATATGAGAGACTACATGAAATCTAAAAAGCAACAGAGAGAGTGAGGGTGAGAAATGTTAGAGGTATGTTGTCCCCCCAGTGATGTCTGCAGAGTTTTTAGGTTGAGGTCTCACCGAAAAGCCATGATTAGATTCATAATGCAAGAACGACACAATTATAGCCAGCCTGATTTCCGACAATGACAAAACGGCCTAAAGGAACAACAACCCGGGTTTTGACAGCTCTAGGACAAAAGTTACACACACTCACACACACGCGTGCACTCATACCTTCTCTCTTCTTCTTCTCCGTTGCTGTCCCGTGCATCTTCCTCTGTCACACTAACCAACTGCATGTCCCCTCTAACCACATCTACGAACCTCCTCCTAATACTTTTGTCACAGATACCTTTTGACCTTCTCCACCCTCCCTTCACCTTCCTCACCTTTACTTATTGCATCATCACCGTTTAACCTCAAAATCTGTAAACATGAATTTAATTTTCCAATTGCTTTTATGTACTTCATTTTTTTTAAGTCACACAAAACACCCATGCAAGATTCACTCTTAATAATCATCTTTTCCTATGGCTGTTAAAACTGCTGCTGCTGACATTTTACTGATTTTAATTTATTTTTGCTTTAGATTTTAATTTTTTTTAAAGAATAATTAATTAAAAAATTGAGCAATGCCCTATTATGATAACATTAAATTAAGCAGAAACAGATCATTTTGAATGTATATCCTCCGATAAACAGTGTGTTGTCAATTGTGACTGTCAATTTGTAAATGTTGGAGCTGCTGCAACACCTTCATTTTTTCGATGGGGATTAATTAAGTTTCTGTGTTTCTGTGAGAGGGGCAAAAGTGGGAATGTTGTCAAGGAGGTAAGGATGTAAATCTCAAAGGCAAAATTGGTTCTCTAGACATAATCCTGGAAAACATATTTTATCAAAATGAATGACTAATGCAGGATTATGAGATGAGGCCCACATCAACGATCACAATCCCATCCGATTCTGGAGTTATGAATGTTGGTGTCTCCACCAGCAGATGGGGGCAGAGCACCACAGAAATATGATCATCCGTGATTGGCTCCTATGCAAGCATGTAGAATTCGTGGTAGTTTCTAAGTTAATGAAATACAAAAATAAAGGAAAAATCAGAAAATCGATGAAGTTAAAATCAGGAAAGTTAAAAGCATAAAATAAATTAAATAAGCATTTAAATAAAAAAGTTGGAGCATTTTCAACTATTTTAAAAAATCTCAAGGCTTTGGGCTGTTTTGATTTGCAAGAGTAGACAGTCCAAGAGGTTTACATCTGCCACTGCCAAAGCACGGCCACCGCTGGTTCTTAATTCAGCAGGATCCATCGCCCTCATCTTTTCACCGCTGAAAACCCATCATAATAGGCCTTGGCCAGTTCATCCCCCATGCCCTAGCACCCTCGTGCACGAGTACAGATTCAGACATCTTTATTTTCCTGTCAGGAGCACAAGAAGAATCATGAAGAAGTTATCATGTCTACCCAAAGTCAGCCACTAAAGTATAGGTTCATTGTAACACACAGTATCGTCTCTCTCTTAGAGGTTTCTTCAAGTCCCACTTGATTAGTAGGTTTCCATTTCAGGCACAATTGGTGTTTTTGAAAAAAATAAATAGTTAGAAAATATGTGACCACTGAGATTGAAAGAAAAATCAGTTCGTGCTAACCCCATCATTGGTGAGTATGGACAAAAAAACATGAAAATTGCTGTAGTTTAAATATACATAATATGTCAAATGAAGCAAACTGAACAAATAAATTAAGGAATGCACACCTTTAAGTGTCCTACAAAACAAGAGTGAGAGTTCAATTAATTCTGCTTACCAGTCTTTGAGGAAATAAGGATAGACCACCAGTCTTACAGACATGCAAAAGAAATAACTTAGATTTAGGGCCTAACCCCGAGAGAAAAACAAAATAAATTTGATATGGTTTTATTAATAACTGTATCAATTCTAAATATACACGAAGGCCCCCCCAAAGACACTCAAAACCTTTAATCTATTTCTAGTTCCTATATTGGAGCAAGGATTTGGATCTGCCAAAAAAATTTAGTTTAATTCAGAGGTAAGAGTGTGAAAGCAGCTGCAATCATACAGTTCAAGACAGTGTGACATGACCACACATGACTATTCATAAGACACTTGACACAATGACACTGTCATTGAAGATACAGAACAACATTTTGAGACTAAAAGTACCAGACAAACCAAACTTGAAACAAAAGAACGTTACATTATAAGAGGATACACCAATAAGAATAGGGGTAACCCATTAATTTAAACAAGCTAAAATAGGAGATCCGTATTTTGTAATTACGAGTTCTTTTTTCGTAATTAAGAGATAAGGTGTCTTTTTTTTTTTTTGGTGAATGCAGTGTGCTTCCGTGACCGTAATAATTTCTGCCTACATGGGGAAAGTGCATTTTAACAAGGTCTCACTAACAGCCCGCCTCTTTGTTCATCCATTTGCTTCCGCTCCCTATGCCCCCTCTGACGTCACTAAGATGCTCTCCAAGACGCATCTGTAAAATAAACTCCAGCTCCCAATCTTGCTCCACTTATATCGTTAGGATGAGGATTTCGATGCTCATCCTAACAGCCAAGCATTACTTATAATATATTACTTCTCCGTCTGTCGCTCCAGAAGAATGACTGTCACTGTTACCGCCAGTGTTTAAATGTATGTGACGTCACTAAGAGCGATGTTGCGCAGCTGTCCGACATTAGGATAAGACGCTATATATACCAGCATCCTGACATTTCTGAACGTTTCACTATCTCGTAATATGAAAAAATATTTAAGTTCTCAATCCGGGATGCTGATACAAGTATACGTTTTATCCTGATTTCGGAAAGCTATATATCATTGCGCATGCGCTGAGTGACGTAGAAATGTAAACAGTGTCAGAAGCAGTGAGTCATTCTTCTGGAGCGACGGAGAAGTAATATATATTAGAAATGCTTGGCAGTTAAATGAGCAGTTTGATGCTCATCCTTTTCCAGTTCATAGTAAAAAATCTGCAAAACATAGGTTTCCCAACATAATGAGTGGAGCAAGTTCGCCCGCCGTGGGAAACACTAAAGAAACATAACGCGGACAATCAAGACTGTTTTATACAGCAGGTACTTTAAATAAATTAACTCGTAACCGCGACTACAAGCATTGTCTGGTAATTTTGTCCTGAGTTTTGCCAACTGGTAAATCTATAAAGCCAAAGCAAATTTGCAAAAAAAAACTTGTTGAAATGTTTGTAAGTGTGTCCAGGAAAATACATCAGCTGGGACAACAGGGAATCTGATTCCCTTTCTCTAATTGGTAGATGACCTTACTAAATGAGCCAATCCATCTCCTTTAAAAAGACAATAGCGTCGGAAAGGGAAACTACACCTTTGCTGAGAAATTGTAACTTTATCAAGAATATACAGGCACCTCAATGATACGACCATAGCGTGTGATCATTTCTGTTTACAGAAAAGGGCTTGTTTAAAAATGGAACAGTACAGTACGGAATCATATCATCACTATCATCAATATGGTAGCACTCTGTTTCTTTGTTCTCTGAGTCCCATGCACCATTAATCTCTTTTCCTCTTGATTTCAGTGTTTGTGTGTTGTATTACCTAAGTCTGAAGATAAAATAGTCCAACAGTGCCCACAGAGACAGACTACGTGATTTGTAGAATTTGTAGAAAAGACAAGTTAAATACATTTCTTTATTTTTTGGCACAAGAAGGATGAACAAAAAAACCAAAATTGTGTTAAAGTAAAAGAGACAACTACTCTTTGGATTTTTCATTTGGATCTAATCCATACCACAGACCATCACGGTCTACTGCTGCCCAAGCCATTCGATTTGTGGTAAATGTGGCTGCCCACTCTCCTGCAGGAGAAACTACAATAGAGCCTCCTGCACCATTGACACGGTCAGCCATGTGCTGCAGGGCCAAGTGTGAAGATTCTGCGACTGATTTACCTGTGTAGGGATGACAACATTAAGATACAGTATATAGTTAGACACATTTAGTTCATCTATGTTTAGTCAGGTTATTCCACATTATAACACATCAAAATTAGAAAAGTGTATCTAACTGTTGTTATTTCATTATCAAGTACCTCGTTTGACATTTCATTTGAGTTTTTCAGTATTTACACTACCCTCCAGAATTATTGGGCCTCTTTAAAATAAAAAAGAGAGTAAAATTAGATATAAAAAATGTCTGTAAGGTCAATAGTCTACCCATGACCTTGAATTCAAAGTATTCACAAAAATCTCACCTTTTACTTAATTAAAATAATTAGAAGCATTACATTTGTGACATAAATCAAATATTTTTATCTAACATGTCGGAGCCAATCCTAAGAAATCCTGTAATTAAAAGGTAACATTAAGCATATTTCTGTCCAACTGCCTCAGTATGCAGAATGAGGATCTGGCTACCTTACATTGCCAGAAAGATTTTAGTCTTCAAAGGAAAAGTCTGTTATACTCCTCCAGTTGGGTAAATGGCATTTTATTTATTTATTATATGTTATTATTCAATGAGGCTACGAGACTGGAAAGGGAGTTTGGGGGGCGTGGAAGAGACAATGTGGGAAGAAAGGGAGAAATAAAAAGAGGATCGGTAGAACAAAGAAGACAGCCACAATATAGCAGAAAAACACAACAATAGCGGCAACTATATATCTATATATAATAATAATAGTAACACATTTAATTCATAACGTACTTTACATTTGGATCAAATCTCAAAATGCTATATTCATATGCAGACATGTACATGCATTCACACATTTACATACCCATACCCATATACATATACATATGCACATACATATGCACATACATATGCACATACATATCCACATTACATTCATAACTATACCACTACGTGTTAGCCTGATTGTGAGGGTACGCGCAGCTATATATGTGTGTGTGTGGGTGAGTGAAAAAGATTGTCTCTGGATGTGGATTCAAGTGGGGGGTCATCACAACACCACGCAGCGGCATCAGAGAGGGACCCAAGCCACAACTGTGGCCCGTGGTCCAACAGAGCGTGAGGAATGCAAAGACACGTGCCCCCAGGTGAACCGCACACCAACCACAGGTTGGCCCACAGATGTAGAGGAGAAGGATGACCCCCGGCATGACCAGAGGCCAGCACCCCCTTAAAGCACGAGCGGGACTCCTAGTCCCAGACCCTGCCCAACTGAGACACGCCCGGACCCTGGCGCAAGGCCTCCACGAAACGGAGACGACCCTCAGTGGGAGTTCCCACCGCCAAGAACCAACTCGCAACCTAGGTTAAGGTTAATTTTTCTACGTTCACCAGTTAGAGTAAGAACTCTGCACTGAAAAATGACTTCCTGCTTTACCAGGGTATAAATAGGACGTGACACATTTCTAATTCTATTTAACATTGTTTGCAAGTCTTGTCCCAATTGTCCCTCAATTTTGCGCCCTCGCTTAAGGGTGCAAGAGCGTAAGGTGTCCAAATTCTCTAGTTTGGTTCTCCAGGGGTGCTCAGTAGGACCTTCATGCCACCATAATGCACCCCTCCCTCAGGACCACATCAGACCGCACCTCACCGAAGGCTATTATCAGAATCCTTATGCTGTTTTGACGTAACAAATAGCTGACCAATGTCCGGAGTTCAAATAGGCAAGCAGGGAGGAGCAACATCTGACATCGGAGCATGGAGAACAAATATATTTTTTAGTGAAAATTATTTTGATCAGAAATTGACGTTGATAAAGCTGAATCTCACCGTGTTGTTTTACCAGCTTAATTAACGTTAAATACGTAATGACTGTGTGTACGCACAAGTGCTAAAAACAAACATCCTATATTACTGTACAAAGAGATGTTTAATATTAGTATACATGACAGTTTTCAGAAACGTTTTCCCCGAGCTAATGAGCAGATGACATTGAATTTTTATTAAGTTCAGGGCAGCAGCAGTACTGCCAACGAGGCGGCGACCATGGGCAGCACCAAGTTTCGTCTCCTATGTGATCCAAACAGAAGTGAGGTAGGTGCATGACCTATACAATGTTTCAGTCCCTTGAGCACGGACGCCCTAAGTGCACATTTCCTTTACGTCACACCACTGCGCACTTCGACGAACACCTTAGGGCGCAGTTCAATAATTGGGACAAGGCTACAGTGGGAAAGACCAAAGAACATGGCAATGATTTGAGAAGAAAAGTTGTTTAGCTGCACAAATTTGGCCTTTGATACAAGAAAATCATCAGTTCAAAAGTGCCAGATCAATAAATGAAAAAAAAAGTCTGGAAGAGGACATGTCCACAAACTTCAAATGGGTGTGGCATAGCCAGAAAGAATGCCATAGAGCAAGCCCCTCATACCCACTAAAAAAAACTGAGGTGATGGATCTCTGATTCTGTGGGACTTTTTTTCTTCCGATGGACCTGGACATCTTGTTTAAACGCAAGTCCATGGACTGCATCAAATACTAGCAGATATTGGATGAAACCCTAATAGCGTCTGTTAGGAGACTTGACGTGGGCCGTGGTTGGACCTTCAAGTGGGACAACGATCTGAAGCACACCTCAGATTCAACCCCACAACAGTTCAAAGATCACAAAATTAAGCTTTTGAAATGGCCATCTCAGTCTGCTGACCTAAACCCCACAGAACATCTGTGCTGCAGAGGAGAGTCCACGAGCATCGACCTCAGAGCCTGAAGGAGCTGGAGAGTTTTTGTATGGAGGAATGGCCTCAGATATTCTCTATGCGATCTCAAACCTCTTCACACACTACAGGAAGAGAGTCAGGGCTGCTTTTGTGGCAAAAGCGGGTCTGCACAAAATATTAAATGTAAGTTCCAATAATTGTGGCAGTTTTAGAGAAAAAATTATAAGCGAAAAAAAGATTTGTTTTATGTTAAGAATGTTTTGTTTCCTAAATAATATTACCTTAGTTAAAGGTTATACATTTGTGAATAATTTCAATAAAAGATCATGGCTACAGACAATAAAGGCTCTTTTTGTGTTTCATTTCCCTGTTTTTTTAAAAGATGCCAATAACTCTGGAGGGCACTGTAAACTTGTTGGCCTGATTGTGTTAATATTCATTTAATGTGAAAATGGCCCCTATTTCAAGTAACATAACTAAGTCTTTATCATATCACTGAAGCTTTATTTCAAGCAATCTTTCCATCCAATCAAATTGAGTGGAAAAAAAAATGGATTGCTGTCAAAGTCTGCATTAATGCTGCATTTTCATACTAAAGAAAAATATGAATCTTTACTTATTAATTTATTTCACTATTTTCATGATTATCACCCAAAACAAGAAGCAATGAGCTATGAAGACCAGACATGGTCGTCATCTTTGACATGATCATAACAGTCTCAGTGTAGATAGCTTGAATCTGTGTGACCTTGTTACCTTGGTCAACATGGGAGAGAATGAGTCTGGCCAATGTGACTTTAAGAATAGACTCTCCATGACCGGTACAAGACACGGCACCAATAAAGTTGTCTGCATATCCTCCACAGCCTTAGTGATGGGACAATTTGAAAAAAAAAACAATAAAATTAACATTGGTTTTTAGAAAAATCAAATGTTCAATTTCATACATCAGGCATACTATCAGAAATACTATCAAAATCAATTTCATTTAGTTCATGCATATCTGCAGCGTTCAGTCTAAATAGTTCTACTTGGGAAAGTAAATCATATCTTACCAATGATCGGAGAGTCTCCAACGCGGCCAACCATTTTATTTCTGATCCCTCCAGTCGATGTTGCACATGCAACATTACCAGCAAAGTCAACTGCAACCGCCCCAACAGTATCATGGGCCCTAGAAGGAGGGAGGGGTATATCAACCATGCCTTCATTCTTCCGCAGCAGAGCTGTACAACTCATTGTATTCAAACCACTTCAAGCATTGGACAGAGGTCTGCCTAGTATCACCACTTTCTAAACCACAAAGAAATCATCACACCCACTTTATGAGGCAAAGTTCATTAGAGTAATAGCATCTTCAAATCAGAAGCGACTATCTGGTTTGTAGATGGAAAAGTGAAAGCATCCTGGTTAGCATGTTTTTAATACAGTATAAACATTCATTAAATTGTTTCATCATCATTCCGCCATGGTCGGGGAGGAGGAGGAGGAGGAGGAGGGGGGCGCTTCTACACCCTGTTTAGGTGTCCAGCGGCAGATGGGAAGAAACTTTTTTTGTTGTGCAAAGTTTTGGTCCTGATTGACCTCAGCCTCCTTTCAGAAGTAGAGTCTGAATAATGTCGGGGGTGAGAGGGATCGGCACCGATTTCTTTGCCTGCCTCAGAGTCACGGAGGCGTACAAGTCTTGAAGAGATGGCAGATTGCAGCTGATATGCTGATCAGATGACATGATGCAGTCTGTCCTGGTCTCTTGACAGTGACAGCAGGAAACCAGATGGTGATGGAGGAAGTGAGGATGGAATCAATGATGGAGCTGTAGAAGTGCATCATGATTAATTTTGGAAGGTTAAACTTCCTAAGTTGCCTGAGGAAGTACAACCTCTGCTGTGCTTTTTGGATTAAGGCGCTGATGTTCAGCTCCCATTTGAGTTCCTGGGAGATGATGGTTCCTGGGAAGCGAAAGGACACCATGATGACGATGGTGAAGCCACACGGGATGATGGGTGTTAGTGGGTCTGCGTTCTTCCACAACCATCCCCACTGTCTTCACCGCATTCCGCTCCAGGTTGTTCTAGAGCATCCGGGAGAATGGAGATCTCAGATAACACGTTGACATGTTGCTGCCCCCAGCTCCTGCAATGTGAGTCCTGTGTCCTGTCAGATTGTGTCAATGTGCGTATGAGGCCTGTGTCCTCTAAGGAAACGTCATAGCAGGACATCAGATATTATTTGGGCCTTTGAGCGAAATCAGTGATCAGCAAAAATTAAGATTAAGAAAGAGAATCCTTTGTGCTGTCAACAAGATATTTTCAGAAATTAACTTTTACATTTACTGTACATCCAGCATGTTCTCAGCGCCGTTTCAAACAAGGTCTCTCAGGAGGAAAAGATCCTGTGTAGAAATCAATGAGGAACTTTAAACCCACACATGAAGAGCGGAGACAGTGGTTAAACGCCACACATACCTGTACGTACCACTGACAGTTGAAATCCTGCTTCACTCCATTCACATAACTCTTGTGCTTCTCCCATTCTCGCCTCTCATACTCCGTCACCAGTGAGTCAGAGGGGACTGTAGCCATGCCAATGCTCTCTGCAAACAGGTTGGCACCTCTGCTTGTCAACATCACGTGGTCAGTCTGAAGTTTTCCATGACAGGGAGAACAAAGAAAGAAATCAACCACATTCAGATTGTTTATTGGTGATATCACTATCATTACACATAAGCTGTTTGCGCTTAGGATTTAAATAAATGCCTCTCTAAACATCACTGGACTGCTACTCTTTGCTTTTTATTAAAGACATACAAGTAAAATCTTAAGGTGAAACCTTTTCCATCACTGCACGCGCCAGTGACACAGGATTGGCAATGTTTTTGACTGAAGAAACTGCACCAGTGTTTAGGGTCCTTCCATCCATAATGATGGCATCCAGCTCAACTTCTCCATCAACGTTTACAGTCGCTCCATGCCCTACGATTAGATGTCACAATTAATACCAACCACTCACAGTATGGTCAAACACTTAAGGTTTTCATTTACCTCAATTTCATTTCATTAGAATTTTGAGCTGAGCCTCAATGTTTTAACATTAATTTAAGCACAAGTAGATCATTTTTTGAAGGTATAACACTTGTACAACATTGTACAGAAAACGGCATAGAAATAGTAACCCACAATTTGTGAGGCATGATTGGGAATTTGTTTAGGTAGCAATACCAATCACCCCTAACATGACAGGTGATGTGAATAAGAAGAATATTAATGATTGTTTTGTTACGGTGGTATCTGTCAGTGGGTGGGATATATTAAGCAGGAAGTGGACAATTTGTCCTTAACATTAATGTGTTGGAAGCAGGAAAAATGGATAAAAGCGTAAGGATCTGACCAATATAGACAAGAGTCAAATTATGATAGCGAGACGACTGGGTCAGAAAACATCCAAGAGTGAAGGTCACTTAGGGTGATCTTGGTCTGCTGTAGTCAGTACCCATCAAAGTGGTGTAGTGGTGTAAGAGCTACTGTAGCCCAAAATACTGAGAAGGTTCATGTTGGTTCCGTTAGAAAGATGTTTGCCTAAAATGGTTATGTCAGCACTTTTAATGACATAAGAAGGTGGTCTGGAAGGATGAATCATGTTTCCTTTGACATCAAATTGATGGCTGGTTGCTGGGTCATCGCTAACCTTGGGGAGAGATGGCATCAGGGTGCATTATGGAAGGTGAGGCAGGCGGTGTGATGCTTTGTGCAATGTTCTGGTGGGACACGCTGGACCCTCAATTTTAATACTCTATATAAATGGTTACAGATAAAATACACCCTTTTATGTAAAAAGGTATTCTCTAATGACAGTTGGCCCTTTCAGCAGGATTTGTAAGGGACTTAAAAGATCTATTGCTAGCTTCTTGGTGCCAGATCTTACAGCTTACCTTCAGAGGTCTTATAGAGTTCAAGCCTCTACAGATCAGTGATGGCAAAAGGCAGGCCTACACATTATGACATAGGTGGTTATATTGTAATGGCTCGTCAGTGTACATGTCAGACATTAAAAACTAGTCTAGAGACAAAATCTAAATTACATATTTGATCTAAATCTGGGTTTTATGATCATCGTCCACTATCACCGTCACTCTAGTCGAAGAGTTTTGATGAATGCCGGCGTCACCACCAGCAGATGGAGGCAGAGTCCCACAGAGAAATAATGATAATCAACCATTGGCAGCGGGAGTCACTGTAGTTTAAGTTTTGCAGTTTTTTCAGTTGTACTTCCATCTTTGTAGTCGATAAATATTGGTAATAACAATTCTGTACCTGCGTCAAACACAGTGTTATCCTCCAATGTCCTCACAGCTGCCTCGACAGCATCCAGGGCACCTTCTCCTCTTTTCAGCACTGCAAACCCATCACGGGCCGCAACTTTTACTCCCTCCACAGAGTCCTTGGCCAGTTCGTCCGGTATGGCCCAGGCTCCACCATGCACGACTATGACTGCTGACATCTTTAAGTTCCTATAAGGAAAACACAAAGATAGTCATGACGTGGCAGTACAGTTGAAGCTCAGTAAATCATGGTTCACTGAAATCTAAAGCAGGAGTATCCAACTTAAATCACAAGAGGTCTGAGGTAGCCCTCCTTCCCTGCCGAGGTCCGAATAGTTTAAAAACTGAAAATAACAGACTCATACTTTTTCAAAGACTGGAGAAATCATTGTAGCTCATACTTTTGTTAAGAAATCATAAAATGTTTTGTTTAACATAACTAAATTATAAACTAAAGACCATAACCGTACGTAACAATGATTTTTTTTTTTAGTATAACATCCTCTCTGAGACAGGATAATTATTTCTTCAATTATTTCTTCATCCTATCAGCCTTGAAATCTGTCAAAAACTCAAATAAACTCTCTCAGTATATCTTGAATAATCTGGAACCATTGGTTTCTCCTAATCCTCTTACACATTTCAATTCCACGTCTCTGCTCATTGCACTGACCCCCCGCCACCACACCCGAGCCACTAGGTAAAATCAGACTGCTGGCCCGCATCCGCATCCCGCATCTGGGTTTGTTCGTTCTTTTTTTTCTTCATATGATTAAAAATACTGAATATTTAATATTTAATCCCAGTTTTAATTGGGATGAACTTCATAATGCAAGAGTTTCAAGGCAGCACCTTCGCCACAAGCTGACGTCAACACTCCAACAGGCTTTTTTTAATTCATATTATTATTATTACAGGCCTAAGACAGGATATAACAGACAAAATACAATGACGTGACAACACGACTTCACAGAAAATGAAAAAACAAACCAGCTTGTTTTCCATCGCAGTGAAAGAGTAGTTATTTCAGGACTCTAAGGGATAAAGTAACTTAAAGGTGGGAGCACAAACCTCTTGACTAAAATAATCCTGCATCTAGATGCTCATCCACGTGCATTGTGTCAATATGAAATATTTGTTTGCCTCTCCTGTTAATGCTCATTGCTTGATCTTGAATTGATTTTTTTTTTTTAATATTAACTGTTGAGAATGCTGATTCTGGACAACATGGTAGCACATTGGTTGGCATTACCTCATCGCAAAAAAAGTTCAGGGTTTACAGGTCATCCACATATATTTGTGTGGATTCCTTTCTGGTACTCCAGCTTTCTCCCACAGTCCTTAAAACATGCGATGTAGGTGACTAATTTGCCCTTTGATGAACGGATGACTTGTTCTGACAGATATTTCCTTTGCATTTTGAATTGTGATAAAATACAGGTTGGACTGCAGCTTTTAGCTATTCCATACGTTTTTTTGAATCCTTTATTAGTCACATAGAGTCATACACAGTACAACATAGTGAAATTACTTCTCTGCATTTGACCCATCCCTGAGGGAGCAGTGGGCAGCCCCTCGTGGAGCGCCCGGGGAGCTAAGGATTCAGGGTCTTGCTCAAGGACCCTACGACAAGTAGACCCTGGTGGGATTCGAACCGGCTACCTTCCGATCGGGAGACGGCCGCTCTACCCACTGAGCCACAGCCGCCCCAATGATCCCCAACATGAATAAAAGTCATGTTGAATTAACGGAAAATAACCCAAAACTGTTCTATTTCGTTTCACAAACCTTTCTGCACACATCTAATAAAACAAAAAACGCTATAACAGGACTTTTGCCATTTTAATTTTTTTCTGTTCCCATGGTTACAAGCTGCACTTTGGCTCGATTCCAGAGCAAATATCAAATACTATTCAGCCTCATTCAATAAAACTTTAAGCATCCAACTGAAAACAACTGATGTGGCACCTTTGGTTATTTAAGAACTTTTATCTTTTTCTATTTATTCGTTTCCATGGTTACAAGCTGAACTCGGTGAAGTTTGTCTTGCATGGTGGTTTCCAGGGCATGAACGGGTCAATATGCCCAAAACCTTACATACATCTCCTATTTATTGAAGAGGTGACTTTTTTACATTTGGGAATTTTAAGCATTTTACCTATTTATCTTTTGAATCTATTTATAATCAAACTTATTCAGCTATGTAATCACCAATAAATGCAATTAACAGGGGCAATTAATTAATCCACATCATCAAGTCTTCAAACTTAGATGAAAGGCAGAAATGAGGATTTTATGACTGCGTCTTCTTAACCATGGACTACGAACTTCTGTTTGGTATTAAATGGTGACAAGTGTATAATTATAGGTTAATGCCTATTACATAAGTAGCTTTATGAAAGAGGGAATAGACACATTTCAGTCCCTCAGTTATCATGTGAGTAAAATGTTCTGGGGTTTCTGTTAAGAAATACATCCAGGATAAAGGATCGTGATTATTTCATGGCCTGTCGGCTTTAGGTCTGACTTTTCTCCTAAGGACAAAGGTCAATACCTCCTCCTCTATCTCGTCTTAGAGTATGCAGGTAATTTATCTCCAAAACCAACAGTTTTCTTGATATTTACTTCATCTAGTTGTGCGAATCCATTCATGATAATGAACATTTACATTTACCTCTTACCTTTCCTTTGGCGCACCCGTCGTACCGCTGTAAACTCTCCGCGTCACGTGATTCTTATGGGCTTTCCTCAAGTCTTTTGACTCACAATCAATAACACTTCCGGATAAACCTTTCACATTAAGATCCTTATTTCCTTTGAATTTAAATCAGTGTTTTGTTTTTTTTAAACCCTTCGCATTAATTTTCCTCTTTGATATTTTTTTCAACCAAGAATCCCCTGATCATATCAAAAAAGTTTTTTATAGAGAATATGACTTTATAAAGTCATGCCATACAGCACACTGTCATTAGTGTCTGATTTATTAAATAACAAACATTACTAATGAGTAAAAGGGTCACATGCGCTGTGTATTTTTCTTAGGATTTGCCATTTTCTACCAGAGTTTCATTAAAAACTATAATCATGCCGCTGCCCACTTCCCTTGCTTCACCTCTACCTCCATTTCGTTCAGTTGGTCACCACAGGCAGAAGATATTTTTATTGACCTGAAGCACCACTTCACCATGGCCCCCAATCTGGCCTAACCCTACCTGTCTGTTTATGGTGGAGGTGGATGGCTCTGACCGGGGATGGGTGAAGTTCTTTCCTAGCGAGCTTCATCTCATAATAAACTCCACACTTGTGCATTTTCAGGGAACTCTCAGGGGAGCGTCTGTGGGAGAAAGCTGCTAGCAGTCAACTGGTCCTGGAGGAGTAGCCTCACTGGCAGGAAGGAGTATATCAGACTTTCATTGACGGATCACAAGAACCTTGACTACATTCATTCTGCAAAGAGGCTAAACTCCTTACAAGCCATACTCAACTTCTCACTAACCCATCACCCAGGTTCCTGCCACACCAAGCCTGATCTACTGTCACATCAATTCACATCTAAAGAGACCTGTCCTCACCTGGAACCTATCCCTCCATCTACCTACTTAGTTGCAGCGGTCATCTGGGAGATAGAAACTCTAGTAAGACCTCAGAACCAATTGGCTGACCAAGGTAATATAACTGCCTTTCCCTTTGTACTATCCCTTTGACTCTGAATCTATCCGCTCCCCGGTTCTCCAGTGGGCCCACTCCTCCAGATTATTTTCCTTCTTCTTCATAGTGCCACATTATGAATGTTGTAATCTTTTTCTTAATAAAGTCTGTCTACCTCAGTGTAAATCTGTTGGATCAGTAGATGAAAACACGTTAACAGTAACAGTTGTCAGTCCGTATAACTAACAGCTGAATTGTCCGCATAATTTAATAAATCATTTTCTTCATTGCTATCGAATCAGTGACGTTTCAGCAAGCATGAAGTACAAAACCAGTAATGGGCCGACACAGCATTGCAATCACGTTCATGAAGATGAAGATGGTGAGAATGATTAGGTTTATGTTATGAATGATTGGGGTTTTGTTCTGTATATAAATGTTTATGTATGTAATGGTGAGGACATGCAAGTAGAAACACAACATCAATATTCCCAATTTGAAATGCCCAATAGTGATCACGAAATCAAACACGCAGTTCTAAAATTATGAGTCGTGGTGCCCACAGTAGCTACAATTAGATTTAACATTTACAGATTTATCCTCACCACAACATCAAACGGATTTGTTCTGTTTTGGTTTTTCTCCCTAATTTTTATTCATCCGTTACATCTTCACTTTGTGCCACACATTACAGCGCAACAGTGGTGTACAATGAATAAAATTGTGATTTTGAAAAAATGCAACATCAGAATGAACTCTCAATCACTTGGCACCAGTCTCTGATCAGTGCAGTCATAATCAGCTTTGAAGGTCAAGAAGAGCCAAAATTGTTAATTCCCTAGCCTCCTCTGCTGACAACTAGTTGGTGAGTAAAAAAGAGCTCCTTGTATGCTGCTCTGCATATGGCTTAAGGATTCAAGTCTTATCAAACGCAGGCGACAAGAGAAGCGTTTCATATGAGATGATAAGTCCACGCTTGCATGCTGACCCCACTTTCATCAGTTGACAGAATCCTAATGAAGCGTTCACATTACATTAAAACCTCTTTCATTTGTCATATAGATCCCTCTACAAGTTGTTGAGTTGGCCTCCTTAAAAGGATAAGGGGTGAATATCTTACAGTATTATGACTCCTAGAC
Source organism: Lophius americanus (assembly GCA_037951165.1). Classification (NCBI taxonomy): domain Eukaryota; kingdom Metazoa; phylum Chordata; class Actinopteri; order Lophiiformes; family Lophiidae; genus Lophius; species Lophius americanus. The sequence goes on along the minus strand of JBBDHG010000019.1, from coordinate 19,510,953 downwards.
TAAGACTGCAGCCCTGCTCTGTATTAGTGAACAAATAGGGAAGTAGGCTTTTTTCCATCTTATTGCATCTATAGGCATTCCTTTCCATAGACGATGACAAAACAATCCAAATGCTATTTGAAATACAGTACTGTCTTTTTTGTGACCATGTTATACTGGGACATAATTATGCAGGAACCAAAGTAGGACACAAGTGAGGATCTGAATCCTTTAGCCGAAAAGAAAATTCCCTGTAAAAAGGAAAAAAGAAATTGATTGATCGATGTTGCTGCTCTCCTTTCCAATATGCTGCAATGCAGAAGTTTTCAGTAAGAGCCTTAGAAGAGAGACTTAATCAATGATAAAGCGCCAAAATACTTAAGGTTGAAACAGGGCACAGTGTAAAGCAGTTTTTAATCAAAGAAATGCTTTGTCCAGTCAAGTCCAATTATTAGTATATCACCAAATAAAAACAAACGTTATTGAGACCCAACAACTATGAGCAAGCAATTGGCAACAGTGATGAAAACAAAAGCCTTTCAATAAGCAAAAGCCACAAGTAGATCCTGACAGTAACAACAACAATAGCAGCTATAATCAAGATTGCAATTAGTAGCACTTACAACAAAAATTAAAAAGACTCAGTGTTGGCATTGCAATAACCACAATAATAATGATAATAATCATTATCATCAGCGGGCAACTACCATGTCCAGTTGAGTACGTCCAATCAAAACGCCTGGGAACCTACATGACAGTAATATTCGTTAATGACACACAACGGTGTAGAGAAGCGGAGAGAGAGGTGGTTGAAACAGCAGCTCAGTACATCATAGGAAGTCTTCTAGCAGCCTAAACATTCAGAAGCATAGCAAAGGGCTAACCCGAACCAGCTTTAATTACAAGCTTTGAAAAAAAGCAGTTTTAAGAGAGATGATAAAGTACGCAGGAATACAAGGAGTTGTAGTGTAAGGCAAAGAGTGAGGTAACAAAGGCTAAATAAAAGGCCTATGACGAGTTGTACGAGGCATAGGACACTAAGGAGGGACAAACGGTCTTGGAGAGGAAGAGGGATCGAGATGGGAAGGACGTGCCCCAGGTTAGGGTGATTAAGGGTAGAGAAGGAAATGTGCTACCAAGTTAGGAAAGTGTGAGGACAAGATGGACTAGGTGCTTTCCGAGAACTGATGAATATAAAAGATTAGAGAAGAAAGATGTGAGAATTGTGAATCGGGAAGCTAGAAGGGTTTAGTACGGATGAAATGGGAGCAGTTTTAAAGAGGATGAAGACTGGAGAGGCATTTGGTCCTGATGACATACCTGTGTAGGTATGAAGGTGTCTAAGAGAGTGTGCAGTGGAGTTTTTTGTACTTGATTGTTAAATACTGGAGAGTGAGAGAATGCCTGAAGAATGGAGGAGAAGTGTAGTGTTGCCGATTTTCAAGAACGAGGGGGGTGTGCTTAGCTGTAGCATCTACAGAGGTATAAAGCCGGTGAGTTACCAAATGAAGACATTGGAAAGACTAACGGAAGTTTGATTAAGAAAACAGGTGGCAATTTGTGAGCAGCAGTATGGGTTAATGCCAAGAAAGAACACTACAGATGTGAGATTTGCTTTTAGAGTGCTAATGGAGAAGTGTAGAGAAGGTCAGAAGGAGCTATGTTGTGTCTTAGTGGATTTAGAGAAAGCATACGACAACCTTCAGAGGGAGGAGTTGTGGTATTGCATGAGGACGTCTGGAGTGACAGAGACGTATGTTAGAGTTGTACAGGATATGTATGAGAGCGATATAACAGTGGTGAGCTGTGCAGTGGGACGGTTGATGGATTCAGAGTAGTGGCGGGGCTAGATCAAGGATTGGCTCTGAGCCGCTTCTTGTCTGCTACGCTGATAAAATGACAAGTGAGGTCAGGCAGGAGTCTCCATGGACTTTGAAGTTTGAAGATGACACTGTGATCTGTCGTCAGAGCAAGGAGCAGGTGGAGGAGAACCTGGTGGAGTTATGTGCTGAGTAGAAGAGTATTAAAAGTTGGTCAAAGGAAGCAGAATATATATGTGTGAATGAAAGGGAGGCAGGTGGAACCATGAGGGTGCAACGGGTAGAGAAAGAGAAGGCCAGGATATCAAGTGCATGGGATCAACTGTTCAGCAGAACAAGGAGTTAAGAAAAGAGGAGAAGAAGTGAGTGCACCCTGGGCGGAGCGGGTGGAGAGGAATGTCAGCAGTTATTTGTCACTGAATAGTAGCAGCAACAGGGAAGGAAAGGTTTACAAGATGGTATGGCAGTCTGCTCTATGTTTTAAAGACGGAGGCGCTGACGAAAAGACAGGAGGCAGCAGAGAAAATTGAGAATTTCTTTGGGTATGACAGAAGAAGATGCAGATGGAAAAAGAATATCCACTCTGGTGACCACTAAAAGGAACAGCTGAAAGAAGAAGGGGATCAAAAAGCAGTTTTAAGTTTTCTCTTGAATGTAATAAGTCCATCGGCATCCACAGGAGTAGTAGGGGTGCCTGATAATTGAAGGCTCTGGCATATTTTCTACTTTTGCGGATGTTGGGGACTTAAAGTAAATCTGCATCCTGGAAGCGGATGATCTAGTCGGGTACCATAGTCTGTTTAGGATATATTAGTGCTTCAAAACAAATGAATTTGTACCTGAGGATTGGAACTTGTTTTTTACAAGAAGTCAGTTTTTTTTTATTCCTGTGGCATAATTTAATGCATTCTCCATATACTGAATGGATCATCATCCAGAGAGTCATAAAAACACATGCTCAGCACCATGGACAGCGACACTTTAACCGTGCCCTGATTGAACCCTTCAAAAGAAATGTGATATTGTGTTATTTCAAAAGTATTTCAATAAAAAAAAAATAACATCCCCTCATATGCACAAAATTTGGACTACATTGGACCAATGGTTGAGAGATTATGTTCAGGAAACTTTTGGAGATAAAGCTCCACTAATGTCAGAAATATACAACAAACATTTCCAACACACAACCAGGATTCTCCCAATGAAATCAGAATTTTCAGAATTCGCAGATCAATGTCTGACTTAATCTCTGAATTCTGACTTCATGCATTGCCTTTGCTAAAGTCAGCTTTAAACTGTTTGAATTCTGAGGTTACAACAGAATCCCCAGAATAATGGGAAATTCACAGAAAAAAAGTGAGAGCTCATTGAATACATTTTGAGTACTAAAATTTATGACTTTTTTAACAGAATTCTGACTCAATTTGTCTGCCTGAATTTTGAGATTACAGATTAATTCTCAGAAGAAAAACGATATTCGCAGACTTCTTAAATTCAGGCTACTGGAAGAGAAAGCAGAATTTTTTGAATTAAATCAGAATTGTAAAAAATTTAGAATATGGCAGCAGAACCTCAACTTTCATTTCTTCTTTTTAATCAACTCCGTCCGAGCTCTTCGTCCGTTTAGCAATCGGCCACCGGGGAGTGTGTGTGTGTGTGTGTGTGTGTGTGTGTGTTTTCCTGCAGACAGTCCCTCCTATGACCGATGATGGAGGGGGCGGGTGCAGCGCGGTCCGCAGACCGGCTAAGGCGGAGGGTGAGGAGGAGGAGAGGCAGCCGATAAGCAGGCAGACATGGACTCACACCTCTGAATCACAACTCCTTCGCTCGAGCGTCTCGGAGACCTCGGATCTGAGTTTTGTTTTGTTTTTTAAGGGTTTTATTCTTTTGGTCCTGGTCCTCATCGAAACTGGTGGCCAAAACAGGAGCGGGAATCTTCATTTTCGCGCAACACTCCCTTTCGCCTCACCTGCACGACCGGTCAAGAGGTCCACTGTTGTAATAATGCATCCAGACAAACACTTACCAGAACTGGTGGCAGAGAAAAACAGCCTTGACCCGTCTTCCGTGCACCTTCTTGCAGATGGTAAGTCAAGTATGTTCATCTGATCTACAGTGAGCTCCAAGCGCTCATTTGCATGTCCCTGCAAAAATCAATACTTGTCTCACGTGAGCTTGTTTGAACACACTTGCCTCGACTCTAAATAGTCTTCTGTCTGAAGTCAAATCCGCATTTTGTGTATTTAATGGAGATTGTTGCACAGGGGCTAACGTGGAGAACTTTTTCACCATCATGAGCTGACTCTGAACTCACAAAGCCACATCTTATCTTAAGCCACTGGCCTCCAAGGTCAGCTGGAAACACAGCACAGGATTTATCCAAAGGGGTTGGAGGTGTCATTTTCTTGAATTTGTGATTCACTGTGCTCAAATCTTTATAATCACATCTACTTTCAAATTTGCAAGTAAAGACAAGATTTTTTTTTTTTTGCAAAAAGGCAAATTACTGCATTATTAAGTATTTCTGAATAAATCAGTATGCGTTTTGAGAAATTTGTCATCTTTTTTGATTTTTCTTGATTAAAATTCAGCAATTATCATCATTGTCCTTCTTATTAAAATGAACTAAATATTATTCTCTATTTTAAAGGACAGATACAGAATCATACAATTCAAGCTGAAATTTAAGTTTTTGTATCATAATTTAAAAATAGACATATTTTAATGTAATAATTGTTTTATTACACTATTTAGCTTACATAATAATGTCAGTGTCAGTCATCACTGCTTATAATAACTGATCACTGTAATCAGGGTTACAGAAGGACTCAATGCCACTGGGAAAATGTTATTCCGTCTCTCCTCTCTGATTTAATGTTACTTTAGAAATCGAGTTGGGCAGTTTAATCTGCAGCATATAAAGTATGTCTTCATGCTGCAGGTAGTCTTGGTCTCATTCGCATGCTGTGAATGCTTCACTTTTGATAGGAAACGTATCACGACAAAGCAACACTAGACTCACCTCGGCTCATCCCTTCTACAGATGTAACTTTTTGCATTTCTTCAATGCAAATCCGGGCTATGTGCTCGCTCACGCCACAGACTGAAAAGCATCTAGGTGGAAATACAAATTGTGATACAGATGGAATCATAAGTCAAACCCCTTAAACTTTGCTAAATGAACTCAACGCTGAATCACCAGGCTACAAACAAATAATCTCATTTCTTCATACCCCTCAAATTAAATGTAAGTTATGTCCACAGTTTTTTTCATAAAAAGCTCCCCCTGCTGAGCAAAATATGAACTATAAGAGTACAATATAACTGACACTAGATACATCTTCCCAAATTCACATGCATCACATTTGGACTAGATCAGATCACTGGTTGATAAATTCAAACGCAAAAACTTTTGTAGATAAAGATCCCTCTTGTGTCAGAAATATGCAACACACCTTTCATAAAATTAATCCAATTCTTTATCACACTAAAATCCACAAATTATAAAGTTTGATGCATTGAAATATTTTTTTAGTTCTGGCAAGGAAACAGTGTTTTTTTACGAAAAAAGATCCCCTGAGTGACTAAAATATAAAGTACTATAGTATGTAAGTATGATATATAGTTTATATCTTGAGTGAATCCATTTGGACTGGAAGTTGGACCAAGGATTAGGAAAATATGTCAGAAAAACTGTGTTTTTCATAAAAAAGTTCTCCTAGTGTTTAAAATATGAAATATTTAAGTGAAACATTATATATACAAGATAGATCTCCTCGAGTCGATTAATATGCGAAATTTTGACTAAATAGGAAGAATGGTTGAGAAACTATGGCCCGAAAATGTTTGGAGATAAAGCTTCCCCTAGTGTCAGAAATATACAACCAAACTTTCCCAAAATCAATCCAGTCTTTCTTCACACTAAGGCCTATGTGGTTATAACATGATGCATGGACTAGTTTTGAGTTATAGAACACGAAGGATCAGTGGCGGTAGACGCGTTGATGATGATTCCATATTATCCTCGATAAAAATATACACCTCACCTTCAATTCCCAATAATATATTCGAGAAGACAATGTACCATGATACAATATGCTACTGTACACATAAATGCAAATCACCAGATTATATCATTACAAGACATTTCAACATAACAGCATCTATGCTCCTGAGAAGATTGCAGTTTGCAAAGTCAGCACAGACAGTGTGCATCATGAGGAATACTGGACAGTCAGAATAATAAACTCTGTTCCGCTCAATCTCATATAAGGCCAGCTCGGCCGTGGGCAGACTGTGAAATAATGTTCATAATTTTAAACACTTCCACATGGTTGTCATTTTATGAGTCTGTCTTTGCTCATGGATAATGCAGAATCATGCAGGATAAAACTGTATATACAGATTCATTGAGAATCACAGCTATTTGTCCCTGAATGGAAAAAATACGTGCAGCCATTCTTCATTTACACATTTCAGATATATAGCATAAAGTGGATTCACTTCGGTGTAGTTAATATCTCATTTATAAAAATAAATCAATTAAGTGTTAAAATTATATCGTCACTAAAATCATTTATCTGTTTTAGTAGATGTAAAAGGTTCTGTGACAAAGCTTCTCCAGGGTTTTGTAGGTGGCACATATTTTACAAAACAGACTTTGATCTGTTTCTTATGGTAGTTAAAGTAATAATAGAACAGTAAAGATGCCTACTGGAATATATTCTCCGTTATACAATAAATACCGTTGGTAATTGACTGAAGAACAGCGTAGCTTTTATGAAAGTGGGTTGAAGTCAAGAAACCGAAGCCATAAAGGGATCCCTGTGGTTTTCTTTGAATCACTCGCCCACATGCCACATATCCCCATGCTGCCATTTAAACCAATTCGATTTCTAATAAAGAAAAACACAGAGGGAGGCAGAGGTGACACCGTTGATGGACAAGGAGAGAAAACTTACTTGGAAAAACAGGTTGATGTACACTATGCTCTTGCTTTAAGACGCCATTTATCCACATTTGTCTTGCAACCATATAATCTACTTTACATTATCACCATCTTAACAGGGTATATAAGAGTATAAAATTCATCAAATGCTCCAAGTGCTGTGCTCCTGGGCACTGTGACAATAAAAACAAATCTCCATGAGATTGGAATGAAATGTGCTTTTCTGAATAAACGATGAATGCAGAGATAGACGACAAGAACATAAGACTATTAACTTCACTACAGAGTTTTCTCCTGCCGAGAATCTAATGTTCTTTGAGTTAGATAGTTGGGTCTCAGCAGCGGGTGTTTCCTTTTCATTTAACCGCACATCTGTTTGAGAACTGAGATGCACTTATTTGTGATTCTCATCTTTGCGCACAGGAAAAAATATCCTATGAAGTAGGTAATTACAGCGCTAAATATCTCAGAAAGTTATTAGCAGATTTCAGTACATTGTTTTGCGGCTTAGGCGGAGCTGTTTGCTCTTGTAGTGCACTGCATACCGTTTCAGATCTTCAAACACAATGGAATATAAAACATAGTACTCCTTAGTGAATAGGTAATGCAAGTCCTAAATGATCATTTCATTTAATCATGCAAAAAGCTCATCCAGTATCTGAAATGGTAAATGGACTGAACCGCTTTTCTCGTCTGCTTGAGCATTCACCCATTCACACAAACATTCATACATTGATGAAAGAGCCTGCCATGCAAAGCACCACCTCCTCATCAGGCGTGATAGCCAACCACGCCATCATTCACGCACCAATGGAACAGCCAGTATCTTGCTTCAGTGTCTTGCTCAAGACAGTTCGACATGTAGACCAGAGGTCGAACCACCGACCTGCAGATAAGTGGACCATCGCTCTACCTCCTGAGCTACGGTCGCCCGCACAAATATTTACTCCCTTAACTTAGCAACTAGTTGTTCCACCTTTAGCAGCAACAGCTGCAACCAAATGTTTCTGATTATTGGAGATCAGTCACTGACAGCACTGTGGTAGAATGGATATCTTGGCCCACAAATCTTAGCAGAACTGCTTGAGTGCAGCCACTTTGAAGGGCTTGCAAGAATGAACTGCTCTTAGAATTTCTCTGCACAGCATCTCAAGGGAGGAGGTCCAGACTCTGAGTATACACTAAGAAAAATGTACCTAAAGTAGAAAAAATTCTTTGTCATTACATGGTACCCCAGCAGGGTACAACCACTGTACCTTTGAACATTGGTACATATTCACATTTTTTTCCCTGTATCTTTATAGAACATTTCTGCACCCTGAAGGCAAAAATGTACCTTCATATTTTTACATTTACCTTATGGGGTCCAGCGACTAACGTGTTGGAGCTCTGCAAATAACAAGGGACTGAACACTTCAGAACGAAGGAAACACAGTGTGGACCACGACCCACTCCACATCAACAGGGACTGTGTGGAAAGACTACCATCTTTTAAATTCCTGGGCATTCACATCACGAAAGAGCTCTCCTGGTTCATAAACACCTCTGCAGTTGCAAAGAAGGCTCAGCAGTGACTCCATCTTATGAGAGTACTTAGAAGGAACAACCGGGAACAGAAGCTGCTGGTGGCCTTCTACTCCTCCTGTGTCAAGGGGCGTTCTGCCGGACTGCATCACAGTGGGGTATGCTGGATGCTCACCTGCAGACAGGAGAGCTCTGTCGGCTGCCCTCTGCCCTCCCCGGAAGTCTTCTCCAGCTTTTGTTGCCTCTCAAGTCAATATGTTTTTAAGTGCAATAGGCTCGAGACAAGAGCTATGAAACTACCTAAACTAAATAATTCCTTTTTTGAATCACAAATTTGTACATTTACCTTGTTAAAGGTATAATTATGCACCACTTACAGTCAGCATTGAGTTTATGCATTTGAAATTAAACAACGGTCTACATGTATTACCATAAGGGCCACTTCTGTACCATGAAGTGTACGCAAAAATGTACCTTTTGATAAGTCACTGTGGGTAGGTCACTCCAAGAATTTTATTTTGTTGCTTTCGAGCCATGTAGGGGTAAATTTACCTCTCTGCTATGGATCATTGTCTTGCTGCATGTTATGCCAACTCATCGTGGCCCTGAAGTCGCAAAGCATCCAAACAACGTCACACTGCCATCTCCTTGTTTGATCGTATCGGTGTAATGCTGGAATGCTAGTGTAGTGTATTTACCATAAATTGTCTTTCAAAATTCATCCTTTCATCACTTTAACGAACCGGTGCCAAACAAAAAGCAACTTACACCTCTCAAACTATGTCTGTTGAAATCACTGTATTCACACAATGACATAAGTCATAAATGGCAATAACTTCATTATATAATGATACAAATAAAATAGAAAAAGCACTCAGAGAGCACAGCTCCACCAAGGCAAAACAGTTCCCTTGGTTAAGGAAACATTCATGCAGATTTCTCCATTAATGGCGGAGTCATTTCCAGCCTCTAAATCTACCGACAACTCCAACAAACTCTCTGAGTATCTCTCAAATACTCTCTAACCAGTTGTCTACTGTTGTCTCCACTTCAGTGTGTCTGTTCAGTCCGCAGAGCCAGCAAATCCAGCCCCAAAAGAAAACATCATAGGAACTCTTGATCCTGAGCCCCCAGTCCCTCCCAAAGAAGCATCAAAGGAACTAGGAAAGCCATAGCCACATTAGGTGGGTTTACATGGACAGCCTAATTCCGATCAGATTCGGAAAGGAAGTGTAATCGGAAAGATAATGTTGCATGTAAAAAACTCTTTCCGAATGGAAAGAACCTTTCCATTTGAGTTTTCATTCCTTTGGAAGGAGGTAGTCTAAGTCATTTCGGAAAGCCTTTCTGATAGCCAGTCAACGGAAAGCGCTCCGTTAGAGTTGTAATTGCGCATGCCCAGCGTCGTGACGTAAGGCTCCGGCTGAGTTTTTTCGGCGCCGCAACGCATTTTCAAGTACGGCGACTACAAAACAGTACCGGACTGCATCGGAAAATTATTTATTCATTGCAACTTTGGAAGACTTTAACATATTTGGACGGTTAGATGGGCGAAAAGTCCCTTCCGCGCATGCCTGCTTTGTCGTATTCTTCTTCTGGGCGCATGTTGGCGGTTAGCACCGAGCTCGTCGAAGCATTATTGCCACCTTATGACCAGGAGTGTGGATCGTCTGCACATGTATGAAAGCCTTTTCAATTAGGTGAGTTGATGCATACAAACACTGGGTCAGAAAAGATCACAAGTCATGTAAACAGGTGACCGACATTGCAATTCGGAAAGATTTAATTCGCATAGGAGAAAAGTGTCCCATGTAAAGCCACCTAGTGTGATGTCATTACTCCAAACCTCTAGGACATGCCAAAACCTGCATCTGGGTAAATTGCAAATATGTCATGTAGTTTTTCTGTAATCCTGCTGACAAACAAACAAACATGAAAACAAACAAATAAACAAACCCACAATGCACATGAGTGAAAACATAGCCTCCTTGGAGGAGGTAATGACAATATACCACAGCTGTTTCATCTACCAGCAGTAATCGGACACCTGTCTTCCAAACAATTAAACTTTGACTCATCATTCTATAGAATATTTGTCTGAAGTTCAGCAAGGTGTGTCACGGCAACATTCAGACAAACCTAGTGTGGTTTTGCAGCGGCTTTCACAGAACCACTCTCCCATGACTGCCATTTTTCCCAAGTGTATTTGGAATAGTGGAGTCATGCTTGAACTCTGATCTTGATAGAGATGAGAGAGGCCAATGTTTCCATGGATGTTTACTCTGATCTTTCGTGACTTCCTGAATGAGCCTTTATCGTGCTATTGGAGAAACTTTGGAAGGTCAACAACTTCTTAGACTGTTCACTGTTGTTTCAAGTCTTCTGCATTTGTTTCCCAGACTGATGTATTCCACATCCCTTGTGGAATGCTTGTATTTTTTTAATTTTGGCATTGTGGGATTCTATGCCAACGATCCAACTTCATGGTTCTGAAAAGGTAACATTTGAGTGATCTTTTGATTGAACAGGCTAACCTGAAAACAGTAGTTATCAGGTCTCTGTGTGTCTAGTCCAGCTGCAACCAACTATCAATGCAGTTTGTTTCTTTTGGATTACCCTTTTAAGGGCTGAATTATTTTCATACAGGTGCAGTTGGTTCAAAAACACAATTACCATTGCGTATTGTATTTACCTAGGTCGTCTTCTTTTTATTTTTTTGCTAAATATGTTTGGAGGATCTGACCATTTAGAATAAAATGCACATAAAAATAGCAGAAACCAGGAGGGGGGTTAATACATTTTCACAGAACTGAATGATAATTTATTTACCGCTGTCTGTGCAATCAGTGTGAAAATACATATTGTTGGGTCATCATAAAGTGTGGGGTTTATTTTATGTATTACATTCTTTCATCTGAATCCGACGATTTTTCTTGTCACTCTCATGGAATTTATTCACTCAATTTCTCTCTCTAAATTCGATGTCATGCTGCTTCTTACAGATTCAGTGAATCCATTACACCTAAGTATCCAGCACTGACCGTCAGCTCCTGATGACAGATAAACACCACCCCATGTGGTATGACCTATCAAAAGGACACAAAAATTACATTTCAGGAGAGTGAGACATTACATTACATATTCGGCATTTAGCCGACACTCTTATCGAGAGTGACGTACATTGAGTGCATGGGTCGAATAAGATTAAATTCCAAGGTCGTGAAGATTTCAGCAGCAGAAGTAACAGTTATGGTGCGTGACTCAGACAATAGATATTAGATATCAGATTATGTCCCTGTGCCTCTTGAATGCTCACATATAACAGGAAAGATAGGGTATAATGAAAACATGGATTTGTAAAGTCAGAACATGCAGCAAATACAGAGAAAATACTATCAGGGTTTAGGGACTAAAGATGAATTACTCTCTTTATGATGCTATTGTACACACATTCTTCCACAATATGCTTTGGAATAATGTTTCTGCGAGTTTAATGTTTTAACTTTCATATTATTTATATGTGAATGATAGACAGATTAGTAGAACCGACTCCTGAATCTGTTGGGGTCCATGCAGTCTACCCAACTTGACGGGCAATGAATGGCTGCACAGTGTGTATTGCTCCATTTTTTTGCATTTTTTCCTCAGCAGTGCAACACAACCTGCATTGTGACAGTTTGGAAAGGGTTGGGGGAAGCCATGAGCTGCAAACTTCACTGTGCAACAAGCTTCAGGAGTACAATCGGGGATGCCGGGGATTGGGTACTTCTCGGGGAAATACACCATCTGTCGGGGACGAGAGCGTAGGCCACATTAAAAGAAACAAATACAGGGCCCGGTTTATTATAAAATATTATACAATAACATAAAAGTCTCATGTAATTAACAGATTTTTTCATAGGGTTCAGCATTTCAAAAAAAGTTTCATGATGGTCTTTCCATTTTGTCTATTTTGTGCCCCCCATAATTTTCATTTAAGGAGATATTTGTCTGGGTTCTTATATAAGCCAGCTCTACAAGTTTATTATTAAAGTTTATTAAAAATAAAAAGACAAATACTACTGAAACTTAATATAATTTAAAATGAAAGCTAGTCTATGTAATACATGTATATAATGTATTTCCTATCAGAGCATGGGCCATGTTGTCTGCCAATGCTGTTGTTGGAAAATGATTTTAATATGTGAAGCGTAGTATGAAAAGATTACTTTTGAATCACCTCATTCTTAAAATGTATGCAATTTGATTAGAATATTTATATTTATTTTTTGCTTGTGGAGTAATTACTTTTTCACTTTGCTTTTCATCATATATCATCATAGAAGTTATAGATGCAATTATATTGAAGTTTAATACTTCTACACTACATTGTGTCAACTGCTAAGAGCAATTTTCCTCCATGCCGCTCAGGTTCAAATACAAATGTGGCCAAACAGTGGTACATATTTCTTACCCCAATGCAATTATATTTATCAGTCCACAGGGAAATTGGCCAAATCTAATGTCATGACTCAAAGTTCTTTCGATAGAAGATCCTTTAATCTAATTCATATAACTACCATCTCTTTCTGCTTTTTATTTGAACATGCAATCACTTATTGCAGAGTAATTATAATGACTCATCTTTGCAGCCACTGTAAAGTAGTAAATGTAGATATGAAATTCAATAGGTAGACAATATCAAGGAATGTAGCTGTCCAGACGGATCACTCAACGAAGCTACTGTATCTTGAACACTGTATTTGTGAATGAATAGTGCCGTTCACCTATAAACGACCACAAACAGTCCAAAAAATATAACCAGCCAAATTTGGGAGTCCTTAAACTTCCACTATCTAGTTTATGTAGTCACCCATCATTACATGAGAAGTGGCTCAAATTTCATCATCGTTTGTGGAAAAGTTGGGCTTGGGTTAGGGACAAATTACATTTTGGTGTAGGTAAGGATCTGAAATAAAAATTTTATCTTTCTTGCAAAAACATTGCAAGGTGGACAATTTTTACAAATTTTTATTAATATCTGAAAATCAATATTCTAATTATCATGAAAAAAATGAGTGCGCAAATAACCTCTAATAGACTATAAAAATACGAATTTTGAGATGTTTTCATGCCATAAAGGTTTGGTGAAATATATGTGAAATATATTGTATAATGTAGGTCATAGGCTTTTAGAAATTGTCCATTATCTTCCTAAAACTCCTGAACGTTGTGGAGGGATTGAGTATGGATCAGGAAAGTAAAAGAGATGTGTTTATCCTTGGTCGAGGTATGTTCTCTACTTTGTGTCAATCTAATAATTCTTTGACCAGCTGCACTTTTTCTTTGCTGCTTGCCCATCAGTTTTCCGGTTATCCATGGTTTCTGTTCTTTCAGCCAGCTTTTCAAAATGAAAAGTGAGAAAAAAAGGGAAGAGATTCTTACTTTGTGGGATATTTGTCTACAGAAAGAACATACAAGATTTCATGACACTCTATTTATCTGTTGACTGTGATGAGGCTCATGTTTATGCTCTGCTTTATCTAATCAAATCCCTGTGTGGCATTACAGTGCAACAGTGTGGGCAGTTAACCTGGAAAATTTAATTTATTTTAGTGAGCAGCTCCATCACAAAAATAATCCTCCAAGCAGTAATAGACAGTTTGATCGACCTCTCCAACAAAACCTACCATTGGCTGGGTTGACATGGACACTTTTCTTTTTTCAGAATGAAATAATTCCAACTAATATTCCTGTTTGAGCAGTTATCTCATCAGAAATGCTGTTTACATGCGCAGATACATCAATCAAAGGAGCTGTCAACAGCTGAGTGACGAGCGCAAAGCGACCAATAGATAGAGTAGCATATAGAATAGAATCGACGACGAGTTTCTTCAGAGGGTGGTTGTCTATCATGTGATCGGGGCAGTTTTTTTGGTTATTATGACGCTTTTAAATGAAGAAACAGCTAATATAAACTCATGTTTACTTCTTTACTGGAGATACGGGGGAGGGATGGAGAGAGGAAAAGGCGTTGTTGGTACCTCTGAGAGGTTTAACTCTGACTAACGTTACATCATTACAACGTTATCAAACATTAAGTTATTAGTGACGCCTTGTTGTGTACTAAACTCACTAGAAATGTTTTGTAAACATGAACACCATCCAACTTAACGTTAAAGCAGAAACTCCTCATCAAGTGCGTCATCCTGAATACCCAGTTCCGTGGACAGAAGTCTTTGATTCATTCATTCTTCGTAACCATTTATCCTGTTCAGCATGTGGAACCTATCGCAGCTCTTTAGTAACTTCATCCATTGCTCCATAAAAAGTGTTATCGGGTCTGATCCACTTTTATGTTGTGGGATCTATGGATTATCCATTTTAAAATCTGCAATATGCATCTGCAAAGTTTTTCAGCGCTTTTTAATTTGTTCACAGGGTCGGTCTATCACGGCTCCTGACGGTTTCTCTTTGACGTGTTTGTAGAGCTCATTATTTCTTACTTTCCGACTCAAACTTTACAAAGCTTGTATCAAAATAGAATTCTGCTGCGGTCTAGATCATTAAATGCCGGCATAATGCATAGAGTAAGGCCGCTGGACACGCGCTCTCCGGGGATAGTTCCGAAAACCATTCACATGCAGCGCTTGCCTTTCCTTTCCGAAAGGACTTAGACTACGCCCTTGCAAAGGAATAAAATGTCAGAAGAAAAAAAAGCCTTCGCTGTCGGAAAGGGTTTTTTACATGAAGCATTTTCTTTCTGATGCCAGAACGCCATTACGACATTTAGGTGGTGCTCCCAAAGACGTCGGTCATCGCTCCTGGCCAAGGATTGGGAGACTCCCAGTGGCAGTGCGTGTTTGTCTCGACCAACACACACAGCCGCTGGTCGGCTGAATACATCGCCGTCACCAAGCCTTGATGTGACGGTTGATCTGACAGTAATAATCTATCAGGTTAGATGCGCATAAACTTCTAGTGAATTGAGACAAAGATTTCCAAGACTAATATCTGTGACACTGATTGTATCAAACTGTCAAAACAACCAGAAACTATTTAATGCTTAATTTACAGTTCTACTGGAAAAGTGGAGAAATTTTTTTTAATTTTTAAGAAAATTACAGAGACATATATGATTATAACTATGAGAAAGAGGAGATAAGAGGAGATGGTCAAGATGAGAACAAAGATACGCTGTTTTTTAAATCTGAGGTGAGCAAGCTCCTCTTCCTCTCCCTGTTAGAGTGCATAACCTGGGTCGGGGAAGAAATGGAATTTATTTAATTTTATGCCAATTTAAAGATATCTAAACTTTGATTACTATCTCTTGGCATGTCCTCTGAGCAACGGTAATAGAAGAAGAATTAGGATTATTGAACTCTGATAGTGACAAATTTTATTACTACATAAATAGATATGAGGATGAACTTGGCCTATTCTTCTTGTCAACATTAAGGGTATATCCCCTTCACATGCATGTACAACCACCACCCCCCTGATTGAACTCTTCAAAATAAATGTGAAGTTATGTCCGAAAAATCGTGTTTTTGAAAAAAAAAGAAAAGAAAAAGAGGCCCCCTATATTGAGTTTAATATTAACTATTAGAGCAAAATATATGTAAGATAAATCTCCTTGGGTCGATTCATTTGCACTAAATTGGACCAATAGTGAGGAACTTATGTCCTAAAAACATATATTTTCTTATAGAGCACCCTCTAGTGGGTAAAACATGATGTATACAAGGTTGATCTTTGAGTCAATTAATATGCACCAAATTTGAATTAAATTGGACCAATGATTGAGAGATACGGCCCAAAAACTATTGTAGATAAAGCTCCCCATAGTGTTGGAAATATACAACTGACCCCTCCCAAAATTAATCCAGTTTTTCTTTGCGCAAATGTCTATGTGAGTTTAAAATTTGAAAATCATGTATGAAACAGTTTTTAAGTTCTTTTGTTTACAGGAAGGATCTGCGGATGCAGTGGCGGCGATGACGATTTCATAATATCCCACACTTATCTCGGATTTTTAAATTCACAATGCTATATTAGGATTATTATTTTAGATAACTTAAGTAGTTAAGTCGTCACTTAACTAAGGAAATCCATTCAATAAATGCTATATCAATGTTTTTCATTGATTTAGCATCGATAAAGCATAATCTAATGAATTTAAGGAGACAGCAAGACTATGTGAATAATTTATTTAAATAGATAAATCAATTAAATAGACAATTAATATTCACATATGCACAAAATAAGAGTCACGTTTATTATGAGTAGCAGGCGAATATTCTTTGGAAAGTTTCAGGTCCATAGACTTTGCTTAAAGTTAGGCTGATTAAAATGACATTGAAGTCAGGAATTAGATGGTAATGGAACCACATTCTTTTGGATGGAATGTAGATTTCCTCAAGCGTGATATTCTACAATATGCAGTGATGAAACTAAACCTAAATATATATAAAGACAATGAATGTTTCTCTGTACAAATGAAAGACTGTTGGAAGAATAATATCTCTGGGTGAAAGCTCTTCAGGATTGAAGACCTGGCTGAGTGTAGAGACTGGGGATCTTTGTCAAAGAAGTCAGCATAACTGAGTGCATGGACCTACATAAATAAACTACATTTTACCTACATATGCTACATACACAACCACTTTAATCCCCAAAAATGATACAGCTCCCGCTCCCCTTTCTTTACATGACTGCGCATTTGTTACTGTATACTCACACTAGCTTAACCAATTAGGCCTTTTTGATATTTTCACTTTAGCAAAGTTTCTAGTGACATTTAGATGGCTGAAATGAAGTCTGTGCAATTAGTGAAATATTTCTTGTAATGAGCATAGCACAGTCTGTCATAATAATTAATTTATGATATTTCTCAATAGGAAACTATTTATCTCTAAAATAAGAGTATCCTATTTAATACTGTTGTTTTCTGGTGTTGAACTTGATTTTTTTTATGTACAGCTAGCAGCTTAAAGCTACCGGTGCTAAGTTAAGTCCAATGCTGCATATTGCTCTTTGTCACTCATCCAGCCAACATATTTTTGGTTTTTATTAAGTTACTTTGTTTAAACAGCAACGGTAGGCTTCTTCCCCTTTATGTTGATTCAGCCTCACGGTTGTGTAATTCACCTGCCACTATATTTTATTAAAAAAAACTTTCTTTCACGACTACAATCTGGTTATATGTTACTTCCCCTTTCCCCAACGAGCTGGGTCGTACTCCAATGCTGCTACGACCAGTTCTGGTTTGGTTAAGTCCAATGCTGCTGCTACCAGTTAGTAGTGTGTCACTGCTAACATGATAAGTAGCTTGGTTAACAGGAACCAGGTATCGGTTTGGCTAAGGCCATTCCTGCTAACAGCAGAACCAGTTTTGCTGTTGTTTGCTGCTACTACCAGTTGTTGTTTGTGTTACTGTCACTGCTCAGGTAGAGCTTTCAAAGACCACGGCAACGTCAATCTGCATTTTTCATATTTTGTGACGATGAGGGTAGAAGTACTGGGGGTGTTTTAAAAAGTTAATGGAAACCACTCGTCCACCTCAAATGAAATCATAGAGGTTATTTTTCTTTATTTGATCGAAAATTTATGATTTGGAATACATTTACTGACATATACTTAGACTATTTTTTCATTAGTTGAATAATGAAATAATATAACATCATTTTGGAGTATGCTTATTGACATATATTTCTATTTTATTTTTGATGATGAAAAATCATATTGGCCAATATGCAGTGAACTCAATATACCCAATATTTAAAAATGTTCAGAGTACCTGGTCATTGATGATTCTTTGTCATGTCATACTGACCAAAGTAAACACATTTACCCGGAGCAGATATTTACTTTTTCAGCCAAGCCTTGTCCTCTAACTCATGCAGTTGCATATATTTATCTGGTAGTTACTTATATAAACCATTTTTTTCCATTCTTGACCATGCAAGACCAAGCAGTTTGGGCACTGCAACAGAGTGATCTGAGTGATCAGCAGCCGCAAAATAGTCTCTGAGCTTGTTTTACTGGTTCAGTCTGCCATATGAGATTTTTTTTTTTATCCTGTCTGAGGAAGGAAAGCAGTAACCCTCAAAGTACACACTTGGTTTTCAGATCATTTGACTCCCATTGCTCTCTATAATTGACAAACTTTATAGATATTTTCTAGAAACCCATCAATGAAAAAATGTAAAGGAAATATTGAAAAAAGTTTGTGTACCAATGTTGTAGAAAACTGTAGAAGCACATAACCGAACAAACTTAAAGCAATGTAACAAGTCAGTAGTGTGAGTGATCCATGTTTGCAATGGGTAATTTATATGGAAGATATGTTGGCTAGATGAGTGCCAAAGAACAATATGCCAACGAAAAGGAAAGAAGGCCCAACTCCGTACCAAGACATCTACTGCATTATGGGACACCGGAACGAATGCTCAAACCAGATGACCATCCAACCGTAATTCACCTGGGCATACCGCCCAAGTAGAGCCTATGTATGGAAAACACTGATATCACCAAACTAAGAATTGTTTTGTTTATATTAGCTTGAAACAAGCCCTTTATATCTACAGAAAGAGAAAGTCCTCTTTCACAAAGCCTACCATGTTGCGCTGCCATGTTTGTACAGTGGGACAAACTGAGTGCTGGCTCTACAGAGGCCTTTTTGAACGTTTAGGCTGAAGTGGCAAAAAGAAGAAGAAACTAGCTCCTGCTTGCAATAAAATTATACCAAAATACAGATCAAATATTATTTATTGTAATCTTAAATGTAAGCTTTATACCAATAGTCCAATTACTAAATTCCATTTCTATTCATATTTATTTTCAGGAATCTCATCACTTGACAGGCTCTAGATGTTTTAAATATTGCATATTAAATATTGCATATTTATATCCATCAAAAGTCAGTGATATTATGGAGTCATCCTCACCACATCCACATCTGGCCCCACCGCCGCCACAGTACCTTTGTGTAAATTCACTAACTCAAAAACCATTTCATGGATCATTTCCGAATTTTATACCCACATAGACTTTAATGCGGGGTAGAACTGAATGGATTTTGGGAAAGTTGATTTTATTAAAAGTTGATTTTTATTCAGATTTTTTTGGGGTATATAACATGCTGTGACGGACGATAACACAGGCCTAGTTTTGAAACTTGAAGGCCACTGCAGATTCTCATACATGCTTAGATAGGGAGAGTGAACAGATATGTTTTCGACCGGTTGTGATTCTGAACCTCATCATTAGATGCCAAAATCTTACAAACTAGACCCTTAAGTCTTGTGTGTAACTTTAGAGCATTTAAGAGTCCCCAAAGCTGTATGGCTACTGATATATCCTAAGTCTGTATCCTGTTTTATTTTTCTCATTGTACACTGCACAGTTTGTTTTAGCAATATGAGTTGTATTTGGTTTACCTACTTAGAAAAGCCACTTAATTCTTTTTCATCAATTGCAGGTTTTGGAAGGTTTCCACGATCCTGGGGATCCTGTTGGTATGAACGAATGTTGGAAAGCTCAAAATCTGTGTAAATGTGATTTCAGAAAAAGGTTTAAAGGCACAGTCTGTACCCAGTGACAGAGAGTTTTACATTACAGCCTTATTGTGGAAAGTCTACACAATATGATAAGAATTATAAGGTGAGATGGACGCTCTACGTGAGGTTATGATGAGCAATGAACTTAGTCTTAAATGAGTATCTAAGAGCTGTGCTATATCTAGATACATCCAAAGAAAAATGTGCATTAATTTGCTCTATTTTTTTATAATCCTATGTATCTTTAGCCATTTTTGCAGCTTTGGTGAAAGTCTTCTAAAGGAGAAATAGTAGAAGAAAAGTGGAGACAGCATGTTCCAATTTAAATGATCTTTGTCAAAGAACCAAGCAGGGTCCGAGTGATTGTATCACTCTCCTAAAAATAAGTGAATTTCAAGCTGTTTGCTGTGAAGTTTGTTCTTTGTGCTTTCACAGGTGATAGCGATATCAAACAAATTACCTCAGCCCATGATGTAAAACTAAAGCAACTGACAGTAAAAGAAACGACAATGATTGAATATTGGTTGAAACAGATTGAGCCTGAGTTACGGATGTCCACAGAGAAAAGTCTAAAAGGACCCGTCACTGGAAACATAAACCGGAACGCTTTTCTAACAAGCTCATCAGATTCTGAGATGTTTTATATGGATTGTGAACATTTGAAAAATGAGACAAATATATTTATTTAAATTCAATGTTGTTCGCACAAAAACATTTTCTGGGATATTTTGGCCATAATTGATTTGTGTAAGCACCCGCTTCATAATGAGACATATAGAACAATCTATCATAACAGTATAACCACAGGTAGGTGGGATATATTGGACAGCAAGGGAACATTTTGTCCTGAAGTTGATGTGGGGATGCAGAGAAAATAGGCAAAGACAATTTTACGAGGGCCAAATAGTGATGTCTTGACGACTGGATCAGAACATCTTCGAAACTACAGGATTTGTTGCCAGTCTGCAGTGGTTACTGGTCTGAGGGAGGACAGCAGCTGAACCAGTGATAGTATCATGGGTGCACGGGGCTCTTTGATTTGGGTGGGAGCAAAGGCAAGCTTGAGTTTTCCAATCCCACAAAAGAGCTCCAGTTGGCTGATCAGTATTAATTTACCACTGCTGTTTTAACCTCACACACTTGTCCAAAGACTGTTGACTGCTCAGATAAGGGTCCTGTTTGAAAACCCTCTTGAGTGTCTTTGTAGCTTTTCAAGGACTGGCTTATCTTCCTGTCGACAAACGCTTCTCATAAGTACGTTGCAGACTGATGATTCCACTGAGTATTAATTGGTGACACAGGAGGATTCCAGCTGAGTGAACAGATAACTTCATTTCTGCAGTGCTTAATGTATTGTGGGTGTGAACAGTATTCAGACATGGCGTCATTCCTGCCGAGCTAGACAGGACCGTTAATACCCACCTCTTATCTCTCATCTCATTGCAATAAGGCTGGGGACACACGAGTGTACTATTGGTCAAAGGCAATTTGCACCTCATTTACCCATCCTGCAAACCAGAAGCAGAAATATTGGATTGAAATCTGCAAATCAGATCTTCAGGTGAGCGCTCACGGATCTAATCTCAAGCACCACAATAGACTTTGACTCGATAATATCAAACTTTGACATGTTTAATCTACCATCTGCTGAAGTCCTTTGCAGTGTGGGGATCAGATTGCTGGCAGCCCACTAGAGCTCAGTTTGCAGGGAGAGGCACAGCAAGCTGACTGTCACTGTTTGTCTCTGTTGTTATTTTGATTAGGATTTTTGGATCATAAGATTACAGGGCCGCGTGTAAAAGGACGTATTAGGAGACAGTGGGATAATCGCTTATCATAAGCTAAGTTTGCAGTGTGAGTACAGTTATAGCCGAGACACAAACTAATCAGCATTGCCTGATGCATTGCGTTGTTTATCGCTCCTAATTTGTCACCAGCCTTATATGGCACTGTTTACTTGTCGCGTCACAGTCGGCTCCGAAGCACACTATAAAAAACTGATAAATGCTTTTCCGGTTACATTACAAATTAATTATTTTCTTCTCTCTTTTTAACTTTGTTTTTCTGCAGATATTGGAAAGTACGAAGGGGATGAATTGAGAAAAGATGGCAACATGAAGAAATACCTAGATATCATCAGCAATAAAAATATCAAGCTCTCTGAAAGAGTTCTTATTCCAGTACAGCAGTATCCAAAGGTAAGAGACACAAATATCCTGGCCTTATAAAAGACACTGGAGCTCTTGTAAAGACACTGCAGCTCCTGTATTTTGGATATGCCAGTGATATTTGCCATATTTTCAAATTATTAGAACTGTTCTAATGCACGGTGATAATGAAAAATAACACCGGGAATACGTTATATTGTTCCATTCATTTTGGTTGTGCATTAGTGGAAGTGCTCTCACAGTCTTGTCATTCTCGCTTCAGCCATTGCACAAATACTTTTTTGCTCCAACTGTCTGAAAACAGCCTCAAACTGCCTAATAGAAAGTCACCAGATAGGGTCTGTTTGTTTTGATGTAGTCATCAAAAATAAAAAGTTTTAGTACACCAGAGTGCTCAAGGGTATAGTGTAGCACAATGACCATAAATCACTGCATAGCACAGTATGTCTGGTTCTGAGTTATATAATGTCAGTACTGACAAAGTCTGAAATGTGGCCTAATGAGGTCACTCCATCAGGCAGCTAAGCAACAACACACAGCTGCTGTTGGAGAGCCAGAAGACTTTACTGTCACTAGGAACGAGGAAACCTGCTCCTCTGACTCTGGCAGGTACGCCAGGAATAACCATGTCAGTGCAGCAGCACAGATCTGGACAGAACCTATTATTTGTTCTACTTTGTTCTGTGACTGTAGGCAGACAAACATCTTCGAAGGGTGAATATTAAGCAACTGGACTTCTCAGGTAATGTCGGAGAGGTTTCACCTCTCATCTAAGAGGCTTCCTCAGTTCTGACTGGTTGAGAGTCAGGTATTTCACCTCTAGGTAGGGGTTTGGTATCACAGAGAGTTACTGGGTCACAAGAATACAGTTGACCACACATCATTAATGTGTGTCATTGGTGACAAAGTTGTCACAATTATCTGCTCAATCATCATGTGAATCGTTAGCTTGGTGATTCATGCTGGTGAAACTGTCTGGAGAGGCTGGTTATGACTGCATGGTATGTGGGTAATAGGTGAGATAGTCGCTCTAGGTTAATGTAGCTGGCTTCCTTCACTCTCTCTCTCAAACTAGCTGTCCTCTCGGTCCAGGATGTGGACATTGTTTTCATCAAATGAGTATCCCTGCTGAGTGCTGTCCTGATGAGCGGCTCTCCTGTGCTGGGCCATGCGCTTTAGAGTCGTGGTTTGTTCTCCCCTACATACAGATCTCTACACTCTCTGCTGCATTGAGCTGCATTAACCTCCTGCTCCTTTTGGAAAAGATTCTTTGGATACTCAGAAGCTCCAGCCAGATGTGGAATGACAAAGTTGTTGCACCTTTCCTTATTTTACTTTGTAGAGTTGTCCTTCCCAGATTTCAACAGCATCTACATGATGCTAACATGGACTCTGTTAAATACTCTACATCTGTGTCCAGCCAGCAAGTTCAAAAGATACCGATGATAGAGTTTTGTTTTGACAGATGTGGGACTGTGTAACAGAGAGGCTGTAGTCTTTTCTGTTTTGTTGTGCACCAGCTGCATCCTTGCAGGTGGTGAGCCCATAGTGCGGCAGCTCCATGAAGCTTGTTCGGAGTTTTGACTGGCCAAGCTACGCGGACTAAAGCCCGGTTACCAGAAACTCGCTGACGAACACACTTCCCAGGTCAGGCATCTCCTGTCTCACAATTCCGGGCGAGGTCTCACAAATCCTTTGGTGACTATCCATCGGGGTCTTTGAATGGATACAAACAGTTCAAATGATCTTCCTTCGTAGGGTCGCTGGGCTCATCCGTAGAGATAAGGTAAGGAGCTCAGACATCCGGAGTGACCTAAGAGGAGAGCTGTTGCTCCTTAGCGTCAAAAGGAGTCAGTTGAGGTAGTTCGGGCATCTGATTAGGATGCGGCTAGGGCGCCTCTCTTTAGAGTATTTTTCAGGCACGTCCAACTTTAAGGAGACCCCAGGGTAGACCCAGAACTCGCTGGAGGGACTATAGCTCTCATTTGGCCTGGGGACCCCTCGGGGAAAATCCCTTCTTAGTCTACTGCCACCGCAACATGACCCCAAATAAATGGAAGAAAATTGATGGATGGATGGAAGTGTATTTCGCATTTAATTTATTTCAATGCAATTAACATTGACAACTTCAATGTCTCCTCTCTGGCTTTCTTTTTTAAAAATAATAACTAAAGCTACTGTATTTGTGGGACCCGTTTTGTCTGAATCATTATTAGATCTAGTGAATCTAATAGTGGCAACAAACTAATACTCATTCTCTCTGGCCCTCATTCACTGCAATCCTTTCCTCTCCCACCACTTATTTGAAATGAATCAGTTTTTGTAACTTTCCATTTTTTTGTTACTGACGACCCTCAGAGAGTAGGTGCTATAAAAACAGTGTCCATTGACGCCATCATCCATCCATCCATCAATCAATCATCTGCAACCGCTTATCCTGGTAAGGTTCCTTGGGGGGTTGAAGCCTATCCCAGCTGACATTGGGCAGGGGAATAGATAGCTGCACCTCTGGATCTGTGCTTGAATGGATTGAGCATCTCATGACACTTCATATAAATACGTTTCCTGATTCTTTCTCAGGATTGATATTGACAAAAAAAATTATTTGTTCAGGAACTTGTCACTATTATACGTATTTCTCTTCTTTAAATGATGCCAGTAGAGGCTGTTCTTTGGGAGAAGACAACCAACTATGACTTCAGGATTTCTCTGTGGTGGTGTCTTGGCCTCATTATGTGCATTTTCTGTTCAAATGTCAGGCTACAATATCTCATTATTGTGAACACTGAGATTTTCTTGGATTTACAGTACACAAGTTAATAGTAAGCAATTTTAGAATGGCTGTTTTAGAGACTTCCTACAGTGTTTGTAAATCTGGTTCACACTCTTTAGCTTTTCTTACACTGAGCAGCCGACATCTTCGGACATACAAAACAGGTTAATATCAGATCTGTTGGGCAATGCCAACTGCTGGACATCCATTCACGAACATAGATTGTTGTGATTGGTGATAATTCTAAAAAAAATTGTATACAGGATTTTTTTTTAAAAAGTATACCAAACAAATTAATTCTTGCTCAACTAAGGATGTCCAATAAGTTCCAGAAGTGTGGAATTTACTTATTTGTGATTCATTACTCTTGACAATCAATCAATTGGTTGGTCTCAATAATTGTATCAGATTATCTGGTAGTGTGAGGCGTTTACAAGTCCAGTTACATTTACTCAAAGACATAATTAGAAGTTTAGAAAAAAAAAATTATATCAATACTTTCTGGGCGAGATCTCTCATCCCAGATTCGATGATCATAACTTTAGCCAGCATACTACTGTTGACAAATATTAAACCGTTAAAATCTCACATCCGTGAAGGATGGACAAACTTTGCTGACTATGTGTTCACAACCATTTCCACATCAGCGCTCTTCTGTTACCTTGTTTTAGAGGCAAAGTATGCTGATCGCTGTGGCGACTTCATCAGACATTTATTTAAGTGCGCAGCTGCTTCTTGAAAGATCATGAGAGGCTGTCCACAGCTTCCTCATGCCCAAGACTCTTAATTAAATCATGTTGTGTGCGATGCCCCCTCAAATTTTGAGTCTGTGTGTGTGCATGTTTGAGATAAGAGAATATAATCTGTGGCGATCTTTCTTGTAGGTGATGAAACACTTTTTAAAAACCACTCAGGATTTTAAAAGTACAGCTCAAACAGCTCAGTTAGCTCCAAGATTTATTTGTACTTATATTATACAAATTCTATTCTAACGCCCGTTTTGATTTTGGAGTCTTCAATGTAGTAGTGAAATGAAAACAGTGTAGATTAAGTAGGTGTGCGTATGCTCCTGATTAAGCTAAAGACAATTTCACTGATTATGTCAAAAAATACTAATCATTAAAACAATTCAAAGGCTTAAAAATCTGGTTGAGTGTAATGAACAGACGGCTTTGCAAAGTATACAGGCAGAGTATTCCTAAGGGATGGAGCAGTTGTCCAACAACAGCCTCTGCTACCTAAAGCAGCACAGTCAGCACGAGGCAAGACTGCAGTGTTACTAAAACATCTTTAGCATCTTGGTAACACTGCACTTTCAGTTAATGATAATTAACCTCATGAAGCAAATCTTTGATTAAGCTCGCAAGAGGATTAGGGGGGGGGAAAAATCAGAAATTGGAGAAATGATAAGATGATAAGATGATAAGATGCTACGATGCGGCACGGCAAGCACCGCTTGAAGTTTAAAACTAATAATAATAATAATAATACATTTAATTTATAATGCACTTTACATTTGGATCAAATCTCAAAGTGCTAATTTTGAAAGAAAATTAGCATCTTTGTAGATAAGTGTAGATCTTAAACACTTAATTAACAAGGCTTACATAGAAATAACACAAATTTTAAATTTGTCTAAATTTAAGTTTTCAGATAAAAATAGTGGGAATACTACTGCTTATGTATTCTTATGTATTTTTAATTATATTGTGTAATAACCAATATTAACATACTTGTAACACCTTTATTAAATAATTATTATTAATTAGGTTTCTTCAACAAATGGAAAACTGTTTTTTGGTCTCAAAGGAAATTAACATAAAATTAAGATTTTCTTTCTTCACATTTTCTTGCAGAAATAAAGGTTTCACTGTTCTGCTTTTCATTCTTACAATATATTGTCCTATCGAGAGGCGTTAACTAATTTGGTGCCTCATTCTCTCACATCAACTTTTCAATGACATTCAGTCGTATTCTGTGTCAGTGTTGACGGGACAAAGGATAGAATGTCAAAGCTCTGTTCTTTCACGTTCCAGCGGTCTGACAGTGCTTATTCCACTCAAACTGCCATACTGCTGCAAAGTAATTAAGTTCAAACTAATTAGATTATTACTTGAGAGACTTTCCTGCATGGTCTCAGGTTTGACATCGTGACTCATGGAAGATTAATGTTTTCCAACAGTCCAATGATCAGTGATGATGAAATTATTCTTTATGCAAAACCGAAAGCCCCACACTGTTCTGTAGGCAGTGATCACTGCAGACACTTTGACCCGCCGTTGTAGACCCAGCATTAATGTTAATGTCATTAATAGTGGATGCGATCAATTGGCTAATACAGGTTTTTCAGGTTCTACCTAAGCTGTCTGACCGGAAACACACTTTAACTTTTAGTTTCCCTCCTCCTCTATATAAATCATTCTTTTCACCTGTGTGTCTGCTGTGATTGTCACAGTTTCCTGAGAATTAAGCCTGTTTATACCTGGTCGATTCTTGGTTGTAATTGATTAATGATGATGCCAGCAAAAGAAGCATCCGGCCCATGAATATCTATGCAATGCTGAGAAATTAATCTTAATGAATATGGTCACAAGGGGACAGAATGACTGACTGACACTTGGTCAATGAAGGAGAACTAATACTCTCACATCGGTCACACAGTATATAATTTTTTAATTATATTTAATATATGAAAGCACTTGAATGAAATAAAATAAAAATAATTACCGGACAACATGTGAATGCAAAATGTAGTGTATTAAAATTTATTTTTAATTTTAGAATAAAACAAGTGGTTCTCAAAATAGTATCATTTCTGATTAATTTTTTGACTCATATACCCCCTGATCTACGCAGAACATTTTGTAAGGAAAAAAAATAACTCCTTTACATAGATGATATGGCACTGAGCCGTCAGTGTCATATTTATAACACTTAAACTTACACGGTACACTCAACTGGTTTAAAATTTATCAATTAATTTAACAAATAGCACAATCACCAAGATTTTGTGTGACACAAAAACAACAAAAACAAAAACACTTCTCGCATGAATGACATGAAACCAAGAACTTTATGTTGAACATTTTTTCCACCATTTCACTCTATTGTTGAACATGACCGAAATGAACTGAAGCACTGATTTGTATAATGAGGCGAGCTCGTGCAGCTTCATCCACTTCTTCATTATCATCCTAACGACATGGATGTTTGGAGAATTTAATGATCAGTGACACATCGTATTTGTTGCTCCATTCGAGTGTGCATTTCCCCGCTGTTTTGCATTGGCAATAAAAGTAATCATACCGCAGAAACGTATCTCTTTTGATATGAACACATCTCACGTACCCCATAAAGAACCCCAACATGTACCCAAATTTAATAATAGTGGATTAAACATTAGTAACTAATAGTATGTAACAGTTTAGAGCATGAAATACATGCTTCATATCAATAGATACACAGTATAGAATATGACCTCCTCCTGGTTTGCATCTAATACCACATTTTTTGGGATCCTCAAACTAAATTGAACATAGAACAAAGGGTAAACTCAAAATACACAATTTAAATTATAATAATTGGTTAAACACAGTGGTGTAAAGTAACTAGGTACTCAAATAAAGTACATCAATAAGATGTACTTTATTTGAGTATTTCCATTTTATGCTATGCAATACTGGACATTCTACTCAACTACATTTGTCTGACAGCTGTAGATAGAACAATTTTCATGTAGTTTTCATGCACTCCAAATGTTCCTTAATGCGTTGAGATAATTATCCCTTTTCTTATTAGCTAAATAAAATATTCATACATCATCTTGAATTATCTAGAAAATTTCAAAAGGCTGATAACAGGTTAATCTAATGAAGAGTTCACTTTTTTTTATATTTTTATACGACAACAATGCCGTAATCCGGCTATGATGAATTTATAGATTAAACTACTCACCCGCATTGAGTAGTTAGATTAAATTAAATTTAAATGTCTACATTGGTAGGAGTTCCCTATACATTACTGCAGTAATCTGGAAATTTCCCATGTAGTAGAAAAAGACTGAGCGGAACCTTTTGACTGCACAAAGAGTGCCTTTACTTTGATACTTTGTCACTTTTACTTAATTAAAGTTTTGAATGCAATAGTTTTACTTATAGTGGAGTATTTACACAGTGTGCTATTAGTACTTAAACCAAGTTAAGGACCTTAATACTTCATCTAATACTGGTTGAACAGGTTATTGAACACCAGCGGTTCCTATGTGGAAACGTCTTGTTCTTCTTAGAAAAGAATTAAAAGCAACTAGTAAACTAACGCTAAACGCTAAAGTTGCAGTTTCTACATCTCCTCCATGATTGTATTAAGCCTGGAGGGATTGATTATCTCCTCCCAAACCAGCTGTCATTGTACGATTATTCTTCGGAAGTGACTTGTGTGTGTTTTTTTGCGCCACAGTCTGGAAAATGTACATGACATTTGTTGTCAAGGTAAAGGCATCTGTTCTTGGAGCCTTGCTCCAGTAACCTCATCATCAGTTTCTATCTTTAATCTCCTCTGAAAAGGCGGCAGAACCTTGAAATCAGGGGAAGAGGAAGTGCATCTGTACCTGTCCCATTCTAACATGTATACAAATGATATACTTAATTTGTCCTCATCGTCTTCAAATGACGTACGCAGATATCAGTACTTCCTCAGCAGAAAATATGATTTAGATAATCAGTGGAGTCATTTTCACTATCTTCTAACTATAATTTTTCCTTTTCCGTTTAATGAGACAGCTTGATTAGCATCTCATATCCTCTGGGCATGAAAAAGATTTTCAATGACTGATACTGTCTACTAGTCTGTCCAATGCTGGGACTCAGACTAGCAGACAGAGATTAGATATCGAAGGATTTTGCCCTTTTAATTTTCCATAAATAGGACATATTGCTACTCTCTTGTCACATTTGAACATGCTGGTTGACTCAGTTGGGTATTTTCTTTAATGCGTTCTGCAGGTACAGACATAGCCAACAACACATTGTTTCCTTGTGGGTGCCACAATTTGAGCTTATCAGTCTTGGGTTATTGTGACCTTTAAATAGTGCACCAGACACACTCTAACCATAGAGAAATTCCATTTTTTCCTGCCCAGAGATGTCAGAGTCCCAAAGAAAAGCCTATTGTGGAAAGGTGTTTCACTTAGATAAGTAATGGAGACAGTAGAGAGAGCAGTGAGTGTGAATCTAAATGAGGCACTTGCACGATAGCATCACAGTTCCACTTTGGGGACCCACTGAGTCAGTGTTTATGTGATGACTTTGTCTGCCACAATGCAGCTCATGAGATATAATAATGATACAATGATAAAAATTTTCAGACACACAGTGTCTCAGCAATATAGGAAACATGAATTTGAACAGTCACATGGGGCATCCAAACTGTAAATGTGACAGAATTGAGTTAAACACCGGCATGCAGAATATATTTAGTTCATTTTTAAGTGTACTGATATACAATATATAAACTCCACCCATCAAAATAGAGACTCTGCTCACAGCTGGAGAACAATTAAAACTAATTGTAAGGCTTGGTGAAACAGATACGACCTGGGAAACCAAAAATAAAATAATAGATGTTTAATGAGGAAGGAATGTGTTCCCTCATTACAACTGAACTGTTTAGTAAAAACAAATCAATTTACTATGAGTAATGATAGAGCTCGTTAATCACTCAAATGATTTAGCTCTATAGAGCTGCATGAAGAGAGCTCATTTGTAAGTTCGTACTGACCAAACATGATAGGAGTGAGAGAGAATTTCATGTCTGGTTCACCTGAAGAGCACATTAACTCCATGTTTTAATCTGTTTAACAGTATAGCACGAGCATCAATACAAAGGCTTTGTGGTGAGAATGAAGTTCCTTCAAACCCAGGGACAGAACTGGGACAAGCTGGACAGTTTATTTTTATTTATTTATAATGGATATGATGTAGCTGACTGCTGACCAGAGGGTCTGTTCCCTGGCTGGGAGCTTGAATTAACGTTGGTGAGGATCAATCAACGCTGCAGACAGAAAAATCTGGCCGGCAATGGAGTGAGGGGCCGGAGTGTGTGTAGCAGGAGCTTGACTTGTCGATGGGTTTCAGGTTTGCATGTAAGTTTGCAACAGGAGAGGTGCCACGCCCCGACACACATCCACACACACAGATTAACTGGAGATTTTAAAAAATAAAGGAGGTTGAATTTATGCGCACACAAGAGAAGTGTTGAAGAACTGTCAGAACCTGGACTTCATAAAACCTCTGGATTCAAAGGTCACGGAGACATGAACCCTCACTCTATTCATAAGCCATCATATACAACATTGAATAATGTTTATCATGTTTGGTATCTTTGTTTTCAGCACAACACCACCTCTATGATCCGTGCCTCTAGACATGTTTACATACCGCATTACCAACCCTAACCAAAATCTTGGCAGGTTATATAAAGGGTTACGGATCACACTGGCGTAATCTTAGGCCCCAGACACTCTTTAAATGATTATATAAAGAGGACAAAAGCAGCTACAGTGTTGTGTTGATTAATCACATACTTTTGGTGTCATCTTAACCAGGATCTGTGAAGATCTGCCTCAGTATTAAATGCAAAAAAAGTCCTGGAAAGGTTTTATTCTATTATAGACTGACACAAAATGCTGTGATTGTATAGAAGGATTATTCTTAGTAGTAAAAAAAGAAAAACTTTTCTTTTTGTATTATTACGCTACCTGCCATTGGTTGCTGAGCAAATGCATTTATCTTGGCTCACATCTTTTGTTACTTGTAAGAATTAACATAAGTCCTGAGTGGTTTGTTTTTCTGTTTTTGTGTATTTTTTATTGAACTATTGTCCTGCTTGTTGATGATGATGTTGAATCAGTGAAAGAAGATCTAAGTCATTTTCAATAATTATGCAAATGAAGATATTTATATTTGCAATATTTGGATTTTCTAATTTCAATGAACTTATCTTTTTTATGGAATGCATGTCAAGCATCATGTCAAATACAAACATTGACCTGAATTTGCGTGGTTTATGCCTCAACCTGAGGCAACATTAAAAAAAAGTTCCATATTCCTATAAAATCTATTTTAGATGTTATACTTAATATACAGTATTTCAATTGAACAAATGTTTTCAGATGTATTTATATTGTGTTGGAAACAGTATCAACATAAAACACTCGCGTCACGTCAGCCTCCACGCCTGCTGCAGAATCTTCATGATAATCTGTCAACTAATCAGCATTAACAATTTCAACGGCCACCCCAAAAGTACAAAATGTGATGACACTGATTCCTCTCTGTAAAGTGAGGAATCAGTGAGGCTCTAGTCCTTCTGTCACACACTACCTGGCGTCCCCCATTAGCACAGTTCGCTTCCTGCCCGGCCATTATTGCCCAGGGCATTTGAAAATCTTCACTGGTGCAAGTGAATTGCATTAAAGGGTGGCCGCTTGAAAGCTTATATTTTTCTGTTGTTATCATGCCTGCAGTTCTGCAGCACTTGATATAATAGCAAAATGTGAACTCGTAGTATAGAACCTACCTGATGCATGCTAGTTTGATACATTACTGTAGATCATCTTTTTATTTTATGAGGACTCCTATGATCTTTTTTTTCGAGCTTTTCTCATACAATTTGCTTTCATTGTTTTATATTTAACAAAGTTAATAAAAAACGTAATGAAAGTGCATGGATGGTACTGTTTATTCAAAGAAATGGCAGTCCTTGCGGCACACAGTACTGATGTGGTGTTAAATATTAATACAGCCTGCAGCAGAAACAGGGTTTCTTTCATCCAATAAATCCAATTTCTCCTATGGCCAACTTTCGGGATCCTATTTCACATGCTTTCTGTGCAAAGAATGTATAGGAAGTATTGTGTGTATCCCTGTGTATGTCTGAGTAATTGCACTTTTTCTTCTCTATGTACATGTCTTTCCGTGACAGCCTCTCGGTCCAAAATAAATTCCCCATTAAACGGATGCAGAAAAACAACCTCAGTCTTAGAGTATCAGCTATAGAAAATTACCTCAAAGTCTGTGACTGTCCACTGTGAAGTATGTAGAATAATGGAATATTTTATCGAGATAACACAGAACTAATGTTATTCCTGAAACCAAACACAAGCATAACCAAATAGAACTAGCAGAATATGGCTGGCATGTAATGAGGCGGCACATGTGTGTGCCAGATCATAGATATTATGTTTCAAGTGCTTGTAGCTAGTCCAGTGTAGTTCAATTTGATACAACGTAAGTACCTGTACATACCACATTCAAACAAATTGAGAGAGCATCTTCAGAAAGTGCACAACACATACACAGCATTGAATGAAACAAACAAACAAACACATGTAATGAAACACAACCAAATACTGAATCAATGAAAGATGAACATCAATAACACTGTATGGTCAAAGCTGACGCGAGTGACTGGTGAAGTCAGATATCTGTACGTTGTGATTAAGCTAAGTTCATCACTTTTGTGAAAAAAATACTTTTGCTTGTCTTTGGTTCATATTGTATTAATGTATTTGCTGTTTTTGCATTTATATTTCTATACTTGCTTTGCATAATTTTCTTAATACTAAAGACGTAAGTGTTTAATAAGTGTTCTGCAATGTGTTGGCCTCCTCGGTATATTTTTGCACCTTGGCAGTGGCAGTTTTTTCAACTCCAATGGCCATCATTCTCAGTTAAATGTAGCAGAACCCAAATAAGTCCACCCAAATTGGGCCATCAGGTATATAACATAATATTTGTTCAGTGTCTTGGTACCTACTTAGCTGTTTCATTTACAACACTGTCTAATGTATGCATATTTATCAGTGTTGAGGCTGCAGGGGGCACAGTGCATCATTTCAAACTTCATTTAACACCGTACCATACCTCTCTCTAAAGTCCAAATTGCTCACCATGGAGCGACAGAGTAAGTCCAGACATTCATTTACTTAATGAAAACGGGCCCCTCTTCTTCTACCGCCCAGCGAGCACATACTCCACATAACTGCAACCACCATCTGCTCTCAAGCTTCCTGCCAGCTCTAGGGCTGTCCTGTGACAGAAACCCCTGCTAAGAGAGGCATCCACGAACGTGCCTTCATCATTCAGACCGCAGGACAGGCAAGGACAGTAGGGATGCTTTTTTTTAAATATATATACAAAGATGGTATCATTCCTGCATCCCTGGCGCTTCCCCAACCTGAGATGTAGCTCTCACTCGTGATGTTAATGATGCTCTTGAAATGAGCTGAATGCGCAGTTGTCAAACTTGAGCTGCAGCAGCCACACAGCTGGCAGTAAAGTTATTAGCTGCTCAGCCACAGTGGGAGAGGCTGCTTTGTGAAAAGGTTAACATCATTTTAGGATAGGCTATTGATAGGATAGTGTGTTGTGGTGGGCGAATGACCACCTGTTCAGTCCTGGAGGGGGTCTTTTCTCATACAAGGTTGAATTGTTTATTACAATTAAAAAAAGTAGGTGTTTTACGAGATATGTTTGATTTTTTCAGATTTTCCGCATAGATCTTATCCATTTGATGACAGCTGCATCATGGGTCTTTCATCAGGTTAATCAAAGCTAATCTCAGTAGTGTTGTCCCCGGGACAACCCAGACCTCCTTTTCGCAATATGAACACTAGCTGGTGCACAGCAAGATGGAAAATGATGGTCAGAACCCCAGGCCTCGAATCTGATAGTTTGTCATCGGGATAATATTACTTAATTTCCCACTGGGAGGAAAGTCATTATTTCTGACTTTATCTCAACGATGACCTCGGAAACAATCTCAGCAAGGTTATTGGTTTGAGCCCATGTTCTCTCTTCTCTTTTTGTCCGCATGACATGGTTGACCCTAAACGGCAATAAGATACAAAGCAGGGGCACAGTTCAAGCGAATGGATGGATGAATATGTGAGGCCAGACTGCAGACGAGAGCTTCATTCACCTTTAATGCGCTACAGGAGGACAATTTTGATTTATCATCAGCTTCATTACAGCTTTTTCTTGCATGATGAATGGATGGAATGTGAGATTGTATTGAAAATAGATGTCTAATGGCTGACAAGCTGCCTCTGTGATTAACTTATTCTCCAAATTGATCACATTCCTTTAACATTCGAAAAATATAGACAGACCGATTCACAAAAATCAATTTTTCTGCTTATATTATTTTTACTCCCACAGAGCTGTGAACTTGTATTTTACCCACCCCTGATGTCTTCTTTTCTTGACATACTCTTATAGTATGTCAAAAAAACATCCAACAAAATTTTGACATACAAATTTTGTTGGATGTTCAAGACAAATTTGAGTTAAAACAGAGGCAAACTGAGTGAAAACATATAATGTAGTGTTCAACCCCATTGAATCTAAATCAAAAAAACTACTTAACTGCATTTATAACTATTGCACTTGGACAAGACGCATCCAGTCCTGATTACTACTTGCTCTTTTTTGATCACATCAATATTTAAATTGACAGAAAATGAAGAAGAGATCAATGATTTTGATTTGTGATAATTAGTTAATCAGAAAGTCTTTGGTGCTGAGTCTCTTTGGGGAGATTGTAATCACAGGGCATCTGCCCTGACCAGCAGCAAGATATATCCACCCTTCAGAGTCAGGATGCTGGTGGTGGTGGTGGCTGACCACTCTGCTGAGGCTGATGAATGATTGAGCTGATGCATATTTGAGGACTAGGAGGAGATGAGGCTGTGCATAAACCAGCAGCATGAAAGGACTAGATTAATGGTGAGAATCATATTCAAGTAAAACAGCGGCTGATGGTCTAGCATGACAGTTTGTCACCATAATTGAATGGATGTGGCTGGCTGAGTGAGAACAGATGATATCAATTGATGCCCCAGACGGCAAACCGGCTAATTGAGGCAGAGCATGTGTGAAAGGTGAGGATGAAAAAGTGGTATAAGCAGTAGCTGTTACCTGAATGTACAAGTGGATAGTCTTTTTGACGCACTGACCGTTTCAGAGTCAGATTTACAAATAAATGAACCCAATAGAGTAGCTCAAATTCAACATTTAATTGACAGCTTGCACACTGACTACTGGTTCTGTTTCATGTCTCTTATCAGAATACTCTACAAACACATAGGTAAAGTATATATTTGGCCAAAGACGAACTTTAAATCTGTATCGGCCCAGAGAAACAATGATTTGCGCTGCACCTTCTTCTGTTCTTAATTTGCCATTAGAATTCTACAATACATACAGTGAAAGACAAAATCATAGGTAAAACAAAAAGACTATAGAAATCGGAAAAAATAAAAAATGTGGTATTTTCTGTTAAAAATAAAGTATATCACATTCCTCTCAAATTTTTTGTTTTCAAATATTTTCAATTATATACAGAAAAAAAAGATAGAAAATATATATACAAAATTCTGAGTGATTTTTTTAAATTTAATAATTAATCTATTTTCCTGAAGTGATATATACATAGAATCTTCTGTTATTGCAGTCAGAGCAAGACATAAAAAATAATCAGAGTCAAGTAGTGAACTTGACTCTGATTATTTTTTCGACTTATACACTTTTATTCTTGATATTTAACCCACAAAGTGCTGACTTTCCTCATTTTCAGCATGTTTCTTCGCTCACTAAATAATGCTTGGATCCATATAACAATGCTAATACTTGAATAACACACCGTGTGTTACATTACACAAAGAGTAGCTTTAGCTCAATGGGTAGACCAGCCATCTGCAGATCAGCAGATAGTTGGTTCAAGTCCCAGCAGGGTCTGCTTGCTTGAGCAAGACAGTGAAACCTTAGCTCCCCGGGTTCTTCAAAGGGACAACCGACTGCTCCCTCAGGGATGGGTCAAATTCAGATAAAAAAATTCACTATGTTGTGCTGTACTGTGTCGGGCTGTATGTGATCAATAAAGGATTTCTTCTTTGAATACAAACCCCCCCAAAAAACAAGTTAGGAAAATATGGGTGTATTTTCATGTTGGCAAACCTTAGCAAAGTTACAAATGTGATATATGTTTTGGAATGAGGACTCTTTATTCCTTAGAAACTGTCAATTTGTTTTATTTTTGAATTAGGAAAGAAATTATGACAAAACCCTTATGTAATATATAACATTATAGAGCTCTGACAATAGCGGCATTTAAAAAAATATTTTTAATTTTAGAAAAGTGTTCCATGAACTGTTCTATATTATGTCACGCATAATTTTCCGTTAAGCAGAAATGAGAATAGGTTCTTATAGTTTAAATAAAATGTATCCTTTAATTATTTAAAAACATGTATTTTGTGTTGCCTGTGTTAAAATTGAGTTTAGACACAGTTCATTTTTAGATACACAAAAAGTTAAAAGAATTCAGGAGGGGGTCCAATCATTTTCAACAGCACAGCAAGTTTGAAGGGTTGATAAAGTGTGTAACATCTTTTTTTCTTCTTTGTCACAGTTTAATTTTGTCGGGAAGCTACTGGGACCACGGGGAAATTCAATGAAGCGATTACAAGAGGAAACAGGAGTGAAAATGTCCATCCTTGGAAAAGGGTCCATGAGGGATAAAGACAAGGTAAGAATATAATAGATTTTTGTTGAAATAATAGATTTATGGCCGGTCCAAGATGTCAAACAAATGCTAGGTACAGAGGCAAAGCACTTGAACTCCAAAAAGGAACCAGAGAATGTTCCAAGAAAAAACATCTGAGAATCTAAAAAGATGAATAACAGCCCGTGTAGAATTAACAACGCTATGTTGACGAACATGTAGGAGAAAATAGGAATCTATTTCTTTCAATTGTTTAATATAATTTTCTGTAATAGTCAATTATGAATGCAAAGTAAGAAATCTCTTTGCCAAAGTCATTTATCTTGCTGACATGTTTCCCCTTGAGGAAAAATGATCTCACTATTTGCACAGACAACCTGCTGGATTGGGTCTTCATCACAATCTCAGGGTGCTATGAGAGAGTTTTCACATTTCCAGAGAGATTCCAGTACGTCCAGTTCTAAAGCACTGTAAGATCATGGCAATTTTATTACACCTACTTTTAAGTAACTGTAAAGTTACAATAATCAATACTTTGGCAACACTTTCTTTGAATACCTCATCAGCATGCATGAAAGGGTCATTCATACTGAAATGTAATGCTTTATTACATTTCAAATGTAATAAAGCATATTACATTTCAATATTACATTTTTTATTACTTTTCAATATTAAATGTACATACATGTACATATAGTACATTCTTTGCTCAGGTACTATACAACCAGTCATTAAACATTACAGATGTGATGCTTTTATCAATTAGGCCTATCCTGTCGTGTCCATCAGCAAGGATATACCGCCAAAAGGCCCCCCAATCCCCTTTGTTGCACAATTAAACCCCCTAATTGAACTCCTCAAATTGAGAAAAATGTGAAGTTAATGTATTCTTCTTTTTTTTTTAGTGAGTAACATATGAACTTCAAGGGTAAAGTGTGATATATACAAGATGGAGCTCTTCTCCAGACTACATCAGACCAACAGTTGAAACATTTTGGCCCTAAAAATTTTGGAGGTAAAGCGCTCACTAGTGTCAGAAATATACAACTGTCCTTTACCCATATCACTCCAGTTCTTCCTCGTCTATGTGGGCAGGAAATTTGAAAAGGATCCATGAAATACATTTTGAGTTATCGCGTAAATACGAAGGATCTGACCCGGCGGCGATGATTATTCCATAATATCCATGACATTTTGGCGATAAAACAATGCATGAAAATTTCTGTTTGCACACTCATTTGTACAAATTTAAAATTTGAGAAACCAGAGAACTGTCCTCCACTAGTGAACCCCCGCCTGAACACCCGCCTGATGCACCATACAACTTTGACACCTTTGATGTTATTAGTCAGCCCATAATAGCACAATGGATCACTTGAACTTTCATTCAAACTCTGGTTCTTTCTGCTCTTCCAAATTGTGAATTTGGCTGTTGCAAATACAAAAGTGATTAAAACCAGAGTTTTACTTTTTCCTGTGTACTTTTGTCCAAAAACACAGAACATGACACCAAAAACCCCTCCAAACGCCTCTACCCACCTCTGAGGCAAACTGTGCAAACCTACCCATCGGGAACAGGACACCATTAGATGCTCTTGATCTTGTGTTTAGAAGAAGAACTCAGTACTTCAACAAAACTGGAGTACAGCTACTGTCCACTGCAGGAGCTCAATATGCCCACATCCAAGTACTCAGAATTAGGAGCAGGATGCTCTTCTCCCCCCACTCCCCCACAGCAGGAATCACACTCAGGGAAGGGAAGATATATTCATATCCCACTCCACTTATCAACCGGAGCTCGGCTCCAAGCGAAAGCCCGGAGATGACCACACAGAAACCACCAAATCACCACGAGGCTCTGAAACACTGCCGGCTACCAGTCACCTCAGCTAGTCTCTCGACTAAAGTCCTTTTGAGGCATGTTTTATTATGCCAGCCTCAATGAACTTCCTTCTCATTTGGCTCGAAGAAAACAGTCGTCACTCATGGAGTTGCAGAGGATTGTAGGTCTAGAGAGTTCACACTCATAACCCTTATCAGGAATATCTGTCCATCGAGTCCACGATCGGCCTCCTATAGCAGTAGAAGCAATAGCCATACAGCCATCCAGTACTCAGAACAGCAATACAAGCAGCGTTTAAGCTGAGCGCATTCTGAATTCTGCTGTCCTGGAGACACAAGTACTTGTTCCCCCTCTACCACAGGGAGTTACACGACCAAGGCTTGCAGGCAGGGATGAACGGACCAGAAAAAATCCTCCAGCATCCTCAGCAGTTGCTCCATGAGGCCTGTTGTTGGAACAAAGACTTTAAGTTTGTACCAAACAGAAGAGGCAACCAGGTTATTGGCTGTCAGAGCTCCTCCCAAGTAGGAAAGTTGGGATAGGCATAATACAGCATAACATTCAGACACAAGACACATCATTTTATTTCATGAATAAGTTCAGGAGAAATGTGACATTGAAAGATCATTCTTAACCTTGGAAATAGCAATTTAGAGTTGTCCAATTTAAAATTTCGCTCACATGACAATTGTACTAAAAGCATCTATTAACTTCTCTTCCATGGTGACTCAAAATTCAGGTTAAAAGTTAATTCTTGGCGTCGCAAGCAGTTTTTCTTTCAGTTCATTATTGCCTTAAAGATCTGGTTTAACCAAGTGAACCTTTGGACAACTAAACTTCTATAAATAGAGTGCAAGATTCTTCAAGAACAACATGGGATTTGTAATTAGGTATGAATATGTTTCCACATGGGTTTCAATCCAGGCTTTGTTTTAAGGCAGAAGGTCTTCACACCATGACAGAGACTAGAAGCACTGAGACAATGTTTTGCAAGGTGTCTTTCTGTGTGTACAACTTTGAAGGCTTTTTGAGTTTTTACAGTTGTGGGATCATCATCATGTTCTTCATGGATACAAACTTTTATATTCTCTAGAGTTATTCAATGGTCAGTGAGGGACATGGGATGGATTTTACGTCCCCTCAATATATCAAACGTTGACATTTCGTCCGAATCACACTGGGTGTGAGTCATTCACATAATTGCTGCTTCTTGGTTGAGTTTATGTCAACGGAAACAGTGAACACATGTTGGTTCCGCATTGATGAGCTAACCCTGCATATTTAAAATCCTCAGGACTGATATTTTAGCTATTAAAATAAAAACGAGGAGTTGAATATGCTGCATGTAACAAGCTTCATTGCACATGCCAGGGAAGCAGCTGGAACAAGATAAGTCAAGCTGTTTTACAGTTAATGAAATCTGTTTCCAGTACATTTCTGCACAGAACCTGGTCCATATGAAAAACTGCAGAGATCGTAAAAGCCTGAGTTTCTGTGGCTTCAGTCGGCAGAAATGACATGGCTCCAGAATCTCAAACCACCTTTTGAGTATTTTCTTTATTTTACTTTTCTATAGCACAACATACATATAATATAAAAATAGAAATATCAATCAAAATGTATGTATTAATATGATCCAGTTACGTGATGTCTGAATCTCACAATGATGTTGTCAGGTGTCAATAAATGTGTTTTGCTGTGATATACCACCTGCAGAATAACACACCTTAAAACATATTTACAAAAGATTGAGGTGTACATTTATAGATGAGGAAGGCTCAAGGAAAAGTATCTGGACTCAAGGGAGGGTTAAGACACAAAAGTCACACCCCACTCACCCACAAACAACGAAGAGTCCCTAAGAGGCAGTATCACTAACAGGGTGACGTCTATTCCCCTGAAACCTGAAGGAAATACATGGTGATGTGTGCAGCACAAAGGATAATAATAGGCCACTAACATGCTGCCTATGAAACGATAAGATTCACTGTTAGGTATTTCCTTCTGGCGATATTGATTTTGTGTGCAGTGTGACCATGTCTGAAGAACTGATGAGACTGACAGTTAAAGGTCATGAACGAAAGGCTGGCTGCCATCCGAGGCAGCTGGTCGCCAGACGGCGTGTCACAGACCCAC
Source organism: Lophius americanus (assembly GCA_037951165.1). Lineage (NCBI taxonomy): Eukaryota > Metazoa > Chordata > Actinopteri > Lophiiformes > Lophiidae > Lophius > Lophius americanus. The sequence continues at coordinate 19,469,661 of JBBDHG010000019.1, read as the reverse complement.
ACGTCATCACACATTTCTGCATTAAGCAGAGTGAATTGGTCTAATGGTGTGGTCTATCAGGTTTGTTAATATTTACCTCCACCGACGGAGTATGTTAGTAGTAGACGTACATTGTGGCGACTAGAGCGCTATAGACAAACCTGAGTTAAACCAGCGTTTGTAATTTCATCCAGACATCATCTTTGGGCCTAAAACAAGCTAAATATGAGGGCTTTAGCTGAACTAAAGCAACGTTAATTGTCTTGCAATTATTTAGGTTAGGAAATGAAGATTATGACAATAATAGCGGAGATTAGTGAGACTTTTTAGGACTTCTTCAATTTGGATCATGTATTATCAGTAGTGCCAGCCATTAAGCTAAAGATTCTAACTGGCCTGAAAATGCCTGTAAATAAAAGAACTGTCCAAAAAGTTTCGAAGGAACAAGCACACTATTTAGCTGAATTTAAGTATTGTTAATTATCCTTCATGTGACCTGCCAAGATTATTGTAATTGTTATTATAATAATTCACCATAAGTGCAAGCAAACAAAGGACATAGTAAGTTATACATTCATGTATAAAACTCACATATATAAAGCGAACACTTAAAGACACCCATTTCGTCCTGCAATGGGTGGAGACACAGTCGTAGGTGAAGAGAGTTTACTTGAGCGGACCCAGCACACACCCCTGGGGTCCCTATGCTCACTGTTCTTGCGCCGGATGTTCGGGTACCAACTTTGACTGTCTGTGAAGAAATCCAGAACCCCGTTTCTGAGGGAGGGTATCAATCCGAGGGTGACGAGTTTCTCAGCCAGTCTGGTTGGGAGGACCATATAAAAAGCCGTGCCGTAGTTGATGGACAGCATTCGTACATATATGTCCTTGATCTCCGGATATGTAAGGGCTGTGTGGATGGCAGTGTTGACTGCGTCGTCACTGGACCAGTGGACAGGTTCTGACTGTACGCAAACTGTAGGGGGTCGAGAGTGTCCGGGATGGTCTTTTTGATGTTGGTCATGACTATCCTCTAAAAACACTTCATTATAATTGAGGTGAGTGCAATGGGACGATAGTTGTTTGAGCAGGTTTTGGTGTTTTTCTTAGGGAGGGGCACAATGGTGGTGGTCTGGATGCAGGTGGGCACAGAAAGATTGCGAGAAGGACAGATTGTAGATATCTGTTAACACCTCAGCCAGCTCTGATGAGCAGACACTCAGTGCTCAGCCCGGGGACGTTATCAGCACCTGCTGCTTTCCGGGGGTTCATTCTCCTCAGCGCCCTGCACACCTCAGCTGATGTCACAGTGAGTGACATCAGCTGCCTCTGTTGGTAGGATGTGTTGGATTATTACAATCGTCAAAGCGAGCGTAGAACTCATTCAGCTCATCTGGCAGTGTGCTTTGGCTGGTTGTGACCCCTCTGCTCCTCTGCTGGTAGCCTTCAGCGTTGCCAGAGACAAATGCAGTGGAACTGGCACGTAACATGGACCGTACGTCATAGTTAATCCCGGGTTTTTGGTTTGGGTATGTTTTGTAGTACTTGGTATAAACAATGCTGTGTATGCAGGTACTGATGTAGTCATTAACCCCCGAGGCACATTCTTCCAAGTCTACAGTACAGTCCTCTTTCACAGCAGCAGTCTTAAACACATCCCAGTTAGTACTATTAAAGCAGTCTTGCAACACCAGATCTGTTTATTCATTCCAGATTTTAACAATTTTACTTACTGGGGAGGCCTGTTTACTCACTGGAGGAGCTGCCTGTAAGATGGGTAGAAGAACAGGGAGATTTGGTCAGACTGTCTGAAGTGGGCCCGAGGTTCAGTCTTTTAGGCGCCCTGCACGGAGCGGAACTACTAAGGCTCACACTCACACTATATAGTTTTCGCTAGACCTGATAAGTGCAAAGTTTTGAGAGCTTTCGGGGATGGGATAACCACCAAAAAGGCCATTCTTTTAGTCTAAAAATAATAACGGAGCAGATACAATAACGTCTTCGCGCTGCCATTGCTCGATCTCTGATAAGTCCCCTGTATGTCGTCCAATCAGCCTAAAACCTCTTCTTATTGATTAAGGTCCTGATGAGGGATCTTAAGGAAATAAATCATGTGTTACCATAGCGCCACCTGGTGGCAATACAACATTTTAAAATGTATATATCACTTTAATTAGCACTAGCAAGTTGATCCATGTCAATATGTTGTAATTTTTTGTTTTGCCTAATCAGGTTGTGTAGACAATACAGCAATTTACAGTCATCAGAAAGTAGTTATTTGAAAGGTTAGACATGCTTGACCGTGCACAAAAACTGGTACACATGTCAGGGGACACAGTTTGAGATACTGGATATAAGTTTGAGGAGGGGGCATTCCAAAATGGTTCCACGGTTCCGCCAACAATATTTGAGGAAAACAGCCCCCACCATTTCACCAAGAAATAAGAAACTTGGTACACATATATATCTTACCAGGATCTACAAAGAAGTCTCTTGGAACCATGACCTAAACTCAACCAGAAGTTGGCCATTTCTGAATTTTGTATGATCCTTTCTGCAATTTGTACCTCAACTAATACATCCTAGAGATTCAACTCGATCAACATGAAAGTTGGTGAAAATAATCTCAAAATATTGAAAACTAAAAATCTTAAAGGTTTTTTCTATAACATGAAAGACGTCACCCTGGCGGCATGAAACTCACCAATAAACCTGTTTGCTCATCAAATCAATCTCCATTGTCCAATCTTTCCCAAACTTCACCTATTGGTGAAGAGTCCCTTCCACAAGAGATCCCTATGACAATAGTCTGTTTTAGTGACAGAAACACCTTCGCTTACATAGGCAGCAGAATGTACGCCTCAGGTGACAAATACTTATTTGAATAATAATGTAAAAATGTATTGTCTGGTGTCAGACTTGTGTCTTAATCCAATTGGTGCAGCCCAGTGGCAGCTGGTGCATATTTTTTTTTTACCAACATTGTTTTTATTGTTTTCACAACATAACAAAAAAAACACACACAGTTACATGCATTGAACAAACATTTCCAAAACAAGCCAAATTCCCAATTTATTCATTGGGGATTTTTATTTATTTATTTATTTATTTATTTATTTATTCGAGATCCTGTTTGGGGATCAAGCTAGTGAGTTATTCTATATTTTAGTCCATTTTATAAAAATTAAATAAAACATTTCTGTTGTATTGGTCATCGCAGAAGGCTACTGTTTAAATATCCCCAGGCACATCCATCAAATGTGTCAAGTCTGTTCCTGATATGTAGTAAACGAAGGGTCCCATATCTGATGGAAATTGTGTTGTTGATGTTTTATTGAATAGGTAATTTTCTGTAAAGGATGTATATAGCTGGGACAACCATCTGCTTACTCATGGTCTTCTGATGTTTTTCCATGATTCATGTTTTTCCATGATGAATAATATGCTTAAATATACAAATATTTGTTGATTCTTTTTAATCTTCAAATTATCCGGGTATAAGCCTTATATAAAAATCTGTGGGATTAAAGGTACTTGAATCTCTAAAATATCTTGGATGCATTGTTTCACTTCTTGCCAGAATTTTTTTGTATTTCAGTACACTGCCAAATACAATGAAGAAGTGTTCCCTTTTCCTTCTCACATTTGGTACAGATCTCGGGGATGGCTCTATTATATCTGTTGAGTTTTTCTGGGGTTATATATGTTCGCATCAACCAGTTATATTGTAGTAATTTCAGGCGGGTATTAGTAGTTCTCGATAGTGCATTAGTACATGTCTCCTTCCACTCTTCCATTGAGATGTCTTCCTTTAGGTCCCGCCTCCGTGCCTCCAGTCTCTCCACACATGTCTCTGTATATATTTAGGAAACTAAGCCCTTCACTAAACAATTCATGGTCATTAATTCTTCTATGGTAGACATTGAGGGGATGCATAATGTTTGATTCTGTTGTGTTCTAATGAAGGTTCTCAACTGCAGGTATTTAAAGAAGTGATTATGGGGTATGTTACATTTATCGATTATTTCTTCAAATAACATCAGCAACTTTTGCGGGTTGTAAAGAACTCCTATTTTTCCCAGCGCCTTTGTGGCTCAAGATTTAAATCCCCTATCTGCTATTCCTGCAGAGAAAGAGTCATTTCTCCATATTGGACTGAAGACAGAGAGAGAGGCCATTTCTCCCAGATACTTTTTAACTTGATACCACACTACAACTACATGTTTCTCACTATAGGGCTGTTTGTATAGATTCTTGGCGTTTGCTGGTTACAGGTAAGTAGGGAGGGGCAGATTTAGCTGGAGTTCCTCCATCTCCTTCTAGAGAGGAGCATCTCTATCTGTGAAGTAAAACAAAAAGGTTTTTAACTGTGCTGCCAAATAGTACCGAAGCTGATTGGGACATTAAAGTCCCCCTCTGTCGTAGGGCAAGTATAACAGTGACGGTCTTGTCCGACCACGTCTATTATTCCACAAAAATCTAACTAATAGGTTTTTAGTTGAGTGAACAGGTTACTTGGAGGAGGAAGTGGAAGATTATGAAACAAATACAATAGTTAAGGCAGTGTGTGAATCTTAAGAACATTTATTTTCCCTATTAGTGACATTGGTATTGGTGCCCACCTGTCCAGTAATTTTGAGATTTCTCACATTAGTTGTTCGTAATAGCTGGCTGCTATATATTCAAGACGTGAGACAATTCCAATGCCCAGGTATGTGAAACAATCTACAATCTTAAATTGAGTGGCTATTTCAGGAGGACTTTTGCTTTCTAATTCATCTATGAACATTATTGATGATTTAGATTAGTTTAACTTATAGCTTTAGATTTTTTCAAATTACTTTTATGAGTTCTAAAAATTAAAGAATAGATTTTTCCATATTTTTAAGAAATATTATTAAATCATCTTTTCAACCCATTATGAAAAGATTCCTTAAACATTTCTAATAGTGGTAGCATCAGTCTACGTTTGAACATTTTGTAAACCTCAATAGGTATCCCATCAGGCCCAGGGGTTTTCCTCCTTTGATATTGTCAATGGTCATAGATAATTCCACAAAAGTTATATCTTTCTCTAATTCTCCTTTGATTGCTTCTGATTTCCTGGGAATATGAATGCTGTCCAAAAACTAGTTCAATTCAGGTGTATTTGGATCTATTTCTGAGCTATAAAGCTATAAAGATATTTCATTATATTGTATTCTTAGGTATTCCGAGAACCTGACTTGTAGAATTCTTCTTCTAATTTCTTTATTTTTGTTTCTAACAATTTTATTTTCTGATACGTTTCTTTGGCTTTAGAGCTAGTAAAGTTAATTATTTGTCCCCTAATAAAGGCTTTAAATGCCTCCCATCTGATACTTCCTGAGGTTTCTATTGTGTTTGTTTCAAAATAGTATTTGATTTGTTCATCTAGGAAGGTAACAAAGCCAGCATCAGCCATCCATTTTGTTTTGATCTCCATTTGGGAATATCACTCTTGGTAGATTAAAGAATTTGGAGCATTATCTGACAGGAGCATGGGGTCGTAAGTGACCTTTTTTATTTTACATTTTGGTAGTGCTGAAACTAGAAACAGATCTTAGCGTGAATTTGACTGGTGTGTGCTGGAGTAACATGAATATTTTTTATCAATGGGATGATCTTCCCTCCAAACATCAGTTAGATTCATGTCTTTCATGAAATTATGAATTACGCCTCTACTTCTTGGATGTGATTGGTCCACTCTCGAGCTTTTGTCCCTCCGTGGATCTAAAGTGCAATTAAAATCGGCTGCCATAATACTTCCATTATAGTTCATCTACATTTGGGGCGTAAATATTTATAAAAATTAACTGTTCCCTGAGAATAGTTCCCTGAATAATCAGGTAACGTCCTGCCTTGTCTTTGATAACTTTGTGAATCTGTAATGGAATAGAGTCATGAACCAAAATAATGACACCTTTTGCCTGAGAGGTAAAGGGGGCCGGCAAAATTTTACCCTTCCACCTCCTCTTCACTTTTAGCTCATCTTCATGCATGAGGTGAGTTTCTTTAAGGATTACCAGATTAGACTGTAATATTTCCTGTTAATAACTTGTTTGACCTTTTTAGTTTTTGTAGCTCTCAGCAGCTCTCTCTGTAATTTTAACCTTTAGTTCAAAAATACATATAAGTAAGTAAATTAGAATTTCCCCAATACTTTAAGTAACTTCAAACCCGACAAAGAGAAAAAAAAAACTGAAATGATTATTTCCCTCGACCATTATCAATACATCTGAATATTGAGCCCGTCAGATGTTCCCCCACCTTCAAATATTGGACCTCCAGAAAGCAAAGAGCAGCTCCACACAACGTGAGGATCAGTGCTGACACAAAAAATAAAAACAAGACAAACTTAATTACTCTGTTACTATAATTAAGACAATTCTTTTAAACAACCCAACGAGCGAAAAAGGCTCCTATACTTACCTAATTAAAATATTGCGTATTGAACCAGAGAACTGTTCATTATCTATAGACGTACAGAAATCAGAATTCAATGTAACAAATTAAATAACTTTCACTCTTCATCACAAGTGTTATCACATCAAAGTAATGTCCCATAAACAGTTATTGGATAATGTTTCTTACGGTGTCATCCTCTTATTAATACCACGGTCTGGTTGTTTATCCGACTGGATCTTCTCAGTTAAGTGTTCAGCTTCGTCTGCGCTGTTGAAAATGTGAGAGCGGTCCTTGTAGGTCACTATAAGCCGGGCCGGAGGGATCATGCCGACCGGAACCCCACTGGTCAAAGGTGTCGCCGTGCATCTTAGAACTCTTTCAGCTTCTTGTGTATCTCCGCCACCATGTCCTGGTAAAACCTCACCGGCTGGTTCTTGTAGAGGATCTGCCGTTTCGCTATGGCTGCTCGCATCACCGCTTCTTTGTCTTAGTCATTCAGGAACTTCATTATAAGGGTTCTAGGTGCGGAGTTAGTTTTATGTTCTCTTCTTGGTCCGAGCCCTTGTGCTCTTTCTACCTTGACTTTTCCCCGGAGCGGCGTCTCCGGTATCCAGGCCTCCAGGAAGCCAAAGGTGTCTTCACTCTCCGCGTCCTCAGGTAAATTAACAAGTCCTATGTTGGAGTGACGTGATCGAGCCTCCAGGTCCAGTTTTTTCTTTTCTAAGTCTTTATTTTTCCCTTCTAGATTTTTCATCGTCTCTTTGAGCGCAGTCAAATCGTCGTCTTTTGTGGAGATTCTCATCTCAGCTTGTGTGACTCTTTCCGAACAGCCCGTAATATCTTTCCTTACATTTTCAATCGCAGTGAGAATGCCGTCAATTTTGGATGAGAACTCAGACTACATGTTATTAATAGCTGCCAGTATTAATGTCGAAGTGAAGCCGGATTCCTCAATTGTAGTAGTGTTATCGCCCTCCGACTGTTTCCCGAAGCTAGCGCCAGCATTGGGCCGGCCGTGGTTTGTCTTCTTTTGTGGCATCGGTATATTCCTCAACACTGATGTAGTTGGGTTGGGTTGGGATGAATGTCACATTTGGAATAAGCGTTTTAGATAAGAGTTGGAGTTTTGAGTAGCAGAGCAGACTTACATGCGTCCTTTCAGCAAGCCGCCATAACCAGAAGTCCTGGTGGATTTTCGATTTATTTACTAATTCAGCAGCAGCAAAAAAGGAAAATGGAGCTGAGGACTTTAGTGCAATGAATTGAGGTTGTGTTTTTTGTGTGTGTATTTTTTTTTTGTAAAGCTGTTTCATTCTTATCTGTTGTGTTAGGAGATCCAACTGTTGTGGATTGTTGATTTCCCCCCCCCCCCCCCCCCATTTCCCAATGTTTCCATTTTGTCGGGAGTGCGGCTAGAGGAGGATGAAAACATGCTGCTTTTAAGCAACAGGGATAGTGTTGTTCTTACTTCTTTCCTGAAACATAGTACTGGTGGACTGAGCCAGAATGATTTGAGGTAGACCTCAGATGTGGTGATTGTACAATGGGTGCTTATGTGTGAACAAGTTAATTATGTTTGTCAATTTTGCATGAGAACAGTGCACCAATCATATTGGGAGATATGATCCTCAATACACTCACATATATTAGTCGGTTTGACACGGAGCTACGCAGTTTGAATTAGAGAGGTTTCAGTTCTCATAAGGTTCTTACAGCAGTGTGAACGTACATATGAATATATCGATCAACTAAACCCACAGGAATACTGTCGACTCTATCTGGAATGCTTAGCTCAATCTGTGCTGTAGTATCTCCAACATTTCCCTGACTGCGTTTGGAAACAGTTCAAAGACCCAGTCCTCTGTCCACTTGCACATTTTGAACTGATCCATAATGACCAAGGTTCTCAGAAAGAGAGTTTGAAAGGCTGTCTGCACTTTTTGAGAGTAATTATAATATTACTCCTAGATTGTAGTCAAGTCTCCTGTCATGCAAGGACAAAGGTTTAAAATCCCCTGAAGTATGTAAATGGCCCCCTGGCTTCTGTTAACATTCAACATCATTCATTCTTGAGTAAAGCAGAATGACTAAATACAGGTAAATATTTAAATAATGTTCTTTTCCTTCATTCATTCTGATTCTACTGGATAATCCATGAACTTTTCAGAATACATCAGCTGTGCTAGTAACTCTTCCTGTAAGTAGAAATGTTGTCTCTTCTCTGGTTTTGACATCTCTTCTGATTTGTTCAGGGGAAGATTCATTTTATAATTCATTGGTTCTTTTTAAAGACAAGGAGGACTGCTCCTGAGCTGCATTACAGATCTTTTAAGCCTTTAAAGCCAGTGTGAGGCCTCGGGCACGGCCCCGTAGGATTTAGATTGAACTTCTCTTGTCAAATACAAGCTTGGAGTGACGTCTTTTGTTCAGTGCTTTCTTGCAGACCTCCTTGAACTCTATGCCCTCCACCCTAACGGAACCTCTCGCCATCAGAATTATTTTTTTTATTTGTCATTTACCCTCTGAAGCTTGCTTGCTTTAAGGAGTCATTAGCGAAGTGTTTGTTTTACTCATATGTTTCACTGGTATTCTGTGGTTTCTCTTTTCACATAGATTTTTCCAAAAGAAAATTGAAACTTGAAGACATATAAGATATCAGAAAAATAATTTTTAATGAAGTTTTGAAATTAAGATGTTTTAATTTACAATAGGAATTACTCTTTTAAAATAATCAAGTGAAGCAATTAGTTACAAAAGCTGTGTTTACAGTTTGTTCTGTCACCTTTGTACGTAAACAAGAATTTAAAGCTGGACTCTATGGAATTTCTGATTAAAGAATTAGAGCAAACTTCTTTTTTTTTTATCAACAACGGCCCTGTGATGATGATAATTGTGTAATGACTCAACTTCTGCTTGTCTCTCGTCATGTTGACATCTTCATCATTTCTCTCTTCATTCATTTATTTATTTTCCATAACTGCTTATCCTGTTCAGGTTCGCTGGTGTTTGCCGTATGAAAGTATTTCTTATTTTCCTCATTTCCTCATCCTCATTTCAGTCTTCTCCTTACCAGATGTTCCACACTACAATAAGGGGTGTAAGAAAAACACGGACTCACTTTAGCGTCAAGAAAATTTAGTATTTTCTGACACTTTATTAATTTAGTTTTAATCTCTAATTGAAATTACAAGATTTGATGTATTTTATTTTGTCTTTCAGTCCAGACCTTGATTTTCCTTCTTTCACATGATAACACAAATAAACTGAGAGATAATTGTATAACCACATATCACTAGTTAATTAACATGTCACTATAATTGTTTTTCTATTTTCACATTTTACCCAGATTTAATTTATATAATGTTCATGTCAGTTTGCTCAACTTCACCAATGATAGAGATCATCGTACATCCACACCAATGAAAGAGTTTCTCCAGTAACAGGGGCATCTGAGTCCATGGTCACAAATGTCTAGACTGGTCACAAATGTCTACACTGTATGTATCGTTCTTATTTTCACTCCATTTTCTTATTGCCTGATTTGACCCCATGTTGGTGACTATATTCATGTCTGAATACAAAGTATGTCTATTTTTTCCTTCATATTTTTTGACTTGATTTTACTTGTTGAGGAACCTCGGTGCAAGCGGCAACAAAATAATTTACTGGCCATCAAGATGTCCTGAAAGATACATGGTGTTTTGGTCACAAGATGTCTATCTATTTAAACACTTCCCGGAGCTGTTTGGAGGTGGAGCCTGTAGATCACCCTTCACAGCAAATAAAAAATATATAGTTTTTGTTGGAAAAATATTAAGCCTCCTCAGAGCCTCAGCATATGGCTGAGCTATTTTATAATTTTTCAACAAAGGGAATTTAAGTTTTCACTGTATAAATGTCAGCGTTATTATTCAATATACTATACTATATATATATTTCCCTGCGAGCCTTTGCTTCGTCAAACATTCCACACTGATAACCCTACCTACACTTACTTATGATGACGATGATGATGATGATGATGATGATGATGATTATACTTTACTCTTTGTTGCACCTCGGCTGCTCCATTTGCAATACCACAAAGCAGAAAAAAAATCTAAAGAGGAAACAAGAGTACATGAAATAGACATAACATTAACAAACACAAACAACAATAATCAAGTCATGTCATTGTGCATTTCAGCTCTAGCTCTAATATTTAGTTTAAGGATTGACTCATGAACAAAAAATGCTTAATGGAGCTCTGTATATTCGGTTCGATTCTAAAACATTGCATTCACTGTTCTTTAACATATCTCATGGTGATAATTGGATTCATAATATTTCTCCAGAGGATGACCCACAATATGTGAGCAGATTTTTTGTTGGTAGAATAATTGTGACTTTAGAGTGGTGGTCAAACTCTTATACCGTGTAGTATAGCAATAATGCAGGACACTCATAATCACACATAAAAATAAGAGAAGAAGAATCTGTCTACTAATAATAATAATAATAATAATAATAATAATACATTCAATTTATAATGCACTTTACATTTAGATCAAATCTCAAAGTGCTACAAAGTAAAAGCAGATAAAAGCATCAATAAAAAATAAAATAATAACGATATAAAAACCTGACCAAAAAGCAGCAATGTTAATTAAAGTTATAGGTTCTGCTAAAAAGGAAAGTTTTAAGTCCTTTTTCAGTGTGTCAGTCGTCTGTGGAGCCCTCAAATGGTCAGCGAGGGCATTCCACAGACGAGGGGTAGCAGAACAGAAGGCCCGATCACCCATGGTGCTGAGCTTAGTCCGGGGACGGAGGAGGCGGTATGAGTGGGTAGAACGGAGGGATCGTGTTGAGGTCAGTGGGGGTGAGTAGTTTCTACTAAGAAAATAGATTCTTTGTTTTACTTTGACTTGACTGCTTCAATGATGTCTTTGGACATCAAAGTATTTATAGGAGAGTACCTGTTGAATTTTTTCACTATGGATTAAAACAGGAAAGTTTTGAGGCTCTGATGGTGAACAAAATACAATTTCCTTGGTTTTCTTTGTATTAATCTCAAGAGCATTCAAATAACTCCATTCAACCATTCAATCCATTCATAGCTGTTCATGCTGTGCTGATGACGCCTGAGATACTTAACAGGGAAAATGAAACTGTATCATCAGAATATTTTACAATGTTTTTATTTGGTTTGTCTGTGTGACCACCACTTGTATAAAAGCATTGCAGAACTCACTCAGCTCCAACATTGGTTCGTATAGGAGATGAGAGGTTTTGTTGACCTGTACAATTTGAATTTTGTTGGTAAGAAAAGAAGCATACTATAAAATCAAAGAGGGATTCAGTTCCCGCTGAACCATTTTTGACACCAAAATGTCTGCTTGTATTCTGTTTTCTTTCTAATCCAATGAAAAATTTAGAAAGATGCGTAGATTTGGTTTGTCTAAAGGAGGTGGACCCGAGTAGCAACTGTTGTTCTAACAAGATCTTTCAGCAGAATTCTCCTTACAGATTTCATAATCAGTGATGTAAGTGATGTTTTTTTCACACATGGAATTTTAGGTAAAGGTGTCACATATTAAGTTTTCCATACCAGAAGTAGAGGATGTATCTATAGGAGAAGTGTGAAGCGGATTTATAATTTATTTATGTCTCTAGCAACATATGATTTATTGTTTGCATACATTTCAATCTCCTTTGTAGAAAGAATAAAAAAATTCACTATTTGCCGATTAAAGCAGGTTTTCAGTTGTCTCTTAAGTTTGATCCTGTACACTGGGATCATGTGCTCAACATTATGATCAGAATTTGGTATGTGGAACTTACAGTTAGACACATAATCATCTTTTGTCCAAAATATTGCTAATTCACACTTGTTATCATTTATACTATTCATTGGCAATTATACAAATTCAAGATATACAGAGAGTACAACTCCAAGATGAGATAAAAAAAAAGTCAAAACTTGCAGTTATCTCATCATTACTTTAATTCTTTAGAATTATCTTTTCTTCACGTTGAAGCTCTCCCAAAGTATATCTCTACCTTTAATAAAAATCAAATTCCCTCATTAACGCTTTTTGGTTTTCAAAAGTATGTTATTGCTATATATTTGATAAAAGCACAAGTTCGCTGCAGATGAGATAATCAGTTCTTTTATGCAACCTATACTCTGTTTTTGACAGGTTTAGTGATCCAATCTTTGAGTGAAATAATATAATTGCTCAATTGAGCAGCAATTCTCAGTTTTCTGAAAGTTTCTCCTTTTTCAAGTAGTGAAGTGAGAGTGAATCCACCACCGAGCCAATCGTGGGGTCTACTCTTCCAGTATGTTGGCTTATGACGAAATAATTGAAATACTCAAAGAGCACAAACCCCCACTATGGCAGATAAATCATTATCTACATGTGGCACACCACTATTTAAACAAAAGTGTAATGGAGCTCAAATCCATAGGAGCCTGGTGCTCCCTGCCGGTAGGAGAACTGCAGATGCAGCAAAGTTAGAGTGTTGATGTATGTTGCAAATTAATGAACCAAAAGCTAATCAAAAAAGAGCTCATTTATTTGCACATGACAGAAAAATATACCATTAAAGAGCAATGTAACATATTAGATACGTAATATAACAGATCTCTGACAAGGGGCAACATTTCAAAAATGATTTCAGGAATTATGGTCTGTGATATTTTCTTGATCTATTACAGAAACCTAGTAACTTCCTGTCTATGAGAAATGGGGCTGGGTTATGATGGGTTGAAACATTAATCTCTACATGAAAGGTTTAAGCAATTTTGTAACAAATGTATGTTTTATCCAGTGTTTATTTGTTTTTTAGTAATAGATACATTTCCACAGATGATATCAATTTAAGACTAGAAGAGTTACCTTATATATGTCAATCCCGTAATCAGGAAAACTTTAAAAATTAAAAGCATGGGTTAATTTTAATGTATACAACAGCTTTATTATTACATTGTAATACAGACAAGTTCCTAGCATAGTATAAAAATATTATCAAGCCACATGTATGAAAATCTTTTGAGGTCTCATTTATGCAAACTGAACTTCTCCTCCACAGGAAGAAGAATTAAGGACAAGCGGAGAGGCCAAATACTCCCATCTGAGTAATGATCTACACGTTTTAATAGAAGTCTTTGCTCCACCTGGAGAGGCCTATTCCCGCATGAGTCACGCCCTGGAGGATATTAAAAAATTCCTTGTACCAGTGAGTTTATATTTACCTCATGTCTTTTCTTCCTAACTTTTATTCATATGTCACATATACAAACATCAGCCACTGCAGCAGCATAGTTAATTGCCCCATCAGGCAAATTAACACAAAATAAACAGTTTCTGAGTTTCCAGCTTTCTGTATCCTGAGTTTGTTTACATTAGGGTAAGATATAAGCCTGTTTTTCTCTGCATGATACAACCACTGTCCTACATTACATGCCTTTCCGCGCAGTTCATAAATAATGTATTCAGCAATTACATTGCAGCATGGAACAACTTGCAAGAGACTACAGCAACTTATAGCCTGAAGAACTAAGGAATAATTAATGTGCATATTGTGTACACTTGCTGAGTCTAAGCTGTAAATATTAATCAAGCTTTGCAAATGTGACAAGACTAATAGAAGAGTTGGGCTGCAAGGAGTTCACGCTTCTCGCTATGCAGAGCTTTTGTTCTTACAATCATGTCAGCTCATTGCACCAGAAGAATGATCACACTGTGTCTGGGCTGAGCATGCACCACACCACCCTCCCACATACAAACTACTTAACTCTGTCCGCCATAGAACAAGTAAGGAAATGCAAATGATTTGCATGAATAGTTACGAGCTGGCTCCTGCTGCCCCATGTTGCAACATGCATCAAGTGCAGTGAGATTGGTGGTGTAGAAAAGAGACTTACATTTCACAAAAATCCTAATTTGCTTCAGCGTCGAATTGCAATAATGCAGTCCAGTTTGTTCTAGTTATTAAAAAGTGATTTGCTAGTCTCTATTGCCTCTCCCAGATTGACCCATCCATAGTGTCGCCTCATCGAGGGCTGTTACTTTAGAAAAGATGAGGGGTTGTGTATTCATAATTATTCTTACACGCAAGGGTAATAAAGACTAATTTCTCTAATTGGTGTACACAGAGGAGTTAGTTTAAGGCATTACTGTTTAAATAGGTGCACATATTCTTATGCTAAGTTAATGAGGATCTTTGATTGAGATTTTACCAAGTGACATAAGGGTTGTAAATAATTGCAATTATTAATTTGCTTCCTCACTTTACTTTATTTGGAGTGTGGGTTGACTTCAAAAAGGAGAAAATATCGCGCTTTTTTTGACAGTATAATCAGCCTGTACCACCAAAAATAATGGATTTGCCAAAAAAACTGCACATAGTGTACTATATATGTAGTTACACAACACTGTCAGTATCCATGGTGCTAGATGTTTAGTGCTGATGGAGACCACCAAGACCTTTATTTCCCAACCCACAAAATAATATAATTTTGTTCATCTGAGTGGAATTAAAGGAGAACTCAACTATGATTTGTTTTTTTACATCAAAGTGTGTTTACAGATATTGGGATGAATGACTGCAGATATGTATAATTAAAGGAGAACTCCGCTATTTATTTAATTTTAAATGAAAGAAGTCAGATCAATTGCCTCAAGTGGAATCCTTTGAGTCAGCATCACATTTGGCTTGAGGACTTATACTGTAAATTTGAAAATTAAAATATGTGGGTGTGTGGAGAACTATTCACCTTACCTGAACTGTATAGCACAGCATGATGGTGTAGGGGTTACTACTGTTGCCTCACAACAGCAAGAGGACCCCAGATTAGATTGTACCTGGCCTTTCATTGAGGAGTTTGTCTGCATGAGTTCCCTCCCTCTTGATTTGATAGAGAGATGAAAATACTCCCTTTTCCCAACTTGTTTCTGAAGTGTTTCCTTAAGCTTTATCTGGCGAATGATGTGCCCACCGCTCTATCCAAAGGATGCAAGATAGTATGACCTGGTAGATTACCCCTGACATTGTAAGCATATAATGGTCCTGCTGTGACTGAGGGGCAAGATTACAGCATAAGACTTGAGCATGCCGGGATCCTTTCTGTAGTCAGATCTGTCTGTAATAGACCCATATATCTACGTCAGACAACTGAGTCTGCTCACGTGAATTCCTTTTCCTCAAATTATCAGAAGACAAGATTCTTCGTTATCAGGCTTCTTTCCACAATAAAAAAAAACACGCATAATAATTGAATTTGGAACTGAAGTGGCAACATATACGAGGTGTAACCCAGCTAGGATAGATAACACAGTCTTCATCTGTGGGTGTGACACTATACTGCAGAATCCAATCCAAACTCAAAGTGATGCAGCCAGAATGGCAGCGATGTGAGACAGTCTCCCATAATGCCAAAGTTACAGTTAAGTGATTTACAGTGCTGATCACAGCAGAAAATCTGAATTTATTTTAGTGAGTGAGCTGAGGTAACTCACTTGTGCTCCTCTTTTCTATTCTTCAATAGTCTCCGGCCTAATCACTCCCCGCATTTTTTTTTAACGTGGAAATTGTTTGAACGGATTTGATGAGTAAACTACTGAACCCGTTTTATCAAAGCCTACAGGTCAATGCTGAAGTACAGGCCGCAATACATGGGCAGAGCAGCAGTAGCAAGGCAGGCAGAGGGAGACAGCTTAAGTTATTGCAGCTTAAATAGACCTCAGGTGTGCCTGTAGGCCACTGAGGAGGACGAGGCATGTAAGGTCTGTATGTGTGTCCACAACAGCGCAGCACTCGATTTGCCTTCCTGATCTAGCGCGGACACCTGACCCCATTTTACCCAATACAATTTATTTCAAAATCCCATCACTTAGTGCTGTCTGAAAGTAATATTCATACGACTAAACCCGCTTCCCACTGAGCACGTACTGAAAAGAACTGGAAAATTAACATGCATTATGAATAAGATGCATTACCATTTTCAATGAGAATGCCATGCGCATAATTTTTATTTCAAATTAATTTAGACCGGAGCAGAAGGAGAACTCAGAAATGCAGTTTTTTTCAACTGTGAGTCAGATTCTGAAAAAGAAAACTTGTCTTAACGTGAAACCTCAGATCTGCTGTGAAAAAAGATAAAAAAGATATGTGATAGTAATGTGTAGTGTGTCTTTTCATTAACACACCTCATTCTCACCTGTAAGATTCTTAAGATTTTCCCAAAATCCGAAGAAAACAGAGCATGTGCCAAAAAGTTTTAAATCCTTAATTTGAATTAATTGTTAACACTCAAATGTGTCAGTGAGATTCTAATCGAAGTTTCCTACATGGGGGTGTCCGTCAGAACCACCTTACTATGGTATATGGACTGATTATGCTTTGACCAATATGCAGGGTGTAGAAGTTCCCATTGCTATAGGGATTTTAAAAGCAGATCATCTTTACCCTCTTATTGGGGTTCTGTCAGAGTTGACATGTATTTAACATGCTATTAAGAATGCCTCAGGCCTGATCTATATGACTCCAAATCATGAGCGTCAACATTGAGGACCGTCCTTGTATTGCAGAGGCTATTACAGTTGTCTGCATTGTTGTCTTCGCAAAAAGCTCCAGCAAGTCCTGGTGGCTAGAACAATACAAGCCCAATTGTTCTATGGAAGTGAAAGAGTTATTCATCACCAGCAGTAGCTGTTTTCTCTAATAGCATACAGTCACCAATAGATTTTATAGATATATGCAAATGGAGTTGGTTAACACCATGGATCGCTTCTGCTTTGCTGCAAACAGGACCTTGATAGTAGTGCTGATGTCTGCACTCAATATCATCCCTGGACATGAAACAGAAGGAGAAAATTAAAATCATATGGTAAAGACAAGTACATGGAAGCCCTTCATATTGGCATTAACCATACCCTGATCCTTAGTCTGCAGCTGGTTCCAAACGCCGCTGCTCGAACCTTTCATGGGGACATACAAGCAAAGAACATATTTCCCCCATCCTGTTCTCCCTCCACTGGTTGCATGTGCGTTTTAGGATCATTTTAACATTTTTATTGTTTGATTTCAAATCTTTGAGATGGTAAGCACCGCCTTAAATCTCAGTCCTTCTACGAAGGAATATACCCGCTTGATGTTTAACAGGTCTGCTCACTCATTATCTGAAGACCAAGGGCCTTATGGCTTTCTTTTTTATTTCAAGTTTTGCGTTTTTATGGGATGGAGAGGCTTTTTATTGACTGTACAGCAGTTTAGTCAACTTTGTAGTTTTTAAATAGTTGAGTGAAGAAATGTTTTGAACTAGATATTAAGACATGACTTGCACACATCTGCATTACTTAATGCCCGCCTTAGGTTGCCTATAGGGTTACCACCCATCCATCCATAACAGGGAATAGTCAATCCACATCTTCATACATATTTCATACATGCCCTCTAAAGGCCTTACATACCTGTATGCACATCTCACTAATGTTTTACCTACAACAGAGGTCATAGTCTATGCACATCAACACAAATTAAATATTTTCCAGCCGGGGGGGCATTTGTGTCCTTAGACATGTTTCTTTTTTGGTACAAAGTTAAAGCAGCTGAGGATAAAAAACAACAACAAATAAACTGCATACACAAATACATATAGTACAAAGCATAAAGTAAACAGCATATTACGAAGCAGAAACAGAGCTGCTGCAATTGTGTGTTTTTGCCTCGGGATCAGCTGCTCTGATGAGCTTTGGGGGGGTAAGAACAGCTTTCTCGAAGCTGATATGTATGTAGGAGAAAATGTAATAAGACGATCTATTAGATGGTCTTCAGTTGAATAAATAGTTTTGACACTGGTCAGCCAAACACTCAAGATGTCTATTTTCCCACTGCTTACAGGAGTTTTATTGAATTTGGGCGGGTAATAATGTTAGACCAATTTGGGCAGTGATGCATTGATACTTATTAAGGACTGGAAAACCCTCTCTAGGTACACTATGAGTGCATGTAATATGTCCCTGAATGATCCATTTTTATGTTGACTTGCATGCTGGCATTGGGGAACATGAAGCATCACACTTTTAAATTGTAGCCATACAGCATCGCGGAAATGACACTCTGAGAGCTTTTTTCCGAGACAGCCCTGTTCACCAGAAAGGAGCGGTGCGGTAGATGGATGGGATGTTATGGTTGCTTTGCGTCAACTGATCTTACATGAGATACATCTCAGCACACATTTTGTTAGTGCCTGGAAATTGAAATCAGTTTATGTGCCATAAATCTTTCGAGTCTCCGAATGTACTGTATATTACCTCCCTATTTTCTCTTCTCATAGACGATGCATCTAAAATACATACATTTGAGATCCACGTGTTAAAATCGAACTAGTATGGATCAAATGTTCCCAGAATTCACGTAAAACACACCAAATTTTTGAAGAAATCAAACATAAGGCTTTAATTTATTAAAATGTTGGAATTTATCTGCAGCGTTTGTTTGTGTATTTATTTTGTAGAAAATGCACTTTCGAATAGAGGCCTCAGGGTCCGAGTTTTTACTCGATTCTTTTTCTTTATTATAGATTAGATCCATTTATAATCCAAAATTTGTTTATTATTTGTGAATAATTTTGACCCAAAAATAGCAAAGGATGTAGGAGTGATTATTTCATTAATGGTTCTGCTTTTATGAAAGCATTAAGAAATCAGTCACCACGGCCACTACCACAGACGAACGGCAGCCATTCGTCATTTGCAAATTCCTTAAGTTGTGTGTATGTGTGTGCATGTATGGCTTTGTGCATGTGTGTGTGTGCTCAAGGTAAAACATGGTCAGAATTAATCGGAGTGAGCAAACACTCTGACCCAAAAAGCCTTAGCTTGGGTTTTATCTCGTTATTCTCCTGGTACTGCCTCTGTCAACAGTCAACATTTACAAGCTCTGGCATATTGGTTGTGCTTTGGATTAGCTGCCAGCTTTCCAATTAAAAGCTGTGCCAGTCTTTGTCAAACCAACAGAGCGCTCTAGGCTTTAGTAATTAATTAGAAGAGAGGCACATGTGTGTAACGTGTCAAATGTTTTGGAAGTCTACCATGAGGATATTTTTGTCTTCCACCCTGACATGTGGGTTTTAAAATCTGTTCATTATGTTGTCCCATTGTGACACATAACCTGCTACTGTAAATGAAGAGCTCTGACAATGTGACATCCATTGTTTCTTACCCTGAACCCCATATTCATTCATCACTTTCTCTCTATGGTAAAAGCCAAATACAAAACAGCTCACAACAAGACAATAAGGCTTGAACATCCAAATGAAGAAAAACATTTGCACAAATATTTTCAAACAAACAATTTTAGACGTTCTGTCGTGAAATTAAGATTAGGCAATTGTTTGAATAAAGAAGTGAGCAGGTCAAAGGTAAGACCCCAAACCCTGGAGAGTGAAAATGGAACTCCCTGAAAGGTTTGTTAACATTTGAATCTTTTCACATGTTTAGACATCAATGCCTTTGACACACAGGAAGAATGAAACACCTTTGTTGATCTGATTATTTTTATTGTGATCTCCCCTATGACTTGGTGAGACGTAGGAGGAACACGGAGCAGCATGAAGAGAACGTGTGCAAAATACGATGTGACACTAATTAATTTGAATACTTGATTACTTAACAAATAGTATCTCATCAATCAATGTGTTGCTAATTCACTGTTGCGATTCTTGCTTGAACAAACATGGCTGCCACTCCATGTTACATAGAATAGAAAATCATTGTTAATGTGATTTGGAAGAAATTATTTCAGCTCTTATTCTGTCTCACATTCTTGGAAACTCTTCTATTTTCTTTACTTTGGCTCTAGATAATTTAAATTCTGTTGGAGGCTTACTCGTCCTCTCGGTTTTTGACACCCAGCTCTAGAGTCATAGTTAACAATTGTGTTTGTTAAAACATCGACACAGAGAGGAATGTTTAGCTGCCTCCATTTCTTTGTCGTCATTTAGAAAGCATTTTATATGCCCCTAATTTGTATGCATCATTTATTCTGTTTCTATTCATCTGTCAGCAATGACAGGATAACAAACACTCTGTCCACTTCCTTGTCAGCTTTGCAATGAAATCTAGTTCATCTTTGTTCTGAAAATAATTTTGGACATTTCCTCCCTTTAAATACAAACTTTCTGCAACCATTAATCCTCAGATGTTCTTTAGGAACATTTATTGTCTTCTCCTACCTTTCTAACTTTTATTCATGACCAAAGGAAACATTCTTCAACTGCAGAGGGAGGATCGCCTCTGGGCATACTTACTTCTATAACCGCAGCCTGGTAGCCTTCACTAAGAAAGTTGTGATATTCACAAACGGTTTCAAAATTGTTCCAACCCCTTAAAATGTAGCCTTGAATGGACTTCATTCTAGTAAAGAAGTCATAAAAGTCATGAAAAGAGCTGATAAAGACAGAACTGAAGCGTGTGGGACGAGGATGAAAATATTCAAGAAGCACATCTCCAACTACCACCAAACAAGCACCCAGTATAACTCTGAACTGTTTACAAATCCTCTGCAGCAGGAGAAGGATTAGCTCACTGCTCTTCTGAATAGAACTAGAGACTCTCGTTGGACCAATAACTATTTATGTAATTTTTTTGTGAGGTACATCATTAAAAATAATGGTTTCCATTTCATTCAGGATAGACGCCGAATGAAGTAAAGAGAAATGTTTATACCAAAAGATTATATGTGATAATTGGTCCTTCAGAAAGTCGTAAGTACTCTGTCGCTTCTGGGAGATTGTTATCACAGGGTATTTGCCCAGAGCGGCAACAAGTATATTCCCCCCCTTGAGTAGGAATACTGGTGGTGAAGGCTGATTACTCTGGTGAGGCCGATGCATGATGAGTTGATTGATCTGTTAAGACTGGATAGGGAAGGAGAGCTAGAATGCCCACAAACCAGCAGCATGAAGGACCTACATGAATAGAGGGAACATAATATCTAAAAAAGACGGCAGCATGATGATAAGCTAATAATGAAGGTGTGTCGCCGTTATTGGACAGATGTGGCAGGCTGCATGGGCACAGCTGATATCAAATTACACCACAGTCTATGAAGCAAGTAATGTCGACTGAGCATGTGTGAAAAGTGATGCTGATAGATTAGTATGAGCACTACCCGTGGACCGATTGTGTAAGGGGATAGTCTTCCTGACTGAACTTTTCTGAGAGCTTTATTTGATGCAAAGCCAGAACGTCTGAAGTGATGAAATCAATTAGAACAGAGACTAACTTTGCGGAGATTTTTCAAATTGACTTTAAAGGGAACCCCGACTGTAAAGACATTAAGGCATCATTATGCCATAAATGTTTTTTCATGATGAATAACAGTGTTTAGAACACATAGAATACTCATTACTTTATAAATCTTCACAGTTTGAGACATATTTGATCTACGCAAGTTGCCATTACTTAAATGCCGCATTGCATTTTGGGTTGATGACGTAGAATGGTTGATTTCACGCTGAGTTGCAGTATTTGGTTGTTGTTTCCATAGCATTGGTTAAAGAAAAATCGATATAATGCCGTATTGTGCTGCTTTTGGATGTACTTTCCAGTCGAAGGACAATACGGGAAGCGATGTAAGTCTTCACAGCTTTCTCAGAGATAAGAAGAGGAGAAAACACTGGGAATACTCCTGCGGACGAGTCTGAAAGCGGACCATCGGACTATGACCGTGGAGGATATAATACAACGATAGTATGATCTATGTGCTTACCTTTCACAGCTGCTGACAAAAAACCGGAGCTCTTCACAACAAACTTTTTCCTTCATGGTTGCCATAGCAACACAATTCCCGCACAGGCACCAGCGATTGTGTCCCACTCTTCATCACGTCTCTCATCGTTTTCTTGTGTTTGCTCAGTTTGGGTAAAGGCTCCCAAGTCGTCCTTGTTTATTTCACGCTCCGGTTCAAATTGAAAAGGCTGCTCAGATTACATTATGAACAGTTGAATGAGAATAAGCTGTTCAGAAGCAGGCCAGCGCAATCATTTGACGTCATTACCCAGAATACATTGCAATGTAAACGACAGAGGCGACCTACGACTTTAATTCTTTTTTCAAAATTAGTACAAACAAAGAATTTATACAGTTGATACCTTCAAATATGTTTTAAAGCATACAAGTCTTTACAGTCTCGGTTCCCTTTAAAGCTTCCAAGATAACCGCAACTGTTTAAATCATGTTTTAGAGCATTTCACTGAGTGTTAGCAGTGTAATGCTACCATGTATGTTGCGTTTGATGATTAAATGACAAAAGGTAACTTGGCCACTAATGAAAGTACACATGGTGAAATCATTGTACATTTAAGGAATTTTTGCATTATTGATCGTACATCGCACAAAAGGTTAAATTATCGTTCAAATCCGATAATTATCGTACATCTGGCAACACTGGTGCTCACCAAATTTAAAAATGTAAGTGATAATAGCGTGCTTCCAGTCAATGGGGAAACTAATGGGTTTAAATGAGGGATTTATTGAATCAGCAACAGCAGAACTTAAATTGTCTTTGTGTCTTTTGATCAGCAAGGTGTCAAGTTGAAATGAATGTATGCAGATGATTACATTATTCATTTGCTTTAAAATGATGACAACCACATCAAATCATTTAACTATTATTTGTGGTCTCAATTACATTGGTACTGCAATTACATGGTTGTCTTCAATTTATATTCCTTGAGATTTGATCTGAGACTCCAAAACATAATGATATCAAATAATGATATCAAATATTAATAATCTCAATCAGTGAGATTATTAATATTTTAACAAATCGGTTTGCTATTTCCTTTTGCCACACTTATGACTTGAAGACATAAATATAATTTGTCTCATCTCAATACTGGGATATCTTTTTTTACTCAGAAACTTCATAAATCAGCATGTTTGGGTCTCTTCTAGACTTAAACGCTTTACTTATTGCTAAATCTCGAAGTGAGAATAGAGATTTTCATTAAACTATAGATTACCTTTATGATTGATTTTTTTATACACACTAGAGCAGGGGTCTCCAATCTTTTTTCCCCTGTGAGTTACTTTTACAGAATGAAAATGGCAGAGGGCTCCTTGTGTTTTGGAGTCTGGTGTCCATAACTCAATTTCTTAATTTCAAACATCATAGAAAATGTTTAGTTCACCTGCATGTGCATTTTCTATATCTTTATGCATTTCTAGTCTAGTCTATCTCACACTATGAAATTAAAACATGAACGCTGCCAAAGCAAAACAATAAAAAACAAAGATATTACTTATGGAGTCATTTAAAAGTTCATCTGTCAGTCTTGGTCAGAACTTTGATTTTATGACATTCATGTCGGAAAAGGCCGACTCAAAGAGGTATGTAGACCCAAACAAAGCAGACATTTTCAGAGCTGCTTGGGTGAAGATTCTTATAGTTATCTGGCTCTATGAAACTCCAGAAATGCTGAGAATGCTGTTGAGACTTTAACTGCACAGTATTTTGAAGGTTTATAAGCTCAATTTCCATTTCTACAGGATCAGCACAGAAACTTTCAGCCATCTGTCCTGAAATCTCACTTATGTCCACATCCATGAAGGGGTTGGCAAAAATGTCCCACAGGGCTCAAGTTTCTCAAAGTCACTGAATCGGTCTGCAGCTACTGTCCAAGCCTTGACAGGCTTTCACAATACTTGCAAACATTTAAAACGCTGGCAGCATGTGATGTGTGGCTTTCCAACATCTTTGAGATGGAATGGGAAGTGCTGAAACCTTTTGTTTTCTACTTTCTGAATGTACTATGACAGTTTTGCACTGAACGCCTCAACAGCACTGATCATATAAGATATGTTTTTATCTTTGCCTTGTAACTGTAAGTTCAGGGGTTCATTTTCTCACTTACATCGGTCAGGAAATCAAGATCAAGTAGCCACTCTGCATCAGATAATAGGCTGGTATCCTCCCCCCTCTTTTTCCATAAAAGCCTTGATTTCACCAAGCAAGAAAGCAAGAAAGAAAGCGCTCTACTATCTTACCCCGACTCAGCCATCTGACTTCAGTGTGGAGGAGGAGATCCCCATACTCCGCAGAGCATTCCTCCAGGAACCCTTTGAAGCTCCGGCTCTGCTTTGCCTTTAATCGAATGGAGTTAATTATCTTAACAACAGGCACCACGACATGATCAAATTGCATAACTTTTGTGCGTATAGCATGTTGGTGAATGATGCAATGATAGTTCAGGAGCTTAGGAAAGTCCGGGTCCGCAATAAATCCCAAGTGACGAACTGTCATAGCGGTGCTATGCCAGTTGTCACAGACACCAGTTTTTCAATAGGGATTTTTTTTTCTACAAGGCAGTCCTTCAATGCAGCGCAAATATGAAGTAAGGTCAAAATCTGTTCTTTAGTGGAAAAGTCATCAAATGCCATCCGAATGAAAACAGCCAGGTGGGCTTTATCACTGGAGTCGACAGACTCATCACACTGAATTGAAAACCATTTGCACGTCTCCATGTCTGATTCAAGATGTTTGCCATCTTACATGTTTGACTGCACAGACACTTTCCTTGCCACAGTATTTGCAACAACTTGTACATCGACAATAGCAGACTAAATTTCTTTCTTACTTTTATGGTCAAAGAATAACGATTCAGCCGCCGCGGTCATAGCCTCCTTTACAATCCCGCCGTCAGTGAAGAGCTTTTTGTGCTTTGTTAAGATGTGCGCCACTTTAAACAAGGCCTTTGAAGCGTTGTTTTCAGCTCATTTATCTTCTTTTTGTAGACTGCTAACTGCAGGAAAGTCCCGTGAAAAGTTGCTACGGACCTTCGTGAAATGGCGATCTATGTTAACATCCTTTACCGACTGATACGCTTGCCTCGCAGATCAGACACACACACACATGTCGTTTACTTTCCTGAAACCAAACTCCCACTCTTCATGAAAATAGTATGTTTTTCGCCTCTTACTGGCGTGGGTACTTGGTTTGGCCATGGTTGATGCCCACCAAGTCACCACTGATGATCATTCCGTGTTGGGGGGGCGGGTCACCTATTAATTTGATTGGATATACAGGTAACACGTTTTGCCAAGTAACCAATCAAATTTGACTAATCAAGTTTTCGAATGTGTGTAGGATTATTGGCCCTTTGGCGAGCTACTTAGAAAGTGGCTAGGAGCTACCGGTAGCTTGCGTGCAACGTGTTTGAGACCCCTGCACTAGAGTAAATGTTTCCTTCACAAAGTTACTTTTGGAAGTTTAAGTTTTACAGCCATGCACAATGTTATTGTATTCTTGAATCTATTTATTGCCAACTTGCTCAGAACCAAAGTTATAAATTATAATCAGATAAGCCAGTGATCAAATTATAACGTTTAGTTTTTCCCTCAAACTCATCTCACCTGAGTCACTTGTCATTAGACTGCATACACAGAAGCCTTGGACATACAACCATCTAACGGTACAAAAGACTTAGACATACAACAAGAGGTTGGTAGCATCGACGGGATGACAGTATTGTGATGGATGCCTGTGACAGGAAGTGACAGTATGCAGATAAAAAGTGGCTAGAGTATGCAGGTAATAGTATCTTAGTGAATAAAAGATCCTTTAAACAACATTAAGTTTTCCCACAGAGCTCATCGGCATCAGAGTTCGCATTTTTTCAACTCATACTTCAGCTCACACTTAAAGTCCTATTTCGGTTTTTTCAATCACAATCTGTGTCGTACGGAGATGCATTACAGCCGTGCAGCAAAATTTAAAGTCATGGGTCCCATTTACTAAACCTATTTCCGAGATATAGTACTTTTGTTATTGAAAATTTGGTTGGAAGAAAAACACCAACTTCATGGTTGACAGTCCCGACTACCTTAATGACTCCAGTAGCAGTCTGGGTTTCACCCAGCTGCCAGTCTGGACCGTAAATACAAAAACACAGCGAGGATCGATTCAAATCCACTATGTCCAGACATGAGTTTTTATTGCTACACATTTGACAGTTATTTTAAACATAGACCCACATATATCAAATTATATCTCCTTAGAATTTTGACCCTCACAACGTTTTTATGACTTCATGAAAACTTTCATTCTTTTAGCTATGTAAAGTGTCACTATATGTCACTATATACATTTCAGTAATTATTATTATAATTATTTTTATTATTATTATTATTATTACTATTACTCAACTGCAATGTGAATAGAACAGGTTGTGGTTGATAACCCTAGACTTAGAGTTGTGGCTGGAAAAAAGTATTTAAAATCCACATCCTCCTCTTACCTGCTCTTGCTGGTGCTAGCTGTTATTCTATTAGCATCTTTGTTGCTATCATAGGTGTCACCAGTGAATGTTCGTATCCATTGCTATCCATTGATTATTGATTATTAGCTTATCGGAGAATACAAATGTCTTCCAATCTTTAGATGGTAAAGTTAGCGGTGCACGGTAACCCATGTCGGCTTTGTACATGTTGGGACAAGTCTTTATTTTATTTATTATTTTTTCGAAGGTTTATTTACAAGAAGATAATATACCACGTCTGGTCATGTGTCTATTTTTCAAAACAGTAGCAGTCTGATATGAGTTGTGTTGAGAGTGGAGAGTTCGGGATAAGCAAGTTAGGTTCAGTGAACTGATTTGTTATATTAGAATTGGACTGTCAACCAGATCAAGATGTATTTGACCAATCAGAGTCAGAAAATTAGAAACACTCACATCTTTAATGTTAGTAAGGATGTCCAATTTTTATCTTTGAAACTAGAGTTTCATAATGTGGATTAGGAACAGGATTAAACAACAGCAAGTACTGTAGAGGGCAGCATGGTGGCGCCTCACAGCCGGAGGGTACCGGGTTTGGATAAGCACACAGAAAGGCTGGCGGAAAGGCCAGGATTTGAAACTGGCAGCTTCTCAATGTGACGTAGCGGCGCTAACCACTACTAACCACCACATTACCAATATGTTAACTGTTATAACTAGATGCTGTCATTCCAGACAGCAAGGTTATATCCCAGAGTTGTCTTAAATCCCCTAAATTGTACAAGCGACCCCACTGAGGATTATTACTTAAAAATTAACTTAAAATTAAATGTTTAGTTATGTCAGTGTAACAGTGTATCTCATTAGGAAAAATTAGATACATTTTCCCTAATGAGTTAAATATAGCAATATATAAGCAAGATAGATCTCCTCAAATCAATTCATATTCAACAAATTTAGACTAAACTCAACCAGCGGTTGAGAAATTATGGCCTGAAAAATTCTTCTCAAAAATATACAACCGACCTTTCTCAAAATCATTCTAGTACTTTTGCAATAGGGTCTTTGGGAGTGTTAAATTAGAATATCCATGAAAGTGTTTTTGAGTCCGATTCCATAATATCTCCGATGTTTCGTGGATGTAATTAGCCAAGACTTCTGACATTTTTTAACTCTCTGTGAATTAGTTTTTTTTGGATTTTATTAAATAATTGCAATGGATACATGAGTTTTAATAAAATATTAAGAACCAAATTTGATCTCCAAATTGAGGGGTGAGAGTTGGACAGCTGGTATTCTTAAAAAACAATTCTTTGTTGTCTCCATAAAAACATCTTGTTAGTTGAGGGATTAGATGATCCCCCACCAGAGTCGCTTGGTCTCATGTTCCTTGTCCATTAAATGCAATGAGGAATTGCTACTTTTATACTCTGGTTTTCTCCTCTTTCAGTCAGGCAGAAAACACGTTGTGATTCAAAACAAATTCACGTATTCCCTCTTTTTTGCGAAAAGTTTTATTCACACATTCACTTAACAGTAAATCCATTTTAACTACAGACTGTAGCGCTATTTGTACAGGACTAGTATTATCTGGGGACATCAGCTAATTTAAAATTATTTTGCAGGATATCTGTGATATCAATCCCATGCAAATGCATCATGCCTGTAATTTGTAAAGTAAAAATTCCACCAAAGATTACCGACCATATTTCCATAAACACGGAGGTCACAAGATCATTTTAGTTCCTTGCGAACTGCAATCTCATTGATTATGCGAGCAATATAATTTTTTTTAACTACCTCCTGATGGAATTATGGCGGCTGCAGGTGATATAATGAAATACTCTATTGAACTGTGTGCTTGAAGTGTCGATGACCAGTGTGTCCAGCAATTCAAATAATGATTGCAGCTGGCTGCATTCTTCATCAACACATGAGCCAACTAATTCAGCCGTAGGAGTTGTCACAAAAGGGGTTTGGTGCAATAACGACTCCAAGGTGCTCCTCACTGATAGCTGAGGCTGGTACAGGACACACTAGAGGGTTGGGCACCCGAATATTTCTACCTGCCCACCCCTCCCTGTGACATCCAGAACCCCTGCCTGCCCCAGATGCACCCCTTGGCGCTGACAGGGGCGCTGTCGGGGTGTCATTTCTGAGGTTCTCAGGTAAAACTAGTCTTGTGTGAATAAGGTATTAGGCTTTCCTTTGTCTACTGTTGTACACTTAAACCTCGGGAGCCCTCGGCGTTCACCTGGAGTGTAGTACTTCATAAAAGGAACACCTGGTGATTTTCAGTGTTGTCTTTGAAGACATTCCTCATTGGGTGTTCAACCCTCAGCAGCGCCATGTGTTTCCTGTGTTTGTCAAGATAAGGTTCATGATTACATTTACTGCTGTTTCAAGCATCTGTTCCCATGTGAAGACAGAATACTACGGTTTTTCATAGGAGACATGCTGTACTTTGTTCCCACAGGACTACAATGATGAGATCA
The DNA here is from genome assembly GCA_037951165.1 of Lophius americanus. Classification (NCBI taxonomy): domain Eukaryota; kingdom Metazoa; phylum Chordata; class Actinopteri; order Lophiiformes; family Lophiidae; genus Lophius; species Lophius americanus. The sequence goes on along the minus strand of JBBDHG010000019.1, from coordinate 19,440,495 downwards.
GACAGGAGCAGCTGAGAGAGCTCTCCCTGTTGAACAGTTCTGACGAGTCCAGCAGAGGGAGGAGTGCTCAAGGGAGGAGCGTACGACCAGCAAGCATAATATCCACACGGTAAACACTAATTACATCACGTACAAAGGGGCTCTTTAATTTTGGGTCATCTAATTTGTTCTTAGAATAGGAATATGTAATTACAGCCCATACAATGGGGAAAACTCAGGTAGTAGAAATTAATTAAAGGCAGAGACTCCCAAGCTACCAGATTAGTGCTCCATTATATATATATATATATATATATATAAATAGATATAGATATATAGTTATATATCTATATATAGCTATATATCTTACACTTAACGCTTTGCTTTAAGTGTAAGAGTGTAAGATCATTTTCTTTAGAAGATAGAGGTTGACATCTGTACTGATGGCAGTTTTGTAAATGCCACCTAGAAACTTTTATTTTTCCCCTATAAAATGTTTCCTTTTATGCTGTTTTATTTACTAATGGCTTATTTCCTCGAAAATAGTTAAAGGGTCTACAGGATTACACAGTAAAAGTGGGGATTATTTTGCCGTGAATGTTGCCATGCTGAGCGATCTCAGTATGGCAGATGCCTTGCCTGTTGCACGCTTGCTCTGCACGACGGCTCACGTAACATGTGGCGTGGCTGGTACTTATGAGGAAGAGTGGTCGTCCTGCAATCAGAAGATCAATGATTGGACTGGCATCAGCCAGACCCTGAACCCTAATTTGCTTCCTTGGTGCTTCATATTGGCTACCCTATGTTCCTCAGGGATGGGCCAAATGCAGAGAACTGTTTTGTAAGTGATATTATATAGTTATATTACTGAGATTATCATCGTGCACAGAGCATCACAGCACAGACAACACATAGGTCCTACGATAGTTTCAAACCTATGATTATCAGCATGGAATTATTTCAGTGTGATTGAAGAAATGTTGGACTTTGTAATACCTGTAAGCCCAATATACAGAATTTTATGGATGAACAACCCTGCCAAAGTTTGGAACAAGAAACTTTATCAGACACTTATACAGATAATCACACTGAGGAGCATGCCAGGTTTGAAGAAGTTTAAATTAAAAGAAAGGCCAAAGCTAGAGGGAGCGGGGTCAGCTACCAGCTTGCATTATAGATCTGTTGTACCTTGTTCTATCTTCTTCTGTTTTCTTTGTTTTTTGTAAAGCAAGTTAGATGTTAGATGTGGGATGTTATATACAACATCATTTTCAGCAGTGGTGGACCAAGTAATCAGACCCTTTACTTCAGTGGTAGTCAAACCGCTACACTGTAAAAATGCATTTTTATTCAATACAAATACTCAATGTGCATCAGATATTTTAGGATTAATATTACTGCTGCAGTAATTTGTTGGCCTCCAGTGTGTATAACTGCTGTACTAAATGTTTAAGTTTGAGGTCATTTTAACTATTTCAGTTTCATTTTCATTTAGCTAGCATTCAGGTTTGTGATTTTTTTACAGATAATCCAAAATGTTTTTAAAGAGTTTGTTTACCTTAAGATGTAGTAGAGCTTTCTCAACTTAGAAAAGAAACACATAACTACAGTTTTCTCGGCGTATTCCTATTAACGATTTTTATCAAGTCTGTCAAGCCGATATAAATTTTGGCCTGTCCCGATTTACTTTCTTGAAAGCTTTAAAGCCATAATTGCCAGCATATAGACATACATGCAGTGGTTGGTTCTGCCAACATTAGCTTTTTTTAAAAAGGTTATGTTCTCTGTTATAAGTGTTTGATTAAGTTAGATGCCCCACACGTTTTCATGGCTGTACCTCTGCCGCTTACTTTGACCGTACTGGTATTACAAATTGTGAACTTTATGTTTTCTTCATACATGGTGAAAGATTTCCAAGTTGGTGAGATGTTTGTAGCTATGATAGGTCATGTTTCGTGTGTTCGTGAACCATGGTTCGGCACATGCGTGTAACCGGTATCGAATCGTCTATACTGAGACTGCTCTGCTGATCACCGATTATATGCCTCCGGGCGCCTGCTGATGGATTGGCGCACCTCTACATATATCCTTTTACTTCATCACAAACAAGCAAAATACATGTTTTTCCCTGGACAGGAAGGAATGAAAATTGTTATTGGAAAACCACCTAGTAACTACTGTTGTCTGACAAATATAGTGAGGTAGATTGTACAATATTTTGTCTGTATAACAAAGCAGCACACTAACCTGAAATTTTTAGATCGTTGAGTGACACAAGTTCCAAACTCTCTGGAGCAATTTTTAAAATATATATTTGCAATACATGTTATGAATGAAATTAAATATGATTTTCCATTAAATAGCAAAAGTTAAAATTGTGTGTTGTAAAAATTGTAATGCTGTTAGTTATGGTTTTTAAACTTTATTGGTGCACATTTTGTCATGTTGCATTCTTTACATACATAAAACCAATGGATTGCCCCTATTCAGTCACACACACACCCAAAGGTAGTCTTTATTCATTATGATATGATGCAGTGTTTTGAACGAAAAGTGTATATTTTAATAAAAAAGGGAGGTTCCCACCTTTATGCCAAGTTTTTACATTAATTGAGGCAACGCAAAATATTTCTTACAAACTTGTTATTTCCCTCAGGTTAATAATTTGTCCAGTTCTGCCTTACTGTTGACTTAAATATTAGTTGTTGTCCAAGTCCTTCAGCTCAAGGGGATTTGAGGATGTAGGCAGCATGGGTGTCAGAAAAACTTGATGCTAGAGAGAATTTGATTGGCTTAGCCATGCATGCAACTGCTCTTCTCAAAAGCCTGCCTTTTCCATTTTCCTTTCAAGTATTTTTTCTTTTCTTTTTTAAATTGTCTGCAATCTACCTGAACATGGCGGCCCCTGAGGAGTAAGCAGCTACAGTTTGCCATGACAGCTTGCCTAATTCAGGCAGTGCCACATAGATGAGCTAAATCTAGAGGTAACATGGGACAACCTTAATTAAAGTCACCACCACCTCTTCCTTTCCCAGATGTCCCTCCTTTTGGCACACAGATAAGCGATTATTGTAAATCTCCATGAAAAATATGCACAAGTAATTCCCTTTTGAGTGTCCATATTTTTGGATCACAATGGGCCGGTATTGAGTGGAGCATGTGCCAGAGGAAGAAAGGGTATCCTTGCCCCCCTACATCATGCTCTTGTTAAAAATGTGAAGTTGGCAGACAATGGACGGTTTTGCAGCATTAAAACCACCCTTCAGTCAATGCACTCTTCATGTTGCTCTTCGACCAGACAGCAACTCCTCCATAAGAGTGAAACATCCGCCTTACTCCAGTCCCTTGGCCTTAAATGTGTAAAATAAATATTTTTCAAACGCAGACTTGACTGATTATGGTTCTGTTGAGAAACTGTTTCCTCAACAGCGATGAGCAGATGGAGGTGTGATTTTGTGAAAACACAGGCTTGGCATTGCTCCATCGTTTTATGGAAATGCTGCACATGCAGTGATAAAAGGGATTTATCAGATTTCTCATTGTCTTAACTTTCATTTTTTCATGACTGAAATCATTGTTGCTTTTTACAGCTGGTTCTCCCTGAAATAGTTTTTGCCAATTTTTCATCCATGTCCTTCCAATTGTTTCACCAGGGGCCACAGAGGCACAAGAAGGAGCACAGCAGCAGCACCTCGGGTGACAGCAGCAGCGTCACACAGTAAACTCCCCGTCACCGTATTAACAAGGGAGGTCCAAGTTCCCAGAGCCAGGGGTGCAGCAGGTACCGCTGGGTTCAGGCCCCTGCTGTCAACCGTCAACCATGAATCATATGAAGACTATGTGAGTTCAAACCTCTTTCTTTCTCTGTGTGAATATCCAACTTGATTTAATCCCCTTTCCAATGATGTGGATGGGTCTTCCTTGACATAGAGAGGTAGGTCATTCAGGGTTGTGCAGCAGGATATTATTATAATGTTTATTTAATTAACTCAGATTTTAAGGGCATAACATAAATTATGTAATCTATCAGAGATCTTGATTTCACCTCAGCAGAATTATTAAAGCATTGAAATGAACTTTCCTGACATACCATATGCTTGGGATGAATAATTCATCAGAGTGATCATCAGTCCTCTTTTAGGTGGTTTGGCTATGATTGTAGCTGAAATCCTAGATTTTTTATTTCAAGCCAACCTCCTGTCTCGAGCACAAACAAAGTAATCCAATTCATGTTACTTTGAATATTTGTTGGTAAATATTCTACTAAACTAAACAATACACTCTCCATTAAATTAAATTGATGTAACATCTGTTAAAATGCTGGCAGATGTGATTGCCAGAATTTCCCCGTTAAAAAAAAATTATTTTGAAAAGTAGTCAATGGATTAATTGGTTTTCTTGGCCACTTTGCAGTTTGCAGTTTATTTATGGAATTATATCTGTCTCATCAAATGTCTCATTTTATTTGGAAGGGTTTGAATTTTCCTGGACAAGATTTTCATCCATCAAAATTATGCATCTGCACTTTTTTTTTGTGTCTGAAATAAAAGCAGTGGATGTTTAGCACTGAAAAATTTGGATCAAAATTATGCAGAAGTGCAAGAAATTCAATGGCTTTCAAACTTCAAATCTGCGAGACAAATTTACTAACATATAAATAACATACATATTAAAAAAAATTGAAATATTTTAAAAGTGTTGATAGTAATTAGCTTCAAAATACCCATAAACAATTTCTTGAAGAAATCCAAATGTTTTTTAGATTCAGTTTATTAGTTGTATTATGTGTCAAATTAGACCAATGTGGATTGTAGCAATACAAATGACTTTATATGTAGAAAAGCATTTTAGTTTGAAATTAACTTAAATTTGATTTAAAATTAAAAATGAACAAATAAGCATATATGTCCTTTTTTCTGACTATGTGTGTCATAGTCCTTATTTGAGCAGTAAATGCCTGGACTGTGATGTCACTATCCTATACTGAGTTAATTCCTTCATGGTTCCGCTTCATTTGACCTGTTTAGATCATTTTCTGCACCAGCTGCAGCCGCAGTCAAACTTAAAGCCAACAAACAGCCACTGCTCAGTTCAAAAACCAGAATAACTTGTTGTGCGGTGGAATCAAATAACATTGAATCTAAAATCGCAAAGTGTATGCCGAGATTTAGCTATGCATACCAAACCCTCTCCCGGATAAATCACTTATTTTACTAACTAAACATGAATGCTTTTCAACCTGTGATTTTTTTAATGAATCATTAGTAAATTACACTCCTCAAAATAATGTAAAAATGAATACAACATGGATTATGTTGTGTGTTGAAGTATTCAATGCTTTTGACTCCGAAAAAGGTATTACATAATATGTTGATAATGTTAGCTTGTCTTCCAGACTGTTTAAGTAAAACCATGTTGGTGATATTATTTTTTCTCTTGTATTTTTTGCAAATTCTCTATTGAGGTCATCCAAAATAATGGAAAGTTATCAATTTAAATTACTGGAATATTGTGTTTATTTTGGTTAGGTTACTGAATACATCATTTACAGATAATTTGTAAGTGTAACAAAATACATTTTTAAAGTAAGCCTCCACTGACTGTGTAAATCCCAAACCCATGAGGTTTGGTTTTGTGAAGCGCTCCACCCTTAACACAACCTGGAGGTTGAGACTGTGCTTTTTTTTCACACTATGCTGGAATTTTTACAAAAATATTAAAAACCCAAGATATTTGTGGTAAGATCTCAGAAATGTCTCAAGGTCCTTTTGAAACGTTTGCACAAGGTGATCCCTAAGTTTCACCAAAATGAAAAAAGGCAACGCACTCCCTCTTCTATTTCCTCTGAGTCTTTCCTGTTAAAGCCCCCACGTGTGCTGGCAATTGAAGATTGGGCTGTCTGCATGGGGAAATGCACCAGCCCAATCTCATTACCAAACCAAATTGAGTTTTGATGTAGAGCCTGTGTATTTCGTAGGAGTAAAAAGCGAGGCATTTTTTTCTCTTTGTCATTGGAGGTTAGAGAGGGGTGGGAGTGCAGAGACTAGGGGATTATGGAGAGATGAGTTTGTCCTGAACATTTTCTTCCCTCATATCTATTTTTTCTATTTTCCCTTCTACATTTGAACAAGCATCCATAATGTAACAAGACTTCTTCATAAAAAGGTCAAGGATTGCTGTCTTTTATCTGTCACAGAGGATACAAGCACTGGATTTTCTTTTCCTGGCACCGCATGTTGTAATGTAACTACAAGATTCTTACACAGTAAAACCTACTGGAACACAAAACTAAATCAGCAAAGAGGACGTGTCTGCATTGCTGAAACCTGTATCTGCCTGAAATCCTTCACTCAGTATCATGTGGACTGATTGATGGACTCAGACTGTCAGTCTGTCCTATTTGAGCGATACTGTTAGAAAGACCGTAATTGCATCTATTCAAGGGTGGTATTGATTTGAAACTCAAATGGAGAACATAAGGAAGCTGGCAGTTATCGTGTGTCATTGCTTGCTTTATAATCTATTACCGTAACATTTCCTTAATCATTCTCCCTCAAACTTTGGTATACCATTTACACCGGCTTTTTCTTTGTTCCTCGGTGAGAATAGTGCTCTGTGCATATCCTTCACCCTTCAAGGGTGCACACTGCTGCAAGACACTCACTGAACCCATCTAAAAGGCCCAAAGCAAAAAATTTATTTTTCTAGCATTGCAAAGTGTTATTTTATCATTGTCCAGTGACAAAATTCGAGGCCAAACTGAGTCTCATTTTTACTATAGATGTGAAATGACAAGGTTGTTGACAATTTAAATTGGTGTTTTCTCAAAAAATTCAAAAGATATAAAAAGAAGAATAAAAACGATCTGTATAGCTAATCCTTGATGTCTCTTATTTGTCCATGACACAGTCTTTGTTGCATAGCACAAATAAGGCTAATGTTACCATGACATCACTTTACTTGGATTTTACCAAATTGAAAAGCTAAACCTAATTGCTTGACCCTGGAAACTTCCCCTAGCATTTGGAATAATGCGTGAATCGTCGGTATTTTGTGAGCTATTAGGATTTTCCACTATGGTGGATCCAGAGGTTGTTTTTTTAGATACACTTCATATAACTGGGTATTTATTATTTTGAATGTCCAAATATTATTTATTCACTTCAAACAAATTCAAATCCCCTCGTGGTGTTTAGACACTGGTTGTGCGGTGGCAGAGGACTCTGTTGAGATGATAAAATGTTGAAGCTTGTTAATCAGACTTAATGATGAATGATGATGTACGCAAAGGATATTCACATTGGCAGTATGATTAAAGTAGAAAGTAGTTAAGTAGTAGAACCAATCATCCTGTTATAAAAATTATAAATTGATTGCTTGGACAAGAAAAATATTATGTTAACCAATAATTCAGATAGAATGAAGACAAAAAATCAATAAGAGACACAACAGATAGTAAAGCTCATGTATCTGTCATGTGAATGGATTCTTGATGCCGCCATGATGTTTCCTACTTTACCTCATTTTGGAGTCCCATTGTCAATGACTTTTGTGGACAGTCCATAGAACAAGTCAGTAACACAGCTGCACATTCTCCTGCCAGAAACACTTTGCATAGGATTGCTTATTCACACTAGTGAATCTATAAGTGAATACTCAGGCATCCTGTAGTTTGCGGTCAGTGAACGAATGACACACTGTTGTTTTCGCATTCATTTGGGGTTAGGTTGTCCCAAACATTTGCCCCTGTTAGGTATTACCTCCAGGTGATGAGCTGCAGATAGCTTCAAAGACTGAAATCAACAATCTCAACTCTCAAAATTCACATTTTTAGAACAGTGTTTAATGCTTAATCAATGTCGGGGGATTTAACTGTTGTTACTTAAGTTATTAATATTTATATTAAATATTTGATTTTGGTTCCTCTTTTAACATGTTGTTTTCCTTTTTTTCTGTACCTCTTAAGCATCTTTGGGTATTTATGAAAAGCGCTCCATAAATAAAATGAATTATTCATTTTATTATAACTATAATTTATTGTGTTAGTTTTTGTAGTTTATAATTGATTTCTGAAAAGCATGTTAATCCAGACATTAATGATTCTAAGGCTTTTGGAGGAAAGATGTTTGCATATTGCAGCAGACATTCCACCACTTACTGTGTGTCTGGTAGAAATCGGTCTCATAAAGCTAAAAGACATCATCATCATCTCCATTAAATTCTGAAGCCCTTATTGATTAAGCAATCACAAAGGATTATCTATCATCCTGCCAATCAAAATATGTCAGCATGGTCAATAAAGGTTTATTACTACATTTGTATTGAAGCTATTCTTTAATTACGATCCCTATTAAGAAACTAAGATGAAGGACTTATGCTTGTTTGTTTTTCATGAACAGAGATCTTAATGTATGTAAGTCAATGCAGTGCAAACTAATAACCAAACCCCGTACGTGCAACAATTTGTAAAGCAACAAATGAAGAAAAAAACAAGTGCAGATATTAAATAGTTAAGTCTGTATCCTGAGAAAAATACTGAGAAAATAATATTTTAATATATCTTTCAACACATGCTTGGCCCTGAATTTATTACAGTTTATTACAGCTGGGTTCCCTGCTGTCTAATATTAAAAATGATCACAAGAAATTGAAGCTCAATGTACATACCGGAAAAATAAACACAAAATGAAATCAAATTTAACAAAAAGAAAATTAAATTATAACGTTTTTAAACATTGTGTTAAAACTATGAAAACAAAACTAACTTAAACTATGAGACTAAAAAAAATAGGTCTGATTATAGGTTATAGGTAAATTATACTAAACTACCTATTTGGAATTTTGCTTGGAATTTTATTCAACCCAAATTACCACATTAATAACTAGTACGGATTCAAGAATTCGTAGCTCTGGAGCACAGAGGTTGACAATATTCACTCTTGTACAACATTAAACAGATGAGCCAGTTTATAAAAAGAAATTTGTTAAAATATTGGTAAAGATAAAATAAACAATGTGGGATTTGACAATGAGCTAAAAACAAGGCGTGTGGGGAAGAAAGAAAGAAGACAAAGGCAGATGGCAGATATTGCAGGAAAGTTTGTGTCTGGAGTCAAACATTTTCCTATTCAATTTTCATAGGTCAATGAAAGGAAATTGAGAAAAATGTTCCAGGTTTGGAAAAGGAGTAGTTAGTCACATGCAGTGGATTACCAATCCCAAATGTTGGATCCATCGAACAAACCAAAACTATTCACGGCACGAAATCTCTGGGTCACAGTCAGTACAGTATATAGTATTGAATGGTTGAGTCTGTTGTGCGACGTGGCGGTGGTGGATGCAGCGATACATGATATCCTAGAGGTGCTCGATTCATGTTTGGGGAACGGGCGGTCCAGTCAATAGCATCAATGCTTTCGTCATCCAGGAACCGCTGACAACCTCCAGCCACACGGGGCCCGGCATTGTCATGCACCAGAAGGAACCCATGGCCCACTGCACCAGCATACAGTCTGAAAATGGGTCTGAGGATCTCCTATCGGTACCTAACAGCAGTCAGGGTACCCCAGGCTAGCACGTGTAGGACTGTGCGCCCCTCCGTGGATATGCATCCCTAGATCGTCATTGTCCCACCGACAAAACGGTCATGCTTGAGGATGTTGCAGGCAGCAGAAAGATTTGTACAGCTATTCCGGACCCTCTGTCACATGGGCTCGTTGTGAACCTGCTCTCATCTGTGAACAGACCATGGCGCCAATGGCGAATCTGACAATTGTGGTGGGTTTTTTTGCACTACCTGAACAAAGTCTGTGGGCTACACATACTACTTTATGCTACAACTCGTGGCGAGGGCACTGGAAAAATGCAAAACTAGCCAAGAATCAGGGAAATGGTCTGTGGCCACCAGCTGCAAAATCATTCATTAATAGTGGTTGTCTCACTAATTGCCTCTCCTTTCCACCTGCTTTCCCTTCCATTTGCACAACACCAGTTGAAATTGATTCACATCATTATTGGTTCCTGATTGAAGAGGTTGATGTCCCGGAGGTGTGATTGACCTGGAGCTTCACTGTGATACTGATGAGCTACTTTTTTTTTTCACTATAACGGTGAAATGGACTTAAAGTATTAGGCCAATTACCAATACTTTTAACGTATGTGATCTGATCCGTGGCATCGCTTTACTCATTATGTTTTTTCGCTGCATGTACTGTTTGGGTTCCCATATTAAAGGGAGTCAATATTTCACTCTGTTGCGTGTGCATAATTAAGATGAAATGTTGCCTCACATATCTAAAGCTGGAGTGCTGAGGTATACTTGAGTAGGTTAAGTTGTTGCTGAAGTTCATGAATAACTGCTAATAAAAATGGCTTTGTGACTTTAAAGATCTCCTGCAGAGCATAGCTGGGAGACATTTTGCAACTTTAAGGTTCTCCTTGTGAAAATCCAGAAAAAGAGAGCAGTGGAAGATTCAATATGTGATTGATGACATTTTGAGTAAACCGAGACCACGGCCCCTGTTAAATGTTAAGAATTGAGTCCTTTCAGGATCATATCTTATCTCATAATGTCAGCAAACATTCAGTACGGAGAAGAAAGGAAGAAAGGAATCTGGGGGTGATACAGGATTCCGTCTCCAACAATAGACCATAAATTGTACAAATTGGGTGGGGGGGGGGGCGAATGAAGAGCATAGCTTGGATTTTAGACCTGAGCCCTGCAACGGGAAGGCGGCAAGGCGGCAAGGGAAATGCCATAATGTGATTAAACACAGAGCTTTGGGGGGCTTTGAAGAAAAATAGTCTAATCTAGCCGCTGTGGAAAAAGCAAAAGGACACCCTTTGAAATGGGGGTAAAACTTCCCGTATCATCTTTCAGGAACATAAAAGATGATCGAGATTCAGAAGGTTGTGTGAATTTCTTGAAGGAGAGTGTTTTCTCAGGCCACCTTCACGCACAGCTGTTGTAATTGCTTCATAACAATAGGCTCAGATACACTGCTGAGTTCACATTTGTTCGATTCATTGTGGAAATTCTCTATGCAGAACCCTGCTGTTTTTTTAAAGCAGATGTATGACACACTCTTATTTTACAGAATAAAAACGGAGTTGGAAAGAAAAATGGCTGCAGAAATATAATCAGCTAGTGAAGTGCAGAAACAGACAGTTGTACCTACATTTACTGACTCGGTTCAGCCAGAACAACCAATGCCGGTATTGTCAATTATCAGATTAAATGACTCCCATCGTAATCATTTCATGTTGATCAAAACAAAATTCAACCACAGCAGTCTTTGAAAATTACACATTCACAGTAATCTCTTACTGCAAACTCTAAAATAACAAAAGATGAATGCTGATTGAATTGGAACAGGTAGAAAACTGTGAAGAGCAACGTTTATTCACCGAGACAAAGGGTTGCAAATCTCATTTTCCTCCCCATTCTGCTGCAATTGGCGCCATTCACAGGCAGCTCCCTATGAAGATCCGTCACTGTCAGGGGACATACAGGTCGTCAATTGATAATGAAGCACGGTGCTTAGGGCCTTTAGCTTCTCTCTGTCCTAATTACACCGAGCGAGGACTCTCCACCCTTGTCCTAACATTTGATTTATTTCCTCTTCCTTGTTAGAGAGGACTGGTGTTAATTGTTTCCACAGATGAGTGTCAAAGTGCAGGACTCAGGCCTCTTTAATTACGGGCCAGAATAGTCACCTATTGTATCCTATTCAAATCTAAATGGAGCCCGTGTTGTGTGATAACACTCAGGTCAGCAGAATGATACGAGTGTGTTAGCACTCTGTTCGATCTGATTTGTTTCTATATTAAATTGAAAGGCTTCATCTTGTGTCAAGCTAGATTGTTCTTCTACAATTAATAGACAATCTTTGTTGTCTCCATCTAAGTAAAATCTAATATATATTAAAATCCTCTCGTTTAAAACCATCTTTACACTTTTTGGTATCAAAGACTTTTAATTTTTTAAAAAAACTAACGAGAAGACTTTTTAATTTAAAAAAAAAACTTTAATTAAGTCTTCTTTTAATGAAAAAAGTGTCAATTAAAGGTTCACCTACTTCATCCCCAACAACAGTTAAACAAAAACAGATCATTGCAATAATAATTTTCAAAATTCAGTTTATTTGAAAACAGTTCAAAGATAGTATATCTGAGCTCGTACCCAATCAAGATCACAAAATTATTTTTTAATTTGTTTGCTTATTCTGAATTATGTATAATGCATCCCTAAAAAGTCATGACAGGGCAACAAAAGACTTGGAAAGCTGTGGAATTCTCAGAAAGCCCTGATATGACCAATCCATACATAAAGATGTTCGTTGGAGGTAGGTGGTAGTATCACGATATGGTATGAAAGGGGCATTCTTGAAAGGAAATTATCAGCAAAGTCTGTGTTACCTTGTTTGTGCAGCCCCCTTTTGCCTCAACAAGTGCCTAGAGTCTCCTTCTAGTGTGTGATGAGGTTTGAGAAAACAGGACTAAGATCTGAGACTATTCATCCGTACAGAAACTCTCCACCTCCTTCAGATTCGGAGGTTGGTGCATGTGGACTCGCCTCTGCATCAGATTTCCGCAGATGTTCTGTGGAATTTAGGGTGACAGGGATGGTCATGGCAAAACCTTTATTTTGTGATATCTAAAGCATTCCCGGGTTGTGTCAAATAGTTTTTGAAAATCTTGGATGCCGTGTCCTCCGGGAGAAGAATCATCAAGTTACCGGCACAAAGTTTAGAAGCTAGTATCTGTAATGGTTTCCAGCTCTGCCTTCATTGCTTTTCCTGATGCACTGAATTTCCGGTATAGCTTTGAGCTGTGCAGTTTTGAGAAAAAAAATCCAGGAAGAAAATTGGATACAATTCAAAAGGTGGTTTTCTTTATTGTTCAAACCTGTTGCTGAGTCTATGATGGTTTAGCCATGGGAGGGTGTGAGAAGCGGGGCAGGACTGAGGTGAAGGGGTTGCAGCACAGGTGGTAAAAAATTTGGCTGATAGGTGGGCACAAACTCCTCTTGAACAGGTAATAGAAAATAACCTTGGCCACACGTGGCATGGTCTACAGCTCGGTTCACATGGACACTTCTCTCCTTTCCGAATGATTTCATTCTGATATTCCTGTAGTGACTGTTTACATGAGCAATGATGTAATCAGAAATTTTATTTACATGCGCACATGCACATCAATCTGAAAAGCTGTCAACAGCTGAGTGATGAGCACAAAAGCGACCGATGGGTGACGAGTTGCATCAGCGGGTGGGCTTCTACCATGTGATCGGGGCTGTTTTAGCTGTGATTGCGATGCTTTTAATGAAGAAACAGCTGATAATAATTTATATTTGCTTCTAAACTGGAGACATGAGGGAGGGAGAGAGGAAAAGACGTTGCCTTACTTCTGAGTGGTTACTCTGACTAACGTTACAACGTTACGATGTTATAGAATATTATATCATTAGTCAGACCGTTTTGAACCAACAAACGTAACATTAAGAGCAAAAACTCTTCATCATGCACTTTTATTCTGAAAATCCAGCTCCACCAATCGTCAGAGACTTTCACAGCAGTCTTCTTTCTAATTGATTATTTCATTTATTGTTGCTTAATACCTGAAGTTGGTCACCATAAATGTTTAGATCAATATCATCCATATCGTTTAAAGCAGAAGCTTCTCATCACACGCTTCATCCTGATAACCCAGACCTACACCATGACAGCAGTGGTTCCCCCCCTCCACATGTCTGGCTTCGGGACCCAGCATCACCCCTTAATGACATCCGCGAACCAAATTGAGGATATTTTCAACTGCTCAAATTTATTTAATGAAAAGATGGTGCAGTTTGAGCCTGAGATAGTACAGAACACCACAGTATGCCAACACAAAAAAACTATTTTAATGATAAACGAAAAAGACCAGCAGGAGTGAACACACTGAGTCCTTCTTTGTCCTCAATGTATGAAAATCCATATCTCATGTAGTCAGTGTCATACTTTCGTTTGCCATGCCAATTAGCATATGAAAATGCTAAAAAGCGGGTCTTCTTCTATGCTGTGAAATGACGGGTGTCAATTAGCATTACAAGGCACTATCACTACCTACTGTTAAGGAGTGAGAATAGATGGCACTCCGTGGCATAAAAAAATCCCCTTCAAGATAAAAGCACAGGATCTTTTTTTGCATGGGTAATGGCCTTTTTGCACAGGGGTTGGTGTTGTTGTCAGCTCAACTGGGAAGATTACTAAATTCTAGTTGTGACATAAATGATGACTGCTAGTGTTTCAGTCACATCTTTCAACTTTTAGTACAAGTACATCGAGTCATACAGAATTAGCACAAAGAACAGCACATTTTTTCTGGAGGTGACACATTATTATAGTTCACTGGAAAATCTCACTCTGAATCGACTGATTGCTTTAAGTTAATAGTCGGGTGTGAAGCGATTAGTCATATAGGATTTCTAAGAAAACGGTCTTTTACCGAGATCCACGGGTCTCTGACACTGCTTTTGTGGAAAAGACTTGTTCAAGGAAAGGAGAAGTATTAGATCCTCTGAACAACTTAATCCCTGACATAATCCCCAATTTTAATTTTGTCAAATACGTGTTCATATAAATAAAGCCACAAAGTAACTAGAACTGCTCGGATCAGCATATCAGGAAGGGAAGACTCGTTACCAACACCCTAAATAAAGCCTATTTTAAGTTACTAACATCATTATCCCTCAGTTTAATGTGTCTGTTTTTGTGTCACAAATTATCACTTAAAGCAGCCAAACCTGAACCAAGACGCATATGCAGGAATATCTACATGCCTGATATTAACTAACTTCAAAGAACTGTGAAAGATCTTTGAGCTAAGATAAAATGAGATAAAATGTATAAGGCATTTGAAAAGTAGTAAAATATAATATAATAATAACAATATAAAATTATTCTAGAAAAATAAGCCATCAATTAAACAAGAAATACATAAATGTGCTTTAGAAGAGACGTATCAGATAAAAGACCAATTCAGACAGTAAAAGTACATATGTGAAAACAAAAAGAGGGTAAGAATCCAGGCAGTCTGATCTCCTCAGGGAAATTTTTCTAAAGAGTTGGGGACTGGATCGAGAAGTCTCAGTCACCCACTGTACTCTGTGAATAGACCGTGGGAATGCCAAGAGAGCGTGGATGAGGACCTCAAGTTATGACTGGGCTTGTAAAGTGTCACCAGATGGAAATATAGTTTGAAGCAAGACATGAGCATGTCTTGACAATAAGAAGGCAATCAATTATATAAAGGAGTCAAAGTAAGTGTGCAAAAGAATAAGTAATAGTTAAAAAGTAAACACAGAGATCAAAACAAAAGTTCAAGATGTGGGGGAGGAAGGGACTATGTGGCTGTGCCAAATAAACTGAAATTAAGAGAACAAAACAAAGCCTAACTAAACGTCCTCTAAAATTAAAAAACACAAAAGAATGACTAGCTTATCAAAAAAAGTTACTGTCAAAACGTTCAAAGGGGGCAGCAACCAATTACACAGTGTGCCTTGACAAAGAAAATAACTACGGAAATGAAAAGTGTAAACGGTACGCCAACCTATCCACAACCTCCAACACACTTCTGTAACTCTAACTTCTCTTGACACGTTTACCGAATAGATTGAACCACACGGAGCAGCAAGTGTCCAAGAGAAGAGAGCGAAGCTTGAAAGGAAGTCTCCCATTATTGAACGCGCATGGTGTTGATTGGCCAGATCCTCCTTAGAAGCATAGTCAGATCACACAGGTGGAATCCAATCAGGTCATCACCACACACACGTAGAATTCAGTGCAGGCATTAACATCTGAAGAGTCACATAGGGAAGGGAGGGGGAGAGACAAAGCAGGAAAAAGGAAACAAACATATTGGCCCTGCTTGGCATGCAACACCACCATCCACAGTGATTGGATCGATATCATTTCACATTCACTATCTACATAGCATGGGATAAAGCATCAGCAAGCATGTTCTCTGACTCCTTTTTATGACAGATTTAAAGGTTGTAGCAGTGAACATTCGACGACCAATGCATTAGACATACCAGGGAATTATTGTCTGTTAAGAACTTAATGGGTGGAGGTTTCAACTCAAGGTAAACCTAGAAATTGGGTGGCTTTAGCTTAGTTGGTACAGCGGTTGTCTCTCAACTGGGAGACCACCCGCTGACGCAGCTCCGCCACGGCATTTGATACATCTCTGAGGTTGTATAAAATGCAGAGATAAATGTCAAGATGTATGGATGTATATATCCATATACATCCAAGAACCAAGGAACTGATGGTTCCCCAAAGTGTGTGAAGGAGCGATATCGCCAACCTTTCCTTCCTGCAGCAGTCAGACTATTCAACCAGCACTGCTAGTAACAAACACACACACACACACACACACGCACACACGCCTCACTTGCACTTTGCACTATGGGACAGTATACTATTCAACATGTCCACATTTCAACTGCACATTTAATATAATTTAATTTAATTGTATATAACGCTATTCTGTAATATGCTCTTGCTGCTGTAACCCTGCAATTTCCCCGATGTGGGACTAATAAAGGTTTATCTTATCTTATCTTATCTTATCTTATATACTGTGTAACATGTGATAAATAAAGTAAAGATATTATTATTATTATTACCATTAAACATGTTGGAGAGCAAACAACAGGGCAAGAGCCTCCCTTTCAATGGTGGAAGCTGATGTCTGATAAACTTTACTGAAAATTAAGTCACAGTATGGTCGATGCCATGGTTAACAGGTCCGGCCTCAACCGCACTGGCATCGACTTTCCTGTTTGAAAGGCAGGGAGAAATCTGGGCCCGACAGAACAGTTGCACAACACAGAATACCTTTCAGGCTTTCAAAGGATTTCTGGCAGCAGTCCAAACAAATGGCTCTGATGGACTGGTTCAAACAGTCAATGGGGTTGCTACAGAGGAGAAATTCTTACAGAATCAACGATAGTAGCCAGGCATGAAAAGAAAATTATCCAGCTCCCTCATGTTCGTTGTTACAGGAAATGTAGCAATTGCTTTAGCCTTCACACCTGCAAGACACGCTCTTTCTTGACCAACCTGCTGACAAAGGTTAAAGACAGTGCCTTTTCAAAACTCGCATTTGCCAAGGTTAAGTGTGAGGCATGCAGTTGACAAGCGTTTGAAGACTTCACTAATCATCACAATAAACAGCAATGTCAACTAGGTATGTGATGCCCTTCAAAAAGCCTCTTAACACCTTATTTAATAAGATCTGAAAGCTAGCATTGCACATACCAAAAGGCAAGACCATGTACAGAAGGAAATGGTCAGGGGTCCCAAAAGCTGAAACTAAACTTTCTCGCTTACTTTTCTGGACAATTTTTGTCAATAGAGTCATAAACATTCACCTTGCAGAAGGCTGTACATAACCTTTGACTTCCATTAGACTTTGTATCCAGCAAACAATGAGAGCTCCATTGGCTGAAACTTAGATATGAAGATGGTTAACCTCTTTTTTCATCATTTTTCTCTTCTTCTCTAGCTGGGCTAACCCGATAAACTTGCTGCTCTATTGGAATGGTGTTGGTCAGGACAATATCATGAGCAATGACAGAAAATTTAGAGGGAATGTCATTAAAAAGACTTTGGAAGTGACATATGAGTTTTTCGACATCACCAGTTGGTCATTAGACAGATGCGACATGTACTGGGGCAGGTTTCAGAGCACTTCGAACTACTTAGTCTTTTCCCCTGTGGTGTAACATCGTTGATCACACACTCCTCATCAAGACTGCTCACCTTCAGAATGGAAGAAATTTGCCAAGATGGAGTGACACAAGGTCTTGCACGATAAAGATTCTTTCTTTAATCATAGTCTGAGAGCCTCCCAAGTATCCAAGTATCGGGACTGGTGTTTGATCTTTTGGATCCCAAGTGAGTGAAACTCTTGATCAGACCATCCCCTTTTGGCTGCAGGCTCATTGGAAACTGTTGTTTTCATGTCAGGGACAGGCAGTCAGCAAAGATGTGTCCCTTCTTTAGCAGTAGTAGCATTCATTTGCCCAACATGGAGCCGATGGCAGTCCCTTAGACTTCTCAGAAGGAAGGGGACCAGAATCAGGTCTGACTGTACATGAGAGCTAAGCTCTGTCTGGAAGGAAAAAAGACACAAACACAGGTTTATGGGTGAGGACATTGGTGGGTTTACATGGACAGCGTAATTATGATTTGATTCGGAAAAGACGTCTAATCGGAAAGAAAATGCTGCACGTAAAGACCCCTTTCCAAATGGAAAGAACCTTTCCGAATTAGATTTCATTCGTTTGCACTAGGTAGTCCGAGACATTTCGGAAAGCCTTTCCGATAGCAAATCGCTGCATGAAAACGCTGTATCGGAAATCTTTCTGTTTGAGTTGTATCTGCACATGCCCAGCGTCGTGACGTAATGCTCCGCTAAGTTCTTTAAGCGCCGCAACGCATTTTAAATATGGCAACTTCAAAGCAGTACCGGTCTGCATCGGAGGGTGATTTATTCATTGCAACGTTGAAATAGTTTAACATTTTTGGACGGTTAGATGGGCAAAATGTCACTTCCGAGCACGCCCTCTTTTTTTCGTATTCTTCTTCTGGGACATTATAGTGAAAGATCTTAAGCCTATTTCTATGTTCTATTCAACATAAAATATTCTTGGGGGTTCACAGTGCATGTTTCAGTGAATACTCTCTTGATGCCTTCAAAAGAAATGATGTTGACAGACTTATACAACAATTCACTTTTCACATTTGAAAT
Source organism: Lophius americanus (assembly GCA_037951165.1). Taxonomy (NCBI): domain Eukaryota; kingdom Metazoa; phylum Chordata; class Actinopteri; order Lophiiformes; family Lophiidae; genus Lophius; species Lophius americanus. The sequence goes on along the minus strand of JBBDHG010000019.1, from coordinate 19,421,715 downwards.
CATTTGCTTTTTTCCAGTAATGTACTGTATGCTCGCACATCTTATATTTCATAAATACATTTTTATTTTGTGTACTTTTTACATAACATTCGGAAACTAAATGTTTTTTTATGTGTCTTTCAAAACTGTAGGTTTGAGAAATCCAGTATTGGTATCGATATTGGCGATAATGGCCTTGGATTAGTTGGTATCGGATCGAACTGTATTGTGTGGTATCGCCCACCCTTAGCATTAATACAAAAGGTATTTGGACTTTATTTGCATTTCATGTAACTTGTACTCTACTACATCTCATAGGGAAATGTTATTCTTTTTACACTACTATAACAAGTTTAACACCTTAAGTATTTGTAAATTTTCAGTTTCAAATCCTTCTTGTTCCAAGAAAAAATGTGTCTTTACTGTTATTGATAGATTAAGATAATTTTATGCCTCCTACATCATAAGATTAAACTATTCAAACTATGTTTTGTCAGACAGATGAAAACAATAGACATCATTTCAGACTAAATGCGTATTGTCTTTCACCGCTGTTTTTGGGCCAAGTACAACTTCTCCAAGGCCAGAATTAAAAGCTACAGCAAATCTTCCATTCCTTGAAATATGGAAGAAATAAAGCTTCTACAGCCCTTTTAATTGTCTGGGGGAGATATTTGTATGTGTCACTGGCTGAAAGTGATTTGGATGAGAGCATATGAGCTTCCAAATGATGTCAAGAGATCTAAGGATGAGGCTTTTTTTTTTCAAATTTAGACTGCTAATAATGGCCCTGTAGTAGGTTACATGGAATGGTTTTAAAGTATGTCGTCCACTGGAGATACAGTGGTGTGGAGGCTGACGAATGCATGTGTTATGGCTATGCCCCAAAGTCAATTAGTTCTGCAAGAATATTGAGGAAAAAGGGACTATGCTCACTCTCATCATCTTTATGTAGTCCTGTGACTGTTTTACTTTCAGCTTTATTTGTGAATCTGTTGTCCCTCAGTGCAGCAGGGTCAGCTGTTATTCTAGGAAATAGTTTATTGCCCTACATTGTATTTATAAAATCGTATTCTTATTCTTAGTTCTTATATTTAGTGTATGCTGGTAAGGCCCCCTTTAATCCTGCACAGGATAAATGGTTCCAGAAAATGCATGAACGTTTGTTGTTTTATTAAAGGTTTCTAATAGGAAAAATAAGGAAAAATCTGTTTTACCTTTAGATTTTACTTTACTGGTGCGGTTTTGTTTGGCTGACATTGCTGCCATTCATTTGATCATTCTTTTATTACTGGTAAAAAAAACTGTGATGAGGCAAATTGTCATTGGATTATATTTACCGCATTATAGCTAAAGGAACTGAGCTCTTGCATTTGCCAAGGTAGGGCTTGATTTGAAGCTTAGAAAGGGTTAGGAGAGATTAAACCGGTGAAAATGAAACATTAGCTCTTAAAACTCAATATCTTTAAATGTGCACAATTTAACATGAGCAGACAATGGATTAAGTTTCCTGTCTTCCGCACAGTTTGGCCTTCCTCGTAAAAGTGTTATTCAGGTTAAGATATGTATATGAACCTTTGGTCCAGGAAAGTGATTGTCAAATTTTTTTTTCAAACTTCCATTATGATCGCCCTCACAATTCTGTCCTCTTGTTTTTTTCTGTGTGTACAAATAAGTTGAGGATGGAACACGCTAATTTAAATGTATGTAAATATGGCTGATGATGTGGCCCTGTTGGTTCTACTGAGATACTGGGAGAGATAAGTTATATCCTAACAGTGTGTCAACTCTTCGGTTCTCGTGTTCAACTAGCTTCTCAGGAATAAATGTAAGTCTGGCAACAAAGTTTAACATAAAAACAGCAGAGACTTATTGCAACCAACAAATTTGAATAGGCAAAAAGTTGAGAAGGTTGATAACTTTAAATATCTTGGTACAGATATTGACAGCAGTCTTATCTTCACAGTAAATACTGAATACATTTTAAGAATTGTTCACCTCTCCTCTTTTTATATAAGCTGAGCAATTGGGGAGTGGGCCTGAATATTCTGTAAATATTCTATAAAAGCCTAGTAGAAAACAATCTTTAACCCATAGCCAACACCCATTTCTCCTAAAGAAAAAAATATCATGTAATAAGGTAATAAAGAAATGAAGCTGTCCCTCGTTAGAGATCTGTAATATTACAAGGGATTTTTATGGTTCATTTCTTTTTTTCCTCATTTGAAAATAAATCAGACCAACAGTAATTTGTATTTAGATTTTTTTTTAAACAATGGAATTCCACAGAATATATAAAAATGGAACTTTGCTGAAATTAAAATAGAACTGTATTAACAAAACTAACTGGTTTTATATCAAACTGTGCAGAATTTGTTGATGGTAATACACGGGATGTGTTATAAAAGAAGAACCTTTTGGTTGGTAAAATGGATTGAAATGTACTTGTAGTAACAAAAAAGCTGAAAATTAACACCTTAGGACTTAAATATTGAGTATGAGGCTATAACAAACTTTTAATAGCGCAAAGTTTATGACACTTGCGTAACCATGGTTACTTATTTGTCAAGTTGATCCTTTGGTATGGGACAGATGTAGTCCAGAAGGTAGAGGAGTCATCTCCCGAATTGAAGATCAGCAGTTTGGCAGTTTAATGCACAGCAGTCCTCCTGTTGTAGGGACCTTGATCAAGACAACCAACCCCAATATGCTCCCTGGGCGCTTCACAGAGTCTGCCCAATGCTCTTTGGGGATGGGTCAAATATAGACAAATAATTTCACTATGATGTGCAGTGTATGAATAAAAATTATGAATAAAGGACGCATTATAAGAATATTATAATAATAATAATAATAATTATTATTATTATTATTATAATTACTCTTACTATTATTATTATTAAGAGGCAGAAAATAGTTAACATAGTCTTCAAAGTCTTTGGAAAGTACAAAATGTCTTAAGTAACATGTATGATGCGCTCTTGAAAAGTAAAGACGAATTTGAGATTTTACCCTCAAGGAAATGTTCTGGATTAGACATGGAACATAGAAATTTTACAAGAAATCCTTTGTCTCAAATGCGGCCATGGTTGAAAGCAAGCATCAACTCCTCTCTTCCATTTTCTGGGTTTTGCTGCATAACACTGGAAGAGAGATTTTTAGAGGAATGTGAAACTGAACTGATCACTGAAAAGTGATGAGTGTGTGTCCAAACGATTCCAGGGACATTACTCCAATGAGTCTAACAGCAATGAAAAGATGAATAAGGGCAGAAAGTATCTCAGTAGCTAATACATAGAAGAAACGGGCGATCCTGAGGTGATGACACGTTGGATTGATCATAGCACTAAAGGGAAATGAGTGATTTTTCTATGCTATTTTAATCAGTGTAACATTAAAGTAGATAGTTCTTATCCAGCCCCTCTATAAATTCTTCATTTCCTAATTCCAGATAAGTATAAATGGGTTAAGAATGCATTCCCATGCTGATGTTTAAAGTTACTAACTGTATTCACAGACTGCAGGCATTTTAACAGTCTATTATCACAATATTCTGACATTACACTTAGTATTAGAATACTGGAAAGATCCCCAACACACACAGCACAGGCTCTTTCAGAGTGTAATGCTCAAAGAGCTGTGTGCTAATGGGAACTGTGAAAACAACAGTGATATGGAGGTGTTAATTTAAAATCACACATGAAGACATCTGGATTTTCATGTATTAATCAACCCATGTTTGATGAGAGACAACCTGCAAGGCACCGGTCGCCGCATGTTTCAAACTGTGCCATCGTAATAGAGCTGCAGTCGTATATTCTTTTCTCTTCGTTTGAAGACAAAAGAAGACATTTATTCTCACTTTTTGAACAAAAATAACAAAAACTTCTAACAGTTTTATAACTGAAGTCAAGGTCAATAACTGCCGGTCCACATTCCAAATGTTCTTGGAAGAGACCCAAACTCCTTACTCCTCTTCACAGCTGATGTGTCGCAGTTGATTAACCTCTGATGAATTCAGAAATAATAACTCAGAATATAAATTTACCTTTGAATTAACATTAATTCATAAGTTGAAGAAATATCTACACCCTCACACCAAATAGAGCAATTTTGAATGTACACAAGAAGTGGCTCTAAGAGAACCTATATGACCGCACGTACATGTAGAATGTCTTGTTTATTCCATCCTTTCTACAAACTATACTACATTATACGTCAGCATTGAGTTAATATAAATCAGTACACATTAGTGGATGTAACTGTTTTGTAAGCTAACATATCGCTGGTGCAAATGGAGAAGTGCAGGTTTTTGGGTTTTATGTGCAAATCCAGTCCCTTTCTACCCATTGTCCCAGGTAAGTTCACGTTATGCCTCATCATGATTTTAGATTTCTCATCCTCTGCCAGAACTTACTTTTCCTGTGGTGAAGCCTACTCTCCTGAAATATTCAAAAAAAAATTTAAACATCAAATTATCAGACTTTGTTTTACTTAACATGTGGATCGAAGCCACGACAATGCACATTATAGTAGTCGCATATTTCATGTTAATATAAATAGGACATTGCAGAAATTGTCCTTGTTGTTGGATAGAGGCAAAAATACTTGAAAAAAATGATAGTGGAAAAAAAAGGAACAAACTTGAAACCCACATAACCTCTAATGCTGTTCCTCCTAAATTCAGACATTTTTGGACCTTGAATATATATATTTTTAAGGATCTCTTCTCTTTCATTCTGCTTTAAATCCTTTATAAAAAGTATTTAAAGACATCAAACCTCTGCCAAAGGATGAGTCACATTCCTGTTGACTGTATCTGTTTACACGTCCATCACCTTCTTCATTACTAACAACTTTCATCCAGGTGGTTAATGTGTCATTGAAGGAAATGGCGGCTAAAGCCCCATCTCCCAATTGAATGATGGAAAATATAAAGTCCTGAATCTGTCCCTGGTTTCCAGCCACCTGTGTTACCCTGCTAACGGGCAGAAAACTAACAAAATGAATCAATCACTTAACCTCTTTGAATGAGGTAATTATCTCTTTTGGACTCTTGTTTTCTGTCCTCTGTTGGAATCAGTCAGTTAGACCGTTACCTGTGGAAGAGAGCACTGATTGTTTGTAGTCATCTCTGACCGGGTAAAGAGGGCAGAGATGGGGAGACGAGTTCCTTCAAGGCCTCCTGCTTGTGTCCCTCGCAGGGCTACGACGATGGGTACGGCGGAGAATACGATGACGAGAGCTACAACGCTTATGAGGATAACTACAGCAATCAGTCAAAGAGGTTAGGTTTGCACCCACAGCAGTGCTGCATTCATACACTTCTTTGTTAGTCGTTTTTTGAAAGCATCTACTGTCTACTGTTGGCTAACACAGTATTCGAGACATTGGCTGTGAGCAGCTGTCTTACGGGCCATCACTGCAGCATGTGTAAACAGTAAATACTTACCACTGATCGTACAGTTAGTGGCAAAATTATTCCCCCTGCGTTCTTTATCGGGTTTATTGGTAAAAATATGCAATTTATCAGCTGTTAGCTGTAGCCATATTACACAAGAACGGTTTAAATCGCTCCATTTAATTTTGCCCCCACTGTTTACACAAAATGCTGCTTTTAATGGCGGCTGCATTCTCAGAACTATATTGTCCCTCATAAGAGCCGGCATTGCATTCAGATGTTGTAAAATCAATGTCACAACCCTCGCAACCTTACTTTAACAGTAGAGTTCCGAAGTTGTTGTTTTTTCCTTTAAGGTCTAAATTTACATAAAGGCTCCATATCCAGACTTCACAGGGTTCACAACTGACCCGGAAGCAAAACGAAAGTTGCTCCAGTTACTCAAAACCTTGATCAAAAGTTTTAGGATACTGTTCTCTGGAGCAATAAAACTCCAGAAAACACATGCTGAACTCTAGAAAGCACATGCTGAAAAGATCACCCTACCTACGGAGAAACCCGGCGGTGGATCCGTGAAGCTCAAAGGCGCTCTGTACCTACCACATGCACAGAACAAGATGGATTCCATCAAGTTAATACGTTTCACTTCAAAGCTGAATTTAAAACAACATTCAAGATAACAGAGAAAGTGTCCTTGATGTGTAAACCTGAAAAGTCAAAAATTTAAATTAAGCTGAAACATGTGAATATGTTTATTATAATATGTGCTTAGAAAAATTCCTCTATTTTTTTTTATAAATTCTAATTCAATTAATGAATTCATTTAATTATATATTTTCATTTTTCAAACCCTTTTGTTGAAGAGCAATATTGTGTTTTCACTCTGCTCTAATAATGTAAATAAATACATTTTAAAAAACAGAATAAAATATTAAGCAAACCAAAGGCACTCAAAAGAGTGAGTTCAAAAATGAAAGTGAAAGACTAATCTCCAGTGACACCGTTCTAACACCAAGAAGAAGATTACGATCACACTAAGCATAATGAGTGATGAGACCAAACAGGAAACAGGTGATAAAGAATAAAGAGCATTCAGCAATAAAGGAGGAGACACACTAGGAGTCAGGAGCCATGACCACACACACACACAGGTACAGAAGAGGGGAGAGTAAGAAAGAAGGAAAGGATGTGTAAAGCGAGGGACATTACCCAGTAGTAAATATTCAAAACAAAATATGAAACACAACTATAACACTGATAATTATAATCAATACTAAAAAGAATCAAGTATTGGAAAACTACTGATCCTTAGTATGGTGAAAAATTTTAAATATGAGGGTTTTTGAAAGTTCTATATATCTTCAGTAGGTCGCAGTGGGTTTCTTTCCCTGAGTGACACTGATGGTATGTTCAAGTTGGAAAGATGCACCAGTATTGTTTTGTTTTTTTCATCCTGTTGTTGATAATTATAATTGTATGGACTAATGTCAATTTAATTTGGTCTTGATTCATATATAAAACAATGTTATTTTACCTCTACAGAATCTCTTTAATTCTATTTCCTTATTTTACAAAAACAAAATGATGAGCAAATGAGGCCAGCTGTACGTTGTTTTATCTAATACTTTCTCCTTGTTTGATTTAGTACTTCGGAATATTATGAATATGGACATGGAGCCAGTGATGAATCCTACAACAGCTACGGTAAGAAAGGATTTTTGTGTTTAGCTCAACAGACTGATGTCTTTTTCACACTGGTAATTCAATTCAATAACATGATTTTTAAACTACAAGAAAACAAGTTACAGGTTGTGACATGACAGCGGCGGTAGGCCGGCTGCCACAGCAGGTTTTCCGGCTCGTTCATTTTCAGCACAATGAATCGTTCAGCGGAGCTTTGAGATCGGGGCAAACCAAAATCAGAGAACCAGTGATTTGATTTTCTGCTCCATAAACACTTTCTTATTTGGAAGCGGTGCCCTGTGCTTTGCAACGGCGCTGGCCATCTCTATGTAATTTAGCTCTATAAGGGAGAAGCTGACATATCTCTCTGTTAGTGCAACGGAGGGCAAAGAGTATTTGACATTAATTTCCAGTGGAGAGAAACCTCTGCATCACCTGGGAAAGGATTTGCTCACTTGAATTTTCATGTCTCTGTTGAAGCGACTGTGATAGGATAGAAGTGGTGCCTGAGTACACGATGTTTTTCAGCAGAAGCTTTCAACAACATTTTTTTCATTTCTTTTTTTCATTTTATTTTATTTTTGCAGAGGAGTGGGGAACGACGCGTCCCAGTCTAAAAGCCCCAGTTCTGCGGCTGACAAGAGGGGGCTACAGAAAACAACCATATGGTAGATACTGAAGTTGCTCCAGATTTGTCAGCTCCTACTATAAAATATTTATATATTTTCTAAATTCTTCATAAAATGTTGTAACATTTGCTCTTTTGTTCACCTCTTTCATAACCTGAAATAAAGAATATCCCCTTAAAATGCATTTATTTACAAGTTTTACATTACTAAGTATGTTTCTAATGTAGAGAGTCATTTTTAAAATACAAATAAGGGTAGAAAAAGGGAGGAAAAAAAATGCGTATCCTTTTTCATCCATGCAAAGGTGTTTGGTAGTTTAAGTTCCCTTCATTTCAATTCTGTACCCCAAAAATAGGGTTGCTATTTTAGATTTCTGACAGTAAATTGCAGAACTGTCTTATAAGATGTGTCTCAAATTGTGTCAAATCAGTTTCCATTTATTGCTTTTAAAGCAGTGATGAAGTAATTCATCTTATAAAATATGACATAATATTTCACTTTTACACTTTACGGCAGTTGACACTTAAACACCACTTTATGACAACAGTACCACTTTACAGTAAGAGTGATGCATTCACTTGAGGAAAACAAAACAGAGTAAAAAACACTGTGTTTTTCGGAATTAACAAAATAAATATCTCATTAGTTATGAAAAACAGACCAAATGTAGAAACTGTATTTTCAACAATTTCATAACCTGAGTCATCTTGTAACTGTGAAGCATGCCATATTGGTTCAACCATTCCTGGAGAGTCACTGCACTGTCCAGCTGATCCAACCCTAACCTTTACCAAAAATAATTCTGTTTTTATGAATGAATACCTTTATTATCTTGTTAATTCAGAAGAACAGGTCAATTTCTTTATATTCCTGAAAATTCTGGGTTATTATGGAATAGCCACGGCTTCGTCTGCCACAGAGCCTTCATGTTAATATGATTTACTCAAAGAGTTGCAAGAGTAGGTTAAACAACCTGTCAATGAGTGGAGGTTGTTGCCTGAGTCATTGTGCCAGAGGTTACGGTAGCAAGTTTCATTAAAGCATAATAAGATGGTAATAGTAGGGTTATAATGTGGTAATACAGAGGTAATACATATGTAATACCATGCAATAACCAAAGTAATACCTAAGTAATATCTTGGTAATCACAGGTAAAAAGATGGTAATAGCTTTACTTCAAAGTTTGAAATGTAAAATATGTACAAGGCATCAATAGTATCAAATGTGTATATTCAAAGTAGTTAGAAATTAAATAGAAACAGGTTATTTTGTATTTTGTAGCACTGATTCATGTTTATTAGACAGAAACTACCACAAGTGTTTCCAGGTGATATCTGCACCTCTGGATGTTTAGTTCAATCTAATATTACCATGAAATTCAATAGAAACAGGTAGTTTTGCATTTTGCAGTACTGATTCATGGTAATTACACGGAATCTACCGTAACTGTTTCCAGGTAAGACGATACAAGGTTAAACATACAATTTGTATAGTATTACCTTGAATCAAAGGGGAATGTTTGAAACATAAGCCTTGGATGAATTTCAGCATTATAATATGGTAATTAACAATTTAATCTAATTTGGAAGGTATTACGCTGATAGTAGCCTATAATACCGCGGAAATTATTTTTTTTACCTCATTATCATCATGTTCTTACAATATTAATATCCCCTTATTATCATTCTTTAATCCAAATATTTCACTGATATAGCCATTTAATTGTTAGCATTTTACCAAAGTATTACTTAACTATTACCAAATAGTTTTACCTCGTTTATATTTCCAGTGAAATATTATCCATATATAGACATTGTAAATACCAAGCTATTACTTATTTATTATCATTGTAATGACATGGTATTATATATGTATTACGTCTTTATTACCACATTATAACCATCTAAATACCATGCTGTAATGTAAGTGCTACCCAGGTGGGTTGCAGATGAAGAACAGAGTCTGTGTGGTGCTGTCTGCTTTGCCAAGAGTCCACCATAACCACTCACCACACATAAGGGAAACAAGGAAGGGGAAGAATTGGGCAGAAAGAGAGAGAGAGATGGGGTACCATGACAGCTCCTTGTCACTCGCTGCAGATATGTGTACACAGAGATGAGCTACTTCTTGAGCCTTAACCAGATCCTGAAGATGGATTCTGGGATGGTGAATTGATTTATTTGAGCAGCAGCAGCAGCATTAACAGGCAAAGGGAGAGATGGGAAAGGGTTGCAGCTTAAATAGACCGCCACATCGGTTTTTCATGATCAGGGTCTGATTAGATTATGATTGACGCATATGTTTTCTACATTCTTGAATGTTTTTTTGAGGAATCTGAAGGGTACAAAATATGAATAAAATGATGTAACTCCTGTTAAAACATTTTTCCGTTCTCGCTTCTACCGCTACTTAACGACTACGATAAAGTTTAATTTGCCTTTCTTTGTCTTTTTTTTCTTTTTTTAGAAAATACACCTCATTCCACGCATTTTGTGGTGGGTTGTAATAAAGGGCAGTTTTTTTAACCTCAGATCAGTGCTGCTTTGCTGAGTCCTCACAGAAAAACAAACTCCCCTGAACGCAACGATAAACTCCATTAAAGGCAACATGTGGAAACTAAACACTTTCCCAAACTGCAGACCTGAATACGACAACCTGGAGCTTTTACAATAAGGTTTAATGTTGTTTGAAATCTAAATCAATCCTCAACATTCCCGTTTGACAGATTTCTTTATAAACCTCTCATCACGTCATGGTGAAAGTGTGACGCTGATCCCACTAACGTTAGCCTGAGTTTTGATGTGATTTAAATGATATAAGATGTGACATCGTAATTGTGCGAAAAACTTTTTTTTTCATTTATGTTAAAATCAATCACAAATATATAGTGTGTAGTTTGTAATGCGTGCTTTGTTTTTGTGTGTAACCTGTATTTGTACATAAAGCATTTAATAAAAACAGCATAAACCTCAGCGTGGTGTGTAAGACTCTAAATAGGTGGCTATGCAGCCATAAGTTGGTATTTTTTCTGCCTCGATTGACACTGAGACCATTTAACACGGGCTTCCAGGTAACAGTTCATAAACAATGCCCAAATGGCCCATTTGTTAAATAATTGATAATCCTGCTCAATCGTCCCCTTGAATCTCTCCTATTTATTAACTAATAAATGTCTTTTCTTACTCTATTCTCTGAAGTTTTACATCATTAAACAGGCCCTGATTGACTCTGACTATGATATGGAGTATAAAGAGGTAAGAAGTCCTAATATATTATCAAAATAATGCCTCGGAAAGGCTCAGAGTGAGGAATTGGCCTCACGGAGAGCATAATGGGCTATGCAGGAGGTGGATATTCACCCTCTGATCGTAAGTTTTGGATGAATGGGCTATCAGCAAACTGCTGCGGCTTTTATCTACAACTCATCCATGTCTCTGCTAACCTATCTCTGCATTTCTGTCATTTATTACCTGGGAAATCTGTACATGCGATGAAATTTCAGGTGCTTTTAAACATCAAAGCTGAAGTCCATTTAAGCAAATTGAATTCTTTTTTGTGATTAATGCACCTACAGCCTGACTCTGTAGAGTGTTGATCGCGGGACTGAAAGGAAGACTAAACACTAAAAAGGTAACCCTGATAATAATAATACTTAAACCATGAATGCTAACATCCACTTAAAAAAAAGTAAACCGACCCTTTTTAACACCATATAAATGTTGAATAAAAATCCCTTTCTTTAACCAAAAAAACCAAAAACAAAAGGAATTCCGTTAAACTGTAATAAAGGAGATAATACATTCTAATAAAAGACACTAAAATAAAAAATAAACATTACAGGAAATATTTCAACTTTCCTAAACAAGATTTCATGGTATTTATAACTGGTTTACTTTTTTCACAGTGATGGAATGTAATGAGTGACTGATTGATATACTATATATATATATATATATATGTATATATATATATATATATATATATATATATATATATATATATATATATGTATATGTATATATATAATGATCAGGCATAACATTATAACTACCTGCCTAATATTGTCTAGGTTCCTCTCTTTTGCAAAAAAAGCTTGGACTCCCCAGGACCTCTGAAGCTGTGCTGTGGGATTTGGCCCCTAGATATAAGCAGTATCTGGTGAGATCTAGGGAATTTAGAGGCAAAGTCAACACCTTGAGCTTCTTTTGTTTTAAAAACCATTACTGAATCATTTTTGCAGTGTGGCAGGACGCATTATCCAGCTGGAAGAGTCAACTGCCATGAGGAATACCGTTTCCATGAAGGGTTGTACTTGGTCTGCAGAAATGTTTAGATAGGTGATATGAGTCAAAGTAAAACCCAAGTGAATTTCAGGACCCAGGTTTCGATGCAGAACATTGCCCAAAACCTCACACCAACCCCAGCTTTCTGACTCCACCTCTGCCTTCGGCTATGTACACTTATCCATCCGTCCACATGATGCTAACGAAATTGTGTTTCGTCGGATCACGCCACCTTCTCCCATTGCTCCATGGTCTAGTCCTGATGCTCCCCATCCTGATGTGGGTACTTTCCGCTGTGGTCACCTTTATCAGAACAAAATCTATGTTCTATCAGAACCAGCATTGGCATGTTCAGCCGTTTGTGCTAGAGTAGCTACAGGTGGTTTTAATGTTATGGCTTATCGGTATATATTCATTTACCTTACATTGCATGCAGTCTGTTGGTCTGTCCTTATCTCTTATTGTTCATTCAGGAGTTAACATCTTAGTCATTCTACTCTCTTTTTCCCTGTAGATATGTGATTTTGTCAAAACGCAGACGGAGGTCACAGGTGAGTCAGATATTTACAAGGAGACGCGTATGCATGTGTGTAAATTTTGATTATTGTAATCATCTGGTCACTATGGTCAAGTGATTAATTTCACATTATAGTTAACCAGAAATTCTGACTTTAATCAACAGTCAAGAATAAGTCGCAACTTTACCTGCATTCATGTCATCTGTCTGTCCTTTCCATCCTCACATTGTGATCAATATTTTTCAAATTGATCGCTGCGTGCACACGGTTAAAGGATTGAAATATCATTTCCATCCCACCGCATGTAGTCATGACTCCACCATTAAAACTCATTTACATCAACTACAAGTATTAAAGTGTTCCGTTGCTTTTGGCTGACATCTCATTAAAAATGCAAGAATGCGTAGACAGGCAATTACAACAATGGAAACAAAAGAGATAAAGTAAGCACAGTCTTACACATAAATGGTGCGGTAATTAATCATTTAAATTGTCGGGGAGTGTAGTGTCTTTAGAAGGCTGACTTGATGATAAGTAGAACCAATGAGGATTCATTGTGTTCAAGTGCATTAATTATACACACAACATTTGAAAAGGAGAGTGAAGAAAAGAAAAATTAATATTTACTGTGTCTCGATTGCATATTATTATGTACATTAATTTATGATGCGCCTCATTTTGTCAAACAAATGTTTTTATTTCTCTCTGCTGTTTTTGTAATGAATTCTATTTGTCAGTATTCCTCGCTCCATCTGGTGTTTTAGAGCTGTGCTTATGCGGCTACATACAATCCCTGCGGGCAGATACCTGCTGACCGATTCATAATTCATTCATACTTGTTTTCTCCCGCTTTTCCAAAGGTTTGGAAATGTAGTCAAAGGCAAAGCAATTTAATTGAACACTAAGATTTATGAACAATTGTGACACACAAACCGCAGAATCAATCACTGTTTACATTATATTGGTGCAATAGAGGAATGCTTCTGCGAGGCTGCAAGGAGTTGTACTAATGTAACATATATAAAGATGCCATGAATATTAGAATTATTATATACTCAAATACAGTACGTGTGATCTTTTCCTTTGAATGAAAAAGTTTGTCAAGGCACTGTGGTCTTGACGTCCATGTCTCTGCTAACCTATCTCTGCATTTCTGTCATGTATTACAGAAATGCAGAGATAAACAATAAAACACATAATAGTTGATAACTGACCCAGGCTTTCAACAAAAAATGTGTTTCATTTTTTATTAATAAATTAACTTAAAGACATTACAAATATAGTGTAGGATTAAGTTTATTGCACCTATATATTGCAAAAATAAGAAATATTGAATAAGTGAATTAATAAATACTTGGTAAATAGTCATTATCATTCAGCTTCAAGTATTAGTGGACCTAGTTAGGCTAATATTTACTGTCTCAGGTGTCTCCAATGTTTCATTTTATTCTGAGTTAATGATACCAAACAAATAACTTTCTGATCAATTTAATTAAGAAACATGTTTAAAGGTCGGTTGTTTAAAATGTAGTGGCACCTAGTGGTAGAGCTCCAGATTGCAACCTATTTTAAAAATCACAAACCAGGGATGTACGGTGGCCCCTAGATGTCAAAAAGATGTCAGCCTGGTAAGGTTCCTTAGAGGTATTAAAGATAGACATATATTTAAGATTGGATTAAGTTTTTATTCTGTAATATTTGTAATATATTAATGACATTAATAATATATTTCCATATAATATATTATAATATTTGTTTCTCTATAGGTCAAAGTTTAGAAAGTAACAAAACGTAATTGCTATTTGTTCAGCACTGTGGTAAAATCGTCGTTTTGGTTTGGTCGATCGCTGGGAGGTAGAGGAGGAGGAGGAGGGGGCATAAGTAATTATTAACTACAATAAAAAAACAAACCCCACCGTCCAAGAAAGTAAACGTGATGATTAGATTCGAGACACCGTTGCGAGGCAAACTGGTCTGCCCAGTAAAACTCTGGAATTCAACTTGATGGGCAGCCGGAGTGATCGCTCTCCGGGAGGAGAGATGGGTGAGTGAGTTCCGATTGAGGGAAGCGGCGATTGCGGCGGTGAGGATCCCCTTTAAGTTCGCAGTCAAAGCTGTTATCCTTCTTCCCTTCCCCTGAGTTTTTCTAACCTGACCCGGAGCTGTTCGTGTCCCGCAGCTATTTATCACCTGCTGGGTTGACTGCATGTCAACACATTGTTTACCTCTGAACGGATTTGCGGGTCTTCATATTTGCTTTTACGGCGAGGTTGAAACAAATAATTTAAATAATGACTCATCATCCTTCAGTTGTCCAAATACAAAATCCATCAACACAAAAATCCCTCTCTAGAGTCAGTATTCAGTTTCTTCATCCAAGCGGCTGTACTAATATCGCAGGTCAACAAGAGAGAGGACCCGTTCCTTTTGGAGATATGAAGGGCTTCTTCCAAAATATCATCACAAAATATGTAATTTACAGCTGATTTTACACAAAGAAAACAAAGTTATGAATATTGTATTCCCATTCATTCAAAGTGATACCCAAAAATATTATGCACCCTATCTTTAAGGAGAATAATAAATGTTTTGGGTAATATGCAATAATAAAAGACTTTTCATCTTTTTCATGCATTGTGTTTTATGATTACAGTCCAGTTGCATTAATTGGTTGCTTACTAGAAGAAACCTTTTTTGCTTTTACTTTATCTCCTTTATTTTGGACAAAATAATATCCATACATTGTTGGTAAACCCATAATGTGCCGGGGTGGTCAGTTTTCTTTTCAAATTAAAAGAGAGCCTCATTTTCGTATAACTTAACTCTACAGTGCAGCAACGTGAGCCATTCTTCATTTACCTTTATGCAAAATCATTCATTCATCATATCATGTCATTTTCAACACGTACTTTTGCATCTTTGCAGAGCAGCAGATTGGAATGTGCTCCTAGAGGAGTTAAGATTGAACTCAGCCATCGCATGCATTTGGGGCCGTCATCACTCAGGAAAGTGCAGCTTTGAATGTACTTCAAGTTCCATCTAGATATAAAGCTGTCTATTTTGTAAAGTGAATTGTACATGTAGAATTACTGTGTGAGGGTTTTTTTTTAATGAACATTATGTCTTCCCTTTGTACTTCATGAAATGATCACTCCATCATATGCTGTATTTTACAAGGCAGGGTTGTCAAAGTACATTGTGGTGACTGAGTGATAAACATCATTAATGTTCTATTTATGAAAAAAGCATGAAGAAAACATGTCAGTGAAGAAGATTAGATATGTAGTGACATTGATTTTGATTAAGTTGAGTTTTATGGAGACGTTCAAGATCTTTAGGGAAGATTTAATAGCTGTTTAATAATTGTAAATAGTTGAACGTAAAATCTTGTTTTTTATTTCTTTATCCGTCTGAAGTTTACGATGTAACTCCCCCTTCTATTTGTACCTCTGTGCTGGAATTGATCGCTGCAGGAAACTGCCTGCCGCTGATATCCTTGCTGTTTTTGCCAGAAGTGCTCTCAGATTCATTTTCATAACGATCCCGCCGCCAGCTCAAAAACCAGCCAAGACCTGAAATCCCAAAGCCTGCCACGGATGTTGATGCAATTGTTAAAGTGAAAGCCACTGATAAATTATAGTATTCGGATTACAAAAAGGATTTCATAAAAATAGTCATTATGTATTGTGCATTTTTCTTGTTAGGAACATAGTAGGGAGTCTAAAGTGCTTAACGACTTTACAGCTGTTCCAGCATCTTTGCATCAGTCCACATGTGGATGCTGAGTGATTCTCGTCCATTTGGCAGTGGTGGCCAGCAGCCTTGAGTGCAAATAAATAAAGAGGCAGCTGCTTGTTTTGTCCATTTTCCATGTTTATCACCACTGGCAACATCGTTTATGCAGCCACAATCCTCCTCATATGAAGCACATCAGTCTGTTTACTGAAACTGCTTATGCATCTCCTCCTGTCAAAATATAATATCAATTCTGTTTACATTTAATTTATTGCAGACAGAATTGCATTTGGACTGGTAGATGGCTCCGAAGACGATGAACAACAAACCATGATGGCAAAGCCAAACAAATGAGTCAGGGTAAAGACGCCACCGTGTGCGTCAGCTGCATCTTTCACTATTAGAATGAGCTGCATGCAGATTCATTTTTGTTTATGTGTTTGCAGTTGATTTGCCCCGTTCTTAAATTAATTGTTGTGATCATTTGAAACCCTGAGTTTTGTGTTACCAAAGAATTGCCTGAGTGATTCTCAGGATAAATAACATATCGTACATTCAAAAATGACAAGATGTTTGAATATTTCTTAATGAAAAACAAACCATCCTCTTTTTCCATCTGAATATGTTAATGCTTGTGCTAGAGGGTCACATCTCACATCCGTCAGCATCAAAGTGTATTCGCACAGAGTGAAAATGAAAATAGTTCTGCAATGTGAGAAAACCTTTCAAAGGATTTTTTTTGATACACCGTAATAGCTGTTTTATTGACATTCAGAAAGGCCTCAAGGAAGTGCTTTTGACTTTATGGATAAAGTTGGACTGGATGCTGGCTGCTGGATGATATTATTTCCTTGAACTCATTTTCCTCTCAAAACCGGAGGTAAACACATTCTTTATTCAAGTAAAAGCGAGAAAGAACAAAATTAAAAAGTAGATATTTCAAGGACATTTCTACATTGGCTTTTTTCGTGCAATACCTAACATAACCTCTTGTCATATTTATATATAAGTATAAAGAATATAATTATTATTTTCTGAATGAATGACGATCATGTAGATCAAAGGTGGAAAAATGCAAAGCTTTCTGCACATGTTTCTTATCTTTCTTGATGTTTCGCCTTTTCACACATTTTACAGTTGTAGTCTTGTTTCGCCTGTAAAGCCTGAAATACCCTGATGGATACACCAAGGAATCGTCCTTTTTATGTTATACTATCTCTTCATTTAGTTTGAAATTAGCATTAATGTTGTCAAAGCCCCCAATAATGAAAAATTCAAAGAATCTACTTCTTGTTCTCAGAAGATGTCACATTCACTACTTCGACATTAAACAGAAATACCGTTGATAATAATAATAATAATGCATTTAATTTATAACGCACTTAACATTTGGGTCAAATCTCAAAGTGCTACAAGGTAAAAGCAGATAAAAGCATCAATAAAAAATATAATAATAATTATATAAAAATATGACCAAAAAGCAACAATATTTATTAAAAGTTATAGGTTCTGCTAAAAAGGAAAGTTTTGAGTCGTTTTTTAAATGTGTCAGTCGTCTGTGGTGCCCTCAGATGGTCAGGGAGGGAATTCCACAGACGAGGGGCAGCAGAACAGAAGGCCCGATCACCCATGGAGCTGAGCTTAGTCCGGGGAAGGAGGAGGCGGTATGAGTTGGTAGAACGGAGGGATCGTGTTGAGGTCAGTGGGGTGAGTAGTTCTTTTAGGTAGTGGGATGCGTTACCATGGATGCACTGGTGAGTGAGGAGAGAGATCTTATAATCAATCCTGGTGGAGATGGGAAGTCAATGAAGGGAATGAAGAACGGGGCTGATATGTTCATGTTTACGCACTCTCATCAGGATTCTTGCAGCACTGTTTGAAGTCTTTGAAGACTTTTATCAGGGATCCCGATGAGAAGTGCGTTACAGTTATCCAGCCTGGAGGAGACAAACGCGTGGATCAGCTTCTCAGGATCACTCAAGGTGAGTGAAGAACGGAGTTTGGAAACATTTCTGAGATGGTGAAAGGAGATCTTGCAGATGTGTTTGATGTGGGATTCAAAAGTGAGTTGAGGGTCGAATCTTACGCCGAGGTTGGTGACTGATGAAGCGAGGGGAATGTCGTGACCAGAGAAGGTAATACTGGTTATTCATTTATCTCCTCCAGACAAGCGCGGAGAGTTGACAGGGGAGATGATGAGGATGACGATGAGGATGATGAAGCTGCGGAGGAACTCGTGTCAGTTTTGATATACATTTGTGTGTCATCAGCATAGTAATGGAATGAGAGTCAATATTAACTGATGTCATGGCCATTATTAAGAGCATAGTTGAAAAAGAAAGAACAATACGGTATTGTATTGTTCACTATTTACAGTTGTCATGCAACATAGGTATATCGCACAGATGATGGGGATGCTGTACACAGTAGAGTAATGCACATGTTCTTGTAATAATGTAGAAGTTGGGAAGAAATTAGCTGACTGATGGGGAAGGTCTTCTAAACAGCAACTTTTGCTGCTAGATGAAAAGATGGACTCATACCTGGCAACCCCCAGCCAGTTAGCTCACCAGCTCACCAGCTGGCTATTTAAAACTACAAGTTGTTATGATGTTCTTTAATCATGTATACATGAAGGTTATTGTATTTGCTGAATTATTTTTGTCCAGGTTAACTGATCTTCTTTTTTTTTTCATTTGATAACTTGGCCAATGCAGACGTCTGCTAAAAGCTTCTCCTAGTCAGTAGAATATGAACTACTACAATAAATATGATATATACAAGATAGTGCTCTTCAAGTCGATTCACATGCAATGAATTTGGACTAAATCAGACCAAATGTTGAGAAATTATGTCCCAAAAATGTTTGGAGCCATAAATCAATCCAGTTCTTCCGTGTTCTACGGTCTATTGGGGAATTAAGCCTAATCTTAGTTCATACCAATATTGACATCATCAATTTCAGTAATTGCATTAACATTACGGATACGTGAACATGGGCGAGACAATCCCATAAATCCCTGACGTTTCCAGGATATGATTAAGATTTGACAGAGGTGACTCTCTGGCACCACTCAATGATCCGCCCCACTAAAAGCTAAGCTTAGGCTGGAGAAGAAGCAGAGACATATTTATTAAACACACATCAGAGTAAATGATCAGTTGTAAAACAGCAAGAATAAAAAGTAGAATTTATCATTTAAGAAATGCCATAAATCTTGTTCTGTTTGTGTTGTTACAAATTTACTAATTAAGAAGGAAGCGTAAAAAAAAAAGAAAAATTCTGTGCGATTGAAAATTAATCTTGATTCTAACACATTCCAAAGTCACATAATGATAGCATCTGCTTCAGGGTTCAGACTTGCTGAGAGACATCCTCGCCTTCGCCGCACGCTGCGCTCACTAACTCTCTTCAATAAATGAAGAATACTCTTTGTGCCATGGCTGTGTTTCGTGACAGATTTTCTTGAATGATTGCACCTATTTGTTCTCAATAAGACAATAAGAGCTGGAGCTTGAGGTGAGAGAGCGACAAGGTTGTACCTCCCTCCATCTCAATCTCAAGGACGAGCTGATTGTCTCTGGCTAGAAGCGGCATCTCAATACAGATCGTCACCCCGAGTGTCAGACGAGTGCTGAAGGATTGTAACTTCAGGATTCATAGAGAGACAGCCGGAAGCTAGGAGTGAAATTATTGTACTGCATGTGATCCGCACAGCCAAAATGTCAGATTTAATGCTCATAGGCACGCGGCACGAACTGCAATCCCAAGGCTTATAATAGACAAGGTAGTGGAACAAGTAAGCACATTTCTTTTAAATTCAGATAGAGCTATGCTGGGCAGCAGGGTGGCACAGTTGCCTCACAGTAGGAAGGTTCTGAGTTCAAATCTTCTTCTGGCCTCGGGATATTTTTATCTTCTCTCCAGAACTCCCGCTTCCTCCCAAAGTCCAAAAACATGCAGCATAGGATGAGATAGAGTCTCTGAAATTGTGTGAATGATAGGTTGACTGATTATTGGCTTCTTGTCCAAAGTTTACCCTGCATGTCGTCCATAGTCAGCTACGATTGGCTCCAGCCCCCTGTAGTCCCTGAACAACATAAGTGATTACAGATATTGGATGGATAGATCGAGCTACTATATCTCCAGCCTTGGGCTTTATATTTAGTGTAGAGTCTAGGGAGGTATCTTGTTATATGGACCAAAAACATTCAGTTATTCCTTTGAATATTTGCATTCATTTTGTGTTCTTTGTGTGACCATGATTCTCTTTTCTTCTTTGCAGGTTGGTGTTCTGAAGGCAACAACAAGGCACATTCCAGAGGGACAATAAAACTTTTAACATTCACCACGAAATCTAAGTGCTTTATTTTCTGATAAGTATTTTTCTAATTTCTGCCCATTTAACACTTCCCTCACAGTTGCGTTTTCACCACTTCACCTCTACTATTCTGCTTTATCATGAGAATAATGTTGGCCTAAAGTCGTTAACGTTTACTTGGTGGAGAAAAATGGATCGGCCAATTTAGTCGTGTTGTCATCTGCCGTCATTACCAACCTAAGGGCACCCTGAGTCCGTCCCCAGATCACTAATAAACTGTTCGGTTAGTGCTGCCAACAGGAACATGTTACTTCATTAAGCACGTCGAGGCCACTGCTGCTGTTCTAACCAACTGCCACAGTCTCTTTCCAAAGCCCTGCCTGCCACTGCCACCAGTCATAGCTTTCACCCTGTGTCATTCCCTGAGTGCCAGTCAGAATGAGTGGTGCTGCCTAAATCTCTACATTGCAGCAGCCTACCACCATTCAAATAAATGTTCCTGAATATGAATTTGATCATATTTGATTCACAAGACGATAAATACAGATCCTCATAAACCAGGAGCATCTCAGTTGCCTTTCTGTTCAACATAACAGCTCGCAGAGCAAACAAGTCATATTTAATGCTGGAAATCATCCACGGCTTTCTTTATTGATGGGGTGTGATGGGGAGTGATGTCATGAGTTTGCTCAATGGCATAGCAGGATGATTTCATCCAAACATCCGCCACTGATTTAGGCATTGGTTTAATAGTTCTGCTCCATGACACACACCACCAACAGCTCTTCCCTCCTCAACATTACTGTTGTGAATATTGGAAACACAGCGATGCCAAAGTGGGTCTGGATCTAGGTGAGAACCCTGAAATGTTCGAAGATGCAAAACGGTGCTTGGTAATAACTAGAACACACAGAATTTCTACCAGCCAGTGAAGAATACCTGAGCAAACTCAGCTCTGTTTAGACAGCTGCCTGATGAGCCAGAATAAAAGATGAGGGTTTATTATCACCCATGTCATAAAGGGATTTTTCTCCTGTGCAGAACTTGTGTTGGAACGTTGAGCAGATTTAGAATGTTTGTCCATATTCAGATGATAAGTAGCTGTTTGTGATTAAACATCATACTTGTTTTGAAAATGGTAATATTCAGACTACATGAGGCAGATGTAGAAGTCTATATGCCTATTTATATCTAAGTAATAAAGGTAGGTGATTCATGACCAAAACATATTTTCCACTAAATGTAAATGATATTAGATACGGATGTATGCACTCTGTATAATAATGTGATCATAAAGACTAAATATTTAAACACTTGGCACCTTCTATGTATATAGTTAACTTGAGTTTAACCAATGTGCCTTACTTCCTGCTTTGAGGGAAAAAAATGTTTTAAACATATTATATCCGATTGAAACGAAAAAGATTCCATCCAAAATACAAACGCTTGCCAAAATTGAAAAATATGAATGATCAAAGCGAACAATGAGCAATTCTCTTTATCCTGTTGAGTTATATATTCAAAAAGCCTGTGGCACCAGAACCAGACATGACTCACAGCTCCTGTCTGGTTGAAGTAGCTAATTTTGGAGCTACATAAAAATTCCCTCATAAAAGAAATGCAGCACATTGTATTGAACAGCTCCAGTGTAATAACATTGTAATAACAGTGTAATAACAGACAGGTGTAACAACAGAGAAAGTTTACTAATTGGTGATGACAAAACACAAAAATTATCTGTAATCATAACATTTTTCTTCTATTTTTAGACGTTTTTTAAAATTATCGCTATTTAAATGTTGAGCTTCGGTTGATCACCGTTCCATCGATCCATCCCACACTCTGTCTGCCTTTCAGTCTCTTTCACAAAAGCCTCAGTAAACGAATAATTGCGCTTCTTCATAACTCCAATTACATGTGCAATTCAACTTACATCTGCAGTAAATTTTTTGTAACAGATAAGGGCCCAGTATTTCTGCTCCACATGAAGTATATTTCAAGGTCCACGTCAAATAAATTCCTCCAACAGCTGTGATAAAGTTTTTGAGTCTCAGAATCATGGACATCCAAATAAAGCTTTTCGTTTTCACTAGATAATATTTCTTTCCACAGCACTAAAATAATACACAGTTACTGCATTCGATGTTGACGACAGAAGCACATACAGGAACTATTGCTCACTTGCCAAGGTTATCCATCTCGCCCACACAAAAAAACACAGGTTATTGATGCAACAGTTGATTGTAAGTCAAGAAGATGTTTGAGTCTTTCTGTTCATGGATATTTAAATGAAAAGTAGATGACAAGAATCTAATTGCGCATTCTCTATGGAGGTCTTTACAGCCAACAAAAGAACGTGGTCACACCTCTGCAAAAGATAATGACAGTCAAAAGCCCTATTGACTGACTAATGTCAACATATGTAACTGCTGGAGGATGTGGAGAATGTTGAGCAGGAGAATGACTTTTGCCTGCCTCAGCTATTTTCAAGGGTTAATTTGTTAACTCTCAAATTCAATGTAGAAGTGGGGCCTACATTGAAATACAATACTCACATTCCCTTCATTGTACACAGATTGATGGTATTTTACTTAATTGTAATACTTAATAACTTGTATTGTAGAATGTATTGTATTGTTAAGTTTGTTTGTATGTAAATATTTTTATGTTATATGTTCAAAACATGTCTGTCTTGTGAATGAGACCCCGGGTCTCGATGACATTACATGTATTAATAAAGGTTAAATAAAGGAAATACTTCACTCATGTCTTAGCACATATAGATCATTCAAATGTGTTCTAAGATTGTCGGATTGTAAAACAAAATAGACAGGCAAATATTTTAACCACCAGTCAATTAGCCAATTGAAAAATAGTTGAAACTACTATTAGAATAAACCTAAACCACCAAGAGCATAATGCTAACAATGAAACACTGCTTACACTTAAAAAATAATTCAGGGTACCTGTCTACACTTAATAATATTGCTAATTACAGTGACTTAATGTTGTCTATAATTTGAACTTAGATTTTTTTAATGAAGTGGTGTAGAAAAAAGTTGAAGTTGAGGTAACTTCACTACATGGGCTTAATAACTTAATTTTTATCCACTTTGAGATCAGGATTTCAAGCAGGCTACCCTCCACAGAACCCTAAAAGCCCGGTCAAATTCAAAAGACGGTGTATTTTAGGAGAAGTTGTCATAACTCAAAAAGATTCATGAAAACTGTTGAGTTAATTTTTTTTGTTGGGGCTAGACATTTATTTTCAGTGTATACTGCCACAGCCACGGCCACACATCAGGAGAGGCAAAACAGGAAACGGTTTGGTGCAACCAAATGATTTTGAGAAAGGGGAAACCCAAACAGCAACTTAAGATGGCAAATTTCGCAATGACTTAATATACTATTTTGTATACTTCCAACCTTCCCAAAAAGGCACATTGCAGTTCACCATCAATGCCCAAAACCCTGAGTTGGTCTCCTTCACGCTACCGTATGACAGCAGGACTTATTTAGGTGGGACACCTCTAGAACTGTCATATATATACAACTATACAACTATACAACTATACAACTTAAGACTAATTTACCATTTTACAATTTACCATAAAGTCACAGCCAAAGTTGTCCGTTGTGCACGTAGCGCTCTCTTGCGGACATAGATGGTATTTCGCAGCCAAAATTCCTCTCTAGGGTCAAAATCTAGTTTTTGGAATATTTTTGGTTTCATCATTTGGGCTATCCAACTTCACCAAATGGTCACATCACATCACACAAAAAACTATGCAGAAGAACAAGAATCCTTTAAGGAGGGAGAGGGGGTTCCTGTGGGCTGAGAGATGAACAGAAAATATAGCAACAATCTCTGTTTGCTGGAGGGGAACAGGAAATGAGTTTGTTGGAGTTGTTGCTAGATTTATAGGCTGGAAATAACTCATTAATTGAAGAATCTGCATGAATTCTTCCTAACCCTGGCCCTTAGTGGAGGTTTGTGGTCTGAGTGCTTTTCCTAGTGATGCACACTATCACATCCACCTCTACCGTCACCATTTCGTTGTTATTTCACTTTCCCCTTGCGGTTATAAGGAAGCGTATAAGTGTGTAGGTATTAATGGTGTCAGCATTTGAGATGGACGTATCTATATCCGTATGTAAAATTAGCATAAATTAGCATTTATTCATTACACAGTCTGGAGGTGGTAGGTGGACATAGGATTGATAAAGAAATACTTGATTATGATTATAGTGATTTCACTTTGCACATTTTAGCATGCGAATGTGCAAACAATAACTAGGTTAGCTCATCCAATTTAGTAAGCTGCTCTTACATAGCATAGCTTGTGGCTGCATCTCACAAACCTTTATTTGTGTGTTACTTGCGAAATTTAACACAGATGTAGGCGATGAGAAAGCAAGCCACAAAGTAGATTAAGTTATTATCAACAAAACAAATCTTACAGCAAAAAGATTTGCAAGATCTCACAAGAGATTGTTAATGGAAACAAGCCCTTTGCTCAATCCCCCGCTAGTGTTAGATCAAACAATCCCAAAACGTTTAGCTCGCCAGCATAAGCAAGAACATTAGCAAGCTAAAACTATTTCCATACCCAGTGTTGCAATGATACAGTTATTGGAAATACATTAAAAATAAGAGTATCTGAAATTTAAGTCGAGTCATTTTCATTTGTATGAAGTCAATTCACAACAAAACTTTATCTCAAGGCACTTTCTACACATGGTCAGTCATGGGAGCCAGTAATTCCTATGTGAGATGGCAATAGGCGAAAGTGGCAAGAAAAAAAATCGGAAAGATCTTTCCTCTGGGTCTAGAGGGTCTAGATCCCTCTAGACCCTCTGGGTCTATCTGTCACATCTTTTTCACCAAAATCACATTTTTTTGGGCCATAATTTCTCACCCGATGGTCTGATTTAGTCCATGATTTGGTGCGTATCAATCGACAGAGAAGATCTATTTGTCCATTTCTGAAACTGTACAGGGTCACACCTTTTTAGTGGCATCTTCTGAAATTCCTGCACACTTGTACAGTCTGCCACAGCTAAGAAATCAGAATTATAGACCATGGGGAAACAGATTTTCTGTAGTGCCACTGGGACCCAGTAGTGGAAATCATTCATGTTTATAGTTTAAAAAATCCCAGCGCCACAGAAGACACCAACGACAAGAAAGGAATTTACCAATGCAGCTGTGAGACAAAGGTGAGATCCCACTCCTCCGCCACTCCTCCGCCACTCCTCCTCTCAAACAGACCCTTTTTAAAATGATTAATTTATTAACTAATGTTGATTGACATATGATTTAATGGAATGAATCATGTTTGTCATCCTGGCAGAGCTCAAAGGACAGTTTGTTCTCTCACTGATAAATGATGTGCTCAAAAAAAGACATTTATATTTTGCTGTGGCATTATTTTGTCACTAAGCATGTCTCACATTGTTGCCTACAAGGAAGGGCAAAACATTTTTGCTGATAACAGTGCCAGCATGAAACTGCAGCTTCACTTGTTGTGGCTTATGTAAGAAAGTGTAGGAAATGTAAGTGCTCTAACTAAAAGGAGATAGCAGGGGTATTTTTCAACGAGATGTTGGCCATAAATTGGAATGCATGTTATGCACTTGCATGACCTTTAATCTAGATGAAACTTCTCAAGATGTATGCCCTTAGGCGGGTATCATTACTTAAAGTAAGGGCAAGAAAACTCCTTCTATATTCTTCAAACTCAAAGGGCGATCCTTTGGACTGCGGCACACTCCGGCTCATCAATCGATCAATGTCACAGAGGAAATCCAGGGAATTGCTCCTAACTCTGCTTCCTTGCACTCCAATCTTTCGAATTCTTATCATCCTTCTGTTCAGAACTGACACAGACCTCTCGGTGTCAGCTCATGAAGCATCAACAAGCCTCATCTCTGTCTGCACCCCCTGCAGAGAGAACCCAGCTGGTTGATTGTCAGGGCCTTTATGTCCCCCAAACATCTCACAGTACCTGCTTCCACCATTGTCACCATTAGCAAAGGAGCTTTTTTCTTCCCCTGCCTCTTTCATTCATCACGCTCGGAAACAGAATCCATTTAACCGGCAGTGAGAAGACTTTTTCACTTTGGAGCAGCAGCAGCAACCATTCAACAACGAGTCATCATTGTCGTCATCAGAGAGACACCCTTTAATATGCAGGATATAACCGAAAGTGTGTTGCACACATGAACAAGCTCCTGACACACATTCTTTGAATATCAGAGAATTTATGTTGAATATGGATGTAGCTTTGGCCAGGAGAATAAGACACCAGGGGCGGCCAGCCTTTCGGGAGTGTATCGGTCTTAATCCTCCATCGTTCTCCAGTTGATGAGTCAGCAGTTGTGGCCAAATCACTGCTCCTCTCATCCAGGATTCCAGCTTGTATCCTGTCCATGCTGGTCGGTATCAGGTCCATTCTCAAAATACACTAGATGCTACACTCCATCAGCAGATAACCTGCCTCTTTTGCACTGTTGGGTTGGCATAACAGACGGTAGGAGGAACCAATTAAAAACCTTAAGACTAGAAGATCGTTATAGGCCTTCAAACTTGACGAAAAATGCCAAAATGAAAACACATTGTTAGAATTAAGCAAAAGCTCAAAAGACTTAAAAAGAAGCTTCATTGTTACTTATTAGCCTGAAGAAATGTGAAACATTTAAGTGTAATGGTCAGTACTGCTGCCTCAGAGCCACGAGGCTCTGGATTCAAATCTACCGGGGCACTTTGCCCCGGTAGATTTGCAGTTTCAACCCTGCATAGGATAAGTGAAGTGATTGCAGGAATGGATGGTTGTTTGAAGATATTGTTTCTTACTGTGGTAGTAGTGGGCAGTTTTAAGCCCATTTTAGTCTTTCA
The DNA here is from genome assembly GCA_037951165.1 of Lophius americanus. Taxonomy (NCBI): domain Eukaryota; kingdom Metazoa; phylum Chordata; class Actinopteri; order Lophiiformes; family Lophiidae; genus Lophius; species Lophius americanus. The sequence goes on along the minus strand of JBBDHG010000019.1, from coordinate 19,394,267 downwards.
TTACGTAGACTTTTATGTTATTTTTCTGCTTCCCAAGAAAACATTCAAAATTTCCCTGGATACAAGATAATCTGATTATATTATTGATTATTGATTTTCTCTAGCATGGATGTGTTTGAATTGTATCCTCAGTGCAGGCTTCAATCTCGCAATTGGCCACTTTAAGCTACTTAAATGTCTTTTTTTTATTCACTGGCTTGACTAGGATATTTCAGAGAGCCACACAGGTCTGTGGTCTTTTTGGATTCTCTGATGCTGTGATCTCAAACACTACCATTGTTTCTGTCCTGGTGAGTCTCTCGTCAGCCCCATCCATCAGGAGACCCTGGGGGTATTGCTCATTTGTTGATTCTGCCGTATGCTTGATATCCTTACCCCAAATGTTGCACCAAATGTATGATAAAAAGAAATATGAAAACTAGGCTTCCAGAGCAAATATCAATAGACTTGTGGAGATCTGTCTTGAAAATGTCGTATTAAACACTCATACCTAATATTTTAATCACTAGGGGAGCTTTTTCTTATACACGAAGATCACAGTTTTCCGCAAATCGCTCACAATATATACACATTCACAATATCGCTACACATATAGATGTTTGTAGGTGGACAGGGTCCGTTGTATATTTCTGACACTAACCATAATTTCTTAATTTAGATTCGGTCAAAATTTTGTGAATATAAATCTACTCTTATTATGTATTTGTGTACCTAATTTTTCACCTAAGACTTCATATTTTATCCACTAGGGGGAGCTACTTTCATGTAAAACACTGTTTTTCAGCCTTTACTTCCAAACCATTGGAAGTATGTGTATGGTTGTATTGATCAATAAAGGATTTCTTCTTCTTCTTCTTATATTATATTTCACTCTAATAGTTCATATTTCACTCACTAGCATTCATATTTCACTCACTAGCATCTACCATTGCTGTCGGGGAGGACAGCAATGGTATATCCCTGCAGTGGCAGGGATTTACAGCAGGGATAGGTCTTATAAGTATAAGCACTGGAATAATTTCTCAGTGGGGAGAATGAACTCCCTGACACACTGAAATAGTCAAGCTTAATAATAATAATAATAATAATAATAATAATAATAATAATAATAATAATAATAATCAGTTTGCCTAGACATTAAACTGGCTTTACCCTGTGCGCCCTTTGAGCACAGTCTGTCTAATGTCCAGTTGTGCCAAGTGTTCAAAGAGCAGATCAATAGAATAGAATAGAATAGAAGAGAAGAGAAGAGAAGAGAAGAGAAGAGAAGAGAAGAGAAGAGAAGAGAAGAGAAGAGAAGAGAAGAGAAGAGAATTAGTCCTCCTGTTGAACCAAATAAGAATTTCCGGTTTATGAGAGCACATTTGACATAATCCGCTGTGCTATATGAGTGAAAGGGGTAGTCTCCATACAACGTCCAGACTTGAGTCTTAAAACATTCTATTAAATTAATTTAAAGCCACAGCATGTAGTCCCAGACGTGGGGATTTTGTACAGTATTTATGTTTTAATACGCCATTATGTACTGTGGGTGTGTATATATACTGTATATTAATTTCTCATACAGATAGGATAATGGCATTGTGTCTTCTAATGCTCAGCAAGACAACACGTGTATTAGCCAAAATCTGTTCTTTTATTTATATATTTATTTGTCCATTCACCCTCACTACTGTGTAAGTTCTGTTTACATTGGACGTAGAAAAAAAAAGGATTTCTTTCTCTGGCTGTGATTGCACATATGGATATTGATGCAGTAGGTAATTGTGTTTTTTTATTTAAACTGACATAACCCTTATCTCCCCAGTGTCTATACAAGTAGTAGATGGGGCAAAGTAATGTAAACATGGATTTATACAACGTTCTGCCATTATAACCACCGACAGGCAGAGTCAATAAGACTGAATGAAACATTTTGTCGTTGGAGGTTGACGTGTTGGAAAAAGAAAAAATGGGCAAGGATCCTGAAAATGAAAAGATGTAACCAAGATGCACCGTGGGAATATAGGAAGCTGGAGGAATTACAGTCATGCTTTGGGCAATGTTCTGCCTTGAAAGTTTGGACCTTGAGCACATTCTGCCATCCTTAAACATTGGGGGGGGAGAAATGACACCCCTTCATTGAAACAGTATTAGCTTATAGTGGGGCATCTTTCAGCAGAATAATGGACCCCGACACATTGCAAAAAATATTCAAGGTATGATTAGGGTTCCAATTCCTTTTATATCGTCGATCTGTACATTATATGTTATATGCTGGTTTTGTTCAGGGCCTTCAGGGCTCGTGACTGGATCTGTACTATCGCTACCTTTAGCTGCTCTGCCAGCGCTATCTCCTTGAAACTTGCTTTGTTCCTCGGGGTGTGTGTGTGTCTAATTAAGATCTTTGGGACAAAACGATTTAAGGTGTTCCCCCGCACCTCCTTTTGTCTCTACTGGGGTAACATATTGGGAGCTTTGTTGAGTAGATTAGATTTCAACATAAGGACAGGATTTAAAAACTTTTAAGAAAAAAATTTGAATCGGCCGAAAATCAGCATCTGCCGGTCAGACAAAAATTAGTGATCAACTATTTTTGAAAATATTAAAAATAGTTAGGCAGGTGGTAATGATATTAGGGCTGATCGGTTTTCATCACAACAAGATGCAGTAGAATGTTCATAAACAACAATGTTGTTTCGAACTGACATAAATAAATTATGGCAGAACAAACTGTAGAGAGAAAGATAAAATGCAAACCCTAGTTTAAACATGGATGAGAAAAAAGGTGAGTATTAACAAAGTACTTTGATCCACGTCAGTAGAAGAAGGGTAAAACCAGCTTGCATGTGTGTCACAGTGATTAAAAACTGTTTTAAAAAATGGCTAGAGTTTTTTTTTGTGCCCAAGATCCCATTTTTACAGGTGTCTGTCAAACAGGAAGTGACAGCATGGCTGCAGGTGGAGTTTAGAAGGAGTGAAGAGAGTGTGAGTAAAGTTAATCACATGAGCAGCAGCTCACATTTCTGTCAGGTTAATAAGACAGGACCTCAGGGATTAATGATGAGTTTACACACAGCTGCAGGATGTTTGCTTCAATCTCACAATCAACAGGGCTGCAACATCTCCCAGCCACCACTGTGTTCTGACTTGATGATTAAAGTTTGGCTTGACAACACGGATTTGGTGTAATATGGTGTTAAGATCAAACAACATCATCATGGGACATTACTAAACCCTCCTGGATGAATGGGATGTAAATGATGTAAATCTTCACCATCATGCATAAACCCTCCCCCGAAGGACATGGGATCTGATGACAGCTGTTTTTGGTGACCTAGCTTTCCTGCTATATACATTCAGCCAAACGCAGCATGTTTGGCTGAAAATGTGGTTCATTCTGTTCATCAACAAGACATACATTTGGCAACAAAGTGGCATGAAGTCATAGAATGAATTAAGAGGTGGACATTCTTAAGGGATCGGGGCCCCAAGCACTCAAACTTTCCAAAGCAGTTTTATCCCCACTGAGTTAGGACTCTATAGTGTATCTCTTTAATATTAAGTGATCATGCATCTATTTTTACACAAACATAACAGACACGATGGTCACAAACTTCCTGTATCCTTATTATCGCGTGTCAACGATGATGACACGTTATGTCATCATCATCACCAAAAGCCCCAGAGTAGAGTGAGGAGGAATGGGGACCATTTTTTTTCTGGCATCATCTTTACTCTTATTACGCAGAGTATTCATTTCTGATTACACTTCAGTATCTTTCAATTGAAAATATTAATATCGACTGAAGTATTTCTATAAGGCTTTTGTTTAACCCTTTAATTTCCTTCTCAACTGTTTGGTTGAGCTCAGTTTGAGTCTCTATTTTTTATTGAAATATGTGGGAGAAAGGGATTAGGGATAGAGCCTTTGGGGAAACCACGGGTCAAAGGGGCCACGGAGGAGGAGGCAATAACCATGACTATTGAGAGTATTCTCAATAATAGTAATGACATATTCATTGATACTTACGCATGTAAGAATGAACTAAACAGAATTATGTAACTTTATAGAAACTAAAATGTCTAATAAGACCCAAATAACATAACAAAACATAAACATGGTTTACCTAATCAAAATTGACTATTTGCCACAAAATATATCTCATTATGAAATAATTTTCAGTCATTTTTTTAAGTGTATAAAAGCAATTTGTCATTTTATGGTAAAAAAGTTAAGTTTAGTCAAAGAATCATCCAACCTCTTTTTTTGGACTATTGAATGGCCTATTTCCCAATTTAAGACAATTTCAAATAATACAGAGCATGCTGAATAGGATTCTAAATGCACCCCATAGTCAAGTTTAACTGTTCAAACTTTACATTGCCTTGAAGAAAAATGTATCAGGTAGCAGTCTTGGTGGAGAGAGTACGTAGTTTTCATCTGCAGCACAGCTAATTTGACAAGACTCCACCTAAGACCCCAAATAATCTTTTGGTCCACCCCCTAACAAGATAATACTCCGTCACGACCTGCGAGAATTAATGACGGAGACAGTTATGAAATAAGGCTGAAGGGCATAACACATCCATTACGGGATGATGTCTGAACTCACACAAATCCCTAAATTAACTAGAGCTGTATCATTTGGTCCCGTGGCTGGCTTGAGGAAAAGGCGAAGAGAACCATCATGCTCAGTGTTTTCAAACCACAAATCACTTGATCAGTAAATTTCTTCTCTTACCTGAAGTTATGCTCTTTGTTTATGTCTATAATCTAATTTTGATGCAAATGAACCCAAGGACGTTTTATTTGCAGTATTTACAAGCAGAACCCAACATATTTGTAAAGACTGCAGCCAAAGATTCACTGCAGCTCCAGCACTCATGCATACAGATTCAGCCTGTATGTCAGCATCCATATGGAGCTCATGAAACAAATGGTGCAGTTAGACCTTGGGTCTCTGCCCAGCTGGATGATGCCAAGTCCCCGAGAACACCTCTCGCCCATGATTGTAAATCCATTTGGAGGAGATACACACAGTCAAAGACGACTGCCTACCCACTTGTAGAAAGGACCGGCTTTATCACATGTAGTGATGCTCAGCCCAACATTAGACGTCAAGGGTTTCTTGCTGACAGCCGCCTGGCTGTGTTTGGTTATCCTGTCGTCTTATTAAACTGAATAAATCCTCTCTATGTCAAGCTAGGTCTGGATTATGAGACGTAATTTAATTCGAAATCTGGGCTGCTCCAGTGCAGAGCCATATGTTTGTACTAGCGTGAGACAGTGTTGAGCTGTAGTTTGATCGTGACACTCCAAAAAAAAAAGCCAGAAGAACAAATGAGGATGTAATTTAAAAAAAGAAAAACAACACCCTATCTCCGAATTTCATTTGACACTAAATATGATTTTATTACGGAAATAACTTTCCTTCAACTCCCTGGGGAATAAATTTTTTGTATTCTGTCAGTACTCCCTGTCATCCCGGTGCATCTAATTGGAACTTAAGTTAACAATCTTGTACGAGCCATACAGCAAGAATTGAGATAGGAACTTCCATAGAACAAAGATCAGAGCAGCAGCTTGTGAAGCAAGAGCCATTTTTGGTCCATTAAAGAGGTTATAGTGAGGAATGAGCAAATGTTTCCTGTCATCGAATGCTTTAGATAAATTGCATTGTGTGTGCTATGAGGCAATATTCCAAATCGATATAATACAACGGTAGAAATTGTTTATTTTCTTCCATCCCTCTGCCACCATTCATCCATACTCCTGCCAGCAAATACAATGGCATTGTTTCTGAGACAGCTGGGAAATGTTCTAGTCATCACGCCCCAAAGCCACATCCCTGCCAAAACACTGCACTGAGGATAACTATAAACAATGTGAGTTCAGACCCTGGGGAAGGCGAAGACTGAAAGCACACGGAGACTCTTACACTCAGGTTCAGCAACGATAACAAAGTCGCTGTGTCAGTGACATTTATTGAGGTACAAAGGTCTGTCTGATACTCAGTTTAGAATAATGCCCTCTAAAGGTTATCTCACCACGGAGAACAAAGAAGGGAGACTTTAATGACATTTCTTTAAAACCTAATGTGACACATACATAAGTGAAATCGCCACCCCTAAAGATTCATTCCGCTTAGAAAGAGAAACATTTATTAATAAAAAAATAACTAAAATCATTCATCTTGAAAGAAAGAGTCAAGTTCGTCTGACATCACAGCCACACCCTGGGAGGCGTTCACTGTTTCCTCTCCGGCTGCACTTGATCCTCTGGTAGCAGCGTTTTCCTGTGACCTCTGTGGAGGGTTTTCTCGCTTCATGTCCTTGCCTCCGCTCAACACTTTCTGGCTCTCGATGAAGTACTGGTTGGGGTGATTGAGCGAGAAATTGCCGTCCTCGACCTGCTCAAAAGACACATGAAGAAGGACAAGATAAAGTGACAGTATGGTTTCTCAGAGGTGGCGAGCCTTTTATGATAATAAGAACACAATTTTTTTTTTAAATATATTAACATTTACTTATCTGTTAATAATAACTGACAAAATAAATATCAAAATGTAAGACATGAACGAAATTTAAGGAAGTGCGATGGACAAATTAAAATGAGCATTGTTGAAGTAGCAATAGTGAATGTTAACATATTTAAGAATTGTAATGTATTTCAGACGTTTCAAGGCCTAAAATTGAGATGAACATAGTTTTGATGTTTAAACTATTTTTAGACCTCCAGGGAACTTAAACCACAAGTATCTTACTTTGTGCAAAGGCTTAACATCACTTGTTAATTAAATTCCACCCTATAAATTTCAAGACGTGTCCCATCATAAGGCTGCCTTCGGGATGTAGTTCACACCTCTTCATACATGTTTGGCTGCATCTACTCCAACGTTCCCAGTTCCATCCTTGGCACATTCCGCACTCTTCCACCAAATTCATGAAAGGCTATTAAGCTATGCCTACTTTGAAGATAAGACCAAAAAAAAGCACAATTGCCTTTGATCCAGTTCAAACTTAAAAGCATATGACCCAACCTTCCACCCAGTTATATGTTAATCCGTCAAGATTAAATGTATAATTGACAAAAACGATCCAAAAAACCCTTTCTAAAATTGCTTAAACAAAAATGTTTTATTAATTCCTACATTTGCACTTTTATCCGGATCTGTTGCATTATTAAATCTGTTCTTCCTCTCCTACATAAATAACCCTTCTATTACATTTCATAAAAATACGGCTGCTAATTTACACATAATTGATGAAAATTTGTGGGGGACAAAAAATCAGAGACTCACGCACATAAAAATAAATAAATAAAATCCATGGATACCACCAAGTGTCATCAAAACCGTTATTGTGTAATCTTGCTGATAAAACAGAAAAACCAGAGTTGGTGGAAACATGACCTCTTTGCTGGAGTTATTAATGCCAGCAGGTTGTCAGTCAGATTATTAAAATAAGTCGCAGGCTAAATACTCCATCAGAGAGACAAAATGGTTTTTGAAGAAGTAGAATGTCAAAATCAATCATGGTGAGCAGAAATCTATGAACCAATTAACAGATGAATCCTCAGCTCTTTCAAATGCTCTTCCTTTGACCTTTTCCGTAAATTTTTAACAATTATGACAGTCTGACTGATGTTTTCAATGTCTTTAATAATGAAGGAGTAATTATTTAAAATTACCACCAGCCTCTTTCACCCTGGTCAGTTTAAGATCAGAAGGAAACTAACATCTACCCGTTGAACCATCAGAGTGGAAAGTAATTCAGGAAACAAACAGAAATCCCTTTCAGGATAGTTACTCAGGGACTCTATCTCTTCTGAAAATGGTTCATTAAAAACTGACCACTTCTCCAGTTACTGAGATTTCTCGCACTGCACTCTTTAACACATTCAACATCCTTCTGTTAAATCTTTGCTTTTTTATGTAGTAGCATCACATACATGTCCAGTCAGATGAATCTCCAGTGAAGAGAATGCATTCATTTTACTGACACAAATCTTTGGTCCCCAACTTGATTGCATGTATTAAATATGCAATATCTTTGTCCATTAAGGTTAATAACCAGTGAGTCTAGTCAACCAGGTTACAGTACCTGCTTTACACAGATTGTAATTAAATGTCCAGTGGGTAAGATTTGATGGGGGAGGAGAGATGGTGCCTTCTCAGTCCATGATCTCCAGGAAGCGGTGATATCAGGGGATATCAGGTGAATTGGGTGCTCTGAAGCTTGCGGCCGTAGCAGCCAGCCTCCCTCCCTGTGTGGCTGCTGGGAAGGAGGCTGGTGGCGCAGAGCCGAGTTGAATCCTCCGAGCTGGCGGAAGATTCTACATCTAAACCCATCTTGAGCCTTCGTGTTTGCTTTGACAACGAGGCTTGGTGCTCTGTTGCTTTTCCTTGCTCTAAATAATAAGTATGATCCTCCTTTTACCAAAACACAAGACACAGTAACAACTTCCCTCTCCAGACGTCTGTACGAACATGGCGGCCTCCATATCGACCCGGTCCATGGGGATAAAAATGTATTTTCTAAACAAATATTAAAAAAATATTTTTACTTTGGAACGTAAGCATAAAACAACATAGTTATGAATATTATATTCCAATTACTCAAACTCCACCCCTTAATACCCTCTGAATTTTAAACGTTGATCCTTTAAAGGAAATGTTTATTAAAAAAACATTTTAGAGAAATGTTCTTTTTGTGTTTTGGCTCTAAGTAGTTTGATCCCAACGTTCAATTTTGAGATATTGAATGATTAGTTTAGTTAGATAATTCATTATCTTTTCTTTGAAACCACAATTTGATGTTTTTAAAAGTTTGTGAACAAGAAACCGATGAGATATGTGGTGACGAATCTCTTTCATACTAACTCAACTGACAGTGGATCCTTTCTAGAGGATTTAGATGCAGTTTTCACCCAGTGTCAACTCCAAACAAAGATGAGCTAACCAGCATGTGGCTCTTCTTTTATTTCATCTTCAGTTTCATTTGTTGCAGACTTTGACATCAATGTCAGACCATCTGTGATTTTGAAATTATTTTTTTTTATTTCAGTCTTGCATATGTTTGGTCTTATATGTGGTCTCATATGTTTGATTTCCATTTCTTTCACTTGTCCATCAGCAAACTTTGCAAACCATTGCTGTAAAAGGCACCACATAATTCTTCTTATTTCATTATTTCTTGTAGACATAAGGCTGAGCTGATTTTATAAACACACTCTCAGTAAGAAAGGAAATATTTCAGTACGCATATTACTGTTAAAAAAACATGTGTCATGGCAGCATAGAAACAGTTTCTGTATTTATTCTAACAATAACTAAGAATTCTATGTGTTTCCAAAGATGATTTCACCATAGTAAATAAAAAAATAAGTTCAATAAAATAAATTTCATATCCTACTACTCTAAGTGTATTCAATTGTTTAGTTCCATAAAAGGCAACCAAGAAACGCAATCATGCTCACTGTGAGTAGAACATCGGGATATTGAGTAACAGATGAAAGTCAACAAAAACATGTTCTTTGAGTAGCAGCTGAAAACAGAGGAAGGAGGTTTGTTGTTCAATAATAAACTGCTGATGGCACAGAACTTAAACCTAATCTATGTCTTTATGAAGGCATGTTTTCATGCCAAAAATGTTTTGAGCAAATCAGGGGGTTATTCAAAAGGGATACATTAGTGCAAATAGGTGTGTGACCCGCTGGTTAGCACTGTGGCGGTTTGGTGTATTATATCATGTTGTGATAGTGTGGACTGATTGACTTACTGACTGAGTTTGATTAGATCAATCAAACATCCACATTGTTTGAAAAATGTAACAGAATTTCGTACAATCGTCTTCAAACAAATGGCAGGACCCATTTTTTTTATTTCCCCGCAGTCACTGCTTTTATCAAAATAAATAACAAGACTCCAGCATCTAAACAAAAACAAGATTAAATAAAAGAGGTACTACAGAGTCAAAACAGATCTGAACGGTAAAAACAACCCATAAAAATGAAGTGTCTATGACAGGCTGCTAATGATGTGGATGATGATGGTCTGTGTCTCAGCAGATGTCGTGCATGTGATCTAACGATTCTGAGACAGGTAGCCCCACATCCTCTTTAAATTAAATCTGCATACTTACGTGGTGTGTCAGCTCAAAGTACTTTTGGCAGGCCACCTGATAGTGCATTCCTTTCACCAGCTCCAGGATCTGCAAATAGAAAATGTAGAGGCTAGATAAAGGGTAGATCCTGGACACCACATTCATTTAAAACTATTTTTTACACAGTTGATTTGTGGCATCATAGATATTGACACACTTCATTAATGAAGACTCTGTCAACACGGAATGGTTGCAGGCTGCATTCAAAATAGATTAATCAGTATTAAGTCAACTACCTCTACAACCCCTCTCTGTAAATCATAGTGACAGCAATGAATACATCTTCCATCTCTCTGGATGTAATGAAAACAGACAGGCTCACATGCAAATTTTGGCTTGTTTAAATATTCATGTGTCAACTCAACAATCATACCCTATGGTACTTCAGGTCCTCTCTTACATGTCAATGTTGGGATTTCCTTCATGTAATTCTCTCTGAGGTTCTGTGTAGTTGAAAATTGATGAAGAGAGCCATGATTTTTTTTTTGGGTCACACATTGTTCTTATACAATTTATTTAAACCAATGTTGTAGGAAGGCTAGCGCTCCCTCACTAGAGACTGTTCTTGAAAATCTGCCCGTGTGAAGCTCGGTCATTATTCGTAATATTTCTGAAGGCAGCCGCCATTGCGTTACTGCCACAAACGTGCTCTCTGCTTATTAGTCTCGGCACGATGGTTAGGTTTTTATGGTCCTGTTTGATGACAAGGCGTCAACACTTGCAAAACATGCAAACAAAGACGGATAATAAAAAGCAAACACGAGCTGCTTTGATAGTTTCTCTTTCATTTCTCTCATCAAAAAGGACAGATATCACACTTCCTTTTTTGAAAGAATTCTCAAAGGAATTCATCCAGGAGCTGCTTGAAAGTACATTGCATCTCTTTTATGAATAAACCACTACTATGGGAAGATACTGCAGGTTATCCAGTGAAAAACAGTAAAGCAAATCATCTCGACTACGATCCCACTGTCAAGCATTTATTTCCATAACATTTTGTCCAGACATTTATGGATGAATCCTCTTATTGTGTAAAATAAAATATCTTCCAATACATTATGATAACTATCTTGAAAAAATGTCGGAGGGATTGATGTAGAAACCTCTTTTGGTGCTCCATGTTACTGCTAGTAACACACTCACACACACACACACACACACACACACACAAACACCTACCTCACTTGCACTTTGGGACAATACACTACCCAACATGTCCACAACTGCACATTTAATTTAATTGTACATAATGTTCCTCTGTTATTCTGTGTTCTGTAAGATGTTCTTGCTGCTGTAACACTGCAATTTCCCCATTGTGGGACTATCAAAGGTTTATCTTATCTTATTATGGTTCAACTACAGCCACAATCGGTAATCCTTTACATGGTTTATGACCTCTATGACCTCCCTCTTCCGGCTGTTCACTTTGGGTGTCCCCCACAGTAGATCATCCGTTTCCATTTTGCCCTGTCCTCTGCCTCTTCCTCCGTCACACCAACCAACGGCAGCTTCTCCATCATCACATCAAGAAAGTTTTTCTTTGGTCTTCCTTTTTTTCTCCTTCCTGGCGGCTCCATCTCTACCATCATTCTACAAATGGATCCACTATCACTCCTTTTCACGTACCCAATTCATCTTAGTCTGGCTTCTCTGATTTTGTCTTCAAGATGTCTAAAATAGGCTTTCCCACTGATGTGCTTATTTCTAATCCTGTCCATCCTCATCTCTCCCAAAGAATATCTTAACATCTTCACCTCTGCCACCTGTCTTTTGGTCAGTGCTATCATCTCTGAACCATACCGCTGAGCTGCCATACCATCTTGTAAACCTTCATTTCACTATTGCTGCTACTCTTCTGTCTCGGAACTCGTGTAACTCTTATCCACCCACTCCACCCTGTCTGCATTCGCTTCTTCGCCTCTTTTCAACACTAGATAGCTCTGAACGGTTGACCCTAAGTACTGAAACTCCTGCACCCTTTTCTATCTCTACTCCTTCCATCCTACCCACTCCACCTGCCTCCCTTTCATTCACACACATGTATTCTGTCTTGCTGCGTCTGTCTTGCTGCGTCTGGCCTTCATTCCTCTTCTCTGTAGTCACTACTACAGTGTAGTGCATACCTCTACCTCTACCTCTCCTGGTTTTCGTCCACCTGCTTCTTACTCTCACTACAAATCACAATGTCATATGTGAACATCATAGTCCATGGAAACTCCTGCCTGACATCCTGTCCGCCTGTCCATCACCATGGCAAACAATAAAGGGCTCAGAGACGACCTTACGAGCAGCCCCCTTCGAAACTGCTCTCTTTTCATCCTTACTAATCCTTTGAAATTCCTGATTTACAATGCTCACATATTCCATCAATCTCTCTCTCATTTTCTAAATCAGTTCTTCAAAGTATTCCTTCTATCTTGCCCTCACACCCTCCTAACTTGTTAATACATTTCCATCTCTGTCCTTAATCCCATTAATCTACTGCACATCCTTCCCATATTGATCCCATTCCTTCATCAATCATGACAAATCTTTCTCTCCTTCAGTGTCCACCCTCTCATAAGATTCAAAGATCTTTCAGTTAGTTTTTGCCATATGCCGCGTCTCACTTTTTCATCTCTTGTGCTATCCCTCCGCTTCTTTGCCAACCTTTTTCTGCGTATACTTTCCTGGACCTCCTGATTCCACTCAAAGTTTCTTTATATTCCTCAGTCCAGATGAAACACCAAGCACCTTTCTATCCGTTCCCTGTATAACTTTTTCCATAGTTACTCAGTCATCCAGTAGTTCTTCACTACCAACTAGAGCCAATAGAAACTTTGTCAAGTTCACACAGCTCCCTGCCTTCATCATCTTCCAGTATTTGATCTTATACTCTACCTTTGCTCTTTTGTGTCACCAGAGTCGTTCTACATTCTACCTATACTCTCGCTATGTCCTTTCCTGTCCCCACCTTTCAGTCTCCATTCTCTTTCAGATTGCATCTTCTGCATACAATATAGTCCACCTGCATGCTTCTATCTCTTATCTTATAATAATAATAATAATAATAATAATAACAACTTAAATTTGCGCCATTCACGAGACCTATTGATGTTTTACATAGTTGGGCAGAGAACAAAAAATAATAAAAACAATAAAGGCAAGAGCTGAAAAAAGGAAAAAAAGGCAGTGGATGGGAGAGTTGAGAGTTAGCTGAGGTTATAGGCCTTGGATAACAAGTGGTGTGTGAGGGTTTTTTTGAAAACTTCTAGAGATGAGGCATTGCGGATTACGGGGGGAAGAGTTACAGAGAGTTGTGGCAACGACACTGGGGGGTCCTTCTCCAAAAGTTTCCAGTTTGGTGTGGGGCTTGGAGAGAAGACCCATTTTCTGTGGACCACAATTTTCGGGACAGATTGTATGGATGGAGGACGATCGTTTGGTCCTGAGGGAAAAAGGGCATGGAGGGATTTGTATGTCAGAAGGAGGATCTTTTATTCAATGCAAGATTTGATTGGGAGCCAGTGAAGGTGTAGGAGGATTGGTGTAATGAACTGTCGGGGCTTGGTGCCTGATGTGAATCCTGGCCGCTGAATTCTGCACATATTGGAGTCAGCTCGGGCTTTGCTGGGAATCCAAGACTCCATTGCAGTCCAGGCGAGGGGCAATGAATCTTGTCTGTGATGATGTCATGGATGAGCAGAGCTTTATTGTTCAAGGAACAAGTATTCTGCAGCACGACCGTTGCAGTGCTTGCAGATGCATCGGCAAAGGGATGGGAAGAGGTGACGCTGTCTGGACAGATGAGGTCTCAGATTGCCGGGTTACACTTGTTTGTTGTGATGACATCGTTACGGTGCAACAATGAAATTTTGCTGGTCGGACAGCACAGTGGGATTAGCCTTATCGGAGTAAACAAACTTTTATCGGGTAGCCCTGTGTACATAACGTGGATGAGACAGAAGTCCAAGGGATTTGATGTCGGCCAGGAAGTTTGGAATGAAGTAACCGAAAAGGTTCAGGAGTAGTGCAGTAGTGCAGTGCCCCGTGAGAGTCCTCCCATGTGACTCTCAAGGGGAGGAAATCGATAACCTTAACGAACTATATCAACTTCTGTGTGGAGAACACCGTAACCACCAGGACTGTGCAGTGTTTCTCCAACAACAAACCCTGGATTAGTCCGGACATAAAGGTCCTCCTGAAGGAGAAGAAGAGGACCTTCAAGTCAGGAAACAAGGCGGAGCTGAAGGCTGTGCAGAAGGAACTGCACAGGAAGATCAGAGAGGGGAAGAACTCTTACAGGAAGAGTAAGCCCGTCAATGGACCCATTTAAATTCGCCTACCCGTCTAACATCGGGGTGGAGGACGCCATAATCTTCGTGCTCCACCGAGCTCTCTCTCACCTGGAGAAGCCTGGAAGCACTGTCAGGATCACGTTCCATGATTTCTCCAGGGCTTTCAACACCATCCAGCCCACGCTTCTGAGGGACAAACTGGATCTGACCAGAGTACACCAGCACCTCGCATCCTTGATCCTGGACCACCTAACCAAACGTACACAATATGTGAGGACTCAGGACTGTGTGTCGGTCGTGGTTGTCTGCAGTACGGGTTCCCCGCAGGGAACGGTCCTGGCTCTGTTCCTCTTCACCCTCTACACTGCAGACCTCTCCTACAAAACTCCCACGTCACCTGCAGAAGTTCTCTGACGACTCTGCAATCGTAGGTCTCATCACAGACAGGGGCGACAAGGAGTACAGAGGACTGACGCAGGATTTCGTTGACTGGTGCAGTGGAACCACCTCCAGATCAACACGGGTAAAACCAAGGAACTGGTGATGGACTTCCACAGGCGCATCTATGACCTTCTCTGACTCTGTGGTGGCCTCAGCCATCTTTTATTGAGTGGTCCGCTGGGGCAGCTGCATCTCGGCTGCTGACAGGAGGAAAGAGGACAAACTGATCAGGAAGGCCATCTCGGTCCTGGGATGTCCTCTGGACCCAGTGCAGGAGGAGGGAGACAAGAGATGATGGCCAAGCTTTCACCTCTCTGGGACAACGTCTCCCGCCCCATGCAGCAAACCCTCTCTGCACTGGAGAGCTCCTTCAGCGAGAGGTTCCTTCATCCCAAGTGTGTGAAGGAGCGATATCGCCGATCTTTCCTTCCTGCAGCAGTCAGACTCTACAACCAGCACTGCTAGTAGACCACACACACACCAACACAAACGCCTCACTTGCGCTTTACACTATGGGACAGTGTAATATTTATGTTTACATTTCACATTGCACATTTAATTCACTGAATATTGCCACTTTTTTTTTATTGTCACGTTTATTTCTTAGTGTATATACTGTTATTTTGTATTATTTATTGTATAGTGCAATATTTCTATTATATTTCTATTATTATAGTGCAATATGTCCAGTGAATTGTAATAGTGTACTTTAGTATATATTTTTTTGGTATAGTATAATATTTTTTGTATATTGTAATATTTCTAGTATAATTCCTGTATACTGTAATATTTATATTATAGTGTAATATTGTAGTATAGTTTAATATTCATATTATATTTGTTTCTGTTATATTGCTGTGTGTGCTCTTTACTGCTGTAACCCTGCAATTTTGGGACTCTACAAATCCCCGTTGTGGGACTAATAAAGGTTTATCTTATTTTATATATTCTCTACAACAATTAAACAGTTTTCACGAAAACTGTTGTCCTTCCATGCGTACATGGTAAATGGACTGTACATATATATCAGGTTTAAAGGTTCAAGTGACAAAAATACATGGCGAAAAATGAAAGAACCTTTTAGTTTCTAAAAACTAGCAAAGAAATGTTAATCATTAATCGTTATTGACTGTTGCCTCCCATGCGCTTTTCCAGTCTGCTTGACATTCATACAGTGATGAAAGAGGCTGCCATGCGAAGCGCCACCTGCTCATCAGAAGCAGTAACCATTCAGTATGCATTCACGCACCAATGGAACTGCCAATGGGAGCAACTTGGGATTCAGGAAGTGCTTGGGGTTCAGTATCTTGCTCAAGGACACTTCGACATTTGGACTTCAGCGGCCGGGTTTGGAACCACCGACCTTCAGATAAGTGGATATCCACTCTACCAACTGAGCCACCGTCGCCACGTCCGTCCTTAACACCTTCACCTCATCATCTACTCTTCGCTTCCCCAGCATGGCTCCGACCACCACTCATCGATCCCGCCTACGAATACTATCCATCAATTAAACCATTCAATCCAGAAATTGTCTATCTCTTACAACTCAAAACCATCTTGTGGGGCATAAGCACCGACAGTCATCACCACACGTCCAATTTCTTCATCTTCAACACTTTCATCAACTCCAGAAAACTCTGCACATTCTCCTCCATTAGATCCGCCCTACCCTAGTTCTCCTCCTATCCAATCCATGATAAAACAGTTTGTACCTTCTTCCGATGCTTCTAACCTTTCTGCCAATCCAGCCTGTCATTCTGCCAACATTTAAAGTTGAACTACTCTCAGCCTCATACTCTTGCCTTTCCTCATCTCTCACTGTCTCCGGTCAACCTTACCTCTTTTCAATCTTAATTTTTCAAGCAAATGTAGCATAGTTTCCACCACTGCTGTTTAACAATGCCAGTAGCAAAAATAGATCGAAACTGGAAATCGTTTTTGTATCGCGCATATTGATTTGGTTTGGGTTCGGATGCCCTTCCTTCCCCAACCTCCCAATTTGACTAGGCTTGGGGCCCGCACTAGAAGTGCACTGGCTTGTGACCCCTTTGTGGCTGAGTTTTCTTTGGTTTATTCCCAAATTCCTAAAAAACAGATGACAATCCGATCAGCATCATCTGTATTCTGTTTCTAATGTTGATTTGAAAATGTGTACAAAGCAACATTCTAAACTAAGATGGTTCACTTGGGTGAGATTAACATATTAACATGTTAATATTAGCACTTGGTTGGAAGAACAGATACAGGAATGCCTCAGCGGACCTGTAGTCTTATTTGGTTGCACTCAGTATGACCAAACTAGTGTCAGCACAATGTGGCTCTGTTTAAATGTGTTGTCAAGGAGTCAGTTACAGGTTGTTGTCTGCCATCTGTGCTGCGGTTGTTAGCGCCATGTCTGTGCTGCAACTGATTTCAACTTGTGCCTTTTTTCAAGTTAAATATTGGAAATCAAATTTATCTCAACCACGGAGAGCCGGGTGAACCACATTTTTGGTCAGTATATATATATTTTTTAAACAAAGTCCCATCAAAAAAAATATATATTTAAATTTAACGAGCTTCATGAGATCAGGGGATAATCATAATCTCGAAGATGGAAGAAGCAGGTATTTGTGGGGTAAGGAATGTTGAGAAAGCAAATACCTGGCTGATTCCACTGGGAGACACCTTGTACAACTGAAGCTTCTGCTTCAGCAGTTCTGGATCGCTGTGACGGAATGGACATCCTACAAAAGTAAAATGACAATGCATTAGGTAACTTGATATTTTAATACACAAATAGCATATTGCGTGTTTTACTGATGGGAAAGAAACCAAACATTTAGTATGCAACTAGGATTTTGGTAGCACTGTTCACGGTTAGTTAGGGTACCATTTCCAGTTGGGGTTGGAGACACCAGAGTCCCACAATCCAATATTATAAAGATAATGAAGTCACTGTACAAAATTATTATGATTTTAGCCATTCCAAATGAGCAGTATTTTGTAATAACATGTATTTTGACATATTTGCTACTGCAAATTAGGCCCATTCTCAAAAAAACAGTGCTATTTGGACTATTTTGCTACAGCCCCTTCAGTGTGGTACATTCATCATCTCCTTTCTGAGTGGTACAGTCCACACTGTTGAAGATGCGGTTTAGGAGATTGGAGTTCCAGTAGCTCATTAGCGACAATTCTGGTGTAATTGCCTTAGTATTCGCTGTTGTGTGCATTGAATTTTAAGTATGTTAAATCAGTGATTATTGTACATACAATTATCACCCTTTTTTTTTTACATTTCTTTTGTAACGAGGACTGTAGTTGTTTTTCATGTTCATTACTATTGGTCATGCTTATTGAACATAATTTAGAGTGAGATAATGTCTTTTTAGTCTTTAGGGTTTTGCTTATGCAGAGTGTTATTATGTTCAATTTGCCTTTTCTGCCAACTTTGCCAACTTTATTATTATGTTCACATTAATCTGAGCACATTAAAATCTGTTCTAGGAGGTTGCATATTCAATTTGGTTGTACTAGTTGTATCAATTCACTTGAATACTATAACTACTACTATAAACTACTGTATATTTCATGTGAGTCGCAGTGCAGTAATATTACTGATATGTTTAGTCTGTATTCATGAATAGTTACTATCTGTAATTATCATTCTTAATTTTTAAATTGTATCACTGAAGTATTCCAATGGTTTTATTTATTTGCATTATGTTATTCATACGTTGTTTATTCCTGTTCCATTCAGAAACCATAAACAGACATATACCTATACCAGTGAACCTTAACTAGCCCAGGCTCCGATATACAATCCTTAAAATACTTTATTCATCAATAAAACGCCACTCACTTGAACCTCTGGACTACCTGTGATTAAATCTGTCCTTTCTGTGGTGTATGAGAGTCGGTCATTTTTTAATCTTCAATCATATATATTATTTTACACTGGATCATCAAGCAGACCAGCCAACTTGTCATATAAATTTGTCATGACATAAATGAGGGCACACCGGAAAAACTCAGCTGATGCATTACAGTCTATTCAAACTGGGTGCAAACATGGGTGGACTGCCGTACTTTACCAGGCATGTTACCAAAAACCCTGTAACCAAAAAGTCCTGATAATAACGCACGACACATCAAATAATCACATTGGTAATGGCTTCTCAACAGCTTTCAACTCACCATGATGGTCACCTTGGCTGGGTGGGTTTGATAAAATAACCTTCATGCAACTGTAGGGCGTATAGTCTGTTCGCTTGCCTTCTTTGCCAAACATGTGGCGAATGCTGTAGGCATATGCTTTGTCAAACTACAGACAGGAAGAAAAACACACGAGAAATAGAAAGGCATTAGTAAGGATCAGAGTGTAAAAGGGACAAAGTTGAGGTGTAAAGAGTCACTGTCATATATCATGTCAGATTCAACAGGGTGTTCCTCCATACTTCCTACATGAAGTATGGAGCTATTAGTAAAAACCTGCTGTAGAGGTGTTGAATTCTCAGGATATCTAAATAATGAAGTGCCCTAAAGCAGAGCACTTTAGGGCTGAAAAGATTCCTTGAGTAATTTGAGTAACTCGGTCACTAAAAATCCTCGAAGCAAATGATTTGCCCCGAGGCTTTGCTTAAATCTGGACTACTATTCAGCGCACTCTGTTGTGGCGCGCTGCATCCGCACCTAACCATTAGGTCACGTACACGACCCCACTCACTTCAAATAATGAATGGCTGTCTGATAAATACGGAAACGGATGGTCACAGTGGCGCTACACTCAATGGGGAGGTGGCCTAGATCGTCCTGTACTATGTGCCAGTAGCTTCCTAACCCCGGGCATCGTGATGCAGTCCGTGTTTTGCTAGCTACTCGCAAACTGGATCAACTCTCTACAAGGCGTTTTATAAATTTAAGTTATTATTATAATTACTACAGGTCACCTCATCTCCTCATACTTGTCACCCACCGGACCTGCGTCTCCCAGGAGACACACATCTCCCGGTGAACGGAGGTAAACGAGGGGTTTAACCCATCTTTGAGCGCAAACAGATGCTCACTTTGTCCCCAAGTTGGGATGGTTGAAAAGTCGATGGTTAAAAGCAAAAAACATGTTTTTTTAAAAAGGGTGGAGCAATTGGTTGTTCATTTAAGAGCCTGTCTTATTTTCTGTTTTGTGTATTACTATTGCTCCTGAACAAAGCAAATTAGTATTTAAAATAATTTGCAAAGTACGCAATATTTCTTATTCGATTACTCGCCAGAGTAATTGATAGAATACTCGATTAATAAAATAATCGATTACTGCAGCCCTATAGCACTTACTCTTCAACTACATGATTCAGCTTCATATACGGCAAAGTTGTTATTCCTGCATTGCCACTAAGTACTCGATACTTCATGACGTCAGTTGTTTTTTGGCTCCAGTCATTAGCTATTTGAGCTGCTCCAAAGACTCTGAAAATGACGACAGCAGGAGAGTCTGACTCATTTCCAACTATTTTGGGAGTACTTCAAGTTAGCAAAAAACAAGAAGGTGGTTTGTACATTGTGCAAAGTTACCTCAGCATACCACAGTAGCACAAGCGCAATGCACCACAAGAGAAAACACACAGGCGCCATTCCACATGACAGAACGCCACAAAAGTCAAAAGTTAGGAAAAGCTTTAATAAGTTTCCTCTTAGCTTTTTAATAATACATGCCACTAAGCCATTTGCCGGTAACGTTAAAAAATATAACTTAATAATGCCATTTTCTCAAGAGACAAGTATTACATGGGGACCTGAGGTAATTTTGAATAATTATGAAGGATGTCTGTGATATTAATCTGCGAAAAGGCATATCAGTGTTTTTTTGGATTTGGTTGGGGTGTATGTCCTGCAATTCACATTAATTATCGCATGTAGTCTGTGATGCACTGTGTGTTCTGACATCTTTCAACCAAATTATCTGTATTCAGAAATAAATGATGTGCGACACCAACGTACTAATTCTACCAGAGAGGCTAATAGAGGATAAATAATCAAACACAAACTAAGAACAAATGCATGATGTAGATCTGTGACGCTTAGAGCCAATACAATGTGGAATAAGTTACCAAACATCATCACTTAAATAGGTACTAAACCAATTTTAAAGGGGCTGCTTATATAACACATCAGCTGTCACCCTAGTGTTAATCAATTAGCGAAATCATGACTGAATGTAATATGTTGATGCTTAGTGACATTTGTGATATTTTTTGATTAAGATACTTCTCTTAACACTTACTGTACATGTTTTATCTTGTTTTATATGCTTTGTGTATGGACCCCAGGAAGAGTAACTGCAACCCTAGTGGCAACTAATGGGGATCCAAATAATTTAATAAATCAGAACCAGCATAAAAATGCAATTTGGTCGTAGTCAAAGTCTCTCAGATCGTTGAGCCCGACCATTTCTTCCTGCTCCAAAAACATCTAGGCTTCTAGGATAAAATGTCCACTTGCTGCCGGATAAATGGCTCTGACTGTCTTCAACTGTCAATTTATAATGTTATGGTTGATCGGTGTATGGTCATGTGTAAGATTCATGATAATACAGGCTTATAGGAATGAAAAATCCAGTTTATCCAATACTTAAAAATAAAAAGAGTATGATCACGAGTCCATGTCATACATTCCAAGTGTCTATGATTTGATCACAGCTCGCACGATGAGAAACGTCTCCTCTGAACATCCAAAGGTTTCCTTTACATTTAATAAAATCCTCAAAAGCCCATAGAGATATTAACACATATTTATCAATCAGAAAATAGAGAGAGAAATATACAATATTGATCATCTGGCTTTGTGCATCAAAACCAACGCATCATTTTTTCATCTTCTATCCTGTCCCATCTCATAAATTCTGATTTATTGTGGCAGCTTTTATTTGGAAAGAACTTGACTATAAACGACTATAAAGAGAAGTGAAGTCAAAGAATAGAACAGTACCTATCCAATTATTCATGCTCAGTATCCATCCAGCCATTTGCTTCAGCTCATTCATGGTCATTTCATTACTGAGACAGGCCTAGCCGGGTATTCCAGAGGTATTCCCTTTCCCCAGTAGCATTCTCCAGCTCATTGTGAGGAATCTTGAGGTTTTCTCGGGCCAAATGTGCCTAGAGGACCTCGAGACGGGTTCACATTGGAGGCCTCCTAATCCGATGCCCAAATCATCTCAAATTGCTCCTTTCTAGGTATCGTAGAAGCTCCTTTCAGCCGCTTCTTTCTACGATGTCATTATTTCAGTCACTGCCCAGTGTTCATGACTATAGGTGAGGGTTAGCCCAAAGATTTAAGATTCGGTTTAACAGTACTTACACCATAACCAGCTAAAACAGTAAACCATTTATAAAATGAGGCATTATGATATGATTTGGCAATTGCAGCTAAAGGAAAATATTCTTTTTTTAGTATTAAGATAACAATAATAATCAATGATTTTTCCTTTTTTTTTGTCGTCAATTACCTGGTAGGGGTTCAATAAAACAAATTGACTATATGGTGGTTGATGGTAATAAATGTGAAAGTGTAATGGAACTAGCAACTCAAGCATAATTCATTTTAACTCATAATGCACTTCGTTATGTATGCACTGCCCGTGTGTAACCCAGAGAGATGTCAAGGGACACTTTAGGGTTAACTCGCGTTAGCTCTACTGCACATCTCCTCCAAGATTTCCTGTCGCAGGACATATGGGACAGAGAGAGATTAGTGACCTTTTTGCAAGGAATGATAAGAAACTACCAAAAAGGACTCTAAGTTTAGTAAACTGAGCACAACACGAATTTATGCATGGCCCTTTTTTCCTCTCGTTTGACACTAGGACAGGTCTGTTCGGTACCGCACTGTGACCAAACATTGCACACAACGCACATGTTTTTGAAAGCAGAACACTTACTGAGACACTTAAAGTAGAGTTTTAAGTTATACATATAAACAGTCTGCATTCACAATAAGCAAATATTTAAGACTTGACTAACCTTAAGACATATTTCTATCTATCGTAGCCACAGTGCAGCAGGGTTTGTATCAAACCACCCCAACAAGCAAAACATTAAAGTCAAGGCCACAGGTGAACTGTATCAAAAAACTTTAAGTATATGAATTCTGCAAACTTTCATATCCTGTTCAGTTTAAACCCTTCATACTTTTTGATGGGCGTCATTGAACAAAAGCTTAACAGTGAGCCACTTTTTATATGCACCGTACTTATGTGCAGGAATAAAAAATTAATTACACATACTCTGCCTCTTAAAACTATAAAATACATACAATGTGCTTCACCAGTGGCAGAATACAACGATTCGACCGATCCCATCATAAAACATAACTGTTGTAACAAAACTCCACAAATTGCAAATGAGACAAGCTGCAGTGGCAATTAAAAAAAACATAAAATCATCTTCAGGTGCAGCCAATTACATATTGATGAATTGGAGTTTCTAAGGATCCATTTATTTATTTCCATAATTAGGAAATATAAAAAAAATCCCATGTGGTCTCAGAAAACAGTGAGAGCAAGAATGATAAACTCTAATTATAAGTACTGCTCTCTTGATGAGTCCGTGATGGCCTGTCTTTTTAACTATGTGTTGATAAAGAGGTAATTTGGAACATAAAACACGTAACTTTTGCTCCTCTGTCTCTCATTCAAAACAGTTAAAACAAAAGGGTTCATGGGAGGTGGCGGAATATGGGATGGAATATGTAAAATATGCCACGAATAAGAAATGCAATCAGTAGGGAAAAGAATATTTCTTTGATTGAAATTGAAAGACTTCATTTTGTTGAATTCTTAAAACAAGAGCTATAAGACATTGCTAGTTGCTAAATGCTAACACAATACAGAGTTGATACAAATGGGTTTTGAGGCCATTTTTAGAGAGGTAGCCTGATGGTAAGGTTGAAAAATTATGACCAAAATGATGATTATTTTTGATCAATTTTGAGATTCGTTAGATATAGACATATTTATTAATAACATTTATTAGATATTATTTGTACTCCCAGGGAAGTTCAAGTCATGGACCAAGACTGCTGCTGCCACTGCTGATATACAAAGTCCCAGGCAGGCTCAGGAGGCAGTCCAGCAGGCAGAAGTGTGGCTGAGACAAAAGGCTTTCGTAGGCTCTGTGGTAGTTGCACGAGCAGGGCTTGGAAGTCATACAAGACCTGGCTACAGCGCAGTCTCTATACTTGGCACTCAGGCCAATCCAATGGTGTAGCGTGCCGCTTGAACACAAGCAGGGGACTGGTCGTTACCGGTTTAACTGCCCAGGTGAGCGTGTCTGATGATGATCAAAGACCCGAAACACCCCAGGACGCTGGGTTCATCACTGATGTGTCCAAGCCGCATCTATAACTAGCAGATGGAGTTTTTATAAACTAGTTAATTGAATGAATTGGCAGGTTCTTGTACAGCTTTGATGTTCAAGATCTTCTCCCCAACCTCCTCCAGATACATAACTTGAATCCAAATTTCGATAGTCACTATTTGTAGTATAATCGTGATACTATGTATAAGTTACTCCTCTGGACTGTACGGAGGAAATATATGCAAAGGCAGTGCCGTGTGGTTAACACCAGTGACTGGACAGGCAGTTGTTGATGTGCTTTGCAGCTTGGGATGTCAAATTTTGATATCACGATTATTGTCAGAGAAATAATCACGGTTTCGCGGTATCCACGATAATCGGCACTTAGCGGAGGCTGTATGATTAGCATTAGCATTTTGATCGGAGAAGGAGGTTATTGTTACACTTGTTACCCATCTGAATGTAAAAACCCCTCGAAAATCAATTCAATTTGTCAGGAAAGTAACAGGCAGAGGAGAACTAGCAGCAAGTTTAGTTTATTTAACCGTGACTTGAGCCCTAGCCCCAAGAAAAAGCAACAATCACTATATTTTGGTCGAAATCCAGATCATTAAATGCACACAAGACACATCATTTGCTGATCAGCCGAAATAAGAAAATAAGTATTGCACCTGCAGTTCTCCTTGGCAGAGGTTTTCATTCTGTACGTTGTGTTTCTAATGTTTTACACAAACCCTTTGGCCATTATTTTTGCTTTGCATCTTTAAATAATCCTTGCTGTCAATGATGGCCCATCTGATACGACTAATGCACAAACGTTCCAAGATGAGATAGCAATACTTGCATTCATGTCCGTTCTCAGTCTTATGTTCAACTAACGTTAACATGCATAGAACCAAGTGAAACATATCATTTTACCTTATATTCTTTTGAAGTTGCCTGTTGCTTCCATGTTGGAACTAATTATAAAGGACAGGTCTGATTTTTGGAATGTTAAAAACCATAGGGATAATTCAAAACAGCTCTATGGTGACAAACCTTGAAAAATAATTAATAGATTAGAGGGAATTTCTTTTGACATGCCATGTCCTAAATATATTTCTTTTCTAAATAACGGTATTGAGATTTCCCTCTGCTCCTCATCAGATAATGTGCAATATAACTTCTTATTTCTATGCAACAAATTCTATTTCTTACAGAAGTAAAGTCCTCTAAATATAATTAGCTATTTTCAGAGATTATTTTTATCACCAACTGTATTCCTACATTTTCAGCCCACTCCTCAGATAATCCTGGATATACTTTAATACAGCTGACCTCCAATCTGAGCAAATTCATAAAAGAGAGTGTGGACACAAGCACAAAAGATGCATTAAACGAGCAGATCCACAGCTCTTCTCATGCACATCTTGACTCATGGGGCTACATCATTAACACTCCCCACTCCCACACACACAATAGGACACACTCACCAAAACCTGTGACAATGGAAAGAGAGAAATAGGACACAATCAAAGGGATTATATATTTGTGTGTGTGTGAGTGCATGTGTGTAAACTTGGCATGGCTCCTTACTCTCAGTCTATAGTAACCGATACGCCTGTAGCTCCAATTGTTCTTGTGGTTAATACCATTAAAAAAATACTTTGCTTTTTTTAATCTGCACTATAGGCATTTTGAGGATCAATAAACAATAAAAGAAGAGCTATAAAATACTGCAAGTGAACATGTTAAAAGGTTTGATGTTGCAGAGAGGAAATAGGTTTTCTTTTTTTAAAAGCACTTTGCATACAATGCACCAGTAAAAGGCGTCTAAAATAAAGTCCCTGCAACATTATGCCAAGCCAAACCTCCATTTGCCTCACTGTGCATTATAGCCATGAAAAGGCTAATGGGATTTTTCATCTATTTTTTTTATATGTCGTACCAGTTGTTGCATCATTAAATTTCAGAAAAAGGACAAGAACATCAAGAAACTCTCAGGATCCCAATAAAAAAAAAAATTGTGAATTAGGCAAATGTATCATCTCTCACTTTAAGATTAAAATATATGGCTTTTTGGAAATTCTTATTAATTAAATACAAACTACTTGAGGGATTACCATGAAACTGACTGGAAGGGTGGGGCTGGGGTAATGGAAAAAATATTAAATAATAAAATACTAAAATATTGAATAACTTGCAAACTTATAATGATGCCAATGTGATCGTAAATAGCTAGGGTAGATCTTGATATATTATCATTATATTATGAGGGTCGTACTGTCACGGCACTATTTGTTTTAGGTAAAACAAACATGTTGTTGAAATCGTACAACGAGCAACGACAAGCAACTAATCACAGATACTTTATAAAATCCCAATTTAACCTATGTTTTCATTATTAGTGAATAAATATACCCCAATGAAAGAAAACCTGTTTTAAAGTTGGATGTTGTGGTCTCATACCTCATTGACTTTTCGCAATGGAAAAAAGAACAAAATACTACAAACAATGAGTAGCTAAGAAGAAATAGGAGGCTACTATTCCAGTCACAATAACAAAAAAAGTCTTCATTTACATTTGTTGGGAAACTCAGAGCAACTTTGAGCAAGATAAAGAGAATTGTCAGTTACCGGAAACGCATTAACTTAAAGTTAACATTTGTGAAACAAGCAGTTCAAAAGCTGTCCTACCACTGGGTGAAAAGAACAAGTTGTGGTACAAATAGATGCTCGTTTAAATGAATAAGTTCCGCGGCTAGAAAAATGGATAGATCAAGTTGATTTCATCAATTTCCTCTTTCCCTCTTGTCTAATTTTATATTGTCGCTTCCTCCAGGCCTTCCTTTCAGCATCGCTGCCTCCAATCCTATTATTTTTGTCTGTCGCATACTAAGGAGCAGTCTGTGTGTAGCTTGCCACAAAGTGCAGTCTTTGATTTAACACATGCATCATTGTAAAGCTGTGATCTAGTCGGCACCATTCTGCTGCCTCAGCGGTGCAAAAAGAGCTGGGTTTAGAGCACAGCCCACCACATTTTCTCCGGGAGCTTTTCCCCTGGAATAAAGCATTTCTCCAGAAATGGAGCACTGTAGAAGTGCTAGAACATGAATCTCATGTAACAGCACATAGTAGCACAAAGCAAAAAGTAACATGGTAGATCCATCATGATGCATACAGACACCCTGTCCTAACGTTCATAATCCATCAATCCATTTTCTTCTGCTTGTCCGGGGTCAGACAGTGGTGGATGCAGGCTAAAAGGGATATGCCAGACACCCTTCTCCTCAACAACACTCTCCAGCACGTGCCGGGGGATTCTGAGGAATTTCCAGATTAGATGAGATATACAGTCCTTCCAATGAGTTCTAGGTCTACCCCCAGGTCTCTTCACAGTTGGACATGTCGGTAAAAACCTCTCTAGGTCGTTGTCCTGGAGTCATTCCAATCAGATGTCCAAACCACCTGCACCGACTTTTGATGTAAAGGATCACTGGCTCCACTCTGACCTCGTACCGGATGTCTTTACACCGCACCTCATGTCTAATGATGAACCCAGCCACAGCGCGAAAAAGGCTCATTTCAGTCGCTTGTAACCTTGATCTCATTCTTTCGGTCACTACCCAGAGCTCATGACCATAGTTGAGGGGTGGAACACAGATAGACTGGTAAATCGGGAGCTTTGCCTTATGACTAACCAATTTCTAATTTTATCATACTGTGAATTTGGAGAGAAGTATAGAGAATAAATCTGCTGCCAGAAAAACACATGTGCCATCTGGCTTTTTCAGGGGTGTTGTAACAAAATATTGTGATGTAGCTGACATGACAATACACTACCCACCTCATCTTTCATCAAAAAAAATAAATATATATACACATATATATACATATATATATATATATATATAAACACATTGCTGCTGCCCAAAAAGTTGATCGGCAACAGATCAAGAAACTGACAGAGTCCATGAAGGGAAGGCTTATGACTGTTATTGAAAGTAAGGGAGGCTATATTGGTCGCTGATTTTTTTTTTTGTTGAAAAGTCAGAAATCTTTATTTGCAAACTTCAGTTGTTTCTTTATTATTCTCACGTACCAGGTGAAAATAAACAAGTGAGATTTTTTGTTTTTCATTTAGTTGCATAATAATTCTGCATACTTATAGTTACCCAATAATTGCGCACATATAGATATTCTCCTAAGAAAGCAGAAACCTCACTCTTACTTATTTAAATATTCAGGTTTGCGGTTATTAACATTTTGGATTGACTGAGAGCACTGTAGTTGTTCAATAATAAAATTACTCCACAAAAATACAACTTGCCTAATAATTGTGTAAAGCAGTTGTGAAAATATCTAAGGATCCAGTTTTCCCACAGAGAAAAAGTTGCATTCATGATTGTTTTTGCATGAAAACGTTGGAAGATAGATTTCAAATCTTTACTAAGAACCTAAGAGTTCTGATTGGGACAAAGAATGAGGAAGAGGAGAGGTTAACAGAGGTGAAATGGATTGTTACAGGAAGAAAAGTCAGAAAAAGGACTTGTAACCTAATCTATCTATCCTGATCTATGTCCAGTAGATCCCATCTCATTTCTTGCGTTCAAATAAGTGGATAACTAGGAGATTCTAAAATACCATTTTTTGTCCTCAGACTGTGACATAGAATCTGGCAGACTGGATCCTTCTATTTTTCTCAGTGGTGGTTATGTCAGCACTCAGAGAATTCTGTAAGGCAACTTTCTCTCTGCGTTCATCGGATGTGAATGATGTTGTATTTGGTTAATGGGCTACCTATCAGGTGCAATATCAGAGAAAGCGGGACAGACTTCTTGATATATAGATAGTAGGAGTGCATATCTTCAGCGTTTGGGAGATGCACACAGGCCTGCAGACCGATACAGCCAGAAGCTGCAGTTTAATTGTGCCATTTTATTCTGCGCTCCCTGAAAGTAAGCGTTAATTTCGGCCGATAAGCAGTTCTTCAAACTAGAGAAAGGCTTCCAGGTGCTGTGTAATGTTTATTGCACCGCAACAATTTGTAAAAATAATTAGCGCTTGGTTCGTTGGCTTAATGCTAACATTTAATGGGAATTTCAATGTACATGCTAACGGAATTAGAATTGACAGCACAACCATAATGAAACAATAAACATGTGTAAAACTATTTCACTTTACATATATCTGTTGGTTTAACTTCAGAACATGTTTGCTAATGATTTCCGGGGCAGGAGAACGGATGATTCCACTGCTTCATAAACAGTATTTTGCTGACCTCCACAACATTAACTGATGGGCCTAAAATACTTTATTTTCCACATTTACGCAACACTTTTCAGGTACAGATTGCCCAATGAAGCTCATAAGGGATTTATTATTTAACATATTTGAAAATGGACAATTATTTTAATATGTAAGTAGTTTTTTATTAACAGTTATTCATTTAAAAATAGAGTGAGTGTAATATATGTATAGGTATTTATGTCGACTTACGTAAACTTATGTTTGCATAGTTTATTAGTGAACCTATCCATCACACGCTGTGCTGCGCCTCACACCAACGCAAGTCGATTCTTAACCGGTGGGAAACACTGAAGAACCGTCACTTTAGTTGTGAATTAAAGAAGTATTGTAAGCAGTATGTGATTGTGATATTTATGGCAACTTCGACAAGATCTGCTGCCTGCCATACTCCAGCCTCTCTTTGCCTGCCAAGCACAATAGCCATCAGTGTTGATATGCTATTACTTGTGACATGTCACCAGTCATAGAGACCTGTGGGCGATCCATTGTGAAACTGCAGAGGGGGGAATATGGAATTATTGGAAGACCTACTAATAATTCTATAAATAATTGAACGGTACTTAGTAGAACACATATCTCCACAAAACAGTTCTCCAGGTTTGATTTGTTTACCTCACACATGCCCCCCCCCCCCCCCAATAAGTTTTGTGGTTATTGGTTCAGCATTTTTATGTAATTTGGGAAAATGTTGAAAAATGCCCTGCCGCACAACAATAGAGAGTGCGAGTGGAAGAAATTACTTGATCTGGATAAAGGAGCCATCCCATTATCCAGATCTGCACCAAGATCTATTGGGTTTTTCTTCCCTTGCCCACATACTATTCTCCCACCAAGTTTCATGGAAATCTGTCCAAGTAGTTTTAGTGTTATCCTTCAAACAGTCAAACCAACAAACCAGAGACCTAAAAAACAAATGGGAACAGGTCAAAATGTAACAGTCTTGAGAGATCTAATACTTCTACTATATGATAATATTCATAATACACCTTTGGCCAGATAACCTCTTTCCCCTATTCTCACCACTAAGATGCACATTTCTAAAAAAAATTAAAACAAGCCAAAAATATAACCAGATCTGTAATTCAACTATTCCAATTGTGTGTACGAGAACACGTTTTGTCAACAGTTGTAAACACGTAAGGTCGTTATATAGGGCCATAAACTGAGAGGAGGCTATGACCCTTCTCCATCAAAAATATTGTGTTTTTGAAAACACACTATTTTTAACTGGCTCAAAGGAAAATACTTTTTTTAAACCCTCAATAAATTAAATATTAGCCTATTAACACTGAAAACTGTTTCAATCTTAGCATACACTTCATAAACTTGACCTTATTTTCTATTTACAAAAATATTTATGTGACATCTAGTCCTTTTTTCCCTTTTACACACATGTTCCACTAACACTCTGAATCTGCAAAATCTTTCAAGTTGTAGCCTCGAGATATTCCCACAACATGTCGAGACACTTTGTTTGTCTGATGCAATTCATTTCCACAGACTTGGAAGACTGCACCCAGGTGATCTTCTCCGATAAATCATTATTGAAAGATAAGATAGCCCTGGGATCAATGCCCACACAGCAGTGTCGACGATTGCTGCACTAAGGGTCTTTTCGGTTCTGCACAATTAAAGCATTTCTTGGCGCTCTCCTTGCACACTGATTAAATAATTTTTCAACTATTCAAAAATGAAATAGAAAAACTCCAAGAAATTTGTAGTACTTGTATACATGCATCTAAAATTCAATCTTCATGAAAATACACTCTGAGGCAATAATATAAATACATGTAGAAGAGCCAATGAGAACAAACTAGATTTGAATAAAAACAACAGTTTTACAACAGAGGAAAACAGATTCCAACAAGACCAGTGTGCCGTCGAGGTGGCTGCCCTGTGGAATTTCAAGAATGTTGAAAAAAATAGAAGATTTGTGTCTGTTATAATGGGTTCCTTTCTCCTTCTGGAAAATCTCAATTCCTGCCAGTGTGGATGATTGGATGCGTATACAGACATGAAAATCTAAGCAAATCTCAGAAACTGGTTAGGAAATTCACACATTCCGGGCCCATACAAAACATCTGGTACATTTAAGTCCAGCATTATTTAATATGTGAATATACAGTTCCCTAGTAGCTTTCACATGCGCCTGAGAAGGATACCCCCACATGACGGGGTATGAAAAGTGCGACATATTGTCATTAATATCGTCGAAACTTACTTTGTCAACGTCCACTTTGCCTCTTGTGAACTCTGACCTCCAGAACTGCAGTGCTTGCTCCAAAGAGAGGCCGATGCCCTTGAGGAAGAGGCCGTACTGCATACGTCCACCATGGCGGAGATGGTGGTTCTCTCTCAGAGCTTGGTGGAGTTGCCTCATACAGAGTGGGAATGACTTTGCTGAAAACTGGAGGAAGACATACGACAGACAACGCTGTCACTAAGCAATAACTTATTAAGTTGAAGTCAACTTATTTTTCTGCTATTTAAATCTATGTTCCTTTTCTATGGGACATATGTTTAATATAAGTTTAACCACAATTTCAAATGACTGATTAAAAAACAACAACTTTTTATTCCTAGCTCTGCCACTAGTATTAATATACACATGTCTTACAAAAAACACCTACAGAACAGAAGAGCCTTGAACTTCCAAAAAGATGATTAATGCAACTTACTGGATCAATCTGTTCCAGGGAGATCTTCCCAACATTTTTCTGGATGCTGTAATCCTGCCCCACATAGGCATGACTAAATTCAGGTAGAAAATAAAGGAATGGTCAGGAGTGAGATAAATAAAGCTGAATGATTTCACTAATATTAATACAAATTTGGAAGCAAGGAAAGCAGATATTTTACAAAACAGTCCAGGAACATTAAATTGTTTGGCCGGACGTATACCTCCGCCAAAGCAAACAATTCTAATCATACACAAACCGCCCCAACACAAGTTAAATGGAAATCTGATCAGTAGTTTTTGTGTAATGAGGGAAGATGCCGAAAAATGCCCTATCCATTAAAGTTAAAGAAGGTGCAAAAACAAATTCTAGATAGGACCCTTTATGTGGATCCACCCAAAAATGTAATGGGGTCTAATCGGGCCCAAGACCCATACAACATCCATGTTTTGTGGAATTAAGTTCTCTCGGCATACCCGTGCTGAAAATCAACCAACCAAAATAAACGAATACGGCTAAAAATACAAGTTCCTTACATCTAATACCTCTTGCAAAACCAATTCAAATTTGCTAAACTGCTATCAGTAGATTTGTGGGTCGATGACTATGGAACTAGTCATTATGCTCCCTATACCGTAGAGACTTTTATTCTATCCATAACAACCTGCTCACTAATGCTTCAGCAAACAGGATACATGAATTTATTTATCCGTATGTTCATGTTTCTGCTTTAAAGCTAAAATAAACACCGTCATTGCAGACATACTACACTATTCATTGGGACATGTGCTTATTAATGTCAATGGCTTTTACATTAAAACACCTGCAGTAGGACACCTTAGCGACAAAACTTAGCTGCCGTTCTATTGTTCCAAATAAACTATTATAGAGAATGTAGGTACTTTTTTGTTAGTGCTACATATTTAAACTTTTGCAACAGAGGAAGATATACTCTCGGTGAGGTTTTTAAGAAAAGGCTTTCATTGGATTTTGTGCGAAACCTAAATTTTAAACACATCAGGATAACAGCATTAACTGTACCCTACCTGTGTCCACGTCAGAGGCTCTGATGTAAGACATCAAAAACCGACCACATGGATTGCAGTTGAAGGTTGCATGGTGAGCTGCTTGATCTAGTGTTTTAACTATGAAAATGCCCCATGGTTTTTATAATTAATATGGCCCCACCACTCCAATAACCAATTCTGTCTTACGATGCAGATGTACAATGGATAGCTTCGAAAATTGAACGAGAAACTCTGCAGTTGTTTTATGGTAGGAATGACTGTAAGATGGATGATGCAGCATTCATCAGGTCACTTGGGGTCATATTCGGTTTACTCACACCCTCCACAAATCTCCAATGTTCTTTGGTTCCAAAATCAATCCTGCTAAACCTCAGAGTCCTATCAAACTGGCAGCAAACCTGTTCAACCTACTCACCTGAGGTGATTGAGGAGCGGTTGGAGGCGTTCATCAGAATGCACCGTGGGTAACGAGCGTGCTGTCAGCTACGAAAGAGACCGATATCACATAAGGAATGACAATAAGTGAAGCAGCAATTACGAGGGCATACATCACAGGCTTTCCACAAAACTGCATCCAACTCAATTTTAAGTGAGTTCCTAAAAAACGAAATGTATTCATAAACACTTATGCAAGACAGATTTTTTTTAGGCAAGACAGATTTGTTAAAAAAAAACACCTTATCGTAACTGATCAAAGAGCGTTATCTAAACAACAATTAAAATTCCCTCTGCTGTCAAACCGACTTTCTGATTTGCAGATAAGCAACGTATCATATAATAATTGTGTACTCTTTATTATCACAATATTATACAGAAAATATGCAAAGTACAAAAATGGGAAATGAATCCCGTGCACTTGGGTCATAGCTGAAAAGCAGAGTGCAGCTCTTGTGAGGCACCAAGGGAGCTAACTGAGGTTCAGGGTCTTGTTCAAGGACCCTTCAACATGTAGACTGCAAGGGCTGGGATCAAACCGTCCATCTTCCGATTTAGGGATATCTACTCTGCTTACCTGGCTACTGCTGCCCAATAAATGATGCATCATAAAATATCTGTTCACTGAAAACTAAAAAGTTTTCCATTGCATGTTAGTAGAGAGTAATCATATGACAACATTGTGAAAACAATCCTCATACACACTTGTGCCAAAAAACGCCGGACACTCTGTAGTATGGAAGCCAGGCCAATAGATAGAGAAGCTTAGCTTTTCAAGATTAAGCATTTTTGGCTGTAGTTCTGTCCAATATGAAAGTAGAGAACTGCCATGGAGGCAGATAATTATATTAAGCCATTATCTCGTGATAACGAGATAAACAACTCGTCATAAAATTTTTTTTTAAAAGCGAGCAACGATTATTGTCATGATAGCTTTCGTGATAACAAGACAATTTTCTCGTCATCACGGGAAACAAGCACCGATATTGCCGATGCGACAAACAAGCACCAACGGGAAGTTAAGCAAAGAACCAGAAATATGAGAGAAACAGTGGATGAAAAGAACAAATTCACTTAAATTTACTCGATCTCGAGTTATTTAGTTTATACGCGATAACGTCCGCGAATAATTATCGGCCTCCATGGCTGTTTTCGGCTTCCGTAGTTCACAAATGGCTCTTAGGCCGGAAATAAAACAGCTATGTAAGAAGTGGAGCCGTCTAATCACTGCTTTCACAAGACGTGTGTCCTTTCAGGTCGTGTTACCAAAAGGAAACAAACGGTTTCAATTTAATGCCAAACAAGCTTCTGAGTGATCTCTTTAAATTCAGAGCTGTAGAATGATCGCCACACAGTAAAAACAAAAACAAAAATAAACTCCTTTAATCTAATTGTTTATAAACATGACTTCAATCAGCAACAAGTAGACCATTTCAAAGTCTGCCTTAGCTAAGCAAAAAAAAAGAGAGTTTATTATTCCTGACAAAAAAAAGCATCAAACCTTTAACTGGAGTCAAACAGAGTAGCAGCTTTCAATTTCATTCCTTTTTCTGCTCTGCCCAAAAATGTCCCCAAAGGTGAATAACCATTATAGGAAGGAACAAACAGTCACAATGGCATGCTGACAATAAAAATAGTTTCCGGGCGTTATTTCATTCCAACAGTTAGTGGTCCGGATAATTACCAGGAAATGAGAATGGCAGATTTTTGACCAATTTTACTTTGGCTGTTTTGTTGTTGTTTCTGTGATCTCCCATGATGGACAACATTAGTGTTGGTTAAAAAACACTAGAAATGCAATTATATATTGCCTACTATAGCAATTACAGTGCAGAGAAAATGCCTCGTTGTAGCACACTACAAACAGTTTTAATCTGTGAGTTATACACTCACAGATTAGTGAATCACATAAAAAGTGCAGGACTATCTCTGATTTCTTTTTTAATTGTGGTACTAAAGCATGTGCAATTTTTCGCAGATGAGATTTGAATGAGAAAACCAACATTTACATTTGACTGGTTAAAAAGCCACAATGTCATAATTGTGTATTGGATTTAATAATTTCCGTGTTAATTACAACACTGCTCAATTATTGACCCTGTTAAATCTACATTAAAAAACAAATGTAATTTTATGCAAAAAGCAAGAAACTGTCAATTCCACAGGAGCCTTAAACAGCTACTTAGGACAGACCACTTCAAGGTTACATTGAAGCGCTTGATGAACACATCAGATTTTATCAGCATTCATTCATATTACAAGATAATGCTGGAGAGAAATGATGAACTACAGTACTTCAGTTCAGCATGTACAAAAACACGGTAATGATTACAGTTTTGTTCTTCATGGAACATGGACAATTTGGCAAATTATTCATAATTATTTAAATAACACATCTGTTGAATTTATACTAATAATAGGAAAATAAAACTTTTGACATTCTATTAATGTACATGCATGGCTTTTTCCAGAGCTATGTTTATGTAGGACTCCAAAATGATCCAGAAGATGTCGGTTTTTTTGCCGACACAAGCCTTCTAATTTTACAGCATTTTCACTGATCCAATTAGATTAAACAATTAGATTAAACATTTCACCTTATTGTTTAATCTTCATTTTTTAGACACAGCTTTGTCTGATTGGTTTTCCCTAAACAAATCTTTGCCATTGATATGGAAAAGATTATTATCCCCACTCTCTAGGTAAAGATTATAATCCTTGCACAACTAGGAGGGCCTCAGGGGAGCTCAAACCTCCAATAAGACCCTGAGGCCAATTAAATTAACACTTCCCTCAAATCCAAGACAACAAGTCGATTTCCCCTCAGGGCTCTCATAATGCTAAAGACAGTGAAAACAATAATCATGGATCCATCCCTTTATCAAGACATACTACAAAAAGTCAGAGGTTCACTGTTTCGCACACTCCCGGGTTCACCAGATTTTATTCAAATCAATCAATAGCTTTTGTGTAATCTTCCTAAAAGATACACACACTTGTCATTCATTAATTATATAAAATGTCAGACTGAAAAAGGTTGACATTCAAAAAACAGGTTGGCATCCTTTCAGCTTTTCTTTTCCTTGTAGATTCCATGCATTTCATAAAAAGAACAAGTCTATTCAGAAATTTTTTTAGTACCACTGCATTTAGTTTTTCGTCATGCTTGTGCCATGTCCTGGTCAGAACGTCTCACCAAATGATACTGAACCATAGTTTGACTAAGTCAATATGTAAAGACCTTTTAAGAAATTTGAAGATTAAATATAAAATCTTAGACCTATTTCACATGTTTACCACTAACAAAAGTTTGCCTGTTAAAAAGGAGGTATTGGTGTCGCAGGTAGGTACGAATACATTTAATCAAAAGTCTGTGCACACAACTGTGTGTTACCGTTTCTTAAAAAAAACTAATTTTGAAGTATGACCGCATAATTTATCTCAAATTTTAGGCCATTTAAGACTTTGTAAGACCCTGCGGGCACTCTGATGGTTGTCTCCTCACGTGTATTTTAAAGAACGCCTCTGGTAACCAAAACATCATCTTTCATATCCCTTAGGGCCTTCAATGCAAAGCAGAAGCACGCTGACACTGTGTCTTCCTAAAAAAGACACAGCTCTAGGGACAACAAGCACTTTCATATTAGCTGTGTCCAATCTCCCCTGCAGATATTTTTTGTCATGTATGCATACTTATTCCCCTCATTTGAATCTAACTCTGGAAGCAACAACCATGGCTGAACTTTAATAATTTGTCTTATACAACTAGGTATAATTTATGGAGAAAATGGATTTATATAGATTATATGTGGTCAGACTGGACATAACAGCATTTTGTGTTCATAAATAATGCGACACAAAGTGTCGAAATGGGTCAAAAGGTGTTAAAATCAGCCTTTTTTTATGTATGCAGAGCTGTTGGTGCATTGAAGTAAACGTAAGATGGAGGTCAACTGAGCCATGTTTTAATGCAATGAACTATAACCAAGTACAGGTGAAGATTTCCTCTTTCTTTCAAAAATAATTTCTCATTGTGCTTACTTTAATATTACATAAGAGTTAAAGATACTTACTGCAAGTGCTTTCGACAGCCTTGTTCGAAATTCATTGAGTATGATGGTAAAGATTTCCTGCTGAGGGATGTACACGTAGCCAGCTTTGAGGTACACCTTCCTAGTTCTCACCAAATCCAGAGCATCTTGAAATGGAACCTTCAAAATAAAAGTAGGAAGGAACATAATATCACCATAATGAATATAATATTATTGATGAATTCAAAAAAATGTAGTCATTAATATTCTGTTTGACAAGACTGGCGATGTTTGGATCAACCGTTTGCACTTCATTATTTCAGTTCCTTCAAATATGACACAAGGATTTACACTTATTCTGTCGGCGTTAAGTCAAGACTCATTAACATTCTCTTAATAATGAAGACTGCCGCCAAATAGTTTCAAGATTTAAAGTCTAGTATCAGACATGATATTTCCTTCCGGTTCCCTGAGCAATTGGCCAAAATGCATAATGTTATCTATTCTACTGTGAAAGGCTAAGATGATGATCTGACAATCAATTACTCTGTGGGCTCTTCACAGTGATGGAAATCTCTCAACCATGACAGCATTTAGCAATTCAACAACCGAATATTGGTTTTGGCAAAAAAACTCAAACTTTGGATTCTGCATCTAGGAAAGAAGAAAATTCTCCAAAAAGTTAATTTAATGCCTTTTGGGACAAATATTTACTTATTTATTTCATATAATAAGACAATACATACCCATTTGATAAAAGACAGAAGCTCATTTCTTGCTGATTAGCTAAGATGATCTAAGATTTTCTGTAATTTCAACCCTTTTTTTTTTTACACAGTAAGAAATAGTGGACAAAAGAGTAACAGCAAGAGTGAAGGGAAAGGTTCAAGAGGGAAGTGAGAGCAGCTCTTCTGTATGGTTTAGAGACGATGGTGTTGACAAAAACACAAGAGAGCTGGAGGTGGCGGCGTTGGAAGATGTTGAGTTTGTCTTTGGGAATCTCGAGGATGGACAGGACTAGAAAGGAGTACATCAGAGCCCAGGCCAGATAGAGCTGGTTTGGACATGTGAAAAGGAGGGATAGTGGACCTATTGGCAGGAGGATGCCGGAGATGGAGCTGCCAGGCAGGTGAAAAAGTGTAGAGAGGAGGTTTCAGGATGTGAAAAAAGAGGACATCCATTTGGTTTGTTTGACCGAGAAAGATATAGAAGACAGGGGAGGATGGAAACTGATGATCCACTGTGGAAACGCCCAAAAGGAATAGTCAAGAGAAGAAGAGGAAGCAATCGTGGAAGTGTGCAAGGTGAAAGTGTGTGATATGAGTCGTTACATGAAGACTACTCTAAATGGTACAAAATATTTGGTAGATAGTTTTGTTTATCTATATAATCCTCTATGTTAGTTTGAAATTACATTAAAAGGGTAGTCCTGTACTTGGCATTCAACCTCTGTAAAGTTTGGGGACTCAGAAGAGACAAGTTGTGGTAAATCATAGTAGTAATTACTGTAAATGTCACTCATTCGCTCACTTTGAAGATGATTACAGAGACAAAACATTTTAAGGGAAGAACATTCGTTGGTTGTTTCTTAAGATCCATTAATGCAGTAACATCCAGAATACAGAACATTATTTTAGTCAGAATGTGCCAGGCGGGCTTGATTCTCTTCATTCCCTATGTGAGAGCTGAGAGGGATATAAATTACAGAATAACATAGAAGATAAAAAATCTGTTAATGCAGTTGACAGTATTTGTGATCTCATCAGAGTGCCAGAGATCAATAACTCACTTTGTAGAAGTCCATCCCGTTCACGGTGGCTCCACTGAAACCGTAACTGGAGCTGATGAGATTGTCACAGAGACATTTCTTCTCCTCTTTATCAATCTGAAAAGTTAATGATGAGGAAGAATTTCAATGAGGAGCTGCGAACGCAGCACTGAGTCAGTCTTTATACATTGAGGAGTGAGACTCATGGAAATCAAAGAC
The DNA here is from genome assembly GCA_037951165.1 of Lophius americanus. Classification (NCBI taxonomy): domain Eukaryota; kingdom Metazoa; phylum Chordata; class Actinopteri; order Lophiiformes; family Lophiidae; genus Lophius; species Lophius americanus. The sequence continues at coordinate 19,354,620 of JBBDHG010000019.1, read as the reverse complement.
CATAAATCAGATTAATACATAATTCTTGCCCTCACTTGACACATCCGCTGTTAATGAATTATATAATACTTGTGAAAAAAATGGCAGAATGCTTTCTTTGGGTGGATATAAAAACACATAAAACACTAAAGATAGATTGAGCAACCTGTTATTAACCGAGTTTGATTAGATTTACTGTGACTGCAAGAGATCAGCATTCAAGCGCGTTTACAACCTTAAAAATATTCTTTTTCATAAAATGTAAACATCTTGGCGCTCTAGTCCAGTTACTGTGATCAAACAGCACCATCTACTGTAAATACTGTAGAACACATGATGCAGTGGAGCCAGCTCTTAGGCCTCACACAGACACACACACGCTGAACACTCAACTGTAAAGCACAGTATTATAAGCTGAAATACACAATGGGGGAAAAGTGAAAAGTGTATATGTAAAAGTGTAAATTTAACCTACTTTGACAATAATTTCTTATTTTTTCCGTTCCTATTATATTGTTATTATTGATCATGAACGTACAGTATTTGTAACGGTAATATTGGTTAAAAATACATAATACTTTTTACACATAGTCGCATTTTCATTCACCTTTGAAGGTCATGTAGAAAGACTTATTCTACTGATCCTTTCAGGTGAAGCACTGGTCATCTCAGCCTGTAAACCCATTCACGGCTGTTGGCCAATGACAGTAGCCTAGCTAGCACATATAGGTAGTTATAGGTTAAGAAAATAAAATATCGTGAGTGACAGCAAATGCAATGGTCACGGTCTGTACTTATATAGTCCCTTTTCTAGTCTGCTTGACTATTCAAAGCGCTTTTACAACACAAGTCATCATTGCTCAACGACACTTCGACATGTGGACCACAGTGGCCGGGGTTTGAACCACCGACCTTCAGATAAGTGGACAACCGCTCTACCAACTGAGTCACAGTCGCCCAAATTGTCAATATTTACAGGTTCAGTCTGTAAGATTTAGGAGGTGTTTAGTGGCATCTCTTTCAATATCTCTACTGTACCATGTTTGTACAGATGGAGTGAGATTTCACATTTTAATTTGTTACTGTGTTTTGAAAAAATGGGGGATCATATTTATTATTTAAAGCAAGAAAAATAATCCTCCGCTCGGCCCCCCGCCTCCTTCCCTGTGCGGCTTCTGGGGAAGGAGGATGTCGGGCGAGCCAAGTTGATTCACATTGACTTAATGGATGGCCTGCAGCGATTGCCTCGGGCTAAATTTTACACACTGGAACTTTACAAAGAAAACATGGTTTCAAAATATTTCAGTAATGAAAAACTCACTGTGTCATATTGCAGGTTATTTCTGTGGAGAAATTCAAGCTTTTGTGGGGCTGCAAGTTCATTGAAGCGGTAGCGGAAAAGATCAACCTCCTGTTGTATAAACCACCGCCTCAGGTCCTCCCTTAAGAATGACATTGGAAATAGACATACCATCTGTTGCACTTGAGCTACGCCCTTGTCTCAATTACTTCTTATGAAGTTATGAATATTTGATTGAAAGTGCAGACTTACGTTTGACAGTAGGCCAGTCTGAGAATGAAGTGGGAGATGTGGTCCTTTCTTCGGTTCTCATATTCATTCGGTCCATTCTGAGGTTTTCCTTCATCCTGCAGAGGTTAAAAGATGTAAATTATATTTCACTTTTCTTCATTTATCGGGTAAAAAAAAATCATCTGTCAGATCAAAAATGGGCTGTTGTGGCTTTCACTGAACTGTCCATTAGATGTGAGTTGGAGTAGTGAAAGAATTTCATCTTCATCTCCTAAGGCTCGCAGTAGAGGATAGGTTGGAACGCAGATAATTCTTTTTTTTTTTGTTGCGTTTCTTTTTCACTTCAGGGATATACGTAACAGCAAACAACCAAATTGTCTGTATCAATAAATAGATGATGCGAGAGACCAACAGAGTAATAATACCAGACAGGCTAGAAGGGAAAACAGAATCAAAAGAAAATTCAGAACAGATTTCTTTAAAGGGAACCCCGACTATAAAGACATTAAGCATTATTCGTTTTGATCCAATAGGACCACATCATCCGCAAAAAGCAGAGACAGGATCCTTAGGCCACCGAACCAGAGACCCTCCACCACTTGGCTGCGCCCAGAAATTCTGTCCATAAAAATTACTTGCATTATGGGTTGATGACGTAGAATGGTTGATGTCGAGCTGAGTTGCAATATTTGGTTGTTGTTTTGATTGCATTGGTGAGAGAAAAATCGATATAAAGCCGAATTTTGCTGCTGTTGGATGTACTTTTTACTCGAGGGACAATACGGAAAGCGATGTAAGTCTTCGCAGCTTTCCCAGAGATAAGAAAAGGAGAAAACAGTGGGAAGACTCCTGTGGACGTACACAACTTCCAAAGCACTGACCCGCGAACACTGACCCGCGTGTTCCTGTGAACACTGAGAAAAAAATCCTTCCCCTTGGTGGACACTCAACATTTTGTGTGAAAGATAATATATTTTGCTGTCCAGTTTTTTTTTCACTGTTTTGGTGGGTGTCATGCATAACATACTCACAGCATCTAGTCTATAGGGAAAGCCCAACGCTTTAGACTCGGCAGCCAGCTTCTTCTTGTACTGATCTGGCAGTCTCAGTTGGCTAAAGCCCGAAGTTTCAACAGTTTTCAACACTGCAGCAGCATTAAAAGAAGAAAATTTAAATGTCACATTGTTTTCTCAAATTTTGACTGGCATAAGACCAACCAAAGTCTTACATTTCAGTCTGTCCACAGCGAATGACTCAAATTCCCAGAGAGACATGTTTTCAAGAGGAGGCTGCCCATAGAACTGCAGAGCATGTCCATAGAGCTCCGTCTGAGGGTTGATATTCAACTTCTTTCTTCTGCCAGAAAACAGCATTGTTCCTGAAAGTGTAGGAAGACAATGATGTTTTGAAAAAACATACAATAATCTGTCACCACACAATATGTAACACAGTTGGAAAATTTGGTGAAACTACATTTCTTTGTAATTTTGAGAGGCACACATGCACGCATGTGCCTATTTTATATCAAGCAAGTAAGACAACGGAAATGCTCTTTTTACAAGTCTTCAAAGAGGTATCTTAGGAAGGTTGAACTGACAAAAATTCTGCAGCAATAAACAAATAAGAGCACACGCCTCCTGTTTTAGCTTAACTATACAATCTTGTTTCTTTCAGAATTGATTCTAATTTTCACTAAGAAAGCTGCTAATAGTATTGTGCTTCAAACATATCTGACTATTCAACTGCTAAGGCCCTGAGGTCCACCAAAGATGGACCGAAACGCTCCAGAAACAATGTGATGAAGCTGCTTTCATGCATTATGGCCCTAAACTAGTGAAGGTCCTTCCCTTATTCATTAAACATGCAACCACTGAGAACGTTTAAATAGCTATCTTGCTATGATGCTGACAATTGGGAAACAATATCTGATATACTGGAGAGGAATAATATGTTTGCAAACTTTTTGTCATCGCCTTTGTGTGAAATGATACGGTGTAAAACTTTGTCCACCTTCACTAACAATTCGTACGATACATTCGTTCCGACACCTCAGATAAGCATTGTTCAACTATTAGGGTATAGCAATAATGTGTGCGTGCAGAAAGCATTTTCTAATCTTGAAAACACGTTTTTATTAGCAGTAAATTGGCCGGAAGGATGCATTAAGCTTGGTTTGGTTTATTATTTGGTTGACAGGGATAGCAAGCCAGCTGAAATGAAGACAACTGATAACGTATAAGTAGATGTTACAGTGGGTCAAGCAGCCCGTTATATCACAGTTTCTCCAGTAAACTAACTATGAGATAACACCTATCAAACGGAGTTTAACAAGAGCCCATAATAAATTAACCTGACGTTAGTAACGACACACATCCTAGCCATCGTACAGATTAGCTCACTATGTGGTGGCAGTTGTTTGCTAACTAGGTTAACAACCTCAGAAACGCATCACACTACATACCGCCACCACCAGAACAACATTTAAATGCTCATTTCGTCATTGTGTTACCGAAGAGACGATGGCGTGCCTTATTCTTAGCTCGATCCCGCCAAACAAAGTTGGTTGTTCAACAAACGCGGGTAAATTATGACGCGAATAGCTGACACAGGAACAGGAACTGAGTCATAACATGTAGGAGCTTGTTTAGAAGTTCGGCCTGTCTCGCCATCTCCCCCATTTATGATGGCCTGAATGAAAATTAAAGAGTTGTCCCCTTCGTGTGATGATTATTAATCAATAGGAATAAGGGGATATTTGAAATAGTTGGTTGTCCATTGCATGTTTTGACTCATTTTGTTATCGCCGGTTGCAAGAGAGACTTGCGGGACCAAATGTACAACATAACAAACGCACCCAGAAAACATTGGGTTGCAAATGGTGTAAAAAGCGGGTACTGAAAACTTCCTACTAAATTGGAAGAAAACTTCCGACTAAAATTAGGATGGTTTCAGTGCACGCTTGTTTTATCTTTATTGTAGAAATAATATAACCGGAAATTTTAGAATGCCTTTTCCATTTTAAAAATTAAGATAACAAGTTTGTTTAGGAGCAGAACTTCAAAACCCCATAATGACCCAATCGCAGCCCCCCCCCCCACAAAAAAACAAACACCGGTGACAGCTGCAACACATCGGTTCCGTCATCATCTATAGCAACTGTCAAAATATCTAACATTGAAAGTAATAAATACTTCATGAAATATGAACGATAAGGATAAAGTTAACATTTTTGATTTGCACTATAGCATTTTTTCTATCAACATATAATGTTGAGCAATGTTTACCAAAGTAACACAAAGTTCAGTGTTTCACTTAGGAGTAGCCGAAGTATGTATTTGAGTCACATGAAAATACAAATTAAATAAAGCAAAATTTAATTGATTAGATTTCATACTTTCTAAGATGTCTGCATTATGCATGAGAAGTTATAATATTTTCATGAAGAAATACGTACCATTGGTTGAGAAGAGGAGAATACGGTTAGTTATGGGTTATATTCTGGAATATACCATGCAAAAGTCAAGCTGTTGATATGCTAAGATACATCCTGAGCTCCTTTCAATCGAAAACCGCTATCACGATATCCATGTAGTTCTACGTTGTAGAATGTAATGAACAGAAGTAGATGACGAAGAATAATAGAGGTTTACAGAAATATACATTAAACGGCGTGGGTTAGAGAGTCCAAGCAAGAATACAGAGTTGTATGCTATGGATAAACCAGGATATGATGTTAATCTGTGATATCAGATATATTGGAAATCAGTTTTCACAGGTTTTCCTAGGTGTTATTAAATTATATTGTATTGTATTGTATTGTATTACACATATTATATTATATTATATTATATTATATTATATTATATTATATTACAGGAATAGGGAGATTTTATCGTCGCATATGAAGGTTTTGAGGAATTTTAAGAAGAAGAGAAGAAGTGGAAAAAGGAAACGAACATGAAGAAGACGTGAGGTGTTGCTCTTGTATTGTATACTCTTTGATTCTGCTGCCTAGCAACAAACATTAGCGAGCTAGCCATTTGCCTGGCTAGCTCCTCTCATGCGCAATGTAGTTAGCTTGACGTAGGCTCGCAGTAAGATAGCAATGCATTTTCATCCTATAAATGCCGCATATTAGCTTCAGTAACTGATGTGACTTGGACTTAACCCGTCAGTTTTAAGCTTGGAACATTCGGCCTCAACAGCTCTTAGCTGGACAGCATAAACGGGCGGAGAAGAAGGTTGTTTTCTGAGCGAAAAGCGGACAAGCTCAGCTAAGTCTCCTTAGCAGCAGAGTCACGAGCGTCTCCTGTTGCCACAGAGAGGAGCAGAGGAAGCCTGGAGATATGTGATTCTGGGTCATCTGATACTGGCACACAACGAATGAGCTGAACGCTTTTACAGGTAAGAAATGACCCATTTCGTTGGTTCTCTCTTCAGTGTTACCATCACAGTTTCCTTCAGTCATCTTCAGAGACTGTGGCAGCTTTAAACATCAAATGAACACCTTCCTGCTTGCTGCACAACAGGTCAGATCTTCTCCAAGGTAAGCGATTTTCACCAGAGGAAATAAAGCAGGATAAAACGTCAACTAGACTCCTAACTCCAATATCCATACAAGCTATTAAAAGGATACCAACAGCAGGCGCAAGCCTCATGGGAAACTTTGTTTGCATATATTTTATTTCTCTGTGTCCTAGCATTGTCTTTAACTGTGACTCGCCTTGAGGCCTGGATGAAGTAAGTGAGAGTCTGTGAAGATGAGTCATTGTCTAGAAGGGGAGGTGTGTTATACCCTGCATACTAAACAAAGTTCATTTATACTGGTGCTGTAATCCAGTGCATGTAACCCACAGAGATGTATTTCAGAGATGTTTTTAAAATAATTAAAGTATGAATTTGGTGATGGTAAAATATAATGGAAACCGGAAAACCCGAACTTATAACTGCAGACAGGATACTAGAGTCGACCTTCTGAGCAAGCAGATTTTATAGATCTTCTCCTTCAGAAAGTTTAACGTAAAATCCCTCAAAACCCTCATTGACCATAATAATAATAATAATACATTTAAATTATAAAGTACTTTACATTTCAAAGTGCTACAAGGTAAAAGCAGATAAAATGATCAATAAAAAAATATAATAATAATTATATAAACATATAAACAAAAGCAGGACTTTTAAGTAAAAAGTTAAAAGGGAAAGTTTGAAGTCCTTTTTTAAAAACACCTATTATAAGTTTTATAGAAATTGTGTGTGATTTAGGATTTATTACATTTTATTGTTGGATTTTACCACTCATTTTATAGATAATACAAGCCATAAAAAGTGAATTAAGGCAGTTAATTATTATAAGTAATTCTCTCAACTTTATTTATTTATAAGCACATTTAAAAAAAACAACAGAGTTGTCCAAAGTGCTGTACAGTCAATAATAACATAGGCACATGATTAAAAGACAATGTTTACATCAAAGGAAAGCAGTAAGACCAGAAATAATTCAATGTCCAACAACTCATCCTGGATTGAAAGCCATTGAAGTGGGGGGGCTGCCCTGACATGAGGGGGCAACTCATTCCACAGTTTAGGGGCTGCAACAGAGAAAGCTCGGTCGCCCCTCATTTTCAGTTTTGATTTAGGGACGACCAGAGACAACTGGTCAGCTGACCTCAGTGACCTCGACGGAGTGTAAGTCTGTAAGAGGTCAGAAATGTACTTGGGTGCTGACCCATTTAAGGATTTAAAAAGAAACAATAAAACCTTAAAATGAAACTAAAACCTACTGGTAGTCAGCGAAGAGAGGCCAGAATGGGGCGATGTGTTTTTGCTTGCGTGAGCCTGTTTAAAGCCGAGTGGTGTCATTTAGAACCAACTGTAGACGTGAGAGGGACGTCTTGGTCACGCCACAGTAAAGTGCATTACCATAGTCCAGGCGGGGTTTAATAAAAGCATGAATAAGCTTTTCAAAATCATTAAGGGTTAAAAAGGTCTTAACCTAAGATAAAAGCCCCAACTGATAAAAACTGGATTTAACCACTGAGTTTATCTGTTTATCAAGTTTAAAATAACTGTCTATTTTGAAGCTTAGGATTGAAACAGTGGATTTTAAAAACGGCTGGAGGGAGCCCAGGTCCATAGCAGAGGCATCAATGGTACCACTAGGTCCAAACAACATGACTTCCGTTTTGCTGTCATTAAAATGTTGGAAGTTAAGGGCCATCCAGGCTTTAATGTTCTTCAGACACTACAACAATGAATTTACAGAACTTGCATCATTTATTTTGAGTGGCAGGTAAATTTGCGAGTCATCTGCAGAGAAATGGTAAGAGATGCCATGTTTCCTTTAAATCAACCCTAAGGGGAGCAAATACAATGAAAAAGCGATTGGCCCAAGAATGGAACCTTGGGGGACCCTACATGGAAGAAGTAATGAATTCCTACAATATCATAATATCTATAATTATATAACACATGTGTGCAGCATTTTTCTTTCAAATTGGAATCATGAAAATGAAATGATAAGTTTTTAACCCCCTACCAAAAAAAAAAAATCCAAATTTTAACCCATTTATAAATTATAACATCGAGGTAAATATTTAAACTGACTTGTGGACCAAAGCTGAAGAAGCAAGGAGGTCTTGAGGTTTCATTAACGTTTGAAAAATGTAACCACTTTGTTGTAAAACCCCACCATAAAAGAGCTGAGCCTGTTTATTCCAATATATATCTCAATTGCATCTCATTCTCCGTCACTTAATGCAACTCGATCACAGCTGATAAACGATGTCCTCTACCGCATCACATATTGTGTGACTCAACTCAGACAGGCGGTTGGACGCCACTGTCAAACAGCAGGTTGTCATTGTCCACTGGGAACAGCTTTCCTTCAATATGTTGTTGAGCGTCACAATGCAGCCATTCGTATTTGACTGCGGTAGAGTCTGCTGCTCTCCGAGCTAATGGACGAGTAAACACATTGCACAGTCGCCCCGAACAATTTCCTCGTAAAATTTACAACACTGATTTAAATGTAGTGTAATGGGCAACTCCAGTAATTTACTATATAAGGCTCCTTATTTGGGTGCATTCCATCCCATAATTATTCTTTACGGTAACATTTATTGCTGGAGGTAATTCCATTTTGATTCATTATTATATTGTTGGAAATTTGAGTGCCAGCCAAACAGGAAGCAGTCGCTGTAGGCTCTGTTAGTTTGATGGTAGTTTGAGTTTGACATTTGTTTCAGACGTACTAACTTGCAATATAAAGTTTCCTGTTTATTCTAAATGTTTGTTTGTAGAAGAAATACACCAATCACATTATAACCACAGACAGGTTAATTGAAGAACATTGATTATCTCGTTGCAGTGGTATTTGTGAGTGTGTGTGTGGGGGCGGTATATTGGTCTGAAAGTGAACATTTTGTTCTTGAAGTTGATGAGTTTGAAGAAGGAAACAAAGGGAAAGCGTGAGGATCTGGGTGACTTTGACAAGCTCAAAAATCATCTCCAAAACTGCAGTTCTTGTTGGGTGTTCCCGGTCTGCAGTAGTACCAACAAAAGTGGTCTAAGGAAGGACAACCAGTGAACCAGCTGATGCTTGTGAGGAGCAAAAGCTTGCCTGGGTTGTCTGGTCCCAAAGAAGAGATGGTGTAGCGTGAATTGCAGAAAACAGAGGTTCTGAGAGACAGATCTCTGAACACAACCTTCTGTGAGAACCCATAACCTGGGCATCACAGCTTGTTGCTTTGGGTCTGTGTAGCCGCAGACCAGACCGGTCACATTTCCTTGGCAGATTTGGGAAATAATTGGCCTCAGGACGCTCTCAGCCCTGGGATCCATCCAACATGTGGATGGTATTTTGAGATGAACCACCCACCTAAACATTGTTGTAGACCAATAACACCACTTAATGGAAACGGTTGTGAAATTCTACCACCCTGCAAAGATAAATTAGAAATGGTTTGAGGAACACAACAATTAACAAACTACACCTCTAACCTTTGTCCATCTAACTGAATCGGTTGTACTTCCAGGTTTGTGGTTTACAAATCTGGGCGAACGTTTTGTAGTTGCACACATATCCTCCATTCATCGGTCGCTGGTAGCAATTTTGATTTTAATTGCAGCCACACCCTCTGCTCAGGGAAAAGTTTTTTTCTGAGCCGAAACCTACAGTAGCATGAAGTATTTTTTCACCAGCAGGAGGGCGATAGTCAAATCTGAATCAATGTTTATGAACTTGCTGCAGCAAGGCAGTTCTGTAACAATCCATGTACGCTAAATCAAACACATTTGCCTCACTGAGTGGTCACACAGCTGTCACTCTTAAGAGAATGTTTGAGATGTACTTTCTGCTGGATGTGTTTCACTAAACAAGTCATGCATTCTCGTTTTGCTTATTCCACACACATATACAGGCGCTGCATGTGTTTGTGTCACTGAAACCTCCCAGGCAGAGTGGAACTGAGAAAATCAACCAGACGTCACCACCATGTTGGAGGAGGACATGGAAGTGGCCATCAAGGTGGTGGTGGTCGGCAACGGAGCTGTCGGCAAGTCCAGCATGATTCAGCGTTACTGCAAGGGCGTGTTCACTAAGGACTACAAAAAGACCATCGGAGTGGACTTCCTTGAAAGGCAGATCCTGTAAGCAGCCTGTTTTTCTCAAGTATAAAGCATATATTTAATACTGCTGTAGGGCTGGGGATGGAGAACCCTAAGGAGGGATATTGTTTACATGGGAACCTCTTTTTGTGTAATAAATGCATCCACTGTTTATAAAGATATTCCTGTCTAGTCATCAAAAAGAAAAACGGGTTTCTTTCTAATAAGGAAACTGGGATCAGAGTGTGTGGTACAGGTGGAGGGGTGAACATTCATGAATATAACTTAATGTGACAGGTTGGATGCTGTAATAAGATTATAACAATACTTGTGTTGCCTTCTGAGAAATGATCCCCGACGACTCCTTCATAGAGCCGATGCAGAAACAGGACATGATTCTTACCAGGGACCGCTCACACCCCCTCCATAGACTATTTGACTTGTTGCCTTCAGGCAAACTGTACCAGAAGGTCAAAAGCAGCTTGCAACTGCTTGAACTGTTTGGTGGCTGTTTGGTGTAAATAACTGGTGAACTGCTCGCCTGGATTACACACCATTATCACACCTTATGATTTCTTTTATATAGTTTACACTAGTCTAATCTCCGTACCTTGAAGCAGAAGACACTTAAATTTAACACTTGTAACGTGTTCATTTTTAACATTCCAATCATTTCACACCTCAGGAAAGGTGTGTGCTTTAAATTTGCTAGTCGTTTTTTTGAGAATTTATTTCAAATCCCAAAGGTAAGGCATTTCATTCTGTCTGCGCTACTCTTGTGTGTACTGCAAAATCCCAATAGAGTTTGATTTGATTTGATACCTGCTCACCGTTCCAGTGTAAATGACGAGGACGTCAGACTCATGCTGTGGGACACCGCTGGCCAGGAGGAGTTTGATGCGATTACCAAGGCCTACTACCGTGGTAAGAAGACAAATATAACCCTGACAGCTGCTTTGGGTCACCGACCTGCCATATGCTGAGGTGACGTGTGAACAGATGAATCAGTCACAGATATTACGACTGACTGGCAGCGACCTTCCATCGCAGCAAATGTGCTTTGAATTTCATGTTCGGCTGTTCTTAATTTGACCTATTATTTTTATTCTAATATCAATTATATCAATATGATTAATAGGATGACAGACTTGATGACACAACCTCTAAGCACTCTATGTTATATCCCAGGTGCCCAGGCATGTGTTCTGGTGTTCTCCACCACAGACAGGGAGTCGTTTCAGACCATCGACAGCTGGAGGGAGAAGGTGGAGGCAGAGGTCGGAGATGTTCCCACAGTTCTCGTGCAGAACAAAATAGACCTGCTAGAAAAGACTGTTATAAAGAAGTAAGGACTGATTTATTCAAAATACACTCTGGGGGGTGAAGCAACATAATAATAAGGATGAAAGGTGATGATTGAATATTCCTGAAGGCTGCGTCTCTCACTGGGAATTCATGACATTTAGTATTTTTCTTTTGTTTTGCCATGCAGCGAGGAGGCTGAAGCTTTAGCTAAAAGGCTGAAGCTAAGATTTTATAGAGCTTCAGTAAAAGAGGACCTCAATGTCAACGAGGGTGAGTGACTAGAAAAATGCACAGCTGCTCTACGGCTATGTTCATATTACTCTGCTGTAGTGACCGTGTTCCCCCTTTCTACCTTGAGGTGACCCAAAACTCTGACTTGTCCACATCACATTCTAGTCACTATCATGTATTATCAGATATTCCATACACCGAATATTTGCAGCTATTCATCATTGATGCAAATTCTCGAATCAAATGTCATGCTCTGTCATCACAGCCGGTGCCGGCAGCGTGGCAAAACTAAATGACAATAATGCAGATTAACTTTAGTGTGAGAGTGTTTGCTTCATGAGAACATTCTCTATGGGCATCTCCATTCATGTCTGAACACAAAGAGTTCTTCTGTTCTTAGAGATACAGAAGAACCATGTAAAAATGCATCAATGTTATCATGCTTGCCCCTTTGGAGGACAAATATGTTAATTTTAGAGGGTGGTACAGGTCTCTTGTCATGATATCCCTGAAAGGTCAAGGATATTATGGGATCATCATGCGACGTCCGCCGCCACCGCCGCAGATCCTTTGTGTCAGCGAGAAAACTCAAAAACCATTTGATGAATAATTTTATACCCAAGTAGGCCATAGTGCGAGGAAGAACTGGATTGATTTCGGGAAAGGTAGATTGTATATTTCCGACAGTATGGGGAGCTTTACCTTTATCATCGCAACCATTGTACCGATTTAGTCCAAATTTGGTGAATTTGATGGAGGAGAGAAGAGTACATACTCAAGACGACCAACTCCAATCTGAGCAAAAAACACAAACAAGATTTTCTATGTGAGCATTGCTGAAGTGAAATGGTGTCATTCTGAGTGTTACTCCTCTCACATTTCTGCTGCTTCTTATATTTACAGTTTTTAAGTACTTAGCCGACAAGTATCTTCAGCGACTTAAACAACAAACAGCAGAGGAGACAGAAGTCGTCCATTCAACAAGCAATAAAATAGGTAAAGAGTCTATGTGTATTACTTCTTATGCCATTCCAATTTCCTTCTTGAGCCTGACATCACTCATAAACTGTGTTTTCCCAAAGGTGTTTTTAATACCACAAGTAGTAACGTCTGCAGCCAGAGCTCCAGCAACGGCAGAGAAATCATCACACTACGACCTAACAAGCAAAGGACCAAGAAGAGTAAAAACCCTTTTGGAAGCTGCAGCCTACTCTAGATAGTATCATTTCACTGTAAAGACTCACCTATTACTGAGATTGGGGGCCTGTTCCATAAAGAATGCTCAGAAAGGCATGTGAAGTCCAACACCAGCCATGAATGAACCTACCAACACAGTTCCATGAAGCTCAATTCAATGTCATCCAACCAGACCGAAGCAGCCGTAGATGGATCAAATCGATCCACCAGCAGTTCATACCTCTGAGTAGTTCTCAACTAGAACTCAAAGATGTATCTATTGTGAATGAGACCCCGGGTCTCAATGAGATTACCTGTATGAACAAAGGTTTAATAAAAAAAACATGTAGGAAGAAACATTATACACTCATGAAATGTCATGTAAGCCCATACATTTGCCATCACACACCTTACAGTCTTTTAAATACACGGTCTACACGTTTTCATTTGCATGAATTATTCATTATTTAAGTACATTTTTTTCAAAACTTAGCAGATTGATTTTGATAAAGTCAAGTAGTTATTAGAATTCCACAGAGTGTGTGTGTCTCCTCTCTTTCCCATAGTCTAACTGTTAGTCTGCTCATGATCCATAGTAACTGAGTTTCCATAGTAACTGAGCTTGTACTATGTTGAACTTAATTCATGGAACCAAAGCAAAAATAAATTTCAGTAATTGGAATTAACCAGCCTTATTTGATAAGCCTGCTTTTCGGAACAGGCCCTGGTTTGGTCGTTGTGTTATGTGGAGGTAGCCATGTATGACACCAAAGCCCACACCGACTGGGACATTCAATGATAACCTGTAGTTTAATCTGAGTCCTAGATAGTTTCCCCTCATTGATGGTTGACCTGCAACCACAGATAATCACCATTGATCTGAGCACAATTCCCGTCTACATTTGAACACCTGGCTCATCCGTGTGGTTGCCTTAAGGTAAGAAGCAACGACTGCAGCTACGGTGAATGTTTGTTGTGTCACAAATTTAATGAAAAAACAAAATGAGATTAACAGTCACTCATTCTGTTTTGACATGTCAGCTGTGCAATATGTTTGCATGTATTGTAGAAGACACAGATTGTTTTGTACCATATTTTTCTAACTGTCGACAGAATATGGTTCAAACTATATCCGGGTCATCGTGGACAAAATACCACCGAATCCAGAAATGGTTCTCTGTGAAAAGAAGTATTTTTGTATGAACGACAATGGTGTCGAGTGGTGACGTAACTGAAGTGTTGACTTAGTGCCAAATTTTACTCTCTCTGAGCTGTATATTATTATAATATTTCAGTTATTGGTGTATCATGAAATCCGTAGAATATACTTTTGTTTCTAACCAAATGTCAGCATCTAACTCAAAACGGATACGAAAATAGTTCTTTAATGTGTCTGCGCTCACTCTACTCATTCATCATTTGTAAGAAACGTGTGTGCGAGTTTGTGATGCAGGACAAATGCATTTGTTATTAAGTCAGCGCGTCAGTCACTTAACGCATGTTGTTGATCGCAGTGTACCTTTTGAAATGTTCACATTTGTCTGTGCTTTCCTTGAAATGGAGTCACTGCTGCCCTGCCTTTGAGTGAAGACGTTTCACTACATGCTTTCAGATTTCACTCTGTTCTACCTTTTCAAACTCGAAACATGGTACAAGACTTTAGGGTACCGCTTTGCAATAAGACTACCCTTACAAAGTGGTTATGAATGTTTTATAATGAGGTAATCCACTCGGTTTAGAAGCCCTTTATGAATCATTAATAAGCTGCTCTAACCCATAATATTCCATATTAGTCGGGATGTTATGGAATTGTCATTACGGCTGCAGATCCTTCATGTTAACTCGATAACGGAAAACCATTTCACGGCGGAATGACGGTTTGATTTTGGAACATGTCAGTTGTACTTTTTCTGACATTCGAGGCAGCTTTAGCTCCAAAAGTTGCCGGGCCCTTACTTCTCAAACATTTGTCCAACTTAGTCCACATTTGTGCATATGATGGAGGAAATCGTATTTCATTCAAATAGTTTACATTTTCCTGTAGGTTAAGCTTTCTTACTGTTTTTCGAACATAACTTCACGTTTAATTTGAGGATTTCAATCAGGATGATTGCTTGTACGACGCAGAGGATTGGGGGGCTTTTGGGGGGTATACCTTTGCTGTCGGGGACGATAGCGCAGGCCTAGTTATGTATTGGGTGTAACAGTCATAGGTTTCTTGCCAATTAACGAACCCACATCCATCCGTACTGCTGAGCCTCTTTTGGAGTCGATCCTTCTATTGTCCATCTCGATGTGCCTCATTTTTAGCCTTATTTACAAATGTTGTAACCATGACTTAAATAATGATTTTCTAGCTCTGTTGCTGAAAAAGGAGCCTTGTTTAAAATTGTTAAGCATTTTTATCAATTACTATCTTTCCCTAATCTTCTTAATAAAACATGACAAATAGCACAGCGGAAAGAAGTTCTTGCCTAATAGTGAACCTGCATTGTTTGTTTAAATCAAATATGTTTGCTGCTGTTTATTACTGATATATAAAAGGAATACAGCCTAATCAAAAACCAAATTAGAAACCATTTATAAATCCTGTATAAGGCTAGTCTTATTGTAATGTGGTACTTTTTTATTTTTTATTTTTTATAGTATCTAATTGTTTTCTATGTTATTATTATCATTCTGCTCCTTTGCGGACGTAAAAAAGAGAGTAGTGGGAGCAGAAAGTTGAAAAAAGTGCTCAGTGTTGCATTTTTCTTGGAGGGTTGAATGTGGAACAGATATTTTGCTTAAATATGCAAGGTAATTCAGTTAATTTCTCTTCATGTGGTAACTCTAGAAACTACCTTGGCTAGCTGTGAAATATATGTCATCAAACCTTCTAAAATCTACTTCACTAAACCCATATGAAAGAAACTGGTTTACCAAGCACAAATACATTTGTGGTGATGTGGAAAACTCCACCTTCTCCTGTCTAGAATGAAGTGTTTTACGTGGAATTAGACTCCAGAGGACATCTGGGAATACATGATGCTGAGAGGCGCATTGAAAGCACTTTCGGTTGTATGTAAACAGTGCTGTGAAGAATATTGGATGCCCTCCTGGTTTCTTCTACTTTTGTGTGTGTCATCCCTCTAAACGGTTGGACCTTCAAACAAAATGTACTCAAGGTTCAAACACAAAGTGCAAGGTTGAAGTAGAGTTTCTTAGCCTCATACCCCTGAATTTAATTACAATTAGTTTTGCTCCAGCTTCAACTCCCAGACGGATGACCTGACAATCTCCTTTCAATTCATGTTTCCCTCAATCAGGGCAAATTCTGCTGACCCTGAAGCAGCAAAGCATCTCAACATCAGTCTGTCTGTAGGAACCATGTCATTTTATTTTAAATTCTCTTGTTTGGTTTACGCCAGATGTAAAGGAACTCGGTTAAAAAAAGAACAGTTCAACTTTTGAGTGACTCAATATGGATCGGTAGGTTCCCACAGCCTTAGGAAAAAGCTGATGTATTTCAATCACCTTCTTCTTCATCTCTTCTGGAATTTATTTTCCTTTTATCATAGCCTGCTACTGGTGAGATGTACAAGCCGACACCCTGCTTCTGAAAATCACTTTTTAAGTCATGATGAGATTGTGTGTAGTCCAGCTGAAAAAGGTATATATAAATATGTTTATATGAAAGAGTATAATATGCACATAAAAATAAAGAAAACCAGGAAGTGGGGTCCAGTACTTTTTCACAGCACCGTTACCGCTGCATGAAGCCTGAGTCCCACATCCGGTGATGGCTCTAAAGCCACAATGCCAACTCCGGGCGGAAGGTTTCCAAAGGGAAGCATTTTAATCTTTAGCAGACCTAACCTGTACATACTCCTCAAGCTGTCTGTCATTTGCAACACCGTGTCTATTTTGCCTGACGTTGCTTTCTCACTGAATGGATTTTGTGCACTTTATCATGAAAGATAACATGTAATCTAATGGAAACATAAATATGTCTGTGCTGCCACTCAGGTTTTGTAATAATATTTGTGACTTACACTCACCTTACTTTTTCACACATGCCTTCATTAACCACATTTTGCAAAAAAAAAAACAACGTTTGCATGCTTTAAATCAGAAACAGCAACACATCCGAGTTCAACTTTGAGCAGTGTGAGGTGTGCCACGCAGCCACGTCTGATGTTGTGTTTGGGGTGGCTGATGGTAATCTGACATAAATAAAACTGTTTTTTTTTTTCCTTGGACATCCAGTGTGTTATTTCAAATGACAGTACACTTCTGCCACTTAGAGTCTTTGACAGAAACTGACATTAAAAACTAGTTCCAAATGCTTTTGATCAGAGATACATGAAAGGAATAATGTCCCTGGAGAAGAAGTCCTGTTTTAAAACAAAACTAATCCGAAGGCTGCTTGTTTTCTCAAATACCTTCCATTCAAGAAGAATATGGATTAGGGTTGAAAGACCATGAAAAAATAGCGCATAGACATCCCTAATTCATTTTTGAACTCTTTAAGTTGTTTAAAAGGCATTACAAAGAAAGAATGCAGTAACTGTAGCACTGTTCCGTAGCTTTCAGGCTGAACAGGAATCTGTGAAACAAACTTTCTGATGTTAAATAAATCCTTTGCAAAGATATTTGTCTTTTTGTCCATCAATTGATTGAGTTGCTGCCTAATTTACCAATGTGCAATTCTAATCTAAATTACGGATGCGTATTGTATTACCTTTGAAAAAAAAAATTTGTATAAGTTTTTCTGAATTAACCCACTTAGTTATCTCATGAAATATTATTCACAAAGAATTAATAAGATGGGTCTCACTCAAGTGAGAGCTGGATCATGTCGAGCTTGTTTGGTTCAATCCAGATGTTATTTGGTCTTCGCTTAAGACATTGGGAGATACTCACATCTCTAAATAATAGAGATGGTCTTGTTATTAGTTGGTCCACTTTGTGCAGGCACCTAAGGACCCTGCGGCTGTTCAGACAGAAAACCAGACCTGTTTTTTGAATTAATGAGAAAAATCGTTAATTCCGAGAAACGTGGCAATTTTTTTCTTAAGTGAATGCAATACTCTTCCTTACCAAATCACCAGAATCACAGTTTATCAAAATAATAGATTGGTAAAAAAAAAGGATGTCGATGTACAGAGAGTGTAATTATATTTTTGACTTTGTTTTGTAGCTGCTGCAAATTCAAAGAGCTGTTGTCATGGAAATTGCACATCTTTTACACATTTGTTTTTCTATGAAACCAAGTTATTGTCGACAGCTTTACTCGGCCTGTAGACTCATCCTATGATCTATAAACTAGTCTCAAAGCATAAAGTAACTTGCTTGATCTGTTGCGTTTATGTGATTGAATATTATTAAAGAAGAAATGCCTAAACATTTCCATTTAGGCTCTAACTCTAAACATACTGGCAGTTTGGCCTCTGATAATATAAATACTGTGGTGTTGCTGCAGCCACCGGTGACATTATCAAATACATTTTGTTTATTATTCATTAATTTTGACTAACAATCCGATACAAAACAGCTTTGTGTGAGCATGAACTAAAAGCCACAGCTTATAGTGATTTGTGATTCCTTCAAACAAAGAGGTAGAGCATGCACGTCTGAAATCCTTACCAAGAGTCTGATTTTAAAAGAGACAATTGAATTTTTTCTTCCCATAAATTCGATCAACTGTTTATCAGACTTTATGTGTCACTTTCTTGCGTGCATATGAGAACAAACATTGTGTACTACATCAGAATATTTAAACAGTCAATCTAAGCGGGTCAGTGACAACGACAATAACGTGAATGTAGAACTTGCTTACCCAGAAATCATAGCTCCCTCAAGTATAATGAATGTGTTTGTTGCTTTACTGTAGTTTTGGCCCCATACGGACTGATTTGTGGCAACATGTGAAAACTGACTTAGTTATTACAGGATTATAACAGTTCATGGTAAGGCCAGTGGCATTAAGACACATGTTATGTTTCAGTGACCTCTTATAAACAGCCATTGGATTTTGGTTCCTCTAGCTTTTGGTTATCCATAATCTTGATCTTCTTCTCTGCGTTTTCTACGTTCCTCAGCAATGTATCCAGCCGCCGCTTGATCTTCTTCTGGTCCTCCAGAGCACAGCTGATTACTATGGCCTGAAACTTCTGGTCGATAGGGACGGGCTGTACCTCTGTCACACAGGCTGCGTGCAGAGCCTGCAGCTGCTGGCGGCCGCTCTCCATGTCATCCAATAATTTCTTCACCAGCTCATCAATTATGGATGTGGCTTTGCGTAGCGCGTCCTCCTGCTGGGAGTTTCTGATTATGCCTACAGAGATCTCCACAGACAGTGTACGGCCCATGAGACGGTTCGCAGTCAACTCTAACTCCTCTCTCTCGCCTGGAAAATACAAGTGAAAAGAAATCAGTGCAGCAGCTGTAAAGAGGAAAATATTCTGGCCATTGACACTTGATAAGAACATCTATGAGATTTACAAAGAAGAGATTTGGTTTTAATCGTGGCACAAAGATCTGCCTCCCAAAAATCTCTTCCTTCATCCTTACTGAGCTGAGTCTGCATGCTCTTTTTGGAGCATGCAGCTAAAGTCATAGTGGATGCAGCCAAAACTTGATGCAGTGTAGTCCAACAAAAAGCCTGCAGATCTGCTACAAAGTGATCCCTCCTAAAGTTTCTTTAAACTAGCGTTTGCATTTTTGGTGTGTGTCTGCATGGGTTCCCTCCAGACTCTTCCTACCACAGTCCACAAACATGTAATATAGGTGAACTGGTGACTCTAAGTTGCCTGTGGCTATAAAAAAGCTTGTGCTGGCCCTGTTATGAACTAGTGGCTTGTCCAGGGTGTACCCAACGCCTCAACCAATGTCAGCCGACATAGGTTCAAGCCTGCCGCAACTTTGAATAAATAAGTAGACGTGACATGACATGACATGACATGACAAGATGCTGGAGAGAAATCATTACCTTATGAAGAGAATCTGGATACATCTTTTAAATCTTTTCAGAACTTTGCAAGATTGGGCTATTCTGATCAAATTTAAAATGTCATAAAGTGCTCGTCAGATTAAGGTGGAATTATGTGGAAGGTTGAGGCATGTGTTGAGGAAAAAAACTATGTGTTTTGGATAGATCGGAATAAAGAGGTTCATCCACTTAAAATTGTTAGACAGTGCTTTTTCCCCCATTTTCCTCAATAACCTTGAAGAATCATCTTGGAACAGGAATTCAGATTAGGCTTTAATTTAAATAAAAGGGATTGTTGGACCGTAGACTGAGTGGCGACCTGATCATACTTAGCCGTATGTTGCACGTGTTAACAATATGTTGCACGTGTTAACAATATTTATTTTTTTGCAGCTAAAAGCAATCCCACAAATAGTTTACAAGATGTAGAAAATAACAGTTGCCACACAACTGATAATGAATGGATTACAAAAGTTCACAACGGTTTAATTTATACCAGGTTATATATTATTATTATAGCAGGTTATATATTATAGTGTTTATGCTATTCCCAACTGCTTGTATAGAGACCAATATACACTATACTGCTGTGTGACTCCTGCAATGTGGCCATAGTTAATTTAGGAAGTGAGGAAGCTGGAATCAATGGAATCAATTTGTTCTTAATGATAATTTGCATGTTATCCTATAATAGGAAGTGACAACAGGAAGGAAAACAAACTCTATGAACTCGGGCTGGTGCAAACGTTTGTCCACTCATGGGTGGGGTGCAAAAATATCATATTGCCTTATTCCTTTTGGAAGCCCCAGAGGTTCTTGAGCAACACCGCCCATCTGCTACAGACCATCCAAAGCATGAATGTAGTGGATGACAATGTTACAGAGAGATCAGGGAGTGGATCAAACACACTTTTTTCACTGAGCACAAAAGCAATTTTGATCAGCTTATGTCATGGACTCTTTGAGTCTCACCAGCACAGATGTTTCGCATTTCTTGTCCGGTCTGAGCGGATTGAATCATTTCCAGGATGCTCTCTCTCTCCTGCTCCATGGCTGATGCAGCCTCGCGCAAAGCCTCCACCCTGACAGACACAGAGAGAGAGAGAACAATACTTGATCACACCCATTAGACATCCACTCTCTGGGGTTAGTCCGGCCTGCTGTGCAGGGACAGGACTGTCCATGTTCAATCCATGATTAAATATTCACTTAAAAAGGGGAAATTGGCTGGTTTGATATCTAGAATGTATTTTTTTTTTAATTAAATAATTTTGTATCTTTAAAATACACCAGATTTCGTCATCTATCCAATCTATCCGTCTATCTAACCATTTAGAAGATTCAATCAAGTCTGTAGAACTGATACGATTCAGGTGAAAGCTGTAAGGTCAGCTACATTTCTGCTTAGGTGTTATTTTCACTCAAATTCAAATTATGGAGTACAGTATTTAGCAATTCTCTTAGTCCAACCAAATTTATGTTTTAGATGATGATGGTAGGGTAATTTGACTGCAGCAAAATAAGTTGCACAAACTCCATTTAAAAAATCTTAGTCCAATCCAAGTGACTAAGATGAATCAAACCTAACAAGTTAAGTTGGCTCTTATGCAAGTAGCTTACTTAAATCCTGATTAAATGAGTTGGAATTAAAGTGAGTAACTAATTTGGATCAACCCAAATAAATGATGCTACCCGATCTAAATATATGGAGACCAAAATAATTGCTTGATACTGAAAGAAACCATTTAATAATGTGTAAATTATAACTATAATTTTATTATATTCATTAGATGTACTGGGTAAAATGATGTTCATTATGACATCACTTGTCATTTTGATCCTCTGCATATAAAACTATCATCTCCCTCCGATCAAATCTATGTCATAGATGCATAAGTTGTATGACAGAAGCTGTCATGAAGCGTCCCTCACATGCTGAGGCCTGAAACTTGACTGTACCTCATTTCCAGCTGATCCAAAGTGTCCAGAAGTCGTCCGGAGCGATCGGCCATAGAGAGAGTCCTGCTGAACTTGGTGCTGGGCTTCTCGCTCATTTTCGCCTGGATTTTCGCCTGAGCCATAACTCTGATTTTTTTTACTCGGGATCAGTCCAAAGAGAAACCTTCCTTTGTGCGTCGACACCGTTAGCTGTCCAGCTGACTGCGCCCCTGCTTCTCAGCGCCCCAGGGAGAACATTTCCTAACATGGGCTTCTACTTCCCTCAGTTTGTCCTCGCAGAAGCTATCCGAGGAGACCAGAAAAAAGTGTTGCACAATTACCGGCCAGAGATCCCCTAGAGGTCGCTAACAACGTCCAGTGGGTCATCAGAAATAAACCATATAAGAATAAACGAAAATGATAATTAAATAAATTAAAAAAACTAAAAACCAAATATCAAAAACCACCACCTCAATACTTGGTACTTGTGTGTCGAATGTTGCATGAGAAAATATTAAAACAGAGAGGGAAATGATATTCTTTAAATTCTTAACAGAAACCTCCTCTACATTTAACATCTTTGCAATAATACTGACCTCTACCACTGGTAAAATATTATTCAGAAGGTCTGTTGCTATATGTTATACGAGACTAAAGTCTCCCTACTGGTTGTACTCAAAGTGCTGTAAGTTCAGGATACATACATACAATGGAAATTAATATTACTACAAACTTAAAGTTGCCACAATATCCAAATATTGACTTAGAAGAAAAGCTATCCCCACTAACACTCCAATCATCATTGTTCGTCACTTAAAGTTCAAGTCTTAAATATAGCGAGTAAATGTTTTTAATAGGAATCCAATCCACATTCTGCCTGTGATGCAATTTCCTCTCTACAACGTCAGCTAGATGACAGTGGTAAAATTTTATAACTAGGAGAGATCAATATCACCAACATTGTTTCTTGAGTTTTTATAACTAGGGAAGATCAATCTTAACAACCTTGTTTCTTGTTTCATGATGGTTTACCTCCTGGGCCACTATTTCAGACTGTCCTACTGCACTGATCATTTTCCAAAATTATGTTATTAACATGTTATTACATTTTGCAACTGATGAAAATTGACGAGTAGTGTGTGAACACAACTAAAATAAAATCCGTTTTCAAAATGAATTTTATTAGAAATGCAACAACACAAAACACAGGGCAGTGTGAAATGACTAAACGGAATCCAACAGTCACACACTAATGAGTCTGAGGACAGCATGAGGAAACTGGCATAACGACCAGGGTCTGGCATAACAAGTGTGGCTTGTGGTGCATACAGTATGTAAGATTTCAAGTCTCCAATGAAACCTAAGATGGCAATTTGAAACCAAGTTAGCACCAGGGTGCCAGAATCAGCTCCAGCATTTTACAGTGTCATTAATGCCATCTTTAGCAAATGTGTTAACACCCCAACATGTTGAACCTTCAAAACAGAAGCTGCGTATATCAACCACAAACCAAACTTCAAAACCTTCCCTGGGATGTCCTTTGTGATGGAAATGCTTTATGTTAATTTTAATTCATTGCAATTACAACATAGAAAAATAATGAAACTTACATTTATCTAACATGTTGTGAACACAAATACCATACAATTGACATTTCAAAAGATTTGATGAGCCTTGTGTCAAGACTAAATAAATCTTCCTTAAAATTCCAGGAGACTTCTTTTAAGAGCTTCCTCCAACTCTGGAGAAAAATAAAAGAGTAGAATATGATAATCAAAGCTACAGTTTCTCCAAATGAAACATTGGTAATTAAAAAAAAAACAAATACCATGGGGTAAAAAACTGGCATAAATCTAGTGTTATAATATCAAATATTGTGTTTTTAATGGCAACACGTTAGGAATATTTCGTCCCATTTTCACCACGATCAAGGCCAACATGTCAGGGCTGGTCATTAAACTCTATTCTCTGCATTAAGATGAAAAGGGTGAGCTGTAGGCATGTACTATAAAGCTCAGGAAAAGAGAGCAATAGAGGCCGTATCTATTGAAATAGTTCAAATGTTCATAATGCAGTCTTTGCTTAAAGGCTGGACAACAGGAATTACATACTCAGAGACACACACCTGCTGACTCTATCGCATCCTCAGACACCCCGTCGTCTGATTTGTCTGCAACAGAAAACAAGACATATGAACGCATGAGTAGGGTGCTCACCTCATCTCCTACAGGCAGCGGTGCACAGGTACTGTATATCCGTCGGCCGGCAATCAGCAGATCAGTTTCATACAAATATGATTCTGATGAATAGCTCAAATGTTGACAGTGGACGAAATCCTACATTTTTATTGACTATGACATGACTGACTATCCTAGAAACTTTGGAAAATATTGAAAGCAGCCACTTCAATCATAACTAATTAACTATGTGGCAAATCGCAAAAGCCACAACCCAACTCTTTACAGAGAAGAAGAGGAGGAAGGCAATCGTAACAGATAGCGCCCATCCTCTCTTCAGTCACTTTGAGCCTGTGAACTCTGGGAGGCGCCACAGAGTCCCTCTTGCAGCCAAAAATGTATTCAAGAAGTCCTTTATTCCAATTGCCATCAGTATTCAAACTCTACAAAGTGAACGATGAGATTTAAACCACAGGCATGACATTAACTGTTCTTAAGGTGTTAATGTTTAATATTTTATTATGTATATGATTTTACTGATCTTTTATCTTTCAAACCAACTACTGTGCTGTTTCATGTGATTGGTGGCCCAAAGACAAATTTCCAACCTGGTTGACAATAAAGATTTATTCTATTCTATTCGAACTGTTAAAACACACATTAATACAGCATAAAAAAAGAAATTCCCTGCCTTAGGAAAATTAGGCAGAGATAAAACAAAGAGGTCTGACTACATCGGTTTAGTCCATTAAATTAGTGTGTTGATTTAACTCAACCGAGGAGGTGAAAATGATCGGCTTGGTTTGTTTATCCGTTTATTAGAGGGAGTCCCCAAAAACTACTGGAAGCATTTTCATGACTATTGGTGGGAGGGTTGGTCATGTGGCAGGGAGGAGCCCATTGAGTCATGGAGGCAGGTAATAAGGCAGATCCATGATCTGTTTTCCCCAATTTTTCTAACATTGCAAGATGAGGTTTTTTAATTAAGTTTTTTTCATTATATTACATTTACTTGATGAAAAACAATGAAACTTAGTAGAAGAGTGGGCGTGGCAATTGTGGCTCAAACGGTGATACACAATCTTTGTTTTAAACTTTTGTTTAAATTGTGAGATCAGGAGAGCCATTCATCTAAAAAAGGTATCAACAAACAATCAATCTTTTATCCCAGGTATTCCTCATGGTTGTGTACATGTAATCCAATTCTAGGAAAAAATCGCTCGGCAGAACCAGAAGTGGTGATTCTTCTTGTGTGTGAAGACAAACTATTGATCGTTTGTAATTCATATATCGAACTTGTATATGAATCTTATATTATCTTAACACAGTCTACCTGTTCTTTATTTTATTTACAGCTGAGCCACATTTCTCTGATGAAATATTGTGTATTCGATTTTATAATTTATTTTTTAAGTCCCCCAAAAGTCTGGGGAATTATGGAATTATCCGGTCGCCGGCGTGTCTGTCACCACCGCAGATCCTTTGTGTTAACGCAACAACTAAAAAACTATTTCAGGAATCATTTTCAAATTGTGTGATGTTAGTGTGAGGAAGAACTGGATTGGTTTGGGGAAAGGTGGGTTGTATATTTCTGACACTAGGGGAAGCTTACCTCCAAAAGTTTTTGGGCCATAACTTTTCAACTGTTGAAAAATACAGTCCAGATTTGGTGCATATCAATCGTCTCTAGGAGATCTATCTTGTATACATCGTATTTTATTCTAATTGTTCAGTTTTTTAATGTGTAATCAAAGTTGCGTGATCTTTTGTTTTGAAATCTGATTCTTATTTCTCTTTTAACATGTTTAACTTGTTATTTTTCAGTACCTACAAAAAGGACTTTGAGTACTTATCAAATCACTCTATGAAATATAAATATAATTTATTATCATTAATATCATTATTATTATTAGATTTGACTTCCAGGTGGGACATTCTTTTATGGAAAAGGAAGCAGAGTTCAATCGGTGTGATTTCTCGTAAATTGCAGGAGATAAGGAACCTTTCATCCCTCTATTGTCGGGGATGACAGAGTAGACCTTGTTTTGTAAGAACATTTTTTAGACAACAAGCATGGGCTGCAGTATGGCTCCAGAAGAAATTTATACAGTGGCTGTATGTATAAACATACCGTCATGCTCTTCATTCTCTTTGGTGGTCTGCTCCATGTTCAAAAACTTCACCAGCGCATCATCATCAATTTCTGAAACGAGAATATAAAAACAGAATTACATGCTAAATTTAAAAATAGACAATACACATTAAATACTGAACTGACTAACCATTGGTGTCTGGGTTGATCTCCACAGCCTTGACTATATTTACTGAGGTGGGTTCAGCATTTCTATCTTCACTCTGAGCCCTGGAGCTCAGGCAGGGTTCCAGTGCACAGTGGTGAGCGTGATAATGTTTATGGAAACTTGGTACACCCGTTAATCTCTCCTGGCAAGTTTTGCATTGGACATCAAAGGTCTTATCCAGGTTCAGAGCTGGGTGTTTGGTGTGGACGTGAGTCTTCATCTGTGCGTAGGAAGGCACAGAGAAGTCACAAGGAGCACAAACATACTGACATTTTCCTTCGGCTGCGAGATCCCTCATGCACTGAGTATACGTAGCTTTCCTTTCCTGTCTGCTCTTATCTGAGCCCATGCATGGGCACGAAGGTTGAGACGTGCTTTCAGCTACCGTAGGCTGAAAAGCTTTACCCTCATCTATGCAGTAGTAGTCCGTACTATGAAGGCTCTCATAGTGCTCCAAAAACTCGCCCTCAAATTCAAATTGCATGCTGTCACAAAGGCCGCAGAAGTGGTAGATCTTTATCTGTCCCTTGTGCTCATTCGTGCAGTGTCGTCGCAATGTGGACTCCTTGAAGAACTTCTGAGGACAGTGTCCACACATGAACCGCTGATAGCTGTGACTGTTCACGTCGCCGCAGTGTTTCTGGACGTCCTCCTCAGAGTCAAACACGTCCTCACACATCCTGCACATCCAAGTCTGCTCTGCTTTTACAGAGAACGTATCTTCTGTATGCTGCTGGACTGTGGACTTTGTGGAGGTAGAAGGCAGATTGCTGGTGGATGGTTTGGCTTCAGTGGCGGCATTGATATCCTCAGGCACTTCTTGTTCGGCGAAGTACGTGTGTTTGCTGTGATGTTGCGACACGTGTGACATGATATCCTCGTATCGGGGCATTTCCACTTTGCACTTGCGGCAGAAGAAGAGAAAGTTGGAGAGATGGGCTCCTCCGTGAAAGCGACTCATATGCAGGCGGGTAATGGAGGACTCTCCCATGTGTTTGCCACAGACGCCACACTGATGGAAAATCTGGTTCACTGCCAAGAGATGTTTGCTGGCCACAGCCTCCTCCGAGAACTGCAGGCCGCATTCGCAGTACCATGCTGTCAGCTTCCTTCCAGCGCTGCCCTTCACACTCGGGCTTAGTCTCTGGCGTTTAGATGGAAATTCTAAGCCATCTCTCGTCTTGTAGTTTCTCTTTTTGAAAAGTGCTTCAAGCCCAGGGGAGTGTTTTCCCCGCTTTACCTCTGTAGCGTCTCGTGTGTGTTGAGTTTCGCGAAACCTGCAGCACTGAAGGACCGCTTTGTCCATTGTTTGGTTGACCTCAACGTCATGCTGGGTCGATTCCTTGTGTCTCTCAATGTCAGTCGGACTAAAGAAGAGTTCGCAGCAAAGGGCGCACTGTCCTAGCACTTGAATTTGTTTCATCACCTGCACTACTGTTCTATCTGCCTTCACCAATGCACAGCCCTGTCTGCAGTGTACGCTAAAGAAAGATAAGATAGAAAAAGGAAAGGAAATATCATAAAGCTGAATAAATCAGTGTATGACGTACAAACAGACTATCAAATTAAACATGAACATGCACTGAAAAATAATGATGAAACTTACTTGAAGTGAGCTTGAGCTGCTTGATGTGAGATCAGAACTCTGTGACAAATAGAGCACCGGACATTGAACCTTACATCCTTGCACAAGGTGATGAGATGGTTCTTCACATATTGTGGGATGGGAACTGGAAGTGCCCTTGCTCTTCTTTCTTTAGGAATAGAGAGACTCATAATTATTAGATTCAATATTGTGTAGCGTGCACAGGATACTTACAGAAATCCACTGGGGACACAAATACAAAACAAAAACTTAAATATATTTGATAGTAACATTTTCCTACCAACTGCAATTAAACTGTATAATTCCTCCCACTTGTGGAGGAAGGACAGCCGAAACATAAGACACTAGTGCCAACACAACAATAATGCCAATATTAGGTGCAATCTTACCTTTTATTATAATGTGCAATATTGCCTCTCATTGTAATTTTTCAGGCAAATTATCACATTGAATATCATTGTCATGTGCAATATAACATATCACTGTAATAATCATGTACAACATTAGGTGTATTATTACTACTGCAGCCAAACGTTGCATGCACCCGCGGGTGTTATCATTTGGAGTCATTCTGTCTTTATTTGTATTTTTCTCTCGCAAATGAGAGAACTTTTCTCGACTGCTCACTCTGTCTCTTGCTCTCTGCATTTTTGTTTCCACACCTCAGCGTCACCTGATCCGACACGGCCCTCTCATTGGCGGAGTGAGAAAAGTACAGGCACCGGCTATGCTACAGCTAATATAATGAATTAAAAATGCTAAAAAAAAGCTCTTTACTTCAAAAATGAGATTGCATATATGTCTGACTCAGAATGGCTATATTTACAATGAATCCCAGAGCCCTAATCTGCAATAATACTATAGTTATTTTACAGTATTATTATCATGTACAGTAGAACGCTCATTATTATGCTGTTACGTTAGTCATCGGTTTAAATGTAAACCCTTTAAGGCCTATGTATCAGTTTATATTTAGTACTCTATTTTCTTTACAAACTTATTGCATATTTTTTTGTACTGCAAATTTGAATCAATCTGTCGGATCTCAAGAATCTCCTCGGGATCAGTAAAGTTGAATATTAATTCATTTTACAAGGAAATAAATCTCTACAATTCCACAGATGAAATAATTATTTAAAAAAATATTATTGTTTAATAACTATATATCCACTTTCTTGTGATTCATTAGGAGATCCTGGGTATGCTTTTAAGAAACTCAATACAGAAAGATCCCAGCTACTCAGGTGAGTTGAACCCAGAACATGGAGTTAAATTCTTGCCAAAAGTCCGCACAGAAAATGCAACAATATTCACGAGCAAAGAGCGTGTGATCCACGAGCAAAGACAGTAAATATCTTACACCATTCCTTTAACTGATTCTTGCTCTGTATAGTTCATCAATAGTTCCTCTATCTTAGCCGGTTCTTCGCAGATATTTTCCCACACCTTATGTTTCTGAAGATAATGTCTTAGCAGTAAGAATTTATAAAAGGTGTCTGCTGGTAAACTTAATTACTGTGAAAGTTGTTTAAATGATTGCATAGTTTGACCTTTGAACATTTGTCATATATTCATTAATCCTCTGCTTGTCCATTTATCCATTTAACATCAAATGTTTTTTGTTTTGTGCAGTTGTAGGTTAGATATTCTTATACTTGTGAATGCACATTTGTACTTGTAACTTGTAAGACATGCTGCAGTTGTCTGTAGCAGGTTTTGTGTTTGGAAAAGAGAAAACATTTGTTTGTCAATCATGTTTTCCTTTGCAAATCACCCTGTCTTTGCTTGTGAATTGTGTTCCGTTTGTGTTTGGACTTCTGGCAGAAATTTAAATCCATACCAGAACCTTAACGCTGCAAGGGAACAGTGCTAGAATAGAATAGAATAGAACAAATTGTATTAATCTCCACAGGGAAATTTAAGTGTTGCAGCAGCACCAAAATGTATTAAGTGACAGCACTGGTTAAGGAAATAGGATGAAAAAGAAATTGTGCAAAATACACATACACACTACAAAAACGATGGTGGGAGTGGACGCATAACTTACGCGTAAGACGTAAGTAATGCTCAACCAAAACAAGTATGGATCAAAAAAGTGGAAAAAAGTTGGCACCAACAAAACAACCAGTGCAGACACGGGCATTAGCAGAAGATGGAAGAAAGAACTTTTAACATTGGAGTTATTGAGATCTTTTTACTTGCATGGGTTGTTTTGTTAGTCACAACTTTTTTTCCACTTTTATATATATCTTCCGCAGCTCAGATTTGGATACATGAAGCTTTTTAATAAAATTATAAATGATGTAAAAATCTTCCATAAACCTTACCAGGCATGGTCAGTGACTCTGAGAAGTGGTTTTGGGCTGACATGTGTTGAAGACACTCATCGCGGAGGTTAAAGAAGAGGTAGCAGGCAGGACAGGCAAAACACACGATGCACTGATAGGTCTGAGTCATGCTGTGACCATCAGGGGTAGAAGAAGACGCCTATTAACAAAAAACACAATTATTCCACACACACATTTTCTTCAAAAAATAATTATGATGAATAGTATAAACATTAAAGTGAATCAACCTTTGAGTCAAGATGTTTCTTCCATTCATCTTTAGTCTGAAAGTGTTTACCACAGGCAGCACAAGCAAAGAGCTCCGATGGACATCCTTTAAGACTGATGGTTGGGTCACAAGGGGAGTGATCAAACCTAAACATAAGAATTTTATCGTGAAATATTCAATATTTATTTTCAGAACATCACTCATAATGTTTTGTTTCAACAATAAAATGAACAAAGGAGAATTACCTTTTTAAGTGTCCATCGAGGAGGGACAAATGGTCAAAAACTCGACCACAGTTAATTACTGGACAAGTATGTGTTGTTGAGGTATTTCTGGGGAAAGAAGAAGGTCCGTGTCTTCTGGAACCAGTACGGATCACTCCAGGTTTAACACCTTAAGATACACAAACATAGTAAAAGAAGGTACATTCTATTCATCACCAGAGAGCATGGATACCTCTACCATCATTTAAAGATACTTGTCAAAACATAACACAGCACATGACACAAATTGGTTCTAACTATGTTCTGCTGATTGAATAAACACAAACATGGACAGGTTTATAAATGAAAATATCTGTGATTAATGCTTGATTGAGATCAAAAATCTACCTGGCATCTTTAACCACATTTCTACACAGCGTTTTGCTTCCTGGTGAGCTGCATTTGCCGGACTGAGAGCCAGCTCCTGCTGGCCATGAACTCTTTGACGCATTTGTTTCTCCTAAAAATAAAAATAAATTAAAAGATAACAGAGTGTTCTGGTGTCATTTTTCACTTATAAAATAAATACAAATTTAAATATGCTTTAGAGTAAATTGAAAATGTTTAAAGCTTGTTCCTTAACTATGGAAAACATGTATTACTGATGGAGTAAAACTCAAAGTTCCACTGTGTTAAGGACATTAACACAGTAGTTAATAAAAAAATATATAATGCATTGATGATATTACTCCACTCTTAGGTCTACTCATAAAGTGATTGAAACTTATGAATCAAGGTAGCGCCCAAAGAAGGAATAGTGATAATAATCATTATCATTGTTACTATAAATAATATATAATAAATTGCGATAGAATCATGTAGAATTAAGGTGCTATAAAAAAAAGATAAGAATAAAGTATTCAATAACGTAGCAAATAATAATATTATCACAATAGGATTTATAATCTTTGTGCAACAAATAGTCAATGAATTAAATAAACTGCATTTGAAAACATGCACTTTAAGACAAAAATGATTAGACAAAAAATGTATAACTAGGCCAATCTCATGAGTGTAACTTCCCTTTCTATAGTATATAATGTGAGTGTTTGGATAGGAGCATGGATACAACAGTCTGGTAGTGAAGCCACCTTACCTTGAACTCCCTACATCTCTTTGCATTTTCCTCTTTCTTGAGAGCCACCTGCTGTGCTAGTCTGTCCAGTGTAGATGTAGCACTCGCATTGTGGCAGGTGTCTTCATCTTCCATCTACAAGAGAATTAAAGGCAGTGTTATTTCAGAGAACGCTGCTCAGCTATTTACAGTATAAAATAAAAAGAGGGTTATACTCTGCCACTTACGGTGTTTGATGAAGACCCCTCATCATCACTGTCATTCCGTAGATCAATACAGTCTAATACCGGTCGCACAGCCCGCTCCTGGAGCAAGTATAAGACCAGGACTTAATGATGTACAGCACACACACACATTCTGGGGTTTATCATTAGTTTCAAATTGTCCATGAAAAGATGAGGTGATTTATATCTGAAACATCAACAGTAAGACCGTATGCATGCACCATACTGTTAGTCCTTTTTTAAGTTTGTTTTTAAACTAGGGTTTTCAACTTTATTATTTAATTCTGCTTTTTAATTTTTAATTCTATTTTCGGTATTGCTTTGCTTGAAGGGAACTTGGCAAAGCAAGGATTTCATTGTATGGTGTTAACCTCTGTGTTTCTATGGCACTTAGAGCTGTAAGAAAATATTTAATCCCCCTAATGTATTATTTTTATAGGTAATACTATTTATCAGCTTTTTTCAATAAACAAATAACACAAGAACAAATTAAGTTAAAATGTTGTTAATGTTTTTCACATTAAATACAAGATGCTAATTTCGTCTTTGAAACTAGATGTTGTTGAAAGACTGCACCAACCTCACAAGGTTATGTCCTAAATTTAGAAAAGGCCTCCATGGCCAAATTCTAAGGTGCACACCGCTGCAGACCCCAAAGCACAAGAAAAGTCAGCACAAGTAAACTCAAAACCAAATAAATCTGGATATGTCAGAAGTTTTGGGACGCTGTTCCAAGCAAAGATGACACCAAACCGGAACATTTCAAGCCTATGGATCAGTAGTATGTCACGACGAGGAAGAATTAAACAGATGCTGAAAGAACACCCAACTTAAAGTGGTATATTCTCCGTACACTGTAGACATACAGCAGGTATCAGAAAAACATAAAAGAAAAAGTTTTGCAATTTGTGGAGGAGCTGAAGCTTTGACCTCACTGAGCATGGCAAAAGGACAAAGGTTCTCAAAATCCAGGAAGGCGTTTCAGAAGAGGTTCTGGATCACTCTAGAGTGGCTACAAGTTACCCGACTTGCATAGAACATGTCTGATAGAGTTTGAAGAGGGGGGTTGCAGCATATAAAGGTAGGAATAACAGAGTGCTGACCACGAGGAACAGACACAATAAATAATAAATTCCCCAAGAATGCTGCTGGAGGCAGGTGTCTTGCCATGGATCACGTTTGCAGCAGGTCACAGCAGCAAAATTGGTCTCGGAGAACCAGAGATGTTTTTCATTGAGAAAATAAATAATCTTGATACAACACTAACATTAAGTTGTATACAAAAAACTTACTTGTGTATATTTGTCAAAAGCTCTTAAATTGTTCATAAGTGATTTGCTTATTGCAAAAAGTATATTTTGCCAAAGAAAAACTATAAATATACATTAATATATTATTATATTAATTTACTATTTGGGGTTGAAAAGCATTGCTTTCGAGTGTATCGTTTTTAGTGAATATATACACGTAGTCAGGATGGATCAATACGTCATTGCACAATTAAGCTAGACAATATCAACGCCACCTCAACCTTTGAGCCTATTGAATTTTTCAAATAGATAAACATACACATAACTTACTGATACAAACTCTACCTCTTCTTCCACCTCATAATCAACTGATGAAACTGGAGAGGACATCTGTCAGAAGAAACGCAAAACAATTGTGATATCCCTGACTGAAATCAGGCCTGCCAGGGGAAAGGTAGTTGGTTATTTGTCATGATAGAAAAGTTACACGAACAGCAACTTAAAGTCATCCTTGCATCGTAGCAGACTCTTTGCGGTGTCTCGTTAAACCGTGGCTTAAGCTAATTTCACAAATCAGAATGTGTTAATATCGCTTAGTTACAGTAACAGTTGCATTATAACTGATCCGAAGATAGCACGTTGGGGCAGCTGGATAGTTAGCTAAGCCAGTTGTCATGTCAACCAAGGTTTCCAGTACTTTGGTGTCTCGTTAATGCTGTTGTTGAAAGTTCAACGGCCGACATTTAGCTGTGAGGTTTGCATAAAAGAACAAAAAGAGGACTTACAATGACGGAACGCTGATCAGTTCCATCAACTCAATATAAGCACTACAAACGCAAAGATTTCTTCCTCGTCTACTCACCGTGACTCTCCTCCTCAGTGCTGCCGCTTGTGGAAGCTTATCTGAACGGGTGTCTCCTATTAGAGTCAATCAGTGTTGTTGCAATATATCATTTGACCACATGGGCCGTACTGATTGCGGTGCTACTCGAGAGTACTCTAAACGTCAAGCGAAGAAGAAGCGAGGCGCCACAGTATTTAAACCAACGGCCGAGCCGCGCGCACAAGTGCAATAATAATAATAATAATAGGTGCAATAAACACCCACTTTCTTTTTAAAGGTTCCGGGGGAAGCAGCAACACCTTCTGCCATATCTTCAGTTAGTGGCCATTTTTTGATGGGGATATTCACATAAGCGTGTTAATTGAAATGTTTAAACGAACTCGGTAGTCACGGATACCCACACAAAGACGCAAGTACAAACACGACTCCAAGTCACATGGACATTTCACAAATATGCTATCGTTAGAGGATCAAAGCCAAGCTACCTTCCAATTAAATCTCAGAGCCAACCAGGCTCATAAAACTCTTGTGACCTCAGAAAGTACCACATTTTAAACTGTCTGATCTCCAGTCAACTTTTCAGCTCTGATGAAGTTTAGACCGAAACGTTAGCACGCATGTTGGCATGACAACAATTTATGTCAACATATTTCAAGGCTAGTTCTAATAGATAAAAACTATCCTTGAAATATGTTCAAGGATAGTTTTTGTGAAAGGCAATTAAACGTTTCACCTGTCAATTGCCATTAAAAATGTCATTGAACGAGTGAAACATTCCGCTATCTACCAGCATGTTTGAGTGAACAGTGAATGTTCATTAGTCTGTAACTTGGAGCTGAAGCACAACTGGGTCATGCTAGGACCACAAGCAGAAGAGTACGCCCATCTCTGGAGGACTCAAAAGCAATAAAATTAAAGTTATAGAACAGTCAAAGTCAAGACTTGAACCCCATTTAGATGTTCCCAGCTCCTCCAATATGGCCACACCAAAGCAGTTCTGCAAAGAAGAGTGGGTCAATTCTATTCCACCACATTGATGTCATAAACTGATATAGTTATTCAAGTATATTCTATTTTGTAAGTTATATTTGCTGATTTAGATATTGAATCCCTACCAAGCCCTATCTACTGCTGGTCCCACAGACAAATGGGAGACTTGTGTCCCATTTTTAAATGAATGCTGAGAAAATGTATGTGAAAACACACACGCAATCATATACACACACACACGCAAATAAACACACACACACACACACAGGTAAAAATGCATGTTTTTGCCCATCCCTGTTGAAAGTTCCTAGGCTTCTTTCTCTTTTCCAGTGTGTTTTTTGGGAACCTGCACTGGGCTGTTGCTAAAAATTCAAGATTTTCTCATAGTTTGCCTCTAACGTTCACATGCACATTAAGGTGGGGCTTAGTCGTATCAACAGCACTAGGTCACTGGGAGATGGATGTGCAGCACAAGCTTATTCCGTGTAAACCAGGCGGGCCTCTGGTCCAGACAGCATCCCAACTAATGTGCTGAAGACCTGCGCCTCTTCTCATTCACTGTTCTGTGAATCCTACCAGACTGCCACAATCCACACTATCTGGAAGACTGCTACCATAATCCTCAACCCCCATGAAGTTTCTGGATAACCTGCTGCTCAACATGACCCTTCCAGTCTTGCCCCATGAATGGACCGAAACCGGATCTGTGCCAATTTACTTATTGGGCTAAGAGGGGTACAGGAGACGCTGGGGCCTGCCTGCTATACCGTCTCCTCCAGCACCTGGACTCCCCAGGCACCTTTGCCAGGAGGCTCTTTGGGGACTTCAGCTCAGCTTTTTATACCATCCAAAGGCATCTGATGATCTTGAAAGTATGTGAAAACTCTCACATCTGATCTTCCTCATCCACAACTTTCTCAGTGACAGACTGAAAGCGATGCATGTGTGCAAGACCACATCATCTGCACTTATAACCAACACTGGAGCACCAAAGGGATGTGTGCTAAACCCATTCCTATATACACTATACACAGTTTACAGCATCATCACATTCCTTGTATACTCTTATAACATTCTTGTCCTTATCACCCACCCACTCAGTCACAACTTCCTCCTTATGCCATATGGGCCTGGGTCTGATCCCCGCGGCAGTTGCTGCTCCAAACAGCAGGCCTCACTGAACATGCCTGAGTCTGTGATGATGTCATTATTGTCCTGCTGTATTTCTGTCATCGTGTTTATGTAACATGTTTGGTCTGATGTGCACAGTGTTGTGTTTTGGGTCTAAAGTCTAAAGTCAAATTCAAAGTGTGGGTCACTTTGAAAACATGAGCGAGATAATCTATTTCCACAGAACCGCAAAGCTGCAATTACAGGAGACCATGGAGACAGAGACAGATGGTGAGGTGGAAGATAGGGATGTATCAGAATATAAGGATAATGTGGAGACCAACTCTGGAAAAAGTCCATTTGGGTGCCGTATTGACCTTTTTGTAATTGCAAATGAAACTTTATTTGTATTGCCCTCACTGACTTCTTAATGTTTCTATCTAACTGAATTCATATTATTCATGAACTCATGTCAGTGATTAAAATAAAACACGCGGACATCTGAGAATAACCAAACTTATAT
The DNA here is from genome assembly GCA_037951165.1 of Lophius americanus. Lineage (NCBI taxonomy): Eukaryota > Metazoa > Chordata > Actinopteri > Lophiiformes > Lophiidae > Lophius > Lophius americanus. The sequence goes on along the minus strand of JBBDHG010000019.1, from coordinate 19,317,962 downwards.
GTATTATAATAAATAAGACTCCTGTATGCATGTTTTACAAAAAAGAAGATATGCTCAATAAAATGTGCCTTATTGTTGAAAGTAGCCATCGTTTCCATATTAATTTTAAACTCACCACCACTCACTATTCCACAATCTAAGGATAGGGTGATTTAATAATTGTGAAGCCCTTTCAATTCAGCTTTCTTGGCAAGGCATGGCAAATATCCTGTATGGATTTATAAACATGCACTGAATATGTCCCAGCACACCTCTATGACCCTCAGAGTTGAACTAGTGTGTGACAGTTGAACTGTCGGAGAGACAAGGACCCCTTTCAGCTGGCGTGCACCGGACATCATTTCACACGGTGGTGGTCATGAATCTGGGGAAGCTTTATTCCTTCAGGGTCAGAGGCAATCTTACATAATTGAATCAAACTTGATTTCAGCTCTATGAGTCTTAAATCCTGAAATGGATCATGCAGCAGGACATTGATCCCACGTCCATCTCGGCCCAAACTGAATAACATGAAAGTTTTGAAGTGGTCTAGTCAAAGTCAGGACCAAATGAGGAATTGAGAAAAGTCAACCTGAAACTCCTTGGAATCAAGCTTTTTTTTCTGTGAAGAACCCAGTGAAAAAATGTATTTTTCAAAGAAATACACATTTCACAGCCCCTAAACATGCGTGCCTTTTTCACATGAGAGTTCATGTGAAAAAGGCACGCACAAACACCCAAACACATACACACAATCATACACACACACATATGCACACCTGCAAGCATGTTTGTAACAATGTTCTATTTTGTTCCCAGGGAAACACATAATATACAAAGGTTACATGCAGTTTGCCTCTCACACACTAGGGAAGGGCTTTATCATATAACTAGCTGTAGTCCAATTAGGCAGTTCATGCCATCAGAACCTGCTCGATATGGAATAAAAATCTGGACTGATTGTGTTTCTTCTTCATCTTATGCTTGGAATATAGAAATTTAAACTGGAAAGACTGAAGCAGAAGCTCTTCAGAGAAACCTGGAAATGGAGATATGACATCTGGCACAATAATAACAATGTCACACGTGTTAACTTTTTCACATCATACATGGTGGGACAAGAGCTTGTGAGACAGGAGCCGGTTGGAACAGTTAGAAAGAACACGCCTCCACTTCTGACTTTAAGGAGCATGCCAGTCAACTCCATAGAGTTTTCCTTTACAGACAACATCAGATGTCTGTTGTCTGTTGTCAGGAAAGCCCTTTCCTGGTATCTTACATACCAGGAAAGCCCTTTCCTGGTATCTTACATACCAGGAAAGGGCAAAAATGTTGTGCTCCCTTCACAGGGATGGACAGATCAGTGACAGTGGAGGCTGCAAACCTTCTTCATTATAATGCCACAAAAGAGGCAGGTAATTATTTAGATAAACTGATCTCCTGCTAAAGCTGCTGATGCAAAAAATGATGATGTGATCTTCTACAACATGTTAGATGTATCAACATACAAAGACATCTTCAACATGTGCAAAACGCAGAAAATACATCTATAATACCCACACAAACACCGCTGTGTTCAGCATGTGCTGTGTAGTGGTCAGAAATGATGACAAGTGCTAATTTGTTTTTTATTAGCCTACAAAATTGAGCATTTCCTTTTGTCATTTCAATTTGGTTCTGCTCTTCATCTCTTGTTGTAACGCTGAATGTGACAAAAATTAAATATTCAGATCAAGATCAACAGTTGGTGAGATAAATTATTAAACCCTGGCATAATTTGTTTTTGAACGATTTTTATATTTATTTTTGAATAAATAAGCATCCACTTTCACTCCTATGTTTCATCTGCTGGAGGAAAACGCTGTAAGGGGTCATCCAAAGAATTATATAACCCGTTGTGGATTATAGTGACAGTTGGTTTGTGTTTTCTCCCTCAAACTGACAGTCACATAGAACATTTATTCAGGGCTTGACAAAAGAGGGTAGCAATTATTTCACAGTTTTGCTTCGCTTCACAAACTTGCCTCCCATCCTACAAATATTGTGTTATTATAGTGTAGTGACACGTAGTAACAATCTTCCGCACAAGCTAGGTGAAGTGTTGGCTTTCACAGATATAGTTGTAACATTGTAATAACCGTTACATTATCAGACTGCAGCAGCAGATGAGACTAGTGTGATGAAACTGCTGACTCTCCCTGCTCCTGACTGAGAATAAATAAATAAATAAATAAATGTAACGTGCGCATCTGCTGAGTCATGCATTATGGCTCACAATAATGATGTCAACAGTCTGGACTGTACACTTTAAACCTATACGACAGCCACGGATTGCTCTGCGATGCTCCCCGTGTGTCGGTCTCTTTTGTCATCCTGAGCTTTCTGCGACACAGAGCCGGAGCGGAGCGGAGCGCAGTCGGCTGTCCGAGGCTGCAGGATCCGTCCTACATACCGCCTCATGATGATCGCTGCGGCGTTTCTGGTCCTCTTACGGCCCTACAGTATTCAATGCGTGCTCATATTATTGCTGCTTTTGCTAGGGACCATAGCCACTATTTTGTTTTTCTGCTGCTGGCATCGCAGGCTTCGTAACGGGAAACATCCAATGAAATCTGTGCTCACTGGGCGCCCCAAGAGCCGCGGTGAGTAGAACAGGCCAGCTGACTCTCCATGTCTGATCGACGCATGTTCTAGATCTGATCCCAGTCTGCTAGATCTGCTGTGGTTAGAGGCAAAGTCTGTAGACCATCCATTTATTCAGTGTGAGAAATGATGTAGGCCTTCGTAAGTAGCACTGAGGTAGGGAGCTGTTCGTTTGTAGCCACAAATGTTGTAGAATTCTACCCTAATGTCAAAAATAATGCATGTCTATAACTAATATGTGTCATTCTTCTGTGATGTGTTATCTGTCCTGTAGTTGGCCTGAGATCACATTTTCGCTCAGAGGTAGGATGAACTTTTTTTAAATTATGGGTTTCAGTCAATGGAGAAATCAGGAGTAAAATGTGTCAAATCATCCAAATTTTATTTTTTAAGAAATAACATGAGAAACATACATCTAAAAGTCTGTTATTGTTTTGTTTTTTACTTTATCCGAACTGCATGACTTTAGAGCGAATATGTGCGCAGTGCGCATGTGTTATCAATAAATAATGTGGGTCATTTTGCAGATTCATTCTTTATGGGAGGTTGAAACTCTTCGTAGTGTTTTTTCAGGCATGAACGGAAGCGTGGGTGGGCCAATAGAAACGGACTCTGCTGCATGATGCATGTAGGTGTCATCATATGCCATTCCAAAATGCGTTATTATTAAGAAGACAATATGTTACGCAATCTGTTGTCAAAATAGTACGGAATCTTATAAATAAATCGAAATGCATGAACTCAGAATAAAATCAGCACAGTCAAACTAGCATTTTCAATAATGCTTGTTTCATAACGTGGCTTAAGCCGTCTTAGTGGATAGCAGAATCATTGGCACCCTTTAAAAATCCAACGAAATGATTTCGTGACTATCATGTCCATGATCTCATTCAAATAATTTATAAAAATCTTACCTTTAACTCAAGTAGCAAAAATTTTTTTTTAATTATGAATATAAAACAAAACAAGTGTCCAAACATGCGTACTACAATTTTTGGCACCCAACATTAATTCAGACCCTTTTCACAATAACATTCCTGAGTCTCCTTCTGTTGTGTGTGATGAGATTTGAGAACACATGGAGCGGATCTGAGACCAGTCCTTACAGAATCTATTCAACTCCTTCAGATTCGGAGTGTTTGTGGACTCTCCTCTGCACCACATCCCACAGATGTTCTGTGGTGTTTAGGTCACGTGACTGGGATGGAAATGGCAAAACCTTTATTTTGTGATCTCTGAACCACTCTGGGGTTGATTCTGAGGTGTGCTTCAGATTATTGTCCTGCTGCAGATTATATTTGATTTTCATCCAATATCTGCTGGCATTTGATGTAGTCCATGGAACAATATATTTGTTTTATGTTAAGAATGTTTTATGTTTTCTAACATAACACATATTATAGCCTCATAGTATAATTGCCTAAGTCTTATTTTAAGGTTTTCAGAAAAGAAAAGAAAAGAAAAAACACAATTTCCAAATAAAAAAATAGTAGACATGATTTAGGCAGATGATTTTTGGAATGAAACAAGCATTCTGATAGGCTGAGGACATAGGCGAGAATGCACGGTGAATCAGCAGTGTTAGGAGAGTAGAGTAAGGCAGATATCACAATTTGCTCAAAATATGACTCAAGCAATTATGCTATGAGGCTAAAGATATGATTCCTGAGTTATGGGGTTGGAATTGACTTGTAAATAACAAAATAAGCACAAAAACAAAACATTTGATAGTGCCCCCTGTTTTAATGCTTTAGACTACATCATTAGAATTCAGCCACTGATGTATTTGATCTTTGTAGCTTTGATGTTGCAAAGGCATCAAAAGCTTGTCTTCCTGTGTGGGCTATGTTATTGAACCTCGGGTCACTGATTCCTCCCACTTCCTGTGTGCTGGGGCTTGTTGGATTCAGTATCATGTTGAAGGACACAACAGCAGGACAGTTTTTGACCCTTATTATTGAAGAACAGTCAGTTACCCTTAACTTCAAACATATTAAATCCATCAAGAAATGAGACTTCTTTTATTTAGCATCTTTCAACAAAGTTTTTTATAAGTAAAAAAAAAGAAAAGGACGTAGAGAATAAAGCACACCTATTTGGAGACTAACATCTCAGCAAAAACACATGGGTTAAGAAAACTATATATATAGTATATATGAATGATTAATGTTTATTATAAAATATAATCAAATCAAATCAAAAGTTATAAATACATTAACAAGTTATAAATAAAACCAAGTAACAAGCAGTGTTATGGTAAACGAAACAGCAATATCTACGAAATGGTTGGACATAAGAAAATATATGTATTAAAATCTTTCATCTTACTTAAATGTTGCGGTAATACGGAAACTAAGACTGTTAAATGGGTGTAAGATATTTCCTTCTGATCTTTTACCGATTCTGAACTGTATTCTTTGGGAGACCAAAAAGGATATCATTGCAACAATCTGATATTACATGCAGTACAGTGTGTAGCATTACATGCAGTACATTACAGTAATCTAACCTGCTAGTTGTAAAACAACGCACTATTCTCTGCTTTGTCTGAGAGAGAGAGAGAGAGAGAGAGAGAAAGAAAGAGCGAGAGAGAGAAAGGAAAAGAGACAGAGAAAAAAGAGAGAGACAGAGAGAGAGCGAGTGAGAAAGAAATATGGTCGAGAGAGACAGAGAGATTTATGGCCTCATTCTGTTGGCGTTCATAACATGAAACACTCAGAGAGGATCTATACTATCCTTTACTGTGTATGACTGGATGTGATTATAAATGTTATACTTTAAAGTATATCTAAGTGATAGATTGAAATGTTGTACTGAAAGGTCTGCTTTTAAACTGAAGT